>RXPK01000200.1:2181075-2901134 GCA_004143645.1 Protaetia brevitarsis
AGTAAACGTAAGGAGCTTAAGAAAAATGGCAAAATTAGAAAAAAACCGTAACACAAGTATTTTCCGTGAATATTAATGAGAAACTTTCTGTTTCTGAAAAAAATCTCCAACATTTTAATATTACTAAGAAGAATATAAATATCTCCCAGAAAAATCTTAAAACTTCCTACAATTTGGAAAATGCAGTCACAAGTAAAGTAATTTTCAAGTCGTAAGGAACTAACAAGGGAACACCGGCGGGTGTCCCCCTCCGATTTCGATGAAACTTAACAGATCGAAAGAGTACCTTAAAATAAGAGACACGTATTTCTTTTTATCGGCGTATCCACACGATTCTAGGATATAGCACCCTCCAAAGTTTGGACGATTTTTCAATTTTTGCAAATATTTCTAAATTATAACAGATATTAAATTTCTTTCTTAACATAATTTTCAGCATATTGCATGGCCCTAAGGTGGCGTCGTCCGTATTCGCAAAAAGTTAATAACGAGGGACGGGGTACCCCGTACTCCCATTTTTTTACATTTTTTTCTTTTTCTTATTCATCAAAAGAAGGCCGATTTTACATAGAATACGATGATGTATAACAAGTTTAGAAAATTAATAATTGTAAAAATAGAAAAATAATTTTATTATTATTTTTCTATTTTTCAAAATTAATAATCTTGTCTATTGATATAAATCAAATGAACTATAACAGAAATAAGTTTTTATCCTTAACATAATTTCCAGCATAATACATGGTCTCAAGGTAGATATCTTCATAAAAAGCTAATAACGGGAGACGGGTACCCCATACCCCCGCATTTTTTAATAAAAAGTTTATTTATTATTCATCAAAAAAGATCGCTTTTACATAGAAAACGGTGATGTATAATAAATTTAGAAAATTAATATAGTAATAATAACTCAAAATAAATATATGTACGTGTCTATTGTGATGAATTTGATATGCCTGTAAATCTGTATATTTCTTCTTCGTATCTGGTAAGCTCACTTCAAATCATTTCAAAACCTGGCTAGCGGATGTTTTTCTCTCGAATACCGGGCAAGAGTGTCCTTTGATTGATTCTTGGAGTGGGCATTGTGTTGCCGAACTTCAGCAATTAGTGCCAAAAGACAAAAATTTGAACATTTTAAATATACCAAAAAAAAACGACAGCGATGGTACAACCTCTAGATGTATATGGTTTTATATTGTGGAAAAATTTGGTAGAACTTTTTCGGATATAGTAATTCTTATGAACTACGACATAGATTTACATCAGAGAAATAATATTTTAGTTACAATCCCTAACCCATAATTAGTTTTCTTCCCAAGATTTTTCGACGTATTCAAGTACTCGTGGTATAAGAGTGGATACGTTGAGGAAAAACCTGGGCCCTTTAAAAATCTGTAGAGTTTGTTTTAACAAAGATGCGCAGTCTACACCCTTGTTTATTATTTGCAATAAACCAGCTATTGTGCGGTGTTCATGGTGCAAACAAAATCTGTGTTTTAAACACTTTTACACAGACTATCATTACTGTAATACTTACATAGCTTAATTACTGTATGTATATTAATCTTGTTCGCTATTGCAATACATATATACCAATAATCGCATTACAGTATGTCATGTATTTAAACATTTATAAGCATTATAATGTTTTTCTAATTCTGTTCTATTGTTTCCGAAATGTTATAATCGTTACAAACACATTAGTTATACTTATGCTCCATTGAATACTTACATTGTACACCTACATTGCACGAAAAACTTGAAATAAATTAAAAATATATATGTATGTATTATTAATCCTTCGTCCTGTGTAGCAAATTTGTTCATATATACGCACTAAAGGATTATGGTATTCTAAGAATGAATAACATTTATTAAGGAAATATATAAAACGCAGTCACTAACTGCAATTGATAAACGATTTATATGCTACCACCGATAAAAGTTTTGTATAGTATATAGTATAAGTTAGTAGGCATGGAAAGGTTTGACCGTAGCTTGTCGAGTAGATACAATTCTAAATTAAGAAATATTTAAGTAAGGAGAGCAGCGGAGTAACGATAACAAATAATGTTGTTAATGTACTATATTATTATTATTACAATTATTTTATTATTAATCCTCCAAATTTATTACCATTGTTTTCTATGTAAAAGCGATCTTTTTTGATGAATAATGAATAAACTTATTATTAAAAAAATGCAGGGGTATAGGGTACCCGTCCCCGTTATTAGCTTTTATGAAGATATCTACCTTGAGACCATGTATTATGCTGGAAATTATATTAAGGATAAAAACTTATTTCTGTTATAGTTCATTTGATTTATATCAATAGACAAGTTTATTAATTTTGAAGCTTTATTATTATTTTTCTATTTTTACAATTATTAATTTTCTAAACTTGTTATACATCATCGTATTGTATGTAAAATCGGCCTTCTTTTGATGAATAAGAAAAAGAAAAAATGTAAAAAAAATGGGTACGGGGTACCCCGTCCCCGTTATTAACTTTTGCGAATACGACGACGCCACCCTTAGGGCCATGCAATATGCTGCAAATTATGTTAAGAAAAAAATCAATATCTGTTATAATTTAGGAAATATTTGCAAAATTGAAAAATCGTCCAAACTTTGGAGGGGGCTGTACCCCAAAATCGTGCGGATACGCCGATAAAAAAAATACGTGTCTCTTATTTTAAGGTACTCTTTCGATCTGTTAAGTTTCATCGAAATCGGAGGGGGACACCTGCCGGTGTTCCCTTGTAAGTAAGCCCTGCATGTGTAAACTTAGAACGTTCTGGTTTAAGTAAGAAGCAGGCGAACTGACGTGGTGTTCGACCACATGTGGTTCTAGTTTCTTGGTGTTTGTAACTATTATACTGATTACCAGAAGGTGGTATTAACTAATAGTAGAAAATCTGTTTCTCTTTTAAAATCTCTTACGCATTCTGCTACAATTTGAACATGGAATATCTGAAACAACTTGCATCCACGTTGGAATTAATTCAGCGTTATCTGTTAAAATCGCAGCCAGACGTTGGAACAAAAAGCTGAAAAGAAAAAAGGTTATTACATCCATGAAAATAGTTCGCTTCTACAGAGGATAGCTAAGATAAATAGCAACAGTTACCTTAATAAATATAATATACAACAAGAGCGTGAAAATGTGCAGAATAAGTACTTTAAACAAGACCATTAAATAGTACTTCCTTTTATTTGTTTATCAATTATTTAAACAACACATGTATAATTATTACTTTTGCTTCCCTTTTCTTTCAAATCTGTGAAGTCAACAACTTATTATTATATTGTATCTTATACATGAACGTATTATAAAGATAACAAATACAGAAAACACAAAGAACATATTTCTAAAGGCGTGGCTTCATTCATTCATTCATTCAAGTTAGGGTGGGCACTTGATGTCCGGGCACTTGAGCAAGGTGCTCATTGTACCATCCCTATTATTCTCTTATTTCCACTCGAGCAGCTTGGTGCTCTCTATAAAGCCCAGTATCTTGCTCAGTGGAAACTTGAGGACCTTCGAGGGCTCCAATAGATCTCTCTCGAAGTACTTCTGCCTAAGTACCTTAAGTTCCTGACCTGTGCAGATTACATGTAAACTCGTTTCCTTCTGTAGTCCGCATCTTCTACACCACGGTTCGCTTACTCAGCCTGTGTTGTATAGATGCTCTTTCAGGGACAGTGTCCAGATTACCAACCAGTAATGGTCTTAACTTCTTTCTTACTGCGCCTGAATAGGTTAACAGAGAAACTACCATCCCCATCCCCATCAGCGTTTTGGTATGGAGTTGACCTTCAGTCGACCTCCATTTCTTTGTAGTTTCTTTATCTAACCAGGTCCAGATCTCCCTTCTTGCGGAATCCTTAGTGATCCCACATACGGGCTCTGGGCCCATGAAGTGTCTCTTAGAGCCCTCCTTGGCTAGTTCGTTTGCTAGTCGGCTATTTATATCCTCATATCCCGGCACCCAAATCAGAGACACCGTGTTGTCTCGTGCCAGTGTATTGAGGGATAGTTTGCATTCTCTAACTAGTTTTGACTTAGTTAGTGGGTTCGAGACAGCCTTAATGACAGCCTGGCTGTCAGTCATTATATTAACTTTCTCCTCATGCAGCCCCCTTTTGCAATCATTTCTGCACAGGCTCAAGGGCGGATACCTCTGCCTGAAAGACCTTGTATGTTTCCCAGGCTTATAGATATCCTTTGATTAGGACTGGCCCCACAAATACCGGCTCTTGTGCCTTGGCTGGATTTGAATCCGTCCGTGAACCAGTTATCATTAGCGGTGATCTCACTGCGTGCCTGGTCTCTGTTCGGTATGGAGATTTTCACCTTTTCACTGAAATAATTTCGGGTGCCATGCTGTCCGTGGGCGTGGCAACAATGGTCCGTCCAGCACCATGCCCGTAGTATAAGTGTGCCCTCCCACCCTGAAGTTGGGATGCCACAAAGCCTGCTTAATTATTTCAAACACGCGATTACTTAAATACTCTTAGTAATGTATAAATGTAACAATTTAATTTTGTGTTAAAATAATTGATGCCAATTTATGTTTTGTTGTTTTTATACAATAAATATATATTTATAATAAATTGAAATAAATTACTTTGTGATTATTGGGCAATTAACTAACATCTGTTTCGCACTTGCTTGCTTTTTATGAAATGCCAATCTTCCTTCTGTCTCATAATATTTCGTATACTTAGATTAGGTATGTTTTGACTATCATATAAATTTTAGACTTTGGAAAAATACTTTCGCACAAAATGAGATGTTGTTTACAATGACATTGTAATTGTAATGTAATCAGAATCCATTTATGGTAGAGCATTCTTTTAAATTTAAAAGAGATTCTGATGGTCAAATCAAAATCATTGAAGTAATCTTAGCTTACTGCTATCTATTTTTGAAAACTTTTTTTCACTTTTATTGGTTGATGATTATTAATCTCTCGATGTAATGTGTGTATGTTAAAATGAAAAATTCTTTAGGTTATGTAGTTATAGTAGTTAACTAAAAAGGCAAAACTAATAATGTTTAAGTAATCAAAAAATTAAAAGTTTGAAAAAGGTGAAAACAACTTAATACAAAAATGTGTAAAACATAAAAATTATTAAAAGGAAGAAAAAAGCAATGTGCCTACGAGTTGAGGATAAACAATTTTTCACTTTTTCCATATTTTCATATCATTCATTAATTAATTTCCGATTACTAAATATTCTTAACTTTGCCATTTTAATTTACAAAATTCGATTTTACTACATAACTTAAGAATGACATTTTACTATTTTAAAGTACACTGAGAGACGATTATAGCTGAAAATGGCCTAATGACAGAAACTACTTCTAATAATAATAATAATAATTCATGTCTTGGGATCCCCCAAGGGTTTTCACCAATTACAGGGGGCATCGGCCCAGCCATGAGTTATTATTACGCATGCGCCCGTGGAGCGCAGTAAAGTAATAATCGAACCAACAAGGATATAAGAAAAGATTTCTAACATTTCATCAGATTCAATAAAAGTAAAAAGTCCAGATAAATGAGCTTTTCTAGGGAACTTCTATTTTGACGATATTTCCTTTTTGTTAGGAAAAAAATCAGAATTTAGCCTCTCGGATGTGAGAGGAAATGAGGCGGCGTACGAGCTGGCCAGGCGATCTTCGTCAAAGCAATTTGTTGGAGCTGACCCTTCTTTCGGAACTACCAAATCACAAATTAAAAAATCCATCAATGAATGAACACATAATCAGTACAGAGAGTGGTAGTAAAAAGCACCTGGACAGGGACAGGTAAAATTGTTTTTAAAGGAACAGAGACCTGAAGTTACTATGCATCTATTGAATAAAGATAGTAAGGCTGTCAAACTGATAGTAGGTCTGTTGACTGGTCACTCTAGATCAAATATGCATATGTATGCACAACATATTCTGATTTTGCCAAGAGGAGGAAGAAACACCAGTTCATGTGCTGTGCCAATGTGATGGGCTGGCAAGGACCAGGATTCTAGTAATGAGCGTGGAGAACCCCACAGCCAGCAGCTACACAAAGAAGCCGCTCTTAAAGATGATAGGTCTAATTAAGAGGGCAAAATTAGAGAGCATCTTCTAGGAAAAAAGGGATTACAATAGATTTGAAAAGATAGCGGTGAAACAGGTCTGTAGGCCACCACAGTTAATCTAATTTAATCCATTCTTTTAATATCTTTAAACCTGAACTATTGATACAAATTCTTTACTGGTGCTAAGTATTTAGCTCAAGCGATCTTTAATTTTTGCTGCTCTTTTTATGCTTCTTGCGTCTTCCTCTTCATATAACACCTTTTAACAACACTTTGTTCAGGCATTCGGATGACAATAGATCTGAAAAGGTCGCAGTGAAGCAGGTCTATAGGCCACCTCAATCTTATCTAATCCTAATCCAATCACTATTTTAAAAATACGTGAAATACATACATGAAAAATTACCTATAGCTAGACTTCTAGCTATGACTTCTAAAAGTTTTAGGCATAAAATTGCTCCAATTTCCTGTAGCAATCTTATCAAAAAAATGTTTAGTGTGCATACTTAAAATTAAAGTAATTGTTGAGTATGTGTTTTCCGTTAGCAGAAATATTTTTCTCAAACTAAATTAGTGGGTATCAACCCTAGGTTTGTGTAAAATGATAATAATAATACTAAAACCTGGTTGTCGCTACAATTTTAGCGTGATAACTTGATTCCATTTTTGGCATATCTATTCCGATTCGACGGTGATCAAATTATTAAGTTTCAGACAGTATGTGTCGTCTATCATTGATGACAGGAGCAAAGTGAATGTGATTTACACCGATTATGTGAAAGCATATTATTGTGTTGACCACAATATACTGATCCGGAAAGTGTACATTTTTTGGAAGTTGTAATTTATTATTGAAGCTTTTGCAATCGTGTCTATCCGGTAGATCCTTCTACGTAGCTTTCTATAGATATACATCAGAGCTGTACTATAACATCTGATGTACCGCAGCGGTCCAATTTAGGACCCCTGCTTTTCTTCGCGTTATTAAGACTAACGATTAACGATTGACTGTAAGGTCTTAGTGTTTGCTGACGATGTGAATTTATTTACAGAAATTTCTACCGTTTGGTACTACAGCTACTTGCAATTGTGTTTGGATAGCGCTTGTCGGTGAAGTAACGTTAATAAACTAGACCCGAATCCGAGTAACAAGGGAATACAGGTAAATGTGTGTCAGTCATTTAAGTGAAATATGGATTTGGGTTAATATGAAACTATGGATAGTTTCATAATACTCCACATATATGTAGTACACTACATATAATTGTCGCCAAGTAACACTGAAGAGTCTATTGCAAACTCATTTACGTATAAAGCATTAATATGAGGTACTATGACTACCATATCAAAAAATCGAAAAAATACAGTAATAACACTAAAATGCACAACTTCCCGGTAGTGCTTTCTTTTCCCAGCCATACCTGTAACCCAGGGCGTTGGAGTTGAGCGAAATTTACGAGCCAAGATGCAACGATACGAAGCCATAAATATCTATTTTCGCATAAAAATAAGCTATCCGACACTTTTATGTCTGCTATCAAACACTTGCCGATAAAACGGCGTAAATAAATATGAAACGATAGCGAAGAGAACTATTGAAACTTGAAATTTTAGGTGTCGCTCTGCACTTTGAGTAATAAAATATACCACTTCTGCATCGTGTTATCTGAGTTATATTCGATCAGATAAGATATGCATAATCTTGACGTTTACGTCGTAGATTATTGGACTGATGTGGGAAAGCTCGCTATTCATGAAGCGATCTACCTACTAAATTTCAGTGAAAATGGAGGAGTAATAAAGCATGGGTATAAAATTGTACCTATCAGAATTGTTACTACCAATAAAGCATTAATAGCCATCGCTGAAAATGAAGAGAGTAAAGTAAGCATAAATGAAAGTACATTAAATGCTTAAAGCAAATCGATCAATGAACAGAAGCATCAGCATTGTTTGTATATGTACAGTACGTTTCTTCTCTAATGTCTCCCCCATACGACCATGTAGCTATACTTTCTACCACACTCTATAAGCCGTGCGCTTCGGCTATTTTCGGACTCGCAGGTGGTAGATATGAATATTGTATTATATATTTACTTACCTTCGGTTTAATTTACGATTCACAAGTAAGTATACTCGATAAAACCGATGGTTGTGTGATTTCATTACATATTACTAATAAAAGTAACCGCAATTATATACAACGTGCATTGAAATCGATGCACCTCGAGTGCGGTCAGAAATCGTTTGCCTCATAATGAGGTCCATCCAACTTCCAACTGCGGTTAGAAGTTTCGTCGATATATATAAGCAGATGATAGAACAGTCGTGTCTTTAAGAGGGGCCGCTCCTATTTATATTTAGAAGGCATTTCACCTGCTTTTTCATAACCTACAAATCCCATTTCTCCATTTTCAATTTTACAAGCATTGTTTCCATAGAAGTTTAAATATATAAAATAATCGAATATGAATCTGTTACAAATCTCTATGCTTCCTCCTGGTAGAATGCTAGCAAACATGGGGCAGATGGGAATTTATGTATAGAATGTAAATATAGAAAAGAATTTGAATAAACAAGCAAAGATAAATTCTATGAAACAGTGGATGCAACCATCACTTTAATGAATATATTCAGTAATGCGGTTGGGGATTGAAGTAATGAAATTCGATTTTGTCACCTGGGATATTCCCTCTTATGATTCATCGACTTGGTGCCAAAATTTTTCGATATTTTGCTTTTACAATTTCATACGAAATGCTGCGGCAAACTTATCTCGCATGCTAGAATATGTATTATCCAACACAACGATGAGACGAATCACGAGTAAAAATCCTTCCAGAACTGATTAATGATAGTATTGGTTTATCCTCATTACCCATTCAGGTAAATTTTCCAACACTCGGTTACAATGGGGAAGAGATTCGCCGTGTTTATATTCCAAATATGAAAATCTTACGCCAAAGGTACAGTGCCCTCCAGATCTAATGTCACCCTCTTACTTCGGTTCAGCTCAGATTCCCATACAAGGCTATTATTATTGTTGACAAGGGTGTAATTATATTTTCTTAACATATTTAAAGACAAAGGTTTTTTTTATCATTTGCATATATTAATCTGTTGGCCGTTATCGCCAACTATTCACAAAACGTAATTTGTTTTTGTCATGGTATTTTTCGCTCTTAACTGTTTTTATTGTATACATTTATTGCTCATTCATATTATATATATGTTGCTAATACTATTATATCTACATCAGCCACGAGCCATGTCCCCACCATTGCAAATTACAAATTAATCATTAAGGACCTTTTATTTTTAGTAAAAATACCGATAAATATACGTACACACACACATTTAAATGCAGAGAGAACGTTGCGATTCCCATGATTTGATGCGACCAAACGCACTTTGTAGTTGTTTATGCAGAAAGCGGCGAACTGAGGCCACGTTTAGATTGGCCCGGACGTTTAGACTTTTGTAGGTATCGGCGCGGAGCTAGCAGAACAGGCGGTGGTCGCAGTATATGCAAAAATTATATTGAAGTGGGGCCAGCCGTTTCGTGGCTGATCGAGTCATCGCGTCAGTGCCCGGTGCTGTGCGGGAACGGTCTCCCACTATTACGGTAGGCAAGTGTGTTAGTCAGCCGCAGACGGCCGTCGAAGATCGACTATTGAAAGTAGAAACATGTAGAGAACCGTCGCATACGGATTTCGGTTTAGCACTTCCCGTAATAAAAATTGAGTTCAAGAATATTTAATATTTATTAAGTATAGTAATACAGTGTAGTATTATTCTAGGATGACATCGCAAATTAATAGCTATAATATTTCAAATCAAAATGAACTACTATTCATATCTTTCTTAAGTAAAAATTATGAAAATAAAATAATAAATATAACAAGGGAGTTATTGCCGAAAAATGCATCATAATAGTGTTCAGGTAAAAAAGAAGCCATTTGCTTAGGTAAGCATTATATTTTACTAGCTTTACTTGCACAAAGTATGTGCAAGTTCGAAGGAATTAGTTAGTTAACATTTATATTTAAGTAGATAAGTATTCAAGATAAGAACTTAATGTATTTTTCATTGTAAAATGTCTTCTAAATTTATTTGCATTAAATTTTTTGTGTCGGTATTATAGTTAGTTAGCAAGCAGTATAGTTAGCAATAAGCGTGGTAATAAATTACTGAACAAAACAAAAATGGTTCAAAATTTTGTAAAATTAATACAAAAACACGGAGGGAAGGGGAGGAGAGTTGGTCAGAGATTGACCGCACTACTCAATATTGTCACGGGCCGCCACTGAATATAAATGTGCTAATTGCTCTTGTAAACATCAAGCAGATTTAGACGGTACTAGCCAACGCCAATGGAATATTGAATTAAATCGTCTTGGTTAAACCATTCAGTCTACAGTTTTTTTCATTAGATTTTCCACGGCCAATGACTAGTTATTGGCCCTTTGAATGCTTTTGTGAATTATTTGTTCGTTTCTGGTTTCATGGTTAACTTTCGTTTCTTTTCTGTCCTTAAATATGAAAGCTCTCGTTAAACAAGTTTTAAACTATGTGCTAATTAATATTAATAATTTTAAAATTTTCGTCTATTAAACGTGGTAGCCATCTTCAACCCTTCTATAGTGTAAGCAACCACATGAAGCGATGTAGCGCTGCTTTAGAGCGGAGTGGCAGCTGTTCTGCAATACTAAACATTGCCAGTGCACTCGCTCCTAAGTGATCACGAGTGAGCTTTCCTTTTGGATCGAAAATGGAGAGTTTTTTCAAACTTTTTGAATGAGATAGCTAACAATTGCGTCTTTCTTATAGATAGATAAGAAGAGACTGAACTTGTTTTACAATTTACAAGGATGGTTTGCGAATTGTTATTACTGTAACGGAACCGGGTTTTCTTATCTGGGAACTTTTGGGGATGGCCAGCCCAATTTCAAATAAGACAAAGCCAAACTCCGTCTCACAGATAACCCACACCTGCTCTTTTGAGCGACCAGCCACTGCTAGAAAGCCATCTTTTTGTTCGGTAGCGATTGATTTTAGAAAATCTAGCCAAAGATGCTCTCCAACAGTGTTTTCCTCCGTCAGTCGAAGCAGGGCCGTTAGTTAGCCTAAAGCTCGTCGGCTTTCTCTTACCGATGATAACTTCCTCTCCAGGTCTTTACCAAGGGTTCAAACTGATCTTTTTTTAACGGCGAAATAATAGAACGACTAATATTTTTACAATTATATATTGAATATTTAAGACATTGGAAAGAATCTAACAAACTACACAAATAAATAAAATAACAAGTGAACAAAAGAAACAAAACATGTAAAAAATTAATTTAGCATTCATTATTTCTTTTGTTATTCTACAAGGTATACAACTTTTGTTTAGTTGTATTTTTCAATGCGATTTTTATTTATTGTTAATACTTCAAGTGCCATCTTGTGAGTCGGCTGAGAACTGACGTTGTTTGTAAACAGGCAACTGTAATCTTTGCTATTATAATTTTATTTAATTCAAAATTAAACTTTCTTAATCTCAATCAACGTATTAGGTAATGTTTCTTTATTTGATGTAATAATATCCTTTTAATTCGCGTTTGTTTATGAATTTACCTTGTTCGTAACTTCAGAACTAATTTCTGCGCATGCGTGACTTAAGGGCGCGGACGGTTGGCAGTAACTCGCTAAACTACGAAGAAGATCCACGTATAAGGTCAATTAGCGCTCGGTGTCGAGAAATAAAAATTTGGAATTTGGGTTCAACTAAGAAAAAGTTCTTTGGGAAGTTTAACCTGACCTATTAAATTGGGATTAATTCTCGCACCAGGACGATAACCCACGGTTATTACGGAAATATTAATCCGGATTTGAAGCGCAAAATGGCCGCCCACGTGCTCTGCCTATACTAACTAAGGATTTTTTTAACTTTCAAATTTCATTTAACTTTATTCAGTTTTAAATCATTATTCATTTCAACGAATTTCCCCAGGCAAATTTAGTACGGATCCATTCAGTACACTAACTAAGGCAACTTAGTACGGGATCCCTTCAGTACACTAACTAAGGCGATTTAGTACGGGATCCATTCCATCAATTAGCTATAGAGCGTGATGCCCCGTATAGACCTGGTTTCATACCGAAAACTGTGAACCTCAGCCGCCGCTGCAGTTTGATTTGAAATCACACCCACACCGTCGACTAAATTGACGGACGACCACAGATAAGTCGGACCAAATTATTTAAGTTAATTCAGTCAATCAAGCTCTCAGAAGCGTTACATTTTGTTGTTCTTTTTTTTTTTTGTTTGAAAGATAAGTCACCTAATTCATGTAGATTCACTATTTAATTGCGTATAATTACTATCTAATTTTCCTTTTATATATATATATATATATAGTATAAATATACCTATGAATTTCTTTTTAATTATTAAGGATTAAATTTTATATTTGTTAATAAGTTATATGTAAACGAGGGTTTGGCCAAACGTTTCGGATCATCTCTCCTTGGGGAGCAAGGTGTATTCTTTTTTTTACAATTTACATTTTTGTTATCAATCATTTATCAAATATTTCATTTATCAACTTTTTTTTATTTATTAAATATATATATAGACTTTTTTTTTTGCTAAAGCACTTTCTTTTATTTCACTTCTTTTCTTTTGTGTGGCTCGGAACGTATGCCGCTTATGTAACTTTCACCGTTTTGGGTCGGGGCATAAGAGGAGGAAACAAACGGTTGTGGCGCCTTTTTTTTTTTTATTAATTGATGATATTGTATTTATTTGGAAGAACTCAACCCACCCCACTCTCCCTAGCTGCGGGGCCCTCTTATGTAATTTTTTTTATATTATCAGCGAGCATAGCGGTTCCCTCTAGTTTGGCTATTGTAATTTGTTGGAAAAGGGCTAAGTATTATTATATTATTATTTTTTTGTCCCCCTACCTATGCAATCAACGATCGAAGCATTGCATAGGTAAGAGGAAATTTGGCACCCAACGTGTGGGGCTCGACGAAACGTGGTGAAGTTTGACGTGAGGTTCAAAGTAGAAACGTACGGAATCGGTTGATACGCGTATCGGTACGGGTAATCGGTAGGCTACGGGAAGAAGGAAATATTGGTTCGGTTTGATTAATTAGATTTTGGTCACTGTTAATTTATAATCATGAAGGGTCGTTTAGAAGTCAATAGATTAGAACGCGATGAGCTTGGCTATGAATTATCAGTTCGGGGGATGAAAGGCGTGGATACGGTTGCGGACATGAGGAGATGCTTACGGAACTTGTTACGTTTAGAAAGGATGGGTTCCGATTTGAAATGTCCTGCGCATCCGTGTACCTTCGCTGAGGACTCGGTGTGTATCGAATCGAAAATTAAAGATCTCAAACAGTTAATCAATTCTTTTGCGGATACCGATAGCAGCAGTTCATTTTTAAAAATTCAGACGAAATTGATTCATACTTTTCAACGTGCTAAAAGGTCCCAGTCGATGAATGATACCGAACATTCGAAACGCACTAGTTATTTGGCTGAGGTAATGGAATTGCACGCGTTGGTCAAGTCCAAAGCCAAACAATTTAAAAGACTCTCGAGTCAAGGTCAATCTCCTCTCGACATAAGCGTACTCCTGTCGTCAACCAGTATCCCGGACGATGAATCGGACACTCAAAGTTCGGAGGATGAGCACATTACTCCTACGCCTAGTAATAATAACGCCATCACGTCTAATATTAAATCTATCCCGGTATTCAAATGGAATATTGATAAATTCAGAGGCGACAATAAAGTATCGTTGAGCGCTTTTTTAGAGAATGTTGAAGAACTATGTAAGTCACGTAATATTAGTCAGGATCAATTATTTGCGTCAGCGCGCGATATTTTTGCGGGTCAAGCACTGATATGGTATAGGGCTATTAAAGATAGAATTCATTCGTGGACGGACTTAGTAAGTGAGTTGCGGTTACAATTCCAACCCGCTGATTATAACGAAAAGTTATTTCAAGAAATTAAACAACGGACTCAGGGTAAGGATGAGCCAATCGGATATTTTAGCGGTGATCACCAATATGTTCAATCGTCTTACGACACCCATTACAGAATCAGTTAAACTTAAAATAGTCATGCAAAACATATTACCATACTATCAAGATCATTTAAGTTTAATTGACATCAAATCACTTGATCATTTGTTAGAGTTGGGGAGAAGATTAGAAACTCGGAAGATTGCAATCGAGTCTTATACACCCCCACCTAGAGGTAAAATTAACTTAATGGAACCTGATTTGGCTTATGTTTACTCTCCTATTAACTCGCGTACTGGAAGTAGTTTTAAATGTGTCTGAGGTTGGTGCTACTGCTACCAATTTGTCAAAACATTTTCCGGATAAACGTTGTTGGAATTGTGACGGCACTGATCATTTAGCAAACCGGTGTCCGAAACCGTTGAAACGACATGTTTTACGTGTGGTCGCGCCGATGTCACGAAGTTTACTTGTCCAAATTGTAAACCGACACAACAGGGAAACGGATTAGGGAGGCGTTAGAATACGGCCGGACTACGCCTCAATCTCAGTTAACGGTCAACTCACAATCAATTCAATGTTTATTAGATTTTGTGTTATCACATGTTCAGAATGATGAACGACCTTATGTTAAAGTTTCAATCTTTGGTAAAGAGATGTTAGGTTTACTAGACTCAGGTAGTAGCCGCACAATTATAGGGAATAAAGGGTGGACTTTACTGCATAGCATGGGAATGTCTAGACTTGATCGATCTAATATTAAGCATGTCACGGTTGCGAATGGTAACGAATGCAAGTGTGTAGGTATCCTCAAAGCTCCTATTAAGCTCAATGATGTGGAAAGGATTATTGATATCTTGGTGGTGCCTGATTTGGAACATACGTTAATTTTAGGGGTAGATTTCTGGACGCGTATAGGTATAGTTCCTGATCTACGGTCACGAGCCTGGAGTTTTTCTACGGAATCGAGCATTTGCGTCGTAGAAGCCTTAAGGTCGCACGATATGTTAACGGAAGAACAACGAACTGCACTAAGGAATTTTGTCGATGGCTATTTTCAGGGACTCAAGGGAAGTTTAGGGTGTACAAACCTTGTTGAACATAAAATTGTGTTATTGGATGATGTAGAGCCGATTAAACAGCGCTATTATCCTGTATCCCCAGCGATGATGAAACATATAGATAGAGAACTACAAGAGATGTTGGACAAGGGAGTGGTTGAACCATCTTCAAGTCCATGGAGCAGTCCCATCGTGATGGTGAAAAGAAGGATGATACCTGGCGATTTTGCGTTGATTACCGTCAGTTGAATAAGGTCACTAGAAGAGACGCATATCCACTACCATATGTATCTAGTATTTTGGACAGATTACGAGATGCAAGATATCTCTCAAGCCTCGATGTCAAAACGGCTTACTGGCAAATACCAATCGCTGAGGAATCCCGTCCGTTAACCGCATTTACAGTACCTGGAAGGGGATTGTATCAATTCCGAAGACTTCCGTTTGGGTTACACACAGCACCTGCTACTTGGCAGAGGTTAATTGACCGCGTGTTAGGAGTGGATTTGGAACCATATTGCTTTAAATATCTTGACGACATCATTATCACTACCCAGACATTTGAACATCACATGGAAATTTTGTCTAAGGTTTGTGAACGACTTTCTAATGCTGGATTGACCCTTGGTAAGGATAAATGTCAATTTTGCCGACCTGAACTACAATATTTGGGATATGTTGTTGATGGTAATGGACTTCACGTGGATCCAAGTAAAGTGGAAGCTATCCTACAGATTCCAACGCCAACGAAAGTTTCCGATGTACGAAGTATGATAGGAACTGCGTCGTGGTATCGCAGATTCATCCCAAATTTTTCCACTGTGATTCACCCTTTAACGGAGTTGTTACGCAAACATACGAAATTTCAATGGACTGAGAGACAGGAAGAAGCATTTAAGAAAATCAAAGAGTATCTTATTTCGGCACCCGTGTTATCTTGCCCGAATTTTGACCTACCGTTTACAGTTCAAACTGATGCTAGTGCCTTTGGTATTGGCGCTGTATTGACACAGAATCATCCGGATGAAGGTGAGAAGGTTATTTGTTACTTATCTAGGTCATTGACTAGGCAAGAAAGGAAGTTCTCTACTACAGAACGTGAATGTTTAGCAGTCTTGTGGAGCATCGAAAAACTGAGACCATATCTTGAGGGCATCCATTTTACCGTAATTACTGATCACTGGTCCTTGTGTTGGTTGAATAGATTAAAAGATCCTACTGGACGTTTAGCAAGATGGAGTTTGAGATTACAACAGTACTCGTTCGATTTGGTTCATCGGAAAGGAAAAGAACATGTCGTACCCGATATGCTCTCTCGTTCGGTACCTATGGTTGATGTTATCAAAGATGTTACGACCGGAACCGCGGATAAATGGTATAATGATGTTACGTAAAGTAGCCGACAACCCATTACTTTTCCCCAATTGGCGAATAGAAAATTCGAAGTTATATAAATTTGTGGAGTCTAAAGCGATTCCTGGCTTCGCTGTGGAAACAGACTGGAAACTGGTGGTGCCTAAAGCTGATCGATTACGCATTCTTAATGGAAACATGATGCACCTACAGCTGGTCATGCAGGTATGTTTAAAACCTATAAACGTATTGCTCAATATTTTTATTGGCCCAAGATGAAGTCGGACATCAATAACTATGTAAGGAAATGTAAGGTCTGTATACAAAGTAAACCGCTTCAAACGAAACCTGCTGGATTAATGAGTACTCGGCGTATCGCAGATCGACCATTCGAATGTATGGCTTGCGATTTGATTGGACCACTACCGAGATCTACTCGTGGTTATAAATATATCCTAGTTGTCGTAGACACATTTTCTAAATTTCCATTAGTTATACCGCTACGTAACGCAACTTCTAAACTGGTTTGTAACGCTGTTGAGGAACATTTATTCTTAATGTTTGGACAACCTAAGGTCCTTATTAGTGATAATGGCACCCAATTTAAGAGCAAAGAATTTAAGAATCTTTTAGAATCTTATCATGTGAAACAACTATGTACGGCTAATTACCATCCCCAAGCGAATCCTACTGAACGTACAAATAAAACCCTAGGTGCTATGATTAGATGTTATGTTGCAGATAATCATCGGTCGTGGGACAAACATTTACCTAAACTTGCGTGTGCTTTAAGAACACAAATCCATGAGAGCACAGGAATTAGCCCTTATTTCACTGTTTTTGGCAGAGAGTATCCTCTTAATTTGGACTCTGATGCGGACTGTCAGTTTAAACCAGAGACTGATAAGGAAGGTTCAACACAGAATAGAGTGGAGTGTCTTCGACGTCTTTATGGCGAAGTGAAACGACGTTTAGAGAAAGCTGCTGAAAAGAACAAGAAGCATTATGATCTTAGAAGACGAAGTGTTGTTTACAACGTTGGAGATCAAGTATACCGGAAGAATTATGCACAGTCTGATGCTGCCAATTTCTACATGGCAAAATTGCCCCAAAATACATTGGCCCATTCATTGTGTCGCGTAAAATTTCTCCTTGGATGTATGAATTAGAGGACTTGAATGGTACAATTCTAGGGAACTGGCATGCTAAAGATTTGAGACCGAATTGTGAATGATCGCCCTTCTGGCGGGGCATATAATACACCTGAGGTACTCTGCCTTAAGGACCCCTTTTGATACCAACTAACATCTGTGGATCGTGTTGCCAATTTATTGGATACTTAATTTGGACCACAACACCTTGGCCTAGTTCATGTATTTTGTACTTTGTGCAATGTTATACCTACGAGATTTGACTTGGATACCCGAATTTGACGCATTTAGGATTGCTTTATGTTTAGGGGATTTTCGATTTTATTTATGATTTTTCTTTCTAGCCCGATATTGACTAGCAATAGCAATAGTATTGTTAGCTTCGTAGGTCTTAGAACTCATTTATAGGTTATAGTGTACCGTTTTCTTTATTCTTAGGATTGGATCTTTTTTTTTTTCCTTATTTTCAGAGTTCTACTAGAATCTTTGTTATCGGAAGAGTCCAGACGCCAGTTGGTGAGCTCTTCGATAATTTTACTGCCCTTCTGGTGGGTTCGAGTTCGGCGAACGTAGAGATGAAGCATCGTATTTTTTTGTTCCGGACATGGTTGGATATTTATGTTTAATTCTTTTGTTTCATGGAGAACAAGGCTAGTTGGTATGTTGGAGTGCAAGCTTGAATGTGTGTGGCTAAGCAGATCCTTCCTTAATCCTCTCCGAGAAGTCTCACGAGGGCAGGCTTGTCCGTAAGGCCGCATGGTCTCCTCAATCTCCTATTCAACCCCTTCTACCTCTTAACCGGGTTTTTCTTGCCCTTTTTCCTTTCCCATTCTCTCATTATTATCCTTATTCTTTTATAGTGTTCCAAATCCTTTTTTTTGCGGCGTGCATGATTTGTTGGTTCGGTGTACATTAGAGTTAGTCTTGTTTCACCACTTCAGGTAGCAGTACTTTACACTGTAATTCTTTTTTTGGGGAGATTTCTTAATCTATGTATTGGTTCGATTTTGAAATTTTCTGGGGGAAAATTTCAAGCAAGTTGGGGTGGGATTTGTAACGGTTCAAAATTAATTTAACATTCATTATTTCTTTTGTTATTCTACAAGGTATACAACTTTTGTTTAGTTGTATTTTTAAATGCGATTTTTATTTATTTTTAATACTTCAAGTGCCATCTTGTGAGTCGGCTGAGAACTGACGTTGTTTGTTTAACAGGCAACTGTAACCTTTGCTATTATAATTTTATTAATTCAAAATTAAATTTTCTTAATCTCAATCAACGTATTAGGTAATGTTTCTTTATTTGATGTTATAATATCCTTTTAATTCGCGTTTGTTTATGAATTTACCTTGTTCGTAACTTCAGAACTAATTTCTGCGCATGCGTGACTTAAGGGCGCGGACGGTTGGCAGTAACTCGCTAAACTGCGAAGACGATCCACGTATAAGGTCAATTAGCGCTCGGTGTCGAGAAATAAAAATTTGGAATTTTGGGTTCAACTAAGAAATAGTTCTTTGGGAAGTTTAACCTGACCTATTAAATTGGGATTTAATTCTCGCACCAGGACGATAACTCACGGTTATTACGGAAATATTAATCCGGATTTGAAGCGCAAAATGGCCGCCCACGTGCTCTGCCTATACTAACTAAGGTATTTTTAACTTTCAAATTTCATTTAACTTTATTCAGTTTTAAATCATTATTCATTTCAACGAATTTCCCCAGGCAAATTTAGTACGGGATCCATTCAGTACACTAACTAAGGCAACTTAGTACGGGATCCCTTCAGTACACTAACTAAGGCGATTTAGTACGGGATCCATTCCATGAATTAGCTATAGAACGTGATGCCCCGTATAAACCTGGTTTCATAGCGAAAACTGTGAACCTCAGCCGCCGCTGCAGTTTGATTTGAAATCACACCCCACACCGTCGACTAAATTGGACGGACGACCACAGATAAGTCGGACCAAATTATTTAAGTTAATTCAGTCAATCAAGCTCTCAGAAGCGTTACATTTTGTTTTCTTTTTTTTTTTGTTTGAAAGATAAGTCACCTAATTTCATGTAGATTCACTATTTAATTGCGTATAATTACTATCTAATTTTCCTTTTATATATATATATATATATAGGTATAAATATACCTATGAATTTCTTTTAATTATTAAGGATTAAATTTTATATTTGTTAATAAGTTATATGTAAACGAGGGTTTGGCCAAACGTTTCGGATCATCTCTCCTTGGGGAGCAAGGTGTATTCTTTTTTTACAATTTACATTTTTGTTATCAATCATTTATCAAATATTTCATTTATCAACTTTTTTTTATTTATTAAATATATATATATAGACTTTTTTTTTTGCTAAAGCACTTTCTTTTATTTCACTTCTTTTCTTTTGTGTGGCTCGGAACGTATGCCGCTTATGTAACTTTCACCGTTTTGGGTCGGGGCATAAGAGGAGGAAGCAAACGGTTGTGGCGCCCTTTTTTTTTTTATTAATTGATGATATTATATATATTCGGAAGAACTCAACCCACCCCACTCTCCCTAGCTGCGGGGCCCTCTTATGTAATTTTTTTTATATTATCAGCGAGCATAGCGGTTCCCTCTTGTTTGGCTATTGTAATTTGTTGGAAAAGGGCTAAGTATTATTATTATTATTATCTTTTTTGTCCCCCTACCTATGCAACCAACGATCGAAGCGTTGCAGATATTCAATGAATGAATAGTTTATTTGGGAATTGATAAAACGCATTTACCACATCCCTTCTGCTAGGCGAAATTAAACACGTGCGAAAAAAGTATTAGAGAAACCAATGTAAAAGATTTATCGTTCTGGGAATTGTCGGTTGTCGATCTACATTAGGAATTTTTACTAATAGAAAGAATAAGAAAAAGCTTAAATATGCAATATACGCAACTTTTGTAAAAATATGCATAGAAATGCCTAAATATATAATATATGCAATCACTAATTAGCGCTAATTAACTTCAATTAGTGTAATACGTCTACATATAGACTATAATTAAAGATATGCAAAAAATAAAATATATGCGCTTTGCATATAATCTGGTCTCTAATTATCATTATTATAACTCTTCAAGTGTTTATTGTGTACCCATATTTCTTTTTTATTCTGATACAGAAATATTTGTTAAAAATTCAATATACTATTCTATTATTATTGCTAAATAGAGTATGATATACATATTATATATACAATATAATATAAACGTTTAGCAAACATTTAGTAACCAATTTATTTTATAGCCGCTAATAATATTTCTAGCAGATTTCTCTTTGTAATAATGCATATAGTAGATTTGAAAACTTATATTAAATAAATATTTGTAAAATATTTCACAATCAATATTAAAATTACAATATTTATCTAGTAAATATGGGTTATTTACTTTATAAACTAACTTAGGGTATTTTTAATATAATACAAATGTTTTCACATATCAAAAATATTAGTTTTTGTCTAAAAATATTCTATAAATATTTGGTTCTACTCAGGATAGGATTCTTGTAATTGCGCTTCGAAAATTACATTACTATTTGAAAAAAAAAAACGAATTCAGTTTTTCAACGTCGTTGTGTAGACGACATTTGTGTTCTTATAAAAAAAATCTTATCACTTATGATTTTCCTCAAAGAATATAGGTTTTCCTGTTATTTAGACTTACTAACCTACATGTTTTTTGGTCAGAAAAGGATTGTTACCAAACCGTCAATAAATCGAATGCAGTTGTATGTAATAGAATTGCTTTTACCTAAATTTAGAATTATGACAGCCGCACAGCCTATTAGAAATTAATTGGTACAATTTTAAAAGTGAATGTAAATAGCTTTTCACGAACTCAATAATGGGTTTAATAATAAAACAATAATAACAATAGGAATTAATACATAAACACGTAAAAGCAAATAAAAGGTATAATAAATCACTCATATTACGAGTTTGCAAACTGATAACGTGCCATGCAAAATAGAGGACCATAACTTCATTGCAATTTACAAACACAGCACTTTAATTTTGAGTTTAGAATGTGCAGAAAGGATTAAATTGCTTTTCATTTGACTTAATCATAAGTTGTGTAGTATAATGCAAATGTAATAAAGCAAGTTATTGAGACATTCCATTGAATTTAAAAATTACCGTCCAATTAACTTGCAATCGATTTTTGCTAAAATATGTGAATTCCTAATGAAACAAAACTGATAACACAAATTACAATTTATTTTATACAGGTTAACACAATTTTACCAATAAATATACAGACTCAACAGTTTTTTTTTTCTGCAAGAAATCTACAATAACTTAGTAAAGAAATTTCCATTGAGTTATTCATTGATTTGTCAAAATCAATTTGACTTAGTTGACCATAACATTTTTTTACACAAATTAACAAACTATAGTATAAATGGCATGACTCTGAACTGGTTTCAATTCTATTTGATGAAACGGAAACAATTTGTCATCCTCAGTGATCATAAATCTTATTATGGGAACGTTACTGTGGGTATTCCTCAAGGTTCTGTATTAGGCCCGACGTTGTTCATCCTTTACGTTAATGATCTTCGTAAAACGAGAACTTAACTTAAAGTACACTTCACAGTGCAACAAATTTAGAAGATATTTCACAAAAATCATCAAAAACTATATCTGACATCAATAAGTTACCAACGAATTTAACAATGAAATAGCATAGTATATTTACTTTCACAATAAAGTGAAACCTGTTAACAAACCTGAATGTTTAAAATATTAAAGACGAAATATAAATTTTTGCATTTACCATTGCATTTTGTGTCCTGAAACATAGAGGGTATTCCTAATGCAAAAACAGATCAATCAAAATAATATTTAGACTCGGATATAGGGATTCATGTAGAGATTTTAAAAATAATTTTTTATTAACAGTTTTTGATTTATACTTCATTGAAGTTATAACAAGCATAATATCCTTTCTCATTATTAAACTAATTTCCTTCATAAATTACCAGTCAATGTTAGAAATTGTGGGAATTATTGTTTATTTAAGTATAAAGCTAAAGATTATCTTCTAAGAATCAACCATTATTGCACTGATGATTTTTTATTTGCGACTAATGTCATTGAGTATTTAATTAATTGTTGTTTCTTTAATCAATATTAAAAAAATTAAAACACTTCCATAATTTTACAGTAATTTATAAGTAGTACCTATTATTAAAAATGCGCTAAAGAAATTGAAAACAATTGTAACGGAAAATCGGGAGAAAATCACACTAGAGTTTATTTATGATCTAAAACCGAAAATTTATTTAAACATTACACTTTATTATGAAAAGCTAAATAATTACAAATAATCCTAACACTGTGCTCCACCTAAAGGTATTACACGATGCTATTTAAACAGACAAATGATAACCTTATAGCTAAAAAATAAGACGTGAAAAAAAAAATATTGTTTTGTCAACTTGTATCTTCTATGAAAATAAAGTTGTATTACTTAATAAAGTTATGAATATCTTGGCATACTAAATAAATGCAATCGTTTAGCGCTTAATTTTAAATTTTGTTTGAAAATGTTTATTATAAACTTGTGTATTGTACAACCTATAAAGCACAGATCATCTACTTGCTCTAAAGATGAGATATTTTACTGTGGTACGTGGTGGAACCAGTGTTGTTCTAATGCTTTTAAACAATGTATTGAGATTGGCTAACAGATGGTACTATTTTCCAATAAATTGTACTATTTTGTTTAAAACAGGTTTCTGTAATTTGATATGATCTGCCATCATCACAGAATCAGATTTCTTTGTTACCGCCACCTATTCGCTTACATCAGTTGAAAGTATTTTCTTCGGAATAATTACAAGGAATTAATTAATTGAAAATATTGTACTAAATTCTTCAATGAGGTACTATTGTACTACGTTTTATTCAATTGTACTAAAATAGTACAATAGTACGCTTCGGAACAACACTGGGTGGAACCACTGAACAAAGTTTTCTTCATCCTAATCAGTATTTAGCCTACGCCGCACAATTTGTTTCCTATCAAATAAACATTTGCTTTTTCGCCAATATTAAGATTTTTCTGAAAGTCTTTCGAGGCGTTAAAATTTTTCAAGCCCGACGTATGGCTTAAGTGCTTACTTTCTGGCCCATTTCAATTGCTATTTTAGGAGCACTTACATGCAGATTCCATTACGACTTAATAATTATTAATAGTCACAAATAATTTACCAAGTTTTAATACCCACTTTAAAAACTTTTAGCAAAAATGCAAGAAAGATAAACGTTTAAAACATCGTATATAGAACAATTGATAAAAGAGTTTTGTATGCGTTTGACAAGGTATTATACAAAAAAGTAATAATTATGAGGTACCATATTTTTTTTTCTAATAATTTAAGCTTTATCACTTTAATTGACTATTTAACACTGGACATGCTTCATGGTATAATTTTAAATTCTGCCGAAGAGTTATTAGCTGCATTCTCAGCACACTATTCTTACATGCCGGAGTTATCGGTTTTGAAAACACAAGCTCGACAAAAATATCGACATTCCCAGACCGGAGAACGCACCACAGGTACAGAAAAAAGTTTGAAGTCTAGGCGTTAGCATAAAGAATAATTTTCCAGATTCCGTTATTTAGGATAAATGTGCAGATAGAACCAGAATCTCTAACATTAAATCCAGACTATGAGGTAACGGAAAATATATTCTTACAAATCTGGGAGCTTTGGGAAAAGAATACGAGAGATATTAAATCTTTTATTGCTGACAAGATGTACACCCCTTTCACCAAGTGAGTAAGAAAACAAATAACTGTAGGCCCCAGCGGGGAAAATCGAACAAAAAATTTATCTATCACGTAATTAATTTCAGTCCGATGATAAATGGTAAGGTAGAAGACAGAATATGCGGTTTTGGTCCCCATTTAATGTTCTACTTAGAAAAAGATGAACACCTAAAAGATTTGAAAATGACAATATTTTCTTATTTAAGAGATAACTTTGAGAGAGCTGCCTCTTTTGTAAATCGTTTAGAATGCATAAGGGAATTTTATGCTGAAGATTCTGCTATGGAGGACAAGACAATTGAGGGTGAACGAGGTAATTTACGAACAATATGTTATCAATGGTTTTAGATTTTTTAGCGCATTAATCGCCAAAAACACTACAGGTTTCTATATTGATGCTTCTGTGTCTTTTTACTCAATATTTATACCGAGCAAATCTCAGTACCCTTAATTAATCTGCGCAGAACCCGGGCCAGTTGATTGATATAATTTTGTAGATTGATTGTTGGTACTCCAAATTGCCTGTATTTTCCTTTAAAATAAGATGCGTTATGCAATATCTGTCGCTGCATTATACAGGGTGGGCCACCACATTCGCGTCGGTTTATATACGAAAAGTGGTAACATATTTTCAAATTTCTTTTGTTAAAACATTGTTATACAGGTTCAGACGGACCACATTTCAAAATTACTTTGAATTATACAGGGAGACTTAAAGAAAAATTACACACCAAAGTTGTGAAAAATTAAATGGAACACTCTGTATATTATGGCGATATTTTGATAGTACAGACTAAATAAAAGCAACTTACTCAACTCGTTTACGAGATAATTAACTATTTTTCAAAATGTAGACTAAAATTTAAGAGGCATAGTTGTCATACATATTAAGCTAAATATTTTAAATTGTATTTATTTTTTAAATAAAGCTAAAGACTTGATAATAAAAGAAAAGTAATGCAAAAAAATTAAACAGCGTGAACAAAAACATACTTTTAATTTTTCGCTACTTTAAAGGCAAGTAACTTTCTTATTTTAAATGGAACACCCTGTATTTATTATCCTGTTCAGACTCTAATTGTAACGGTCTTTAAGATTGTATTAATGCTTCCTATACATATCTCTTATACTTTCTTAGTAATTTAGAATTTTCTATTTCAAATATTAATTCCTATCCATTCTTTTTTAGAAAGTTGGCTTAGACAAAATTGTCGCTATTATTCAATATAGATAGACGATATTCATCAGCCTAACTCTTCAACTTAAATACGGGTTCAGAACCGTATAATCCTTAACAAAAAAAAATTGAAAATATGTTACCACTTTTCATATATAAACCGACGCGAATGTGGTGGCCCACCCTATATAGTCTGCAGTGAAGGCCCCAAATCTTGATCCCGAATTTCTGTACGTGTTCGGTCAGGAAACCTACTATTCCACGAAAATTATTTTTACTATAGATCGTCCACGTCCACTTGAAGTAGGGATAAGTGGGCTAGATTGATGGGAAAAAAATCAATCCTTTTTTTAATGTAACAAAAATGAAACAAACGTTATTTTTATTAATGTTAGTTAGTAGTGCACTTTGATACGAATTGTAAATTAGATAAAAATGATAATTACTAACGCAAATTTAATTATAAAGTTTTAATTTTTTATTGTGAAAAGATTGTCAATTTGTTTCCTAAAATATAAAATTACATATACAAACTATGAATGTTTCACACATATCATAAACTACGCCAGATTTTCCTAATTTTTTCTGACTTTTTACTTGTATAATTTGTCCAACGCATTTTTGTTTTACATTTTAACCAATAATGCCCGTTTTATTTTGTTATATTGCTATGTAATACCTTTTAAATACTTCATATAGAAATTGAAGCATTTCGCAACATGTGCCTAAGATATCACGAAGAGGTAAGAATAATCAACAGCATAGTCGATAAGCAACCCCTTGGTATACTTTATATTGAACTGGAAGATTTTAAATCAAATGCATTACCACAACCTACGCGCTTAATTGAGGTTTTAGAAAACGTATTACCAATGTAAGATTATTCGCATAAGTTAACAATACGCCAATCTACTGTAAATGATATATTTTAGTATCGGCAGAGCTAAAGTTGCCAAGCTCGCAGATGAAGTAGTAGAATCACAAAATTACTTACTTAAGAAACCCGAAACCACTATAGAATTTGTGAAATATTTGCAATTTCTGGAAGAATGTACTGCTACAATTGAAGCTATGGAAAATGAGTTGGATTACTGTAAGGAACTTTATGATATTATGGAGGAATTCGACATTGTGATTCCTGGGGAAGATATGTCAAATTACTTGGTTTGAGTGTCGATATGGGCAGTTTGAGAAGTTTAGTTGACAAGAAAGTTGAGAAGAGACCTAAAACGATGAAGAAATTCAATGATCAAATGAACAAAGATATCAGCATTTTAATAGCAGATGTAGGAGTAATAAAGGATGAATGCTTAGTGAGAATTACTGCATGTTAAATAAACTCTATTTCTTCATATACATTCATTTCAGCAACCTTGGTTATATGATATTGAATCCAATCCAGATGAAGTAAATGCATTTCTGAATGATTTACATGATCGATTGGTTGAATGTCAAAATAGAGCTAAAGAATTCAAGGATTACCAAAAAGAATTTAGGGTGAGTGCTACGAACAACCTTTTCAACATGTCTGTAAATCAAAATATCTTTGATAGATGGAAGTTTCTCGATTCGATATTTTGGATGAAGTTATGGCCGACGTAAAACACGAATGTTACTATGGGAGAGTATGGATACTTGGTCGAAAAACTTTACAGGAATGGTATACTAGCGATTTTAATTCTTTGGATACGGAAGATATGAATATGTTCACTGCTAAAAACGTCAAAAACATAAATCAATTGGAAAAAGGCCTGCCTCCTAACTTGATAGTACCAAAATTAAAAGAGGAAGTTGAAATGCTGAAGGATAAGGTTCATATTGTCACTATAAATATATAGAGAACTGAATCTTTTAACAATTATAGTTACCTACAATACAATACTTACAAATCCTTCATTAAACAAAGGCACTGGATGAAAATCGAAAATCTACTTGGACACAAATTCAAAGCCGATGAAGTTGTAACTTTGCAAATGTTGGAGTCATTACAGGTGTTTAACTATCCGGCGGCAGCTACTGAAATTTCAGGCCAGGCGAGCAGTGAAGCCTCTTTAGAATCTTTGTTGAAGAAAGTATGTCTTATCTAAAACTAGGGCTACCAATTAAACTTAATAATTAATTTTGCTCAGTCGAAGAAGCATGGAAAGCGCTTGAATTCGTCATTGTGCACATAGGGATACTAAAGACGATACATCTTAGGAACCATTGAGAGATTCAAACAGTTCTAGATGAAAGTAATATTAATATCAGCACAATTGCAAGTTCACGGCATGTCGGACCTATTAAACCCAGAGTTGATGAATGGATAAGAGAATTGGATTTGTTCTCAAGAGTCTTGGTAAAGTAACTAAATTACTGGTGCCTCCATAGGGTGATGGCGGATATATTTCAGGACGAATGGCTCATGTGTCAGCAAAGTTGGGTTTATTTGGAGGTGATATTTTCTGCCCCAGATATCCAACGGCAGTTGCCTAGTGAAGCAAAAATGTTCTTGGTAGTTGATAAATCCTGGAAAGAATTGATGAGGCGCACAGCTAAGGTGAAATACAAATTTAATTTGCTTAGTTTTTAGTGATAAATATTTTTTTAGATGCCTTTGGCAATGCAAGCAGCTATGCAACCAGGACTTTTAGATACGCTTAAGAAGAATAACGCCCTTTTGGAACAAATCATGAAATGTTTGGAATCGTATTTAGAAACGAAACGAGTAGCTTTTCCACGTTTCTACTTTTATCCAATGATGAACTATTAATATTTTGGCACAAGTATGTGGTGTATATCGATCAGCAAAAATGTATACAATCTTACTTTTTTAGACAAGAAATCCACATGCTGTACAACCACATCTCAGAAAGTGTTTCGACGCAATAGCAAAACTAGAGTTTGGAACGAAGAAACACGACGAGGAGGAAGAAGATGAAAATGCTCCACCTGCAGCTGTTGTATTAACTACAGATATTATAGCGATGATAAGTCCAGAAGGAGAACGAGTACCGCTGTCGAAAGGTTTGAAAGCCAGAGGAAATGTGGAAGATTGGCTTAGTAAAGTTGAAGAGGCAATGTTTGCGTCATTGAGACGTATTATGAAAGGATCCATCCAGGACTTTTTAAGCCGCCCTAGAAAGGAATGGGTACTAGATCATCCAAACCAGATAATCCTCAGTGTATCCCAGATTATGTGGGCTAAAGATGTTCATGGTATTCTAGATGGTAGTGGAGACAAAGACAGCGAATTAAGGGCTTTTGAAAAGAAATCAATTACGGTAAGTCAATTATATACAATTTACATTGTTATCGTTAGACTATCCTTTTATTTTTATATAACACCCCTTTTAGTATTTGTTACGAGCGTTATCGATTTTAAACATGCTCGTATAAGCTAGTACTTAGTTAATATTAGTTAAATATGAAGAAAAAAAAATATTCCAAACCATCACATATCTCCACAAAGCCGTTTTTCATCACAATCTGTTGGATCTGTACGGTAAATTAAATTTTTCGTTACCTCACGGAAAATGGCATTATACAGGCTAATTCAAATTAAGTGCCCACCATTGCTATCTCTGTAATTATTGATTCTAGAAGGTGGGTTTAGCAAAGTATTAGTATTTTTAACGCTGATTAATATGCAATATAGGAAAGAACAATTGTACGACGCATTTCCGAGAAATGTTGAAATTTATGTATTTTTTAATGGAATACCTTGTGTATTATAAAAAGATATATAAAAAAGATATTTTAAATTATGATGTAAAAGTTTTAGTACACTAAAACGAATAATAAGGAAGTTAGGATGGATTTTAGTTGATGTGAAAGATATACTTTCACTGTAAAAATTAGGATAATATAAAGAATCAACTTTTGACAAAACATACCTGTTTTTAATCTTTCAATTTTTTCACAATATACAGGTATTCCATTTAAAAACTATAATCTTTAAAATTTCAAGGAAATACGTCATTTTTTTTCGCAGTCTGCATACTAATCAGCATTAAAAACACTAATACTTTGCTAATTTAGCCTAATACTTTCTAAAATCAATAATAACAGAGATAGCAATGGTGCGCACTTAATTTGAATCAGCCTTTATATCAAATTTGCAAATTCTGGAAATGTGGTCTCCAAATAATAACATAATTCAAAGATTATGTAGAATGACATCAACTGACTATTACAAAATGCTCATTCAACGACATCCGTTGATTATTTAGCGTTCCTTCCAAACATACATTGATGGTCCATACTATTTGAAATTGAGCTGTTTTGAAGTGAAGTGAGATGCCAATAAGACGAAACCCTATCTTATTTACTATGGATTACTATAGTGAATAACCTAATCCAGAAATTAACCGGGAAGGAATTTCATTGCCTAAATTGTCCTAACGATCTAACAATATTCGTTTGTAGATGCTTTCCAAAGGTTCTGCAAAAACCAATGCAAACCGTTTCAAACGAATTGACAATCGGTGTAAAAAAGCGACTATCAGTCAATGTTAATAATTTATAAAGAAAACAATGCCAGAAAGCTTTCAACCACTTCAACCACAAAGGATTTCTTATGTCAAAGAAGAGAAATACCATGGAGCATAGTTTCATCAAAGATTTGTTGGAATCTACATATTAAAAACAACTATCAAGACCACCCATTGATTGCTTGGGATGAGGTAAAAGTTTGTGGCAGAAAATGAGGTTTCAACCCTAGGATTTCTCTATGTTTACACGCACGGGCAAATAGACCGATGATAGCATACGAAGCAGTAGTATGGTAGCCAAAGAAGCGGAAGGTGATGAAGCCAACCAACTACCGACTATCAAAAGTTTAAATCAAAAACTGTTAAAGTAATAAAAACCGCAATACGTGCAAAAAAAAGCTTAGAAAAGTTAACTCTGTTAGCTTCAGAAAAGATACGACATTGTCCCAGGCTGAAGTTGCCGCAAATCATTACTGCGTCAGTGCATGAGGAGAACGTTATAAGATGGTAGAGGAACTAGTCAGGCGGAATCGTTAAGAGTTTCCGTTGGCGCTGGTCTTTTCTTCGGCATTGCCAAATCATAGAATACAGGGTCCATCAACGAATGAATTATCCATAAGTTCAGGCAGTAGTGGCAAAAATCACCAGCCCAAAGACAGACAAAACAGTTCCTACAATTACAAGAATAAAGACGTACTAAATATAGAGAGCAAGACTGTTAACTTGCTAGAAGGACTACTGGACGGCCATTGTATATTAATAAATAATGCATAACCAAACTTGGCGACGACGTTAGTAAAGAACAGACTCTAGTTCATGTTCTACACTAACCCAATTGTCTGGCAAGGAAAAAGTTTCTACAAGCGTACCCAGACAACTTTAAAACAGACAGTTACTTAAGGCAGCCATTGTCAAGGAAAATAAGTTTAGTTAAAAAGGAAATAATAAAGATTGCGTTCTAAGGTAAAGGAGATCATAATGTATCTGAAAATATCCCAGTGAAATAGATTCCTATAGCCACCTCAATCCAGCGGCGGCTGGTGCTTACGTTTTACACGGGCCATTACAATGATCTAATTTCTTCGTATAAGTTCGTAACATTTTCATATATCGGACGATAGCACACGATTGTATTGACCCACAGTGACGTATGTACAGCCGCCACTGCTCAATCTCAATCAAATCTATGATTAGTAACGAGAGTTTTGTTACAACGTTATTTAAGAAAAAAGGATTTTCTAAGAGAACCCATATCAAAAGAATAAATTCAGAATACTAATTACTTGGCAGCCTTAATACTAATGATTCAGGAGATAATTGTTTACAAAAAAAAATGCAGAATTTATAATTGCTTAAGGGATTAAAATTTATTAAACCTAATTAAACTTTTTGGCTTTCTTTTCAACACCACTTTATCAACCTCTAAATATTTTAGGATTTAAATGATTTAGCTGCAATCGTTAGACAAGACTTGGACAAAGTTACAAGGAAGGTATTGATAGCTTTAATTACTATAGATGTCCATGCCCGCGATACTATTAGTAGTCTAGCTGCACACAAATGCCATTCCAGGTAATTTTAATATTGATATTAATACAGTGAGATCGAGAATGATTGTCCTGATCCTACACTACTCTCCGCGATGTGCAAATCAATATTTTCATCGAATCATTGTATGAAATTAGTAATACAGCGTTTCCTCAAATTTTGCTGTCTAAAGTGACATGTGTTCTACAAAGCCGTGTGTTTCATATTTAAATTTTGCTTATTTAGTTATTCCGTACTATTGTTTGTTAATTTTCATATACGGTCTTTCTCAATCAATTTGCCGAAGTGCAAATTGATTTATAAACTCTCTTTCGACACATCAATCGGGTTGTCCATCGCTTCAGAGGATACCCATCAGTTCTAACCGAAAATGTGGTATGTACGTGCTCGTTTGGATCACAGCCCTGGAAAGCTATTACGGCAACTTGCACAACAAACTGATAGAATACACAATATGTGTATACAAAAGTAATGTGATTTTTTTTGTCTAGTGGTCAGATCAGAAAGCTGTAAAACGAAATCTTCATTATCATCCATATAAGAGTTCTATCGTATAGCCATTATTGCCACTAGATTTCGAAAAACGTATGGAATATTGACATTGGTTTAATGCAAATCTAAGGAATGACGATGTTTTAAATTTTACTTTTTTTCTGACGAAGCCTGGATTTAAATTAACAGGTGATGTAAATTCTCAAAATATTAGGATTTGGTCCGCACAAAAGCCTTATGTTATTTGGAAAACGGAATTGCATCTTGTAAAAATAGGGATATTGGTTGCAATGTCCAGGAGATGTATAATAAGACCGATATTCTTTGAGGATACAGTAACAGCAGCCAGATATAGACTTATATTACATGAATTTGTGGAAGAATTATTTGATGATTATTTACAGCTAGGCTATTTTCAAAATGACAATGTTACTGCTCATACAGCGAGAGAAACAAGAGAGTATTTGCAGGAATTTTTTTATAACAGAACTATTGGCTTTGAACGTTGGCTACCTAGATCACCAGATCGTACACCGCTGGTTTTTTTTTTTATTGGGTCATCTAAAAAATAAAATTTATCGGAACCGCTTACATAATATGGATCAATTGAAAGACGCAATAAGAAATGAAATAGAGAATATTACAAATGAGCAATTAATGAATGTTTCTGAAAACATGAAGAAGAGGGTAGATGCTTGCATAAATAATTATGGTTCTCACTTTCAACACAGCATGTAAGCAGTGCAGGTATGTTAAAGAAACATGTTCTAATTTTTTTAATTTATATTATATTTTCGTTGTAGAGCGTATGGCTATGAAAAGCATCCATCTATTATTGTCCATTCAGTACCTCGTATGAATTATGAAGAATGTCTGATATAAGTTAAGATATAACATAAATGTGTATTTTTACAATATATATTGTTTAATCCTTCTATATCTTTAATTAAACCTGGTTGTATTTGTTATCAGAAATATAGTGTTTTGAAAAATGTTTATTACATTATTTTTGCGTGGGAGTTAGTTGAATGACTCATACCTTAGATGCAATGGTGCACTACACTTGTTGTCCGGGTTGACATTAGTGTACATTAAGTTGCATACGCACAATTAGACAAAAACAGCACAATGACCGCACGTTACTGTGTTTTATTAACTAACTTCATTCGAAACACTGGATGTAAAAATTGATATAATCTTCGTGGAAAGTAGAGTAGGATCAGGACAGTCTTATTCGATCTCACGGTATTGTTTCTGATTTTATTTTATATAAACTTTCAGCAACAACTTTGAATGGTTGAAAATGTTGCGGTACTACTGGCAAGATAACATTGACCATTGCGTGACTAAAATGTCCAGTACCTCTTTCCTTTATGGCTACGAATATCTTGGCGCAGGAGGAGTGCTCGTAATAACTCCTTTAACCGATAAATGCTACCTTTGCTTGATGGGTGCTCTTCAACTTGACTTGGGTAAAATTTTTGCTGGAAATAAATCGTAACAGTTTTTCTAAATATATCTGTTAGGAGGTGCACCGGCTGGACCAGCAGGTACCGGAAAAACGGAGACAACTAAAGACTTAGCAAAATCCGTAGCAACCCAATGTGTTGTTTTCAACTGCTCAGAAGGTCTCGATTACAAAATGATGGGGCGTTTCTTCTCTGGTTTAGCGCAATCGGGTGCTTGGTGTTGCTTCGATGAGTTTAATCGCATCGACATTGAGGTGCTTTCGGTAATAGCTCAGCAAATTATAACCATTAGAAACGCGAAAGCAGCAAAAGCTACAAGGTTACTCTAGATCAGGACTTCAAAGTTTTGCTTGTTTTAAAATCCACGTAAAATTACAGATTTTTATTCGAAGGCAGAGAAATTAAATTGGTTCAAACTTGCGCAGTGTTCATCACTATGAATCCTGGCTACGCTGGTAGGACAGAATTACCAGATAATTTAAAAGCATTATTCAGGCCAATTTCCATGATGGTTCCTGATTATGGTATTGTTCTATTAGGTTGTGTTCGGTACATATTTCAATCGGTATTTCAGCTTTAATTGCCGAAGTCACCTTATACTCTGAAGGATTTGAATCTTCAAAAGTGCTTTCCCATAAAATGACTCAGATGTACAAATTGTGTAGCGAACAACTGTCACAACAGGATCATTACGATTTTGGAATGCGTGCGGTGAAAAGTGTATTAGTTATGGCTGGTTCGTTAAAGAGAGCTAGTCCAGATAGAAATGAAGACGTTGTCCTCATATGTGCCTTGCGAGATAGCAACCTGCCAAAATTTTTGGCAGATGATGCTATCCTATTTCAGGTACTTCATTATAGGACCATATTTTAGTGACAGTTTAACATTCATCTCCTTCCAAATAGGGCATTTTAACCGACTTGTTCCCTGGTGTGGAATTACCTGTTCAAGATTACGGAATATTCCAAGAGTGTATAGTTACAGTTATGGAGGAAAACATCCTGCAACCAGAGCCGGCCATGATAAAGAAAGTAATTCAATTGCATGAAACTATGATTGTTAGGTGGGGCGTGATGTTAGTAGGCCCTACTGGTGGAGGAAAAAGTACAATATTACTGGTATGTAATTTTGTGAATAGTGCATTGCTATAAAAAGCTGCAACTAAAAAAAAAAAACCTGTTAATTTTTTACAGACATTGAATAGGGCTCTAAGCAGAATGCATGAAGATGGAATTGAAGGCCCGTATTATCATCCGGTACACACTTATATAATGAATCCGAAGGCTGTTACAGCAGGTGAACTTTATGGTGAAGTAAATCCCTTCACATTGGAGTGGAGGGACGGTTTAATGGGGATAATGGTTAGAACGGCTGTTCAGGTAAATAAATGTACACTATTGCCGTAATTGATAGACGGTCTAGGATGATTCGACGCGAAGACGTTTTAATGCCAGGTACGATAATACAAAATGATTACGTTAAAGGAAATGAATGTATGTCCGGAATCCCACAAACCCTTTTTTTATTAGTAAAGTACTAATGGCTACAAGTTTCTTCGAGTGTTTTTGCCTGCAGATACCAAAGCTGCAAGCACAAATTGGGGATATTACAAATATGGATCGGATTAATAATAATATTTTAACTAAATTTAGTATAAAATTTTTCAATTAAATTTTGAAATTAAATTAAATTGAACAGCTAAATGATAAGGAAAAATTGATGATTAGAATGAAAAAAAAAAAAACTTGAATACTTGCAGTAAAAAAACACGGAAGGATTAGGTCAATTATTAAAAGTGCGCTCAAATTGTTCAAAATACCAATTAAATATAATAAAGTTGTAAAGATAAGATTACAATTGTTTTTTTATCTTTACAACTTTATTATATTTAATTAGTATTTTTAACGATTTGAGTCAAGTTTTAATATGTGAGTTAATCCTTCTGTTTTTCTTGCTGTAAAGAATGACGATCCTTAAATATAAAATATTCTGATTGGATTAATGTTGTGCTTATTTTTTTCTTCCTTGTCCATACATAGATGCAATCTTATGGAGACTACTAGCAAAAATACATCTACGCAATGCTACATTTACGTCACTTACCTATTACGTATTTCTATTAATAATTAATACATGCATTAAATATATTCCTATTAAAAAAAGGTTCATCCTTTCCTTCTTCCCCTTTCACCCCTTCCAATGTTAAAACAAAAAATATGATTTGAAACATTTCTAATGCATCCTATCTCTCGATGTTTAAAAAGAAAAGAAAAAATTATCAATAAGAAAATTATCCCCCTCTCCGGTTTCAATGTTAAAAAAATATAATTTGAAACATTTGTTATGCGTCTCCTCTGGATGTTCAAAAAAAAATTGTGTATCATATGTTCAAACCAAATTCAACTGGTATTGATTGCATGTGGCATCCAAAAGTCCCGGCGTCGAAACAGCTCGCGTCGAAACGGCCACGTCGAAACGTCCCATTCTGATTGATAGATATTATAATGCACTTCTACTTCGGTAAAAGTAGGGCCCTGTATTTACAATTTAAATTTTATCGAAATTATGTCCTAAAAGGCTCAAGATTCCCTAATGATTATAGTGCACGGAAGAGGACCATCAATGGGTTATATGTGACGGACCAGTAGATGCTGTATGGATAGAAAATTTAAATACAGTCTTGGACGACAATAAAATGCTCTGTCTGGCGAATTCCGAAAGAATCAAGTTGACGCCGTACGTACACATGGTTTTTGAAGTCCAGGATTTAGCTCAAGCATCTCCAGCAACTGTTAGTAGATGTGGCATGGTTTATGTTGACCCGGAAGAGATAAAATGGTTTCCGTATGCGAGATCTTGGATTCAACGCTTGGACCCAAACTTAATCATACCGGAAATGCAAGATTTTCTCTTGAGCCTTTTCGAGGGTTACGTTGAAGACGGTTTAGCGTTCATGAGGAAAAATTGCACCTACGCAATATATCAGGTTCACAAATGACAATCTTATAAACTTAAGCAAGTTGAGAGATTATACCAAAGATATTTGAAAAGCTGTACTTTGCTTTTAGCCCAAAGTTATTTCCTATAAAAAAAAATCCTCAGACTGACGTATCTGTTTATTATTCCAATTCACTGAGTAAAAATAAACAATGCCTTGTAACATTATAGGTAGAAGTAAGCAAGGTTATGATGGTGTGCGCTTTGATAAATAGTTTCATCAGCAGTCCTGGAGCGATGGAAAAGATTGGTGACAAAGCGAAAGTTCGCACCTTCTTGTGTCAGACGTTTATATTTGCGTATATTTGGGGATTGGGTGGCAATCTTCATGATACTTCAATGGATAAGCTCGAAATATTTATTAAAGATCAATTTGAAGAACATCCAGACTCAAGGTATTAAAAGAAAACAAAATACAACAAAGATACACGAAAGTTAACATAAACTTCGATAGTTCTCACTTCAAATTTTATCAAGAAACTTTTAGTAATAATTTATTATCGCCTACATTTATTCATTACCACTGTATTTTGATATAGGGCACCAATTTCAATACCACGTGCTAAAATTTTATTTGACACTTTTCGGTGATAAAAGTGGGAAATCAATACGGTTTTGCATAGTGTTTTGTAGGAAAACCCAAAGGAAAAGAAGAGGATGAAAGAATGGGTCCAAGTGGCCAAAACAACACAATCTAAGTGCAATTATTTGGATTCTTAACTCTCGTAATCAGCATGTCGTTTCATCGGCGAAACGAGTACATCATATCGAAAAGCTTCATAATTGGGGCAATAAATACTATAACTAATGTTGTAATCAAAGGGCATCCAACCAAGCAAACTCTTGTTATTAAGGCTGTATTGGTTTATCTGGTAAACCAATAAATTGTGAAAGCCTAGAAACTGAACAATTGATTGAGGATTATTGCACTTTTTCTTAACTCATTTTTTCATCTTCTTGTCTAACTAATAAGTACAGCAAAGGTACTTCACTTTGTCTTAAAAAAAAACTTTCTTTTTTGAAATTTGAAGAAAAAAATGTGTTAGTACAATACCGAACCCAGTTGCTCAAAAGATTTGGTCAAATACGTATTGTTTTTAACGTATCTCCGAATTCACCAACCCAAAATATCATTTTTCTCTAAATTAAAAGATTCTCAATTTAAATCTCACCAATCAAAGCTATTAGGTGGCTTCTAATGAATACGTTGTCTGACCAAATCTTGTTGAAATTGTACGTAACTAGAATAACAATAAGCATTCTCGCAATCCACTTATTTAATAGGTTACCAACAAATCATGACCTATTGTCCGTATTTATGAACATTCGCAAACATCGATTGGATCCATGGACAAAGATAACGCCCAATTTCGAATACAATCCAGAAATTCCTTTCTTCGAGATGCTAGTCCCGACCTCCGATACGGTAAGATTTGGATTTGTAATGGAAAGATTGATCTACACCGATTATCCAGTTATGTTTACCGGGGACACAGGTATTTAATTCAGTGAACAGCAAAACTGCTTCTTACATACAAATTCCATATTATAGGCGTCGGAAAGTCCGTAGTAGCTAAAGCTGTGATGAATCAGTTGTTCGAAACGGGCGATTTTGTGCCGGTTACCTTGAATTTTTCCGCACAAACGAGTAGTGCCAGGACCCAGGAAATTTTAGAGTCGAAATTAGAGAAACGTAAGAAAACTTTATTGGGTGCACCACTTGGAAAGAAAGTCGTAGTTTTTGTGGACGATGTCAATATGCCAAAATTAGAGAGATACGGAGCACAGCCACCAATAGAATTGTTAAGGTAAATTGAACTTGGAACGCTCCACATACGGGTATTTCATCATTCATTTTTATAGTTGTAAGACCTCTTTGGAGTACATTGGTTGTTGATTGCTATGATAAATAGTGATTTGGATGTAATGCCCTGTAATCGCCTGTATTTCCGCCTCCTCCTTTTTAACAATTTTTTTGTCACTGTCCGATCTTAACTGCCATTTTTGCACAGGAATTTTATATGCTAAGTGCAGAACACTTTCCAATAACCGTATTCTAGCATGCAATACCGATAGGTCAAACTGTAATGCGCCTGCGTCGATAGTAGGTTTTACGTTCAGATCATTGAACTGCCTTGAAATTGCACCACAAATGTAACATTTCATAGTTGAGGTAGTCGATGTAGCGACATTGCATACTTTGCCATCGATCATTGATAGCGTCAATACATGTTTTATGGAAACATGAATCTCTCACTGTCGCTATTTTGCAAAGAATTTATAGCACTTTCCATATAAGCGATTTCAGACTTTGTAATATATACTGTCTCTTTAACGAATCTGATTCTTATCGGTTGGCCGTATCGTGGCGAAAGGGGAGTTGGATTTTGCCACACTACTTGTTTGTTTCTACTACAAAGTAGTTGTAGTGGAACAAAGCAACTTTGAAAAATATTGCTATCATCGAAATCTTCATCCTACATTTTTTGTTTAAATAGTGCTTAATGCGAACCGTTACATCTCCATTTCGAAATCAGTGTCATAGATTGACGCTCTTCTAATTCTAATTACATCAGTACATCCCCCAAATAGGTAGCCAAATGTTTAGCTGTGTGATCCAATAAATGTTGCAAGTTTATTTCAGCACATGTCTCAGTTATGTTATAGGTATTTTTCTCCGGATAACAAGTCCTTTTTACTTGCTGCAGCAAGGTGTATAATACTTCTTGTTACTATTCCTTATAATTTCATATTGTCGCCTTGAGAGGTCAGCTTCCAGGAAGATTGAGACGGCGGCCATTGGATCTAGCTGCGCGCGTCCTTCGTGCTTCGACTTTTTATATGCTTTGTGGTATGCTTGAGCAATATGCGGAGAATTTATTATGTCCTGGAGAATAGTCTACGCAGTTCTCTGTCCAGAACTGTGAAAAGCTGTTTGGGCAGCACTCATTATCACATCACAAGTTTATTTTTACCTGGCTTGAGTTTCAGGAAATCGATTTTTCGCCGTCTAAATTGATGAAATACCCCTATGTGCGCCCCGCCCTTCAATAGTAACTGAATTATATTTTCGAAGAGAAAAAGGAAAGTCTTTAAACCCAAACAGAATCTTTTCAAATTTGATTACCTTTTAAGTTATTTCGACAAGAATTTATGTATCCCATGATCCCATATTTTGTTTGGTTTTTCTACAAAATATTTTTACTTACATTAGCAATTTATTAATTCTGTTTCATTACACGCTTATCTTATTGCAATATATCAAACAGTTCGCTTGAATTTCTGGAATTCCATTTGTACGCCTATTTGTATAAATACTTCGTGCCATGTTAAATATGTTTAATGGTTCTGGTTACTAACCCAGTATTTGATAATTTGCTAGTTCAAAAATATGTTGTTCGGTTCATGAAATTCCATTGTTTGCTCAAATACATCAAAACATGTATCGTGACATGCAGATTAATCTTTTTGCGGTTTCCAATATGATGTAATCGGTTAATTCCTTTGTCAAAACATCCTTTACATTACAAGGGGTGTGGTTTGGATTATATATCGTAACAAAAATCATTTAGAATTTTAACCGATGAGCTAGCACCAGCAGATGATACGGAATTCAAATCATCTGAATTTCACTTATGATTTGCATATTGTAACGACTTTCAAAACATTTCAGAGTTCGAAAATATCTACTTAAGAGGGGCGTACTTAAACTTTGTGTTAAATATGACATCAACTGCGGGGACCGGAGTTGAAAGAATGAAGTTTACTCATCAGGTTTAGAGCCTTAAGCCAGCTCAGAATCTTGAAGAAAATCTATTTTGTTGGTTTTCTAGACAAATGTCGACCTTGCCAAAAATCACATACCTGATTTTCGTGATGGTAGGTCAGTGAGAGAAAAAAATCCCAAAAATCCATATCTCCTCATCCTCTGAACACAGCCGGCATTCAGTCTCATCACAGAATGCCGTGATGCGGTCAATTAATGTGTCGCTAAGTTTTTTTTTTTGGCAAAATATATTATAATTCTTTATTCTTCTGAAATTGAAACAGCAGTATTTTTAAATTCTTCGTAAATATTTTAGTAAAGTCATTAACAGAGCAAATTCTGACCAGTAACCATTTCAAATTCAAAAGTAAGTGTTCTGTATGAAATAATGATGATACTTATTTTCAAAGACTATTTCACACACAGGAGAGGTAACTGCTTTTGAACATTAAGTACAGTTTATGTCTTCTCATTATCCCTTTAACACCGCGGCCTAGCGCCTATTGTATTATTCCGTATTTAGTATATGTTTTACAGCTCTTTTAACAAGGTTTAGTGGTCTCTTTCCATCCGTTGATTGTTGCCAACAATGAAAATGTCCTTTAAAGACTCCTATTCTATGCAGATACTTTCTTAAGCATTCGTATTCTGTTAAAAGATTTGTTACCGACTGTGTATCTGCTCCCAATGCTGTTCCAGTGAACCTGGTGCTTCTTTTTGATTAGTAGATCCACTATGACCACGTATCGCAGCTTTGGTTATCGCCAAATCTAATTTACGTCTAGTGAATATTATTTCGAAACTCTCTGTCGCTAGCATTTTTGCAAATCCGTTGCCTGGCATGTCCTTATGGCCTGGAACCCTCGCCAAACTAACTTTGTTGCATTTAATCAGGGTCTTGAAGTTTCCCAGGTAATCCCAAAGTGGTTTTGGGGATATCTGATAAGATGCTAATATTTTAGGGCTGCTCAACTATCCGATAGGATAATATATTAAACTTGGGTTGTTTCTCCAACGTCCTATTTCTAGTATTTTCTATGCTTGATTCCTGTTTTGCTCTACACCCATCCCAAATAAAGATAACCTTGAAGGGTTTATCGAAGAAGAGTTTGAGAGACAACATATCACTCCCATTACAGGGTTTGTGATTTCAGCTGTTATTTTAATATGTCCAGGAATTCTGCACTTTCCGGCATATTTCAGTCTATACGTTTCCATTCTTGTCTCCGCTTTATTGTAATGGATTATGGTGATAATTGAAAACACTGTTTGATATGGAACTATTTAATACCCGAACGACATAATAACGATCTAACGATATTGTACTATTTATCAAAAAATATAAACACGTTATCAACAAATCGTACCAAAGGTTTTTTTTTTAAATATTAACAACCAAAAAGACGTTGTAGAAAACCTGCTAATTCATCACGCTAGAAAGAAAAATAATCTGATTGATAACGCAGGGGCAGAGATATATGTCGTGCAATCGGCCAATGCGAAAATCACGAGGTTTTTAATGGTTTAAACCAATAAATTCCGTCTTAATGACCCCACAACTATTTAAACCAATGACTTATACCGGTATTGACAGTATCAGCATAAATCTCTATTTACTGTATTATTAAATAATACAACAGTATTTCATATTAACATAGTGTAAATCTGTTAATACCAGAATAAGTCTATGGTTCAAACAATTGTCATCGTTAAGACAGGATTTAAAATTTATCTTTTTTAAATTCATTTGACTACCACGGGTACGATAAGCGAATATTTTCTCATGTATATGACTTCGTATGTATCTAATTAACTCAATGAAAGTACACTCATCATTGGTTCAAAGTTTCCTATGCTGATACTATATCCGATATCATTTATATGCTGTGCAACACTAGATTATTCTGGTTTGCCTAACGATAATTTAAATAAGCTGATGTTGTGAGAAATGATCGATATTTTGTGTAACCCAGAAATATATTATCTGAATATATTTTTGATACATTATGAAAGATTTACCTAGCATACAGCCCACGTAAACAAATGCTTTCCCATTGTTTACTGGTGCTGCATAGCGTATATGAAGTTATTTAAAAAAAACGAAATTAAATTATGTACTGCCTAATTTCAGTAGTTTATTTTAGTAGTTCTCCTAAAGAAAGTATAAAACCGAAAACGAGACTGGAGCTAGAATCTACAACGGGGTGAGAAATACAATGATCGCCCTTCCATTAGGGGCATATTCCACGGTCTTTCAAGGAGAGGCATACGCAATATTGCATTGTGAAACTGAAATCAATAGGAGGGCTTATGAAAATAAGCGGATTGGTATTGTGACAGACAGCCAGACGATACTGAGTGAACCCCAAGATACAAACAAGACTAATTTGAGAATGTATTCGAAAACTGAATAGCCTGACAAATCACAATAAAGTGGGTGCCCAGACATTCAGCAATCAAAGGAACCGAAAAAGCCGATGAGTTAGCAAAATGAATATGAAGCGGATGATTCCTATAGTGGAGCGATAAGAATTGAATAGTAACCGCGCGCCTTTACGAACCAAGAGCCTACGAACTGGGAGTAAACATAACATTTTTTTACCCAAAACTTGAACAGTATTCTTCTTTGCTAATAACAAAAGACTACAGTATACATAAAATGTATTGAGAAACTTGGATTGGCCCTCTGCCCATAAGGCCTCTCGAGGTGCAATTATTTACAAAACTGGATGGTAAACCGCCCCTGCCCATTGTTCAACTAACCAGAGAAAATGATCAAGAAGAAAAAATAAATATTCCACAAAGTGAAAATATATTTATTAGACATAAAATGGGCTGTAAAACCATCTCATTTTTGTGGAAAGAAGGTTACACAATGTGGCAACACTGCCAAACTTACTTCTACTTATTAACAGCAGCAGAATATTTTGTTGATGATTTATTATTTTGATATTTGGAATAACCGAAAGATAATATTGGGCTACTCTTTTTTTTCGACGGTATGACTAATCCTTTTTATCCAGGTACTTAAGTCATCCTTAATGCAATAATACTGTCCGACTCGGTAAATAAAGGCGCTTACTTTAAAGATTTTTCTCTATTTATTCTTTTCAAACACTTTCAACTACACACTTTAATTAAAGTTATCACAATTTATTGTAAGGTGTTTTAAAGTGTGTGGTGTTATCAATGCCACAGTTGTGAATATTTTTGTCATCATTAATAGTTTTGATTGCTAAATGATATTTTTTCAAATTATAACTGCTGTACGTCATGGATTAACGAGCAGCGGTTTAATCGATATTTGTCACAGGGGAATGTGTCCTAAAATACATCAAAAAAAGCGGCATTCACATTCACACAACGGACACAATAATGTAGATACACTTTTTTCTTCTTTTTAGACAATTTCTTGACTATAAAGGATTATACGACCGTGAAAAACTATTTTGGAAAGATATCCTTGATGTTGTAATATGTATAGCATGTGCACCACCTGGTGGTGGTAGAAACCCTCTTACGCCCCGTTTCGTTCGTCATTTCGGGATGCTGTTAATACCTCCTCCCAATGATTATAGTTTGAAACACATCTTTAAGGTATCTATTTATTACACGCGTAGTACACATTCTAATCTCTTGTGCTTTAGTCTATTATGAAAGGATTTTTAAATGATTTCTCCAATGCTGTAAGAGACTTAGGAGATTCAATGGTGAGTGCTGCTGTTGATATATACGAACGAATCGCTCTAGATCTACTACCTACTCCGGCTAAATCTCACTACGTCTTTAATTTACGTGACTTGTCAAAATGTGTTCAAGGAGTTTTACAAGCCGATTCCGGTACTATGAGAGAAGCAACACAGATGATGAGGTAATAGATAATATTTTCCATATATAATGCAATTAAATCGATTACAATTCAATAAATCGATGGAGGTCTTTAAGCAAATCTTGTTTGAATTTGATAGATTATTCTACCACGAATGTTTGCGTGTATTCCACGATAGGCTGATTAATAAAGAAGACAAGAGTTATTTTTATTTCCTGATGAAGGAAGTATGTGGCCGATGTTTCGGTACTCCAGTTCTGTCTCTGCCAGATGATCCCGTTATCCTGAATCCACCGATACTAATTTTTGGTGATTTCATGCAAGTTGGCGCCGAAAAGGAAAATCGCATATATGAAGAAATAAAGGATTACGTCAAGCTTAAAAATGTTTTGCAGGTAAGAAATGTGACCGTCGTGCCATCATGGCGAATATTTGTTGTTCAAGCAGTAGAATTTACCTTGAATGACGAAAACAACCAACTATTTTTAATGATGAACTTTATTCGTTCCGCTTTTGCATTATTTTAAATCAAATAAGTTATTGGTAGCCTTCTACCATTTTGTTTTATGCATTATGTCAGAAATTTTAAAAATGTATAAGTATATTAAATCAATAAAATTAAAACCACTCACATGTAAACAAAAGACACTCTAACAATCCTAAACTATAAAAAAAATACTTGGACAACACAATTAAAAACAAAATTCCAAAAGGCTTATCTAAATTCCAAATCAGGATACAAAATAATAAGTGCTAACGTTAGTACGCCAACACACGTACGGTACAAAGCAAAATAACGAAATTGTGAAAAGTGACGCTACTTGATATTCGTATATACTTTACTTTCATCATCAAAAAACACGCCATTTTCTGACCTAAGCCGACAAAAAAGTCTATGAAGGTTGGCAACATTATATTGGATTTTATGACAGATGACAAAATTTTCATTACATCATTTCTTGAATAATTCATATTATTTTCAACACCTAAAGAAAGATTTTCGCTTAATTTAAACGAGATTCATTGGCGCAAAAATTAGTGTGTAACACACGAGCAAAAACTGTTTTGCAAGTATCGCCAAACTATAGTTTTGCTCTATACTAGCCTATTGTAACAAATAACTATAGATGCAAAACATGGAACAAATGACCACGTATGGACACTGTTGGAAATAATTAATACGCATTTGCTGCCAACTTTTTTTATCCTTTGGATGTAATATTAGATTCTCTAACATTATTTTGTCTGGATATTTGCTTCTTGGTTTAAAACAGTACAAAGATTAATACAATACACAATACTTCTTTGGCAAACGCTAATTGTGCATAGGTGTTATTAATTTTCATTTTCTATTAAGGAAAGATAATATACTTTCATGAATAACAGCAATTCAACTAAAAAATTCCGAGTCTAACAAATAATTAATTATTGTTTTTTTTTCTTCAAATATTTAATCTTGCTTATTTATTATGGAGCATTTTAAAACCGAATCTGCAACTTTTTTGAGGCATGCTGGTAGTATTATCACTAGGATATATGCAGCTGCTCAACTATACTTTCTTATGATCTATAACACAAAAATTTTGATAACTCCCGCCAGAAGAATCATTTAAAAATATCTTCATATTGAGTAAACAATTTCATTATAATCAAAGTACTTCATTGTTTGAGACCGATTGATGCTATTTTTCATATCTGAATGAACTAGTTTAAACTAACATTACCAATATCTAAACACAACTATTGATTGGAATATTCACAAGATTGCCCAGAAATATTGAAGTTTATTCTCTATGATGTTCCATATTTGATAATGGGTTTAGCAACGGCACGAACTAAAACCAAAACTTTCAAACAAAATCTTTTAATATTGCCAGTCAATAGGTCTGTTCCAATATACAGTTTCCGTACGGTCTTTGTTCACGTGAACCAATCAGACAACATATAAACTCCAATCTTTTGGGCGATTAGCTCACATGATCAAGGATCGTACGCAAACTGCGTGTTGAAACAGACGTTTTATTTGTTATTTGTATTGGCCAAGAGCCAGTGTTGGACAAGTTAGGGGAAGCGATTAAATTTCTACAGCGATTAGACCTACTCGTGTTTTGTCGGCTCTTGGGAACCCACTGGCCAACACTACTCTCCACTCAAAACGCGAATAAACACGAGTAGATCTTAATCGCTGTAGAAATTTCAACAATATTCTTTAATAGGTACTTTAAAAGTAACGGAGGTAAATTGGTGTAATTGTCAGGCTGTCTCATTTTTACCCAAGGTTTTGAGTGTCTCATAATTACCACACAAGACCCTATGTTATCTACGTTTGTGATATCAGCTGCACATCACATTTGAATATTTGAGTTCTATGTACTTACGTGTTTTTACTTTCCTGGCGTGTTTTTACCTTTTCATTTTTGTATTTGAATAGTTTGATTCACTCGAACGTTTTCGTTTAGACTAGGACATATATTATTTTCATTTCGGGCTTTACGATAGAACATTTCTTGAATTTTAAATAGTTACTAGAATGTATAAATTTGTAATTGTTTGATGGTAGGTATTAATATTTAATGTCGAGGTTGTATCTACTTAAGTATGTTATTAATTGTCCTAGTCAATTATATCAATAAATGTTGTGATTTTTTGTTGAAAAGATTATGAATAATAATCCAAACGTCGGTATTTAATATACTGTAGTTTTACTCAGCAAATCATTATCCTAAGCCGACGACACAATTTCTTTATATACAATAGTTATACAGAGTAAGACAAAAGCATGAAAACACTCTTACAACTTTGGGACGAATCTAAATATAAAGTTAAAATTTAGAAAAGTCATATAAGGCCATGAAAGCTAAGCTTAACCCCAACCTAAAAGCAAATACAGTAGGGCCGTGGTTATCCGAGCCCCGACTAACCGAGTTACGGGTTAACCGCGGTAGTCCCCGGAGGAGGCGTGGCCAATACAGCCATGTTTACGGGCTACTGCGCAGGTCAACTCGCATTTTTCTGACTTTTGCTGTACAAAAGTCAGAAAAATGCATGAATGGACGCTGTAATTTTTAAAAACTGGTTTTTTACTAACTTTGTGCCACAAGTTGAAAAGTTTTTAAAAGAAAACAAACTGCCTCGAAAAGCGCTTTTGGTTATGGACAACTGCCCTGCTCATCCTGATATGGAAGAAATGGTTTCTGGTGACATAAAGACCATGTTTTTACCCCCCAACGTCACCCTTCTGCTCCAGCCCATGGACCAAGGTGTATTGGAAAACCTGAAGCGTAATTATAAACGCAAGCTTTTGAAAACCCTCATCAGCGCAATTGACAAAGGAAACGACGTCGTACAGTCGCAATCACAATGAAAGATGTTGTGTACATGTCAGCTGAGGCATGGAATGAGGTGAAAAGTTCAACTATTCAGAAGTCGAAGAAGAAGTTATTAAACATTACGGACAGTCAAGAAACTTTGCCTACAACCGAGTATCACAATGATGACGATTTCAGCCTTGCACAGCTAGCTCAAAGATTGGCTGATGAAACAATCACTGAAAATGATGTAGCCGAGTGGATCAACGCAGACGAAGAATTAGAAGTGACTGACGAGATGATTGTAGAGGCAGTAAATGTAGAGGCTGAAGAAAGTGAAAGTGGTAATGAAGACATTGAAATGGGGAATGATAAAATCAGTCACAGTGAAGGATGCAAAGCGATAGAAAAGGCTATCGAGTACCTCGAGTAACAGTCAGAGACAACTTCAACAGATCTTCTACTGCTACGACGATTACGTGAAAGGGCGGCAAAGAAGTGAGAGAGTTCCGTTAAACAGAAGAAAATTAAAGACTTTTTCAAGTAACTTTTTAACTTTGACAAATTTTACTATACAGTACATATGTACTGTACATATTTTATAATTTATGTACCTATGTATGTAAATACATACATATTGTATTGCATTTTTAGGTATACATTTAAATATGTTATAGATGTTATAGATGTATTTTTTTATGTACATACATACATATTACATAGATACTTCATTGACTACATTTTCATTCATTTTAAACTTTACCGCATGTTTCCCCCTCGATTTACGACAGAGTCCGTGTTATTCGAGTTTTCGATTATCCGAGGTATCCTCGGTCCACATTACCTCGGATAAGCGAGGCTCTACTGTATTCAGAATTTAAAGTAAGGAATATGGAATAATGAAATGTTTCCAGAAAATGAAAACATTTTTTAACTATTCCTAGTTAGAATTTCGTTAGTAAATTTTGTGTATCTTAGATGCAAATATCAACCAAAAGAAAATAATTACTAATAATCTGAAACAGCATGATACCTCTAATTATAATAATGTATTTACGTAAAATAAAACTATTATCATACTTTTATAGGACTATTTAGACGATTACAATTTACTAACATCAAAAGAGATGAAGCTGATTTTCTTCATGGATGCGGTAGAGCATTCATCCAGAATAGCAAGAATCCTCCGCGCCGAAAGAGGAAACGGATTACTAGTCGGGGTCGGAGGAATGGGAAAACAAAGTTTAACTAGACTAGCGTCACATCTTAACGGGTACAAGTGCTCACAAATCGAACTGACCAGAAACTACGATCACACCTATTTTTTCGAAGACTTGCGAAAAATGTACAGCAATGCCGGGGCCAAAAACGAAGACACAGTCTTCCTGTTCACGGACACCCAAATAGTACAAGAAGAATTCCTCGAAGACATCAACAACATGTTAATTCTGGTAATTTAATTCGGATAATAAATATTCTATTTCTGCATTTACAATCACACACAGGGGAAGTACAAATCTATTCGAAGCTGATGAATTAGAAAGGTGATAATAGCCTGTAGGCCAGCGGCTAAAGAAAGCGCATAGCGGAAACAAATCGTGATGGAATCTTCGACTATTCATTAGAAAAGTGAGAAGTAACTTACACGTTGTAATATGTATGAGCCCAGTTGGCGACGCCTTCAGGTAACTCGTAGATTATTTTTTTTTAATCAATAACACAGGCCTACAGTGGTTTAGAGTAGCGTTTCCTATAATTTTTACTAATCAATAGTAAAAAGAAAGTAGTCGTTGTTTTAGTTAGCTATTTAGATTTTGCTTAAATTTGCCCGGAGGGTTGAATTAGAAAATGAATAAACTTTATTAAAAGAATTAAGGCATTTGCTGATTCTATTAGGATAATAGTTTAAATGCCAATTCATAATATGTTAAATACCATAATACTATATAATTAGTATAAGTAATATTTCTTTATTACTTTTACTTACTTTTGTTTTTAAAAATAGGTGATCTTAATAATTAGTCTGTTCACATATGAGGACTATTGTTAATTACCCTTTTTTGTATCTATCATTAAAAAAGGGTAAAGTAGGTAAGTAAAATCATGAAGGGGAAGAATTCGATCAGCCATATATGTATAGTTAGAAGCATGGCATTTTTTTATGGAGGTAGTGATTTTTCTTTAGGAAACAATAAAAACCCTAGTTATAAAGCAATAGTGCCGAAAATAACTCCAAATTTTGACTTAATTGGTTGTTGTATGAGATTCATTTCCAGCAGCCGCAAATTGACTATTTTCCGAAAAATTTAAGCAGGTACGAAAAGCAAGGTGAAAGATTTTGCCAAAATGTTAGAGATATGGAAAAGAGGTTACAAGGAAGGTGGAACAAGAGCGCCACTGAGGCGAGATAAGCCAAATTAAAAATTTAAGAGAAAATTTCACAACAGAATCTTGGAAGATAAACAGATAAGGCTTCGCAAAGATGTGCGACGTGCTTAAGCAATAAACAAGGAATTATGTATCGAATTTCAATAGTTTTTAAGTTTTCAACACAATTTCTTTTTGTCTAAGTAAAGGTATCTTGTTTTACAATCTTCTTCCTATTTTTCTTCTAAAAAAATCTAGATATGTTGGCGAAAAGCATGTCAATCACTTTTCTAAAACACGCAATAATATTTTTTCTACTATTCATCTTTTTACTTTTGAAAACGAAAAATATTGGTCGTCATTTTGTCAGAAATGGAATTACTTTCGAGGAATAAAACTTCTATCCAATCTTGTAATTATTAACTATTTAAAAATATCTTTACACTACATGTTTCGACATATTGTCATCTTCAGGTGTAAAACGTCCGCAGCAAAATAAATGGAAAACTTGTCGAAATAATAAAACACAAAATATACTACATACACAAATAGAAAAACATTAAAATTTACTTTAAAATGTACATGAAACAATCAACAAATATAAACATTTCCGATGAAGAAACAATGATAAAATGTTAAATTTTAAAGTAAATTTTAACGTTTTTTTATTTGTATTTGTTCGATTTTGTTTTATTATTTCGATATTTTATTTTTTCTGCAGACGTTTTTTACATCTGAAAGAATGTTGAAACATGTAGTGCAAAGATATTTTTAAATAGCAGTTAATTACACACAGTAAAAAAATTACACAGTAGTATTCCTGGTAATAAAACTACTGTAATTTTACAAATAATAGTGAAAATTTCAGTATGACTGTAAATTTACAGTATCGCGTCATCATATTTCCCCCACTTACCCTTAATATTACAGTATGATCGCTGTAAATTTAAGGATTATTTCTGATATATTTAAACGCTGTCAGAAATTTACAGCAATGTTTTTGACTTTTATATTAATTGTTTGCGTATTTACTGAGAAACTATAAAGCTTCAGCAATTTTCCTGTAAAAAAATCCTTACAGTAATAATACTGTAAAACAAAACAGGATTATTACTGCATTATTACAGAAACTTTTTACTGTGCAGGATTGGATTAGTTTGGATTTCATAGAATTACCTTTACGGTTTGGCATCAAGTCCATCTGTAGAAGATTGACTAAATTCTAAAATTGTAAATTCTCTTCATGGTATGAAATTATCTTTTTTTTTCACTTCGTGAACGTGACTATACATAATTCTAATATCCTGCTTTTGCCATCAGATTTCGCGTATTAACTGCTACTAAATCGTTCTATTTCTTTGTTTCATACATGTCACTATCTCGTTTTTTCAGATTATTTCAATATCATTTCTCTCACTTGTATTTTCTTGAATAACATTGTTGCATTTTGATAACTTCATCTTCTTTAAAGTTGCCAATCAACCAACATTGCGTTGCTTTTTCTGGACACAAAAAAAACATCTAGTATTAAAATCAAAAAATATATCTTCAATTTAATTTATATTTTGTAAGTGTAAACCTCTACACAATTTTGTTTAACTTTTTTAACAGCCGCAATAAGCTTTATTCTCTCAATAAACATTGGAAGTTTTAAACTTCATATTTATAATAACATTCGCTACAATTTTTTAATTATACTTTCATCTGTTTTGACCCTACCTCTTCCATTTTATCTATATTTAAAAAGAATGTTACTGATTACGTTTTCTTCACTTAAATACTTACTTAGTGCTATTGTCGCAATCTGGACCCCATTTCTTCCAACTTGTTTGATACATTTCGTAATTACAGGAGAAGATGTCGAATGTTTCCGTCTCTTGTGAACTGCTGCACTATAAATTGGTTCGTGAAATGGCCAGAAGAAGCTCTCCTATCAGTAGCTCAAAATTCACTTAAAGGCCTAGACACCGAAGAAATTACTGGTAAATTGGCGGAAGTCTGTGTCATTATGCATAAGGTAAAAAAAAAGACATTTGCACCCACTCATAATCTAATAATAATTGTAATTCTAAAGGCTAATCCTAATTCTTTTTACATGTGTTGGTTAAAGTATCCATACTAATGGCAGGTTGTACGAACGCGTTAAACACGGTTTAATTTTAAGTGACGCTTAAAATGTGACATTCACTATATCAAAAATGAAATATCTCTTCATCTTCAAAGTGCCGCTTAAAATTAAATCACGCTTAACGTGTTGATAATACAATCGGGCCTCAGAATTTCTTATAATACTAATTTTGTTCTAATAGTATTATCACTAAGTTTCTGCTCCATGGAATAAGAAATTAAACTTTAATCAACAGTTTAAACCTACCAAACCTCAAATAGAGATATAAAACTATATATTTGTACATCATTTACTTTACATGTACACTACAAAGCATTGCATCATTTGCACTACTTCAAATCATTTTTTTTTAAGAGTGTCGAAGATATGACTGAAAGGTTCTACAATGAAATGCGCCGCCATTATTATACAACGCCCAGTAGTTACCTGGAACTGCTAAAACTATACAAAAATATGCTACACGATAAAAAGCAATTGATAATGAAAATTCGGGATCGCATCGCAAATGGCTTAACGGTAAAATTTGATTAATTTATAAATATTCTCACTAATATTTGCTTTTACTTCAAAAACAAAATCGCAGAAACTTTACGAAACCAATTCGGTAATCGATAGCATGAAGGAAACATTAATGATTTTGGAGCCGGAATTGGCAAAAAAGTCAACCGCTGTTGCTGAACTAATGAAAAATTTAGCCAACGAGCAAAAACAGGCCGACAAAGTAAGGAATGTAGTTAAAAATGACGAAGAAGCTGCAAAAGTAAGTTTTTTCCCCAAATGAATGCTCTATTCGTGCTCACGTCGAAACACTTCAACAAGATACAAGCTCAAGAAACACGGGCTTTACAAGACGACGCTCAAAAAGATCTTGATACTGTCTTGCCTGCTATGCAAACCGCAACTAAAGCGCTGGAGGCTCTGAATAAAAACGACGTTAATGAAATTCGAGTATTCCAAAAACCACCACAGTTGGTAAAATATGTAATGGAAGCGGTCTGTGTTTTATTTGGGACAAAGTAAATTTCAGGAACTGCATTTTTCAAGAAATTAAATTATAAATTCCTGTTGCAGAACTGATTGGGCAGCTGCGAAACAATTAATGGCGGATTCTAACTTCTTAAAGAAGCTCCAGGAATATGATAAGAATCACATCACCGATGCTATGATTCGTAAACTAAAACCGTACATCGAAAATAAAGATTTTGTTCAGAGGTAGTGGTTAACGTGTCTAAAGTGTGTAAAAGCATGTGTATGTGGGTTCGAGCTATAGATCAGTACGCAAAAGTGTATAAGATCGTCGAGCCTAAGAGGAAAAAGTAAGTACGTTTGACAAGCAAAAAGAAATAAAATTTATGTCTAAATACATGCTCACAGACTGGAAGTGGCAGAAACAGAACTGAACAAGGTAATGTCAGTGTTAAAGGAGAAACAACGTCAACTAGCTGAAGTAGAAGCTATGATTATGAATTTGGAAGCGAAGTTTAATACCAGCTTAGCCGAAAAGAAAGCTTTGGAAGATGAAATGACGCTAACAGCTACTAGATTATTAAGAGCTAGGCGGTTAAATATCGCTCTGGGCGACGAACAAACTCGATGGGAACAAAGTGTACTGGTAAGTACGTAACTTATAAAAAGATGATGGTCTTAGAGTCGATTTCTTAAGCCAAGGATAAAAGTCCCGTATTGGTATCTGCTGGATACTGTTATCTATAAGATATGACAAAAAAAATAGATTTCTTCAAATAACTGCAAGCAATTTTATCCGTGGGATAGAGATCGACGAGATGGCATTTGATAACGCTGTAAAAATTTCGAGAGGTAACGGGATCGGTACCCGGCGCCTCCACCAAATGTCACGTTGGGGCGTGACGGGTTAGCTCAGAGGTAATACTTATATAATAATTGTACCTACCTTGGGTTGCAAGGGCAGGAATCAACCAAAGACCAAATGACGGTCTCGTCGCTACACGGAAGTCCCGCGTCGAGAGCGGAGATCCAGTATATACAATAGTATCTATCCCCACTATCTATCAATCAGTCCGATTTTGTGGCAATACGAGCTGTTAATCTCAGACTAGGAAATAATACACGATTACTGCACAAGTGTGTATGAATCATTTGCAGAACATAACTGCAAAATGAAATAGTTAAGGTACGGTTAGCGCAAATCAGTTTAGGATAAGTAATATTTTTTATGATTACTAGATTTGAAATAGACGTAAGTAGCCTATATGTTTTTATTTTTACAATATGTAGGATTTATATATCACATATGGCTACATATATTATTTAATGCAATAAAATTATAAGTTAAATTTTCATTTGTTTCCATTATTCTTGTTTTAGAAGACAAGAAAAGACAGAGACAAACGCTGTCCTAGCCTTACCGAACTAGAAAAAGAAACATTGACAGATGTTGCATCTAAATTAATATAAGTCCATTAATAAATCATTTTACACACTTCTTTTATTCGTTTTTTTACATATAAACCACCAAAGCTTTCTCGCGTGCCTTTCCACCATTATAAATAAAAGTAATGAGGTTATGTTAATGCAATACATACCAATTAACTTGAGGATAATAATTTATCGGTAGGATCTAGTAACAGATAACTTTTGTGCCACATATCCGAAGGATAACATTTATCAAAGGCTGAAGAAAAGAAGTATTATCACTTAACTGTCGGTAAAGTTATCGTATAGTTATCCTGACTGAAGAAATCGGCCTTAGCTATAGAAGTAATAATTAAAATTGTCCTTGAACATAATTTGTCTTACAATTAGTCATTTCTCTATAAGTTACATAATATTCACAGTAAATATCAACCCAAAATCACCTTGCCAAATAAAAATTTAAGTCAATTAAGTCAACTAATTTGTATTGGATTAATAATTAATAATCTAAATGGGGATCGGACAATGTGTAAGTATTCACAGCTTGTCAAGTACTGAATAAAGTACGGTTTTGTATCGTTGAATAGCATTCCAATTGCGAATAAATAAATGTATCGAAGTGAAGGGGCACCGTTTCGAACACATGGCTTTTTGAAATGTTAGTTTATGTTAAAATAAAAAAAACACAAAATCATGTTTGTTTGCTTCTCTCTTTTGTGTATTTTTTCTAGACGTTCACAATCATGTTTTTTTGCGATTACAGTGCAATCTGTTACGAATCGAAAAAAGTTTCAAACAAAAACTACATACTTGATGGCGTAGAATCCGAATCTGCAATACAAAATGAGGCTTCCCATTTATGATTTCAAAGTTATCCCCCCTCCCACTCTGCGGGGGGGGGGGGATCGAGTTCGGCACTATTCAGTGAGCCCTCTACATTATAACAAATCTTATTAAGATATTTTTTTGTTTTGATGCAGTGTTTTAGAGATATTCCGTTGTCTCAAGATAAGAAGCTCACCCAGTATACTCGTGCATTCACTTTGAGGTTGTATTTCGCATTAATCGTCTATTCTTTTTAGGGTTCCCCATTGTAACGGGTAAAGCGAAAAAGTAGAATTTCTTAAATTTCAACAGTTGATTTAATGAACTTCTCAATGTTTTCAATTTTATGAAACCTGTACTAATAGATGCAGGAACTATTATTATTATTTTTATTATTTTAATTGAAAGAAGAAAATTAGGATGTACATTGCATATAAGACCACCTAAAAAATGTTTGCTTATAAAAAAACGAATGATTTTTCGTAACTTATGACATTAAAACTATTGGCGTTTTGTAACAGATATAGAAAATGAGAATAATAAACAAAAAGAAATAAAACAGATCATGTGATAAAGACACCTTTACTTCGTGCTTAATACAAACTATTACAAAACTCAAACTACGTTAACAATTCATATAGCTTTTACTGTTTAGATGTTTGACATCAACTGTGACTTTTTGTAGTTGCCAAAATGTTATAGACATCCTGAGTAACTTATGCAGCTTCTATTACGTCCAGCAATCATTGTTGCAACAAAAAACAACCGTATCTGTACACTCAAAAGTGGTGGAGGCGCCAGCTATATCAGCTTATTGCACTTACTGCTTTGTTCCTTTTTTTTTGAAAAATGAAAGTATATTTAAAATAAAACGTTCGTTTCATCACTGATTCTATCTTCTTTGACGTGTTAAAAATAACAAACTACTAAAGTTTTCATTTCTAGTTAAAGAAATCTTGTATTCTTGAAGTTATGGATTAAATTTCTTTACTCAATGAATATAATCCCTTAAGAGTCACTAAATTTATTTTAACTGAAAGAAAGATGATAATATGTAACTTTATATTGTCATACTTATATGTTTGTATTGATCCAAGAGTAATAAAAAAGATCGTATTTTAGTCCTGCAAAGCTGAACTAAAAACTGTAATAGGGGACGTCCTATTGGCAGCAGGTTGTGTGGCTTACATAGGTGCGTTTACCAGCAATTATCGAAAAGAATTAGGTGAAATGTGGCTACAGCACTGTCTAGATTTTAAGATACCTTGGATAACTTCAGGTATAATATCCACGCTCGATTTCTCATATTCCTTTCTCATTTACCATTTGTATAGTCTTATTACTGTTTTGGCCGATCCGTTACGATATACGAGTGTGGAATACTTGCGGTTTGCCAAGAGATGACGTCTCCACAGAAAACGCTATTATGGTGACGAAAGCTGGCCGTTGGCCTTTGATGATAGATCCTCAAGAGCAGGCGAATAGATGGATTAACAATGGAAGCGGAACACAACTTAAAAATAGGGAAACTAACGGACACAAACTTCCTGCGGATTTTAGAAAGTGCCATTCGTATTGGGATGCCTGTTTTGTTGGAAGAAGTTGGAGAGACTTTAGATCCGACTTTGGGTCCAGTACTATTAAACAAACATTTGTTCAGGTAATTTTAGGCATTAATTAATAGTACTTGATACTTTGATAGATGACATAAGTAATCTTGTTCTTGCATCTTTAGGGAGGACGAACTCTAATACATTTAGGTGATTCTGACATAGATTACGATGAAAATTTTAGATTCTATGTCACGACAAAACTGGCCAATCCGCATTATTTGCCTGAAGTGTGTATTCAAGTTACAATTGTCAACTTTACAGTGACACCATCGGATTAGAGATCAATTGCTAGCGTAAGCTTACAAAATTAACCTGACTAATTAAATTTTTTAATGCATTGATTTAAAGGTTTCATCAAGTTTTCTTAATTTACTATATTAGTAATAATGCCCTGCACGTAGGGTTTGTTGTCAATTCTTAAATCCTTTGGCATAAACATAATAGATTATGACAATAATGTTCATCTTTAGCCTTCAACATAATTTTTATTAGGTCAACGTGTTTTCAGCAATCACAGATGCTATAAATACCTAATGACTCTCCATCAGAAAGTTATGAATTGTTAGTGCACTCTAAAACAAAGTCATTATGCAATTTCCTTATTCACACATTAGATCATTACAGACTTGTACGTTTATTTATCGGAAGGATCTAGTTGACTACGTCGTAACTGAAAACATTTTACTTTCACCTACCTTTTTCAGAAGCCCTACGACATTTTTTAAATCTTTAGTTGGAATTACCTCCGATAGTCCTTAAACTTTACGAAAACTAGATTGAAATCAGTATTCAATAAGGACCAGCTTAATTATACAAAATACGATATTTCGGTGTGTTAAGTTGGAGATTTTTACTTCTTCCCAATAAAATTTAGTGTTGTTTAAATACCTATCCAATATAAAAATCAATACAGATGCACTCTCTACTGCTGTTACAGTTATAAATTGTATAAATGTATGTTTTTGAAGTTTTGGCAGAACTAGAATAGAGAAGCCATCATCGAGATAGATATAGAATAGTGATGTATTTAACGGGCGATTTTTGCACTTGGTTATATCAAATGAATGATCAATCGTTCATTAGCTTACCGAGAACTCGAAAATCGGCAAGGCAAAGATTCCGAAATCAATATAATACATGTGTAATACTTGAGCGAGCGATGAATAAAATTGTACACAATTTTTTGTTGGTAGATTGGCTTTATACCTTTTTGGCCGCATGTTTCACAAAACCTTTTGGATCATTTATCGCGCAAAAAGTTATAACGCTTCTTATTCGTTCACTCGCTCAAGTACATATTATGTACACAGGTGTTATATAGACGCATAGAAAGTCTATTAGTTTTTTCGGAAACTTCGCTCTACCGAGTTCCGAGTTCTCGGTAAACTAATGAACGATCGATTGTTCATTTGATATAATCCAGTGCAAGAATATTTAATAATTATTATTTATAGTAATAAAGTGTAATATTATTCTAGGATAACCTCGCAAATATATAACTATTGCATTTCAAATCAAAATGAACTACCAATCATATCTTTCTTAGGGTACAAATTATTAAAATGAAATAATAAATATAACAAGGGAGTTATTCCTGAAAAATACTTCATAATAGTGTTTTAAGTAAAAAATAAGCCATTTGCTTAGGTAAACAAAGAAAATAAAAATTGTGTTTTCCTTTCTTTATAAGAAATGCGTGGGGTTGTCCATAAAACATCTATTGTATTTTACTCGACGATCTTCGTTTTCGTCGATATAAAATCACAAAAATACCTGAATAATTTTGCGTTAGTTAGATGGAGAAATGTAAACAAGGGACTCATGTATGTACGTGCAGTTTAAAGACTAACAGCCTTATTCATAAAAATATACTAAAATAGGTTTTGAACGTTTATTACTAAAAACACTCTTTCAGCATAAAGCTATTAGAACAGAAATGTGTGGGGCGATGTAATCGGCTGCAAATTATGTCAAAAAGGTTTTTTAATATCGCTTATAATTTTGGCGATATACCTAAAAATTGAAAAATCGCGTAATCTGGTTAGGCTACACCCCTAAATCGGGCAGTTGGGCAGGAAAAAAATGCGTAGTGCTTCTAGTATGATACTCTTTCAGTCAGTACAGTTTCATGGAAATCGAAATTTGTAAGTGCAACTAAATTATTATTCCTTTAAAAAAATAAGGGTTTTTCAAGAATCTTTTCAATTTCGAAGGTGTGGAAAGTATTAATATAGATCTATAATTGTTAATGGCCTATTTGTTCCTTTTCTTAGTCATAGCACAAATTTAGATCTTTTAAATATGTTGCAGAGACGTAGTAAGATTAGAACGACCCGATTTAGAAAATCAACGTAATGACCTCATCATACGCATTAATAATGATAAAACAACTCTAAAGAATATCGAAATCAAAATCTTGAGGCTCCTTTACCAATCCGAGGGTAATATACTTGATGACGAGGAATTGATAGATACGCTCAACGAAAGCAAAGTAAGCTCAAACCTAAATCTCCACTGGCATCCTACGACCCGTCTTTTTAGGAAACTTCAGCTGTCATTGCGGCCAGATTGATCGAAACCGAAGCAACAGAAGAGAAGATTTCAATGTCTCGTGAGAAGTACCGTACGTTGCACGAGAGGTTCAGTCCTGTATTTTGTGGTTGCCCAATTGGCTGATATCGATCCATGTACAATATTCGTTGAAATATTTTAAGCAAGTATAAGTTGTTATAAATAATTTAGCTGCAAAAAGATTTACACGGTATTTTGTATATTGCTTCAGTTTTTAACACAGTATAGAAACTAGTGAAAAAAAGAGAGACTAATGATAAGATTGCAAACTTTATACGACGAAATAACGTGGCTATTTACACTAATGTGTCAGAGGATTATTTGAAAGGCATAAGCTGGTCTACAGTTTCATGTTATGCGTCGCTCTATTACAAAGCAGGCAGGTCACCTACAGACTTTCAGTGGAATTATTTATTAAGAGGAGCAATCGTCACTAAAGCTGAATTGCCTAAAAAACCTGATTAATCCGACAATAACAGATAATATGTGGCTGGCGCTCAATTATTTATGTGGAACTTTTCCAATTTTCACGGAAACTGATAGATGATGTTACAAAAGCTATCCAATTAGTATTGATGAGTTTATACATGTAGTTAACTGCTTTTTGTAAAATTATTTACTAAACACCCATTGCGATGTTTTAGGTAATTAATATTGTACCGGAATTAAAGCAGAAAAGTACAGTTAATTGGGATGAGAAACTAGATGATTTCCATAAGTTAATGATGTTAAGAACTTTACAGGAGGAAAAACTTGTATTTGCGATAACCAATACGTAAAAAAGAATTTGGTAACCCATTTATAGAGAGTCGCAGTGTCCCTATCTGTCTGTAAGAAATCCTATAAGATCTCAGAAAAGCTGATATAATTCCCACAATTCCAGATATCAAGACACTCGAACGTACTCACTCATATTTGTATTAAGCACAGGATCTGATCCTTTCGGAGCATTTCAACGATTCGCTGCGAAATGGGATATAAAGATCGCCATCCAAGCAATATCTTTAGGCCAAGGCCAAGACCTGTCGCTGAGAAGCTTATAGATTAGGTTACCCAAAGGAGATTGGATATTCCTACAGGTTACTTGGAAAACATTACACCACCAACTAAACGTTAATTGATACAATCTCACAGAATTGCCATTTAGCGACATCTTGGATGCTTCAAATGGAGAGGACTATACTAAATATCGCCGAAAACGCCAGCAGCGTTCACGAACAGTTCCGGCTGTACCTTAGTTCCATGCCGTCTAAGGCGTTTCCGGTATCCGTGCTACAAAATTCTGTAAAAGTCACAAACGAACCTCCAAAAGGGTTGAGGGCGAATCTCAAACGGGCGTTCACTGAGATGACGGAGGAAATGTTTAATCATCGTACAAACATCGTAATCTGTGCTTCTTCACTGCTTTTCTTCAATCATTACCTTTTTAGAATACTTTAGAAGAAAATGGCGTTCTATGCTGTTTGGATTATGCATGTTTCACGCAGTTATACAAGAAAGGAAAAAGTTTGGCCCGTTGGGATGGAATATTATTTATGAATTCAACGATAGTGACAGAGAATTTGCTTTTAATACGCTAAGAATGTATTGCGCCGAGCCACCTATACCTTGGGATGCTCTAATTTACATTACAGGTGCGGTATTTTACATAGTGACTTTAAATACTTAAACAATGTTTGTGTACAATGTCTCCACATTTCGATGCTCGCTATTGATCTCGGCTTAGCAGACAAAGAGTGACAGTTAGAAGGGAAATGTTTTGCTGATTTTTTTTCAATTTTAAGATATCTTGAAAAAAACAAAATTTGTCGATATCAATTTTCCTCAATAGTTCGATGTTAGTAGTAGTAGTGTAGTTCTGTGCGCTTCTAAAGCTTTATATTGTTCAAGCACCTTTTTCACCAATTTTATGGAGTGAAGGAAAACACGCGCTTATCAAACTAACACATAAGTAGACTTTCGCAGTCTGTATCCGTGCTATACTCTTCTGGGCTTCCAGGTTGAATTCGCGTCCTGGATCTTCTTCTGGCCGACGTTTTATCCACCCTTGCAAGGAACATCTTCGGGGCTACTACTACTGCTGTTGACCTAAAATTGTTTCAGGTCAATAGGTTCCAGCCCGAAGGCCTTACCACAGAATATCTAACAACCAGAACATCAACTTGGCTTGGCGGGAAGGGTTCGCGCATTCTCAACGCGCAGCTTGATCCGCCATTAAATCGGGCGAAAACTATTGGTTCCGACTATGTTCGCTCTTTGCATTCGTATGTTAATTTAAATAGTGTTATCAAGTGTAAGTCGATAAAATATGAAAATAATGGAAAAGAAAGTAAAATAATTGTAAAAATAAGCGATATTCTTTTATTTTATCGTAGATATGTATCATATTCTCGAATTCACTTCAGTTAGGTCCTGTCAGGACACGCAATTCTATCAAAGCCCATGCTGACTTCTGCCCGAACAGTGACATCAAGGTCACGAAATTTTGCGCACTGAGATCAAAAGAGCCGACAAAGAGATTGTGTTCTGGTTGTTAGATATTCTGTGGCCTTACTTAACATTTGTTTTCAACTCATCGCCGCTATCTTTCATTTTTCTTATGGAGACGTTGTAAATTTTTGGTTAATTAGATAGCTAGTTTTTAAAATAGCTTTTCAACGATGTATAGGATAGTTAAATTTTTCTTTAGAGCGGAGATATTAACAAAAAAGTAAATTAATCTCGTATCTTCTCGACATCGAAATGCTCACCGATCCATCATTCGTGTGGGATCCACGCGCGTTTTTTCTAAGTTCATTTTGGTCCAAGGTAAATCCAACAACGCAGGACGAGACAAAATGCTCAAAATTCTTCAAGTTTTACTAGTACAGAGCGAGGACAAGGATCAACATAATACATCAATCCCTCCAAAATAACCACAGTAGCATTCACGAGAAGTAGGATCTTACATTGTCGTGGACCGCTAAAACTCCACAGTGAAAAAATAAATCTGTCAGAGGAAGTAAAATATCTTGGTGTCATCTTTGACTCCAAGCTCGCTTGCAATCAACAGCTTTAGTCTAACAGTCGAAGTTTAAAACCAGGGCGGAGACGACATTCATGTTGGCTAGAAGAAGCCATGGAAAAACATACATCACAGACCCATAATCACTTAGGCATCTCTGGGATGGTGGGCAAAGGTATAGCAACAAACTGCTGTAGGTAGCTGATCATAAGATACAGAGGCTACAGAGAAATAACAGGAGCAATGAGGACCACTCCTACAGTAACAATGGAATGACTTTCAGACCTCCCTCCTCTCCATTTGGTGATAATGGGAGGGGCAAGAATTACCAAATCAAATAATAATCAAATAATATTGTCCATCATGTGAATTATGGAAAGACCTTTATCAAGAGATCATCAACGAAGAAGAATGAAAGAACTACTGCAAATCAGTAGAAATCATCTTCACTCCGTAACAGGTTCCCCAACAGGCCGCTCTACTCTGAAAGGACACCTACAAAAGATTGGGATCTATACTGGAGATACCAACCGCAGACTGTGTCAAACATATAAAAATATACAGGCTGCTCGATTTGAAAAAAAAAAATGTTACTTATTTGTATCACTAGGCCAGAAACACAAGTACGAATACTGGCAAAAGAGTTTCTGGCCGTGTGATACACAATGTTCTTTGGGCCGACAAATCTTAATTTTGAATTGAAAATAGAAAAGAAATGTTGACACTAGGGAGTTGACAGTACAAGTTGGCACACATGTTACATACTTTAGTATTTTGACGTTTCCGAGAATAAATCTTTTTCTATAATTTTCTTTCTAATTTAATATCTATTTATCAATAATAAGTGCAATGAAGACAACAGTTCATGTTTAGCATAGTTGAACAGTAGCTTATACAATTTATAACACCTCTGTCATGTGAACTAGTGTGGCCAAGCTTTAGTGACATTTTTGCCTGCTTAGGCAGGAAAACGGTAGTTTCCTACCGCTTTTAAGTACTTGCAAATGAGTGTTCTGGACGGAGGCGCAAAAAAAATACTTTTGTGTTTGAATTTTCGGCATTGTCATTAAATTTTGAGCACTCTGTATAACCTGCAACAGGCTTGCAAATGTATTTCGTGAATCCTTATGATTTTACTTTCTGTTTGTTAAATATGGTGATTTTGCGTTTAAAGAAGAGCAAACGAGAGGCTAAAACATCCCTACGCAAAACAGAATTTCTTTTTAAAAAAATCACAATCACTCAAAAACAGTTGAAGACAGGTTTAGGATAATCTAATACAGTGTATCGTAAAATCGATTCTACCATCCAAAAATGCAATAATATATCACATTTATCATATTGTTGCGAGGTATATGGACCGTGCTTGAGGGCGGATACCTCTGCACGTATACAGAGGGTTCAAAATTCGTGTTTGCGTTTAATTTTTGGTATAAGGAAATATGAAAGAATTTCTCACAAGTTGCCTGAGGTGGGATGGCTGAATATGAATGACCGTAGGTTGCTTATGAGTGTACATTCCACAAAATTATTTTAAAATATAAAGAACCCACTTATTTGTATCAAAAAAATTCATTTCGTACTGACGTGCACAATCTGAATTTTGAATTAGATACCGGATCAATTTAAATTGCTAAGTGTGTCTGCGTTCAAATCTGCATTTAAGCGATATCTTTTGGAGCGATGATTGTTTCATGTGCCATTTGCAGCGCTTTTTACTTTTGTTTTTTTTTGTGCTGCTTAACTGCATATTCACTTTTTTGCTTTTAATTTTATTTTGCTTTTGAATGTGGTGGGGGTTCATGCAGAATATTAGGTGGTAAGGTAGTTTAGGTTTCACTTTCTTTATATATTTATCAAATGCTTCAAGCTGTACTGGTAGAGCAAGGACAGCTTACGCTGTCATTTGAAGTACGCATTGTGATTTCTTTTTGATTTTTGACTAATTTAGTTTTCTTTATTTATTATTTCCAGGTCATGCTTTTAATGTCATAATCTGAAAGATAAAACTATATGTATTATTATTATTATTATATATTATTATTTTGGTATTATTATTATATTATTATTAATATAGGGTGTTTCATTTAAATTGAGAAAGTTGATGGCAATTTCCGGTTCTTCTTCAATTTCTAAATAGTAAGAAACTCTGGAAAATCCTAATGAACGGGTTCCGTGGTGTACCCTGTATACATATAGCACCTTCATGAACCTTTGATTGATATCTTTTTTGCCAGCAACTCGTGGATTCATTAATTTTACTTTACTTTACATCAGGATTTTCATGATACTGTTATCTACCTTTATGTAATACACACAAAAAATTACTTTAGGCGAAATAACTTACGGTGGCCGAGTAACTGATAACTGGGACTTACGCTGCTTAAAAACAATCCTGCACTTGTTCTTCTCACCGTATACACTCAAAAGGGATTACAAATATTCTGCTTCGGGCACTTATTATTGTCCAAATTTCGACAATCTGCAAGCTTATCGTGATTTCATCGACAAGTTGCCTATTATTGAAGAGCCCGAAATATTTGGAATGCACGAAAATGCGAATATAGCGTTTCAGGTAACGAAGGCGCCTCTTTTTTGCGTCTACGCCACTAATTAGCTAATTTGACAGATCAAAGAATCTCAAACTATTATCAGAACAATCATGGAGAGCCAACCACGCGCGTCTGGCGGTAAGGAAGGCAGATCTAGTGATGAAATTGTTTATGAATTATCAGAAATGGTGGTTGCTAGTATCATTGAAGTAATTCAGACCGATGAAGCAAATCAAGCATTATTTAGGGTAAGTCGTGTTTCGTAAAGAATAACTGCTAGAACAGTACTATTAAAAATACATAAATTATTATCTTGTGAAACCAATTTCTGCATTTCAAAACATAATTAAATAATTTCTTCAAAACCAGTGGGTGGATAAGGGCCGTAGGGTGCCTGCTATTTGAGAGACCCTATATTGCCGCACATATTATTTTTAGAATAATAATACCACTTCGTCAAATACTTCAAAACAAATAAATAACCCTACTAGTATTAGCTATGCCCACGAACAATTACGGTTGGTAAACTAAGAGTTGAAATAGTCATTTACAGGGCGAGAATCCATTCATAATTAGCACTGTAAGTGATCTACGCCGACATTTGTGTTAGATTTTTTTCTCCGGGAAAAATATGCTGAAAATCTTATTTAATTTAATAATTTAAGATAGTGGGGTTGCTTTAACCTTCATACACTTAAATTTCAGAGAGATGATAGAGACAGAATGCCTTCGCTTACAACCGTATTAACACAAGAAGTAGACGATTCAACAGCTTCTAAGACTTATACACTCTTCAATGAAGAACTTACAAAAAGCAATTAAAGGGCTTGTAGTCATGTCAGAAGAACTGGAAGAAGTATTCACTTCATCACTAACAATACAGTAAGCCCGTATGCTATTTTACGTAAAAATAAAATAAAATAAATGTCACCGTAGGTTCCAAAGATGTGGTCAGCTCGTTCCTATCATCGCTGAAAGCTTAGGAAGTTGGTTCACGATCTGGAATTACGTTTGGATTTCATATGCGTAAGGCAGTATTAAAAAAAGTTTTCGTTTTCTTGACAAATTTTGGTTCGATTAGGTCTGGTTAAGATGGGGACATCCCACGTCGTATTGGATATCGGGTTTTTACTTCCGCAAGGATTTTTAACTGGCACCTTACAAACGCACGCCAGAAAATATAATCTACCGATTGATCATTGAGATTTGAGTTTGATGTTAGCGATATTATTCTTGATCAAGAAGAAATACGCACGCGCATGTACACAGTGGGCGGAAAAGAGGTAATGTGGTTGATCTGAATTGAAGAGACTGCATACGTATATTTCTTTGCTACTGGGTCGAACGAATTATGAAGAGGTGTACTGCCTAAGCGTATCTCGTTATATATGCCAGGTAACTGATGACGTGAAATGACGTTTAATTGACACATCTATTACGTGATATTGACGTCTATTAACGTCATTTCATGTCATCATGTTACTGGGATATCGTCCTATATATTATGAAAAGAAATGTTTAGATTCTTTTTCTTGATACATTCTTTAAATTGCGGAAACAACAAGAACTAAGTATGAACGTAAGAGTAAGGACGTCATGTCTACGACTCAATGTCTTTTCTCAAGTACCTATTATACCAAATAATACTTTATACATGACAATTTTGTACCTGTATAATTCTCTCGGTAAAATTGTATTTCTTACAAGTCCGAGGATTTCCATTTTAACATAGGCCCGGGATCATGTGTATTATACCGTACTCGTTGATTCAAGCCTCCGATGCCTTATTACAATCACCGCCTCAAATTTGGTAAACGCCCGATCTTTAATAAAACACATACTTACTTAACTACATTTATTAAAATGGAGGTTTAATGCGAGACGCGGTTTTACAAGAGATTCGGATTTTATCTTAAGAGTAGTAAGTAATGATCGAGAAATCATTTATCTAGGCGCCATATAGTAAGTACAACCGGAAAACGTCTGATGATCGTTGATTCTTCTCTCTTGCGTCTTTTTTACTTTTCTCGGAAGGTAAATCTATAACATTGAAAAGCCGGGATCGGCAAAGATAGGCTATGTTCGACTAATTCGTGGGTGCTCTATTATTGTAGTATGGCTATTATAAACAAACAGAAAAACAAGTCGGCATGGTATAATTGGATTGCAATCAGTTATTGCAATCCAATTTAGGTACAAGAGCGATATAAACATTTATATATCTAGGTGATCCAGAACGTCAGCATATTTGATGTAAGATGTTTCTAAAATAAATACAAGGTTTTCAAATGATAAAGTAGATATTGCGCTTAACAAAGAATGGTAAACTGGAAATTATGCAACTGGTACAACAAACTTAGAAAAACAAGCTAAAGATTGTAAATTGAAATTGTAATAAACATTCTTAAATACTAAAGGTAATATAAAATCAATACGGCTGGTGCGTCTGGAAAGGACATCTTAAAATCTAACGTTCACAAGTAATAGCACTGCACATACTTTGCACTTATAGTACTGGTGGGCACTATCGCTATTTTCGCCTATCGATAGTCGGACCAACTATCGATAGTTATCGATAGTTAACTAGTTGAATTTCGATAACTATGGATAGTTGATTATGTAAGATAATATTTGACTGTGATGCGAATTGACAGATAACATTATTCCCACTACTAAATTTCACTTTCTACCAGCCTTGTTGTTGTTACATAACTTTAGCTGCGGTTATACAGGAGACGGGGTAGGAAAAGTAGCCACCAGTGGGATTTTAGTAATATTTTCACCCTCCCAGGAGTGCTTATATCTATGTTGTATTCGAATGAATACTAAGCTCAAGTCTAATTTATATCATTTTAGGTATATGAGGTTTATGGCGACTTGGAGTATCCAATGGATGGCGTTATAATACACGGATTATTTCTAGATGCAGGTCGCTGGGATTTAGCAAAAAGGAAACTAGTTGATCCAAATCCAGGTTAGTTAGTAATTCATTCGATAAAATTTAGAACGAACCAAATGACAGAACAAAAGCTTTTCTTTCAAAAACCTAAACCTTCAAAAACATCATTAGGTAGAAAACTGAAAATGCTTTGTCAGGTTTTTTTTTCTTTAAATGTTCTGGATTCCTCTAAAAATTGGCCAAACTTACCAAATTCTCTGTGCACCGAATGTACTTTTATAAAACTGCATACTTAAATAACTAACAATCATCTATATTCAGCCACTTAACTGTCACTGCCTATGAACCTGTGAACTGCAGACGCCGGCGCCGCTGTCGTAGTGTATCCGCTGACGCTAACGCCGCAAAAAATATTGGTGGCGGTGGTAGGTTTACGCAGCAAATTAAAAAATATATACAGATCAAACAGTCGACCTATAGTCAGGGCATCGCAGGTCGAAACTGTTTCGGAAGGAAGATAGCAAGAATTACTCTATTTCGCCAACAAAATGCAACTGAACGCTGTCGAATGNTATTTCTAATAGAAATTTAATTTATCCGGACGATATTACCGCCGCATACATATATAGCGTGCAAAAATTGATCTTCGGAAAAAAATAAACCCGGACTTATACACAATGGAAAGTGTGGGTATATTATGAGAAATTTCACACAATAATAAATGATCCGCTGTAATTTGCAAATTTTAATACGAATATACAGGATCTATTAGCAGAAGAAACTTGTCGTTTTATATTTAATATTTTTAGTATACTACATACTTTATGAAAATAGTTCAAACTCAGTTGTGTATAACTTCTGTTAAGATCTTCTAAATAGTTGGTGGTGACATTCAACAGCTTGGCTTTATTTGAAAGATTTCTTTAAATAAGCGAATTATCAAAAACATAGTCATTATAGGGGTACGCTTTAAAATTAATAATTTAATTTTTTTGTGAATAGCAAATTTTAAAAGTTTCGATGTCATTTTATGCTGTTGCTAAATTAGTCTGAGGTAGGTTACCAGTTTTATATTTTACAGCCATCTACCTTTAGTTTTTGATAAATGTTTTACAACATATTTTCTTTTATAAAAAAAATCTTATTATAACTTACTGTAGACACTCATACATAATTTTTACAAATGCAAGCCAAATATATTACTCTATAAATTTCTAAAAACGTACTTCTATTATTTACAATAAGACAAGTAATACCAACAACAAATTTCAATTTGTTGTTGGGTTGTGTGTGAATGTTAAAAACAATCAAATTTATATATTTTTTTAAGTTAATATTGAAAGTTTGATGAAAAGGAAGAAGGCGAGCACTATTAATGTTAAAATAAGATTTATATGGCTTCATTTATTTCCAAAGGTAATTTTAAACAGGTCATCTGGTCCTTTCAATTCTAAAAAATTTCTTCCCTAACAGACACAATTATAACTTAAATTATTATGGTATAACGAGTGTATTATATATTCTACGTCTTAGAATCAATACTTCTATCAGATACCAGGAATCTTATTCTACTTTGTAAACACTATTCAATAATACAAAATAATACAATGGTGTATTTATAGATACATAATTATCCTCTACGCGCCGCAGGTATAAAAGGGATTATCGTTTGTTTACTATAGGAAATTTATAGTTGACCAATTTTGTATTCCATATTATATAAGTTTACGACGTCTCCCTTCCATATTACTAGGAAGGGCTGTGAAATTCTATAACGGTGTCGTTTTAGTTGCTCTTCGCTGCACCAGCAACAAGCAACAAATACTTAGCTAAATAACTCAAACTAACGATGCAGATTATTTTCTGCATTACCTAGTAACCTATTATCAGGAAAAGTCAAGGACGTAATTATGTAAATGATTTACAACTATTTTTGTAAAAAATAAAAAAAAAGCAGGTTCAGGAGAAAATAAATGATTTTCGCTTTGTTATTTTATTAATATCCCATCTAGAGATCCCATCAATGGCGGCTCGTTAGGGGAGGCTGCGGAAGCTAAGCCTCCCCTATTATTTTATTGTGTGTTAAAAAATAATATTTAAGAATTGGCTATATACTAAAATAAGGCAATTTTGCAAAAAAAATATACTAAATAGTATATTTATCCATTACTTAATTTAAAAATTAATAATGCAGGAAATTTTATTGTACGCACTATAATAGCAGGCGACAAGGCTAGCCACAGATTTGGCTCCGCTCCGCTGATTAATGCCATCGTAAATCAAAGCGTTCCCGTAAAAGTGCATGTGCACCCTTATACAGTGAATACCATAGATAAGGTAGGTTGGTTTAGATGGGTCGCTATTAAGAAATTCGTGTAACCGTGCTGCTCGCGCCATCTAGCGGTTTGTATCCCCGCTTAGCGGACATTTAGCGCGCTTACTTGAAAATTATTTAAATTCACCTCAGAGTATTAAAGGAAGACTGTGTTACAATTTTTGCGCAATTTTCAACATATGGAAATTCATATGCTGAAGATTGCGCAAAAATGGTAACACAGCCTTCCTTTAATACATTTTTATTGTTATAATACGAATAAACAGACCACACATTCTATAATTACACATAACATTTTATTGAAACATATTTACAGAAAGTATCTTAACGTAGATATATGTATAAATTATAAAGTAACGTATATTCTTTTGCATAACTACATATGATTCCACGTACTACATACAGAACAGAAGAAATAAATTACCTGTTGTCAGTGGCAATCTTGGTAGGAATAATGATGGAATAGCTGTTTTCCATAAAAACATTTTAGACGATATGTCTTCTTGAGCAAAATGGATATGGCAGATACGATAATTTCGATAAATTATGTGCGGATCCACACTTCGCAATTTCTCACTACCAGAAAGCTCAATCCATTTATTGAAGCGTTCCACACCTTTTCTGGATTAGGAAACCGATGTCTGAAGGATGTCCGGTCACTGCAACCCATTACTGCACGGGAACGGCCTCTCATATCTAAAGCAACAATCACACAGTAAATCATTTTTATCACAAAAGTTTTGGTTTTTTAACTTATTTGCTGCAGAAAGAAGGCTTCGTAAAAAACTTTCACTGTCGAATGCGCAGGTGTTCTATATGAAATAACTAAATACAACCTATTAATAAACACTACAGCAACTCTACAACTAACACACTAATCTAAAAATACAAACTACAACCTATTTTATAACGCTCGAATCGATAATACTCAATACGCTGTCAGAATCAAAATGACACAAAAACAACAATGGCGGTAACACGTGATTTATTCCAGCATTCGGCGCCGCCTAGTAGATTGTATCCCCCAACAAATCGTGACGTCACGCTGATATAAACAAATCGTATTTAGTGCGCCCTCCCTGGTGAATACGTATCGTCGGAGTCTTGCCTCCTAGGTGAGATCGTATGAGATCGGCATGTTATCGTGCGTTATCGGTCGTCTACCGTTGGCACCCAACTGTCCATGTGACTCCTAGTACTAATAACTTAAGTTTTCTAGGTTATACACAAAAAATGGATAAAATGAACGAAATAACTTGCAAAGATATTATCGACTGGGCATTGTTAAACAATGCTCTTGTTTTGATGAAATTCAAATAAAAATGAATTATCTCTGTTGTATTACGATCTTTAAATGTTCGTAAGAATGTAAAACACCAACTGAGATGTTAAATTTATCAATAAAAGCGATTTATATATACAAGGATCGAGTTCGGCACCATTCAGTCAGCCCCCTACATTATAACAAATCTTATTAATATCTAATTATCTTTTTTTGATTTGATGCCGTGTTTTAGACGTATTCCGTTGTCTCAAGATAGAAAACTCACTCTATATATGAACATGAACGTATGTCGAAACTGAGTAAACTTGTAAACAGTATGGTCACTATATATACCGGTAACTTCTGCTTGAATAGAGAGAAGTTTTTCAACACTAAAAAGTGTAATAATTTAGGGTATATATTTAGGTGTGAATAACTCAAGATCTCAACGGCGAATGCACATACGCTTCTATTATAAAAATAAGTAAACGGTTCTTGCTAGCCAATAAAGTATATTTTCTTTTAATCTCTTTTTTGTTCAATTTTTATTCTACTCTGATCGAGAACAGCTACCAAGGTTACAGTAGCCTCCCTTGCATAAAAAATCACGCGCCGCTACTGGATCCTATGAACCGAAACTCAGAATAAACTTGTAAACCTGTAAACTCATAATAATCACTTATTGGTTTAATTTTCTTCATTCTTCATTCAATGAATGTCGGTGTTTATTCATTGGATAAATACAAGTACTTCTAGATATTCTCTTTATTTAATTATAATCTAAATTCTTATAACGCTTTTACTTGTTTTAAAACGATTATTTTCAGTACATACAGAATAATTTCTTTGTGTAAGTTAAATTTAATAGTGCATTCATGAAAAAATGTGTTTCAATGAGTTTAATAACAATTTAACTGTTCCTTCATTGGTAGGCTTACTCTATCTACTACAATTTATAAACAAAAAGCGTTAATATCTACCTTTAAAGAGGGATAGTTTCAATGATACTTGATGAAAACTTAACTTAACTGCGACAAAAAAAAATGAGAAAGTCGACAACAGAGTTAAACGGTGTTCAGGATACCGACGAAGGATTCTGTGCCCACGAGGCGCAGGTGCCAGTAAGGTCCTCGAGGGATGCACCTTCCGCGAAGAGATACAAGTAGCGCAGTGGGTGATTTGGTCTCCTTCTGAACACACTGGAAGAGCACACATATTAGCACAGATATATATAGAAGGAAGGTATAAAAGGACGACTCTTCCATAGGCAACCCGCATTCGCTAAATAACCGGTGCTACCATCGCATCTCTCGCAATAGGGGACGCATTTCCGCGCGGCTGAGCATGCTGCCACCTGACGGTACACCGCCACTTTGAAGGTAATAATCGTATTATTGCATGATCACTTTGTACATCGGTAATCGGCTGGCCTTATCACATCGATCTTTTAACCGAAATAAAATTTGATACAATGTAAACATCCGTGACATTACCGGTTTGGTTTTAACTTACGAATCTATAATTTCTTATTTCGTTCCACAAAATTCCAATTTTGTAGAAAGGATTATTAATAATATTAGATAGTATATCAAATTACTAAAACGATTTGTTTTAACCAAGAAAAGGATTATTTGACGTAGTAAAAGTTACGACAAGCTTCTATTTTCGAAAGCCATCAAATAAAAGTTACCACAGCGTGCAATTTTCCAAAATTTCTTAGCTGTAAAACAGAAAACCTTTCGAAACAACCATGATAGTAACTAATATTAGCTTTATTTAATAATAGACACATCTAGAAATTTTTTGGAATTGCCGTAAAAGCTGTAAATAGTGAAATATCTTGGGAGATAGTATTATACTTTTATCCGTGGTATAATTCCTAAGTTAAAGTGGTTAATTAAGTACCCAATCTCGAGTAATTGTACCAAGTGTTTAAGGTTATTTCCTTTTTGGACAATACGGCTATTTAAACAAAAATAAGAATCCAATATTTAACAAACCGTTTCGACTTTTATTTCTGTCTTTTTTAATTGTGTATAAATATGTATAAATTGATATTGCAACCAAATTTTCGAATTGTAATAGTTTTATCAACAATTAAATTTGAAAACCTGTGACAAATTTTGTAAAATGAACAATGCACAAAACAATACAATATATAAATAAATAAAATAGATGTAATATTTATCTCTGTGTATTGTTCATTTTACATTTTTTTTAGTATGTTTCCAAATTTAATTGTTGACAAAACTATTTCAATTCAAAAATTTGGTTGCTGTATTATCAATTAATTTTTTTTTTTTTTCTTAGTAACCATTTTGTCAAAAGAAAATACCTTAAAGGCTTGGTACACCAATGAAATATTAATTGAGATAAATTTATTGAAAGATGGTGTGTGTATGATTTATTCATGAATACCTGTGTTTGTTTGTTACTGTAGCTTGAAAAAGATTTCTCCAACAAACACCTCTTGTTAATGAATCCCGCAATACAGCAATAATATCTATAAATTACGCTAAAATGTGATGTTCCTTTCTTACTGAAAGTTATCAGTAAAAAATTTTTTAAATAAAATGTTAATAACCATTTTGTCAAAAAAAAAAATACCTTAGAGGGTTGGTACACCAGTGAAATATTAATTGAGATAAATTTATTGAAAGGTGGTGTGTGTATGATTTATCCATGGGTACCTGTGTTTGTTTTGTTATGTAGCTTGAAAACAGATTTCTCCAACAAATCCTTTTGTTAATGTATCCCGCAATGCAGCATTAATATCTATTAATTATGCTATAATGTGATGGTCATTTCTCACTGAAAATTATCAGTAAAAAAATTCTTTAAAGAAAATGTTCGATGACGATTTATTAAATACAACAGTAGTACCTATTGCCTAACTTTGAAAGAGTATATATTATTGAATATTTCCGTATTATTGATACTTGTTTGATTTGATCTATTGCGTTACTTACCTTAACATCAGCTAATCATGGAACAAGAGTTAAAGTGTATGCAGATGTATTTTATTACAAAACCTAAAAATTGGTCCGTCGAGACAGACAATACTTCCAATTTCAGACAACACTTATTTTTTCTAATTTTCATAAAATTCAATAATCATTAAGATGTCGCGTGGATTTTTCAGTTTAGTAATCATAGCAATGTTAATAATTTGTGCGCACTCTTACTCATAAAAAACGTACAACTACTGTAAGCAAATTTCACAATATTTTAACATTGTAAGATCAACAATCAACATTTAATGCGTGTTTCATTATCTTGCAATTGGGTAATATATTTTTAAAATTATTGACATTTATCACATTTGCCGCAATGTAATGCTACCCTAACATTCTCCAATTTGCAACAGAAAATTGTAAGTATACGTTTTCTTATGAATGGGAAAATACCTACCTGTATCTCATAATGACATTAACTATGTGTCGATCTCAAATAACAACTGACAAAATAAAGCCATTTTTTATTTTTTATTTGACATGAACTTTGAGATTTTGGGTTTGTGCGAATAAAATCAAGCAAAAACCGCTTGCTTGACTTTATATTGACTATTATGGAATTTTTGAATAGCCTGAGGAAGATCTTATATTTCGGTCAAAACAAGTAACTAATTTAAAGAAATTTCATGATAAATAAATACAGGGTGACATAAAAAAAAAACTACAATGCATAGCTACATGTGATAGAGGACCAAGAAATAAAAAAAGTTTCCATACACTAATGCCCGATTGCTTTTTGTTTGCAAGTTACAAGCTGTTGAAGTTAAAAGACTTTCATTGAACAAAAAAACATTCAAAAATGTAAGATACATATTAGTTCTGCATAAGGTGTTCAAATTGGTGACCTTGTTTCTGAATACACATTTCCAATCTTCGTGTCAATGACTGACGGCATCTGTGAAATATGTTAGGATTATTACGAAATCTGTCAGCAGACTCCACAATTCTGTTCCATAATTGTTGTTCACTATTTAGTTCTGCGGCATACACTTCACTTTTCATAAATCCCCAAAATGAAAAATCGAGGGGATTAAGGCCGGGACTACGAGCTGGCCATGGTATAGGTCCCCCACGACCAATCCACCTATTTCCAAATTTTCTTTGCAGACATTCCCATACTCTCCTAGAATAGTGAGCTGGCGCGCCGTTATGCATGTAGTACATTGTTCTTAGAATATTCAATGAAACATCTTCTAATAAGGTATTCAGTTCATTTTCCAAAAAAATTCGATAGAGTTCGCCTGTCCATCGTCTAAGCATTCGAAATGGACCAATTAGATAATTGTCGATTATACCTGCCCACACATTAATGGAAAACTCATACTGGTGATTCCGTATTACGTTCTGATGAGGGTTTTCATCGCTCCAATAATGCATATTGTGAATATTCAAAATACCATCGCGACTAAAGCCTGGTTCATCGGTAAACAAAATTATGATAGGTGATGGATTTTTTGGAAATGAAATGGATGAAGAAGTTGATCTTTAGGGACTTCCCTAACACATTCACGATTGACATTCGGTACAGCTGCACTTATTCTTCTCACTTACTTTATTTTATCACTTTTTTTATTCATTACAACTAATTATAACCCCGAAAATACTTATTAAAAGCACCTGCTGTCAGATTTCCAATGATTCAATGTTAAATCTCCTAAGTGAAACATAATAATCACATTAACGACTGTCTTTGTGTGATAAATGTAAATGACGTATAAAAATAAAAACTTTAATCAACTGTTTTATTTCGTACAAGGGAAATTCCATGAATAGTGTACTCAAACAGTACTGATCTTAACTAAACTAACTCGCACACTTCCGCGGTCATTGTCCTTACTATCTGCTGGGCTACCGGGCTGGTACCGCGTCCTGGATCTTCCTCTCGCCGACGTTTCGCCCACAGTCGCAAGGGACATCTTCGGGACTACTGCTGCTGTTGACCTGAAACAGCTTCAGGTCAGATCCAGGACGCGATTCGGGCCCGGAAGCCTATTAGCATATTGTACTGGTTTTAACTTTTTGATAAAAATTATCACTTTACACTTTCCAATGTTCCAGTGAAAGTTATTCATATGATGCTTTTCTTCAGGAACATTAATATGTAATATATAAAATAATTTTTATGCTCAAAATAGAAGCAAGTGAGAATTTCTCAACTGAAGTACTGTTTCTTCTCACATATAAGCAAATGAGTAACTTCTTGGACGAAGTAAAATAGTTTCTCAATATCGTCAGAAATTAATTTCTTGATTGAAGAAATTGTATGTCCTTAAACATGGGAAAGTCAATTAAGAGAGACATTTGTCATTTACTTTGAAATTAGTCAAACTTCAAGAAAATTATAAACAACTATCTTACATTTAGTAAAAATTCACATCTGTGTGTATGTTCAAATCAAAGCTAAAATCGGATTGTAGTAAAGTAATTATTTTTTATTTATCTTATGACATCAGTATTGGGATAAGAATACATTGAAGGTATAGACATATTTGTAAGTATAATCAACTTGCCGAGTTTCTCCTAACAAGTTAATCGTATTTATACCATATTAATTTAATTTATTAACCAAATCTTTATAATTATTATAAAATGCGTTAGACGAAGTTGCCTTTTATATATATATTTTTTTTTGGAATAATAAATAAAAAGTAAAATAAATCAAGCCTTTTTCTCATTTATTCATATTTAAGCGCAACGCTTTGAAGCATCACACGGAGTCATTAGAAATCAATGAAATAATTATTGCCAAATAACAACTTTTGCTAAGCAATATAAACCTAAAGTCAAATTTTGGTGGAGGTGGCTGTTCTGTATTTTTTTTTCATTGAGGTGAGGAGTTCTTGCTTTACGCAAATATTTCTGTCACAATGTGTCATGATCTTTTTGTATTCATATCCACCATGCTTTCAAATACTTTCCTGATTAGTCGAGTAGTCTGTTTTTTAAGCAAGTTCTTTAGTAAGATTGGCGACACTGAGCTACTTTTAAATTGTGCTTCAAATTGTGACAGCTGTCAGTAACAAAACCAAGATTAGAAATGATTGAATTTAATTGTATTGCAACATGTTAGAATTATTACACAAAATATTCATAATCGAAAGTTACGTTAGAACTGGTCTAAAATTAAATAATGGAGAAAGAGTTTATTCCATTAATTAGTTAATGCAGGATTTCCAGCAACAGTTTCCTAATCTGGCAGTTACTTACGCACAGTTTTTAAGTCATGTTCATGCTTGTATTGCCCAATTTCGTGCAACTGGGGCAGTAACTCGTGAACCTGGTGGTGGTGCACCTAAAAAACCAACCGTAAATTGCAGAGAGGATATTTGACATTGAAAACTCGCCTAAAAAAATCAATTCCAAAGTTTTCTCAAGAAGTTCAGTCGTCAGTGACGATAAGCCATGCCATTTCCAAAACGGACTTAAAGTTATTTCCGTATAAAATTCAAGTAGTTTATGAACTAACGCAGGTAGATTTTGATACGAGAACACTGTAAGTACTGTGTCTACAAAGCATTCTCGATAAATGCTTTTTTCTGATGAAGCTGGATTCCATCTTTCTGGTTGTTTAAATAAGCAAAATATGAGAATGTGATCGGCAGAAAACCGTAATGAATTCGTAGAAACTTTTTTGCATCCGCAAAAAATAGGCGTCTGGCTAGCAGAGACGAATTATTAGTCCTATATTTTTTAACCAAACAATAACTACTGAAAGATATCGAAATGAATTGTTATAGCAGTTTGTCAGATCAATCAAGAACTATTAAATTTTCTATAAGATCTCCGGACTTGACAATTTTGGATTATTTTATTTTCCCATCCAGATATCACACAATCGAACAGCTTTGCAATGCTATTAGAGATTTCTGTGCCGATATAACCTAACAATTCCTTGTAAATGATTTTGAGAACATGAAGCGCAGATTTTAGGACTGAATTTTGGAAAAGAGTTAAATGAGAAATGGAAACGTAAAAATATATAGGTGATATTTATACAACTAAAATTTGTACTTACACATGTCAGTTTACTTATATAAATCTCAACTACTTTGATATAAAACTTTTACTAATAGATAGCACGTTTTTAATATGCGTGATGAAAACAATCAATAACTTCATATCATGTCGAAAGATTCCAGTGTAAAGACCGTGAAACACCTGTTGCATTCGGGATGCTACAGCCGCAAACGATATATTTTAAGCATTAAGTTATAAGGTACCTACTATAATTTTGTTTACTGGAATTGTTAGCTAAAGACACCCACAACAGAATAATTTAAAGAAAAACAGTCTTTTACTTATATTATCTTTTCAGAAACTCTTTTTTTGCAGAAAATTGTCAGCTTTTTTTGTTGAAAAACGCGTGTCAAACGTTGTTTGAGCTGTGTGTCTTGAAGTCTTTTCTACCCTGCAAGCCTTTAGCCTAAAGCAACGTTTGCAAGTTTTTGTGGTTATATTCCGTCTTATTGCCATAATAAGGCGTTTACATGAACAAATAATATAAGGCTTATTCAAATACTTCTGCTCGCTATGGGTAATTTTGTTGTTATTAAGCTACAAATTTGTTTAAATTAACCAAGATTCCTTGTTTCTAGTGCTGATCATAATACAATTACAAGTAAAAAAAGAATGGGAATAGAAAGATAAAGAAAAGGGTCTAATCCACAATTAGCAATTTTTTAATTCGAGCCACCAGTTTCGTGTTGGCACAGTTCATCAGGCCTAAATGGAATTAATTACAATTTATAGGCCTAACGTATGTCCAGTTACTCGAATTAAAAATTAGTAATTGTAGATTAAATCCGTTTCTTTCTCTTTTTAATCCTGTTTTAATATCCACACGACGTTGTATCCAAGAATGTAAAAAAAAAACAACTAATTTGTGACACTTCCGGTTAACCAGAAATCCCCATGAACTTTGTCATTTTAAATGGAACATCTGGTTATATTATTACATACTCAGCGTAAAATTCTGTGACGATTACAATCAGGGTTTTCTATATCCATTTCTGCTTCAAAAATATTATACTTAATTAACTTTTTTTGCAAGAATTTTGACATTTCAACTATTGTGTGCAACTGATTAATTTTTACTTGTGTGCCTTACTTTAAGTGCCAGAGGTCTCCCATTTTAAAACTACCAAGTACTAACATTGTTTCACCAAAACATCGTATCATACAAGATGTATAAAAATTAGTGACATATCAAAGAATTTTGAACGTCTCAAAACTTTTTTTTTTAAATAGAATACTATGTACAGTGTCCTCCAGATCTAATGTCTCCCCCTTGCAACGACCAAATATCGATACTATTTTCCTGCTAGCAAGGTCAAGTATACTTCGGCCCGGCCTGAATGCGCAAGTAGAAAAAGAGCATAGAATGCTGTTATCATTGTTGAGCAGGTTGTAATTATATTTTCTTAACATAGTTAAAAGGAATTTTACCAATGAAATATTTGCATACATTAATCTGTTGGCTCTTATCGCGAAGTTCACGAAACCGAAGGTTAGAAGCACCTTCGGCTCCTTCCTTTAAAATTTGTATTTGGCTTGATATTGTTCGTTCATATCTGCTTTTATTGAATACATTTATTTCTCATTTATAATGTATATATGTTGCTAATATTATTATATCTACACCTTCTAAATCGGGGTAACAATTAAAGGTTATTATATCGATACCCGCATCGATATAATAATAATTCAGTTCACTTCGGTGCTATCCACTCACATTTCGCTTGTAAAACGAAATCAACTATACTTAGTTGTAAATAGGTTCATATGCAACTTATTCGTAGAGAACCATCCCTTCAACTGGACCAACAGCGCAGTCGCTCGATCACCAACATATCAGCATATAAAAATAATGAAAATCTGATAAAATCAATAATGTCATTAATAACAATCATAAATTGGGGCTAAAACGGATTCCTGGGAAATACCAGCAGTAACAGGTAAATGTAAAGATGAAAATTGTTTAACATAATGATTCGACGATGTAAATGAAATTTTAACAAATTGACGTCTACCAGAAAGGAAGGAGACAAACCAACTCGAGTTTTTCAAGTAAAACAACATGATTCGCGCAGTCGACTAAAGTGGTAAAAAACATTTTTTTTGAGGAAGGAAAGTTATACTTTTCCTCCCTGGAGAGGAAAGTTGTACTTTTCCTCCCTCCCTTATTTGGCCGCGGCCTGCAATAGAGCACTTTCCTCCCTTGGTTTGAAATATACTATTTACAGTTTCATAGTATCTACAACAGGTTCTTGTCGCTGCCACAATAATTACCCTCAGTTGTGGTAAATCTAACGAACTATATAAAACACTGGAACGCGCTCTCGGGTGCGCTTACAAGGGAACACCGGCGGGTGTCCCCCTCCGATTTCGATGAAACTTAACAGATCGAAAGAGTATCTTAAAATAAGAGACACGTATACTTTTTTATCGGCGTATCCGCACGATTTTGGGATACAGCCCCCTCCAAAGTTTGGACGATTTTTCAATTTTTGCAAATATTTCCTAAATTATAACAGATATTAAATTTTCTTCTTAACACAAGTTGCAGCATATTGCATGGCCCTAAGGGTGGCGTCGTCCGTATGCGCAAAAAGTTAATAACGGGGGACGGGGTACCCTGTACCGCCCATTTTTTTTACATTTTTTCTTTTTGTTATACATCAAAAGAAGGCCGATTTTACATAGAATACGATGATGTATAACAAGTTTAGAAAATTAATAATAGTAATAATAACTCAAAATAAATATATGTACGTGTCTATTGTGATGAATTTGATATGCGCTTATCTACGCATACGCGAGTTTAATTAATTATTCAGTCACTTCAGATATAATTGGTAATTCGCATTATAAATTTAACGCGATAAGGGATCTGGTGATTAATCATATTATTATATAGATAAAAATAAATCTCCGAATGCATAGTAATTAACCACGAACGTTTAAGTGGTCACGTCTGCATTTAGGAAATAGGTATATAAGACGAGTATTCCAAATGAAAACATTAGAAGTCGTTTTTCGTGCAGTGTAGGTCAGTACCTATAGTTTCGCACAATTGCGGTCGTAAATATAGCAAATGTGTTGAACATGTTACTTGCAACGTTTCAAGTTACTAACATCGCAACAATTCCTTTGACACCACAAGAAAGTGAGTTGCATGATGCCCTGAAAAATATAATTGTATCTGCTCAACAAGACGCCATGTTCTCCTTTCACGATGTAACGGGATTAGAGTTTGAAGAATTAGCAGAACCACACGAAGCGCAATTTGTGGAAGAAACAGCAGAAGACGAAGAAGACAATTATGAAGATATTGCATGTGTTCCTGAAGAAGGGGGTAGCGTTATAGACCTAGATTACAAAACTAGAGCTGTCGACTACTGGAAAAGTGGTAAATCCAAGCCACGTACTTTGGCAGGTGTCATCCAAAAATTCAAAAAAGTAAAATTGGTACGACAGTTGCGCAGATGGGAAGAAAGTGTTAATAGAGGCGGCACTCACACGGATAAATTACGGTTTATTACTGAATACGTTCTTACAAAATTTGAAAATAGCATGTTGGATGGAATATGTATATTAATCTTGTTCGCTATTGCAATACATATATACCAATAATCGCATTACAGTATGTCATGTATTTAGACATTTATAAGCATTATAATGTTTTTCTAATTCTGTTCTATTGTTTTCGAAATGTTATAATCGTTAGAAACACATTAGTTATATTTATACTCCATTGAATACTTACATTGTACACCTACATTGCACGAAAAACTTGAAATAAATTAAAAAATATATATGTATGTATTATTTAATCCTTCGTCCTGTGTAGCAAATTTGTTCATATATACGCACTAAAGGATTATGGTATTCTAAGAATGAATAACATTTTATTAAGGAAATATATAAAACGCAGTCACTAACTGCAGTTGATAAAACGATTCATATTGCTACCACCGATAAAAGTTTCATGTATGTATTATTTAATCCTTCGTCCTGTGTAGCAAATTTGTTCATATATACGCACTAAAGGATTATGGTATTCTAAGAATGAATAACATTTTATTAAGGAAATATATAAAACGCAGTCACTAACTGCAGTTGATAAAACGATTCATATTGCTACCACCGATAAAAGTTTCGTATAGTATATAGTATAAGTTAGTAGGCATAGAAAGGTTTGACCATAGTTTGTCGAGTAGATACAATTCTACATTAAGAAATATTTAAGTAAGAAGAGCAGCGGACTAACGATAACAAATAATTGTTGTTAATGTACTATATTATTATTATTACAATTATTTTTATTATTAATCCTCCAAATTTATTACCATTGTTTTCTATGTAAAAGCGATCTTTTTTTGATGAATAATGAATAAACTTATTATTAAAAAAAAACGGGCGTATGGGGTACCCCGTCCCCGTTATTAGCTTTTTATAAAGATATCTATCTTGAGACCATGTATTATGCTGCAAATTATGTTAAGAATAAAAACTTATTTCTGTTATAGTTTTTATCAATAGACAAGTTTATTAATTTTGAAGCTTTATTATTTTTCTATTTTTACAATTATTAATTTTCTAAACTTGTTATGCATCATCGTATTCTATGTAAAATCGGCCTTCTTTTGATGAATAAGAAAAAGAAGAAATGTAAAAAAATGGGGGCTACGGGGTACCCCGTCCCCCGTTATTAACTTTTTGCGAATACGGACGACGCCACCCTTAGGGCCATGTATTATGCTGCAAATTATGTTAAGAAGAAAATTTAATATCTGTTATAATTTAGGAAATATTTGCAAAAATTGAAAAATCGTCCAAACTTTGGAGGGGGCTGTACCCCAAAATCGTCCGGATACGCCGATAAAAAAAATACGTGTCTCTTATTTTAAAGTACTCTTTCGATCTGTTAAGTTTCATCGAAATCGGAGGGGGACACCCGCCGGTGTTCCCTTGTTAGTAACTGAAAAACGGTCTGATTTTCGCCATCTTTGAATGTGGCAAATTGACGTATAAACGCGAATAGACTGCACTTTCATAGTGTTCTATCAAAAGGAGTAAATGTCATTTATTATAGTAGAATCATCGTATACATGCCTTGTTGCTTGTCTCAAAGAAGGAAACATGCATCACTTCAAATTTAAAGCTTTGTGCTAAAAGATAGCAATTCGGGTATGTTCATATACTCCATTTGATATTTTCATTTTTCACATTATTCTATTGAATGATAAAATGAACCATTTCAATAAATATTTAGGTAAAATCGATGCATTTAAAATAATGAAGCTTAAATCCAATTCTTTTTACAGATATAAGATTGAAAATTTTGCAAATCTTGATGGTTTTAACAAACTTTATCTTCCTATTGTGGTTGTCTTACAAACAAGAAAAAATGATGGATTAATTGTGATTTGGAAGTACTATTCGCAGAACATTATTAAGAATATAAAATATGAGAAGGCATTATGAGCTATTTCTTACTAAAAACAGGAAATAACAGACGTAAAAAGCAAAATTCCGCATAAATGCAATTCTGGCGTTGGGATTTTGCCATATTCAAAGATGGCGGCCAATTATCAAGCGGACCGTTTTTTAAGTACACACCGCGCGTTCTAGTGTTTTATATAGTTCGTTGGGTAAATCATAAACAATCAATATAAGAATAAACACATTTTTTTTTCGTATACAAAAAAAAACACCAGTTCCTGTGTATCTACATGGTAGCTACTTTTAGCGTATAATCTATATTATTCAAAACTGCTGCGGTGGGACTTTTGAAGAGTAAAACCCTTTATCCACTGGACTAAATATGACGATCGGAAAATTGTACCTATACGCCTTTTCGGCCGCAACCAATTTCGAACCCTACGAAAATTGAAAAAATAGCTATCTTGGAACAACATTCTATGCATTATAGATCAAGTATTGATTCGTTTATGTTACTTGTGTCTACTTCTTATACATTAAAGAACAAACGTTTACCACCAGATAAATTGCGAAACCTTCATAACAATACTCTTTCTATTGATTTTGTAATTTTTCCTGTAATAAAATATCTCGGGGTTTACTATTCGTAAATGAAGAGCACGTTAGATTTTACAGGCAGTAAAGTCGTGTGACCATCGACAGCACTTTGGCACCGTAAATTTCCGGTTTTTACAACTAAAAATCAAATTGACTCACAAAAGCCCAATATTTTTTACGTTAATTGAGGACATTTACATTTCAATTATGATATAAACTTCGATTATAATCCATGCACTAGACACGTTTTAAATTTGATCAAATACAACGCATGTGTACATATAATGATGAACATTGCGGGTATTTTCTATATGTTCAATTTCTTTATTTCGGTATTAGCACAGAATAGGTAATAATAGTAGCAATAGTAGTCCGCTTCAAGTATTAATTCTTATTGCGTCATATTCGTGAATTGTTAAAGGATTAAAAACCGACGTCTTTCTTCTTAAAAAAAAATAAATATAAAATCATATATTAGACAATTTCCAAACAAATCTTCATTTTGTAATATTATGCTTTAGATTTATATTATCAGTCTATTGAATGATCATTATTTTACAACTTTTATATGTGCCTATCGTACTAACAATTTATAACTAAAAAATAAGGTTGAAACTATCGCGCTGAAAACTAATTTTGTGCAATCTGACAGATTTCACAACCGGTTAAGCGTATGTACATAACCGAATAACCAGTAAAACCGGTTATAACTGGCGTGACCCACTTAACTGTCGTAACCAATTAATTATCCGCTTTGGTCGGATAATCGCTGTAATTGATTAAAAGGCAGTTCTATTAATGTATAATTATATCTTTATATAAGTATTTTACTAGTTTTTATAATGTTTTTGTGTATATGCGTTGTATATTTGCGACAATTTTGAAAAATGATATAATAATAATAATAATAATAATAATAATAATAATAATAATAATAATAGTGCCTTTATTGCAACAATGTAATTTATATTGTTATATAAGTTGATACGTCAGCTTAATGTTTTATTTTTAAAGTTTGCTATAACTTGCTTCATCTTTGAATATATTTTAAGAGCTTAAATTTATACACAACAGTATTCTTTTTTGCGCCTCCGTCCAGAAACACTCATTTTGCAGTACTTCAAAGCGGCAGGAAAACTGGCGTTTTCCTGCATAGGTGGGCATAAATGTCACTAAAGGTTGGCCACACTAGATTCTACATCACAGACGTGTAATAAATTGTCATTAAGCTACTGTTCAACCATGCTGTACGATGAACTGGTGTCTTCATTGCACTTATTATTGATAAATAGATACTAAACTAGAAAGAAAATTACAGAAAGAGATTTATTCTCGGTAACGTCAAACACATGTTACATACTAAGGTATGTAACATACACATGTTACATACTAAGGTATGTAACATACACATGTTACATACTAAGGTATGTAACATGTGTGCCAACTTGTACTGTCAACTCCCTAGTGTCAAAATTTCTTTTCTATTTTCAATTCAAAATTAAGATTTGTCGGCCCAAAAAAACATTGTGTATCACACAGCCAGAAACTCTTTTGTAAGTATTCGTACTTACCGTACTCATACCCGCAAAACTGTAGTTTCTGGCCTAGCATACAAAATAACTATATTTTCAGTATCTATATCAATAATTTTGACTTAAATGCAAAAAACTCATTTTCTCTAAATAGAACACCCGGTATTTTATTAGAAATTAAAAAGTAAATATCATCCCTATTCATTTATATCAGCATTCCCTATACCTTTAATAGATTTTGAGATATGGGTGACTTTTTGTTAAACAGATTAACTTTAGCCCTATGTTTAATTGTTTGTAGCTGGCTCTGAATGAGATTAGAGTCAAATTCAGGTGTTATTCTTTAAGTAACCACACGATAATGTCGCTGTTCCTATAGTCGTTCCCATTAAGTTGTACAAAAGTGTGATTACGATGATATACATCACATTCAGAGCCAGCTACAAACATTAAAAGATAGGGCTAGTTAAGTCTGTTTAAAAAAAAGTCGCTGATATCTCAAAATCTACTAAATATGCTGATATAAAATGATAGGGGATGATATTTACTTTCTAATTTCAAATTAGAATGCAGGGCGTTCTATTTTTAAAAAATGAGTTTTCTGTATTTGAGAATATATCACTTTGTTCCTCAGTTTTGAACTCGCTGTTTGTTAAAATGTGAAGTGCGTGTGCCGTTTCTTAGAGTTATATCTACATTCATAACATATCAAATTTGGATTGTCTACTTGCAGTATTAACCAAGATATTAATTTCTGAATGACGCAATGATTATGACTAAAAAAAAAAGGAAAAACTTAAATAACTAATGAAGACTGACGTATTTATGGCGGTAGAATCCAGAAATGTAAAAAAAATATCATTCTATCTAAAACAAAGTTGACATCCATTTCCGGTCAACCGGAAGTGATATTTTGGTTAAAATATTTCACATTTATAGTTTCAATCGAACAGATAATGGTGTCAAAATCTCAAATATAAGCAAATAATAGACCATCATAAACTTTTAATGAACCACTTACGTGAAATACCCTGTATATTTCGACACGTTAAATATAGGCAGTAAATGTAAAATAAAAAAAATAAGTTTTATGTTTTCCAATTGTTCCTGACGATGCCAGCTACTAATCATACAATAATGCGGTCACCATGATACTACCTACAACACCTGTGCGCAATTATACGTACAGATAAAACACATCGTCATATAAATACTCGTTCAAAACGTATGTTACGTACTGCTGTGTACTGATGATACCAGCATAAATACAAAATGAATTTATGAAAAAAAAGAAAATTTAAATTGACTAGTTCAGTCGATAAAAATAAAAGGGGCAAAAAAACTATATATCTCAGGGTTATTCTCACAATTGAAACTATCATGAAAAATAAAATGTGGGCGTTTGAGAATTTGACTTTCTTTAAAATCCCCAAAGATTGAAATGGTTGATTCAAAAATAAAAGAACAGAAATTTTGAATGACGTTAACAATCATTAAATTTATTTTTATAAAAAAAAAGAAAAAAAAACATTTAATTACAATTAACATAGGAAAAATCAAACCTTGGACTGAGAGTCCTGGCAAAATCAAAACCTGCTTGATCTAATTTACTAAAGGACAATGCAAGTTCTTCAAACAAGCAAAAGACAAATTTGTTCTAGAAGAAAATCCTATTTCACAAAAAATCCACGTGGTCTCAAAATTTAAAACGACCTAAATTAATTTAAACGTGGACAAAACAAGTATATTAATAAAATTGAAACTTAATTACAAGCACAATGCTTCTTTTCACCTACACAGTGGTGATTAACTAAAAAAAACTAAATTTAAAACTAAGAAACGGAAAAATAAACTCTTTAAGCTAAAAAAACAATACCTTCTAGAATAATTATAATAACAGATCTTATAACTAACTTGCGCACACAAAAATTACAATAACCATTATTATTTAAAGAGTTCCTTGAAGGATGATCAATTTCAAATTAAACGAACAACATTTTTAAAATCAAATGAATTTACAGAAAGGCAGCAAAGAAAATAAAGTTAACTGTACTTACACGACATCGTTAATAAACTGCGGCTCTGGGTTAAACACGGTCGCATACATATAAAAATTCCTGCGTGCACTCACAGCCGCACGAATCGCAAAGAAAATTCTAGAATGTTACATTGAACAATATATATAATACTGGTGAACGCAAAATGTACAACTAAATAAATTTAATTTAAACAACTAAACAATTAAAATAAATTCAACAATCAAATCAATTAACAAAATCTTTTCAAAATAAAATATTAAAACTGTGGAAACTCTTTCGCGACATTGATAAAGATAATTTGGAATTAATAAAAATACAAATTTGAATTTTCGAAACACCGGGGGTGCCAGACCACAGCAGTACTTATAACTTGCACGACGTGCTTACTTAGGCAAGTCTCTACATGTCTAGAATGTACAATGTATATAATTCAAGTTTCAGTTGAATTCATTTTTGCACAAACATTGTGATTTGGAGCACTATCGGCAATTAATGTTATCAGTTTCTACACGGAAAAAATCGCCGTGACCGGTTAACCGCCGTAACCGGTTAACCGCCGTAACCGGTTAACCGGTTGTCCGGTTAAAACGCACAGTACTACTGAAAACTTAATAAGGTAACATAATACGCTTTAAGTTAAAATCACCTGCTTTTGAATTAGGATGTATCAGAATAAATATGCTTTTAATATGATGTGCTTTTGCTTAGCTGTTAGGTAGTTATAGCCGTTGATATAAAAAAAAATCACCTAGAAGTTTAATCGTATACCATATTATACTGCTAAAAAAATTGGAAATAAGAGAGAATTGAAAGTGGCTCATGGAATGCCTAGTGCATACCAAGTGTTTCAAAAGTGACGGACCTTCAGTACTGAAGTGTTAATTGTGTGAAGTGTAAATTGTCTTATGCTAATCTTGATGGCAACCTTGACCTCTGTTTTCATTATTAATAATCCGTGATTACTATTGAAGGGTGTATTGAAAGTGATTCGTTAGTTTTGAGCGGTTCTATACACAACAAAATGATCGCAGTTCCTTCTATATCATTCAATGATTAAAAAGGTTCCTTTCATTCAGAGCAATTACGTCAAAAAATGTATTTTTCAATTCAATACCTAAATATTATTTAAGGCAAAGAAATAGTTATCACTTGAAATAATATGTTTTTAGTGGAATGCGCTATGTTTTGAAACAACTACGGTTAAAAACAAAATTTTGCTTTAGTTTAAAAACACCCTTTCTATCAGAAAGTAGAAACAAAGATTATTAACTAGGTTGAAGCGTGCCAGAAAGAACTCTTCGTATATTTATCAATGAAAATGCATTTCAGAGAATTCTAGAATCGTCTGACCCATTAATTTCGAGTTTTTAACATGAATTAAAAAAGAAATATTTTCCAGCAGTGAAGATGAATTAGAATTATTTATTTAAATTTTCGGAAATGTTATTATTGTGACTTAATAAATAGATTGGCGTCATATATCTTTATTGATACTGTTATTAAATCTAAATATTTTGATGTTTTGGAGTACAGTATTATATTTTTAACCAAATCTCAATATCATACTGAGGTGAATCACATCCAGAAATATCCAACTGCTAATCTAATATCTTCCGTAGTGTATTTTCTTATCCATGAAATTTGTTGATTTCCTCTGAAAGCTGAAATCCTGGTTGATTTCTAATGTATTTTTTCTATTCTTAATCGAATGAGACCAATCGCAAGTCGATATGACTGCTGATTAAAAATATATTTAGTTCTTTCCGGATTTTTGCCACTGTGTCGTCCCACTGTGCGACGCCAGAATTCCGCGCCCAAATTGACAGCAAATAGCATATTTTTTCGACAGACTCAGATTAAATTAGAAATTATGAACAAAACAAAAAATATTTTAAAGGATATTTTTTTATATTCTTTCATTCGTGTCTTCGTCCATTCTTTATTAAAAAGATGTTTTTAACAGAATATTAATTAAATAACTGCCTATTCCACATAAATGTGTGTATGTATATTATTTTCTTTTGTACCTTTCTACATTAATAATACAAACAATATTTTGTGGACTATAGTCTATAATAAAACATTACATAATTTCCATAGTTTCGATGATCATTTCACCTTTTTCATTGTGATGTTAAAAGACAAGTTAAAAGATGTTAAAAAAGCTTTAGCCGTAATAGGTAAAAGTTTAATTATGACAATAGTTCAGTTAACTGTGTCAGGAGATGAATTAACTACACTATAGCAGTAAACTGATCTCTAACAGTAATTACTTGGATGATACTTTTTCCTTATATAATTCAAATTATTTACAGCCCATTGCTTTATGTTACATTGATGTTCAAAAGCCTGAAGACGGTCAGGTTGGAGCTAAACATGTAGCCTTTACGATAATTATAACATGAAACCTGAATGGGCCGAACAGTCCATATATTATTTATTTACATCTAAAAATTCATTCATTCCAATTAGAAAACATCAGTAAATAATATGTTTTCCTATACGATGATTAGGAAAAATCCAATCATAAATTTCCGTTTGAATGTATCCTAAATTAAATTACTATGGTTACATTAGATGCTACTCAAACACATTATCTGCTTCAGTAAACACGGTAAATATTTGTTTACCTTTTTCCAGCTTTGTTGTTATAATTGCTGCTGTTGTCGTCATTGTTCGTTTTTATCCCTATGTAAAAATCAATCAAAATTATTTTTGGCCCACTGTTTATTCTTATATGTTGCTCTTTTTATGCAATAAAACGATTGAATTGATTAAAAACTTTCCTCCCGTGGGTGTATATTGTATTTGTCATGTCTATTGTTTCACGAGAAAAATGTTTTTTTTTTATATTCTAAACGTTATCTACAAAGCGACCCTTATCACTTTCCAGGCAGTTAATATTCCCAGTATAGAACACTTCATGTTTGCAGTGTGTTTTACTTTGATATTAATTAATATCGACATCTTTATTTTGGAGATGTCTCAACATGTTTTTTTTTTTTAATTCTCCAGTCGTTGTCTTTAAGACAGCAAATACTTCTATTGTTAAAATTTTAAAATTTATTTATGTCTAACAGGTAAATTATAGTGAATTATTGAATACGTATTATTTTTTTTTAATTTCTATTTACATTTAACATGAGTACTGCTGCTAGTAAAATTTAGATATTTGCTTCTTTACAGTACTGCAATTACTAGAATAGGATCTGTATCAAATTTAAGATAAATCGGTCTCGATTTCCGAAACAATACCGAATATTAAGCAAATGAATTAAAGAAATAAAAGAAAGACAGAAGTTACTAATAACAACAAGCTTGCAATCCTTGCCTTCGAGATCTAATATCGACGTATGTTCGGTTGAACGCTCGAACTTACATCTCCTCTTAACTTAAGGCTGCGTTACAGCCAACTTTCGTAACATGAACTAAAATGCAAAAGCCTATAATTTTATTTGCAGATTTTAGTTATAACTATCTGATTTTTAGTGTCATAATGTGTTCTAACTCAAACTTAGGCCGTGTTTGTGGCTATTGAATTTATTTTATTTTCTTCTCTGAGACAAGGTCTCTTTTTTTGTGTTTATCGAAATAAACTAATAATAATTACTTCATGCACATATTCATGCTTATATTTGATATTTCCTCATTTTTTTTCTAATATAATAAATAAACATTACAATATTAAAAAAAAGGATTTTTATTTTTGTGTAATTTTTAAAATGAAAATAATGCTTTAAGTATTTTTTTTTTTTTTTTTTTTTTGGTGGGTGGAAATCCTTTATGGACACCATGTGCTTGGTTCTACGCACATGGTAGTGTGAGACTCCTAGTCGGTAGGTGCAAGAACTAGTATACTCACTAAAACCACCCTATGTTCGCCTGATGCAATCATGGAACCGTCTTGTTTGACATCTACTTCATGGTTACACCGTGCGGCCTATTCGCTATCCACTCTCAGTCTACCAGGATCTATCTGTTTAGACGGGCTCTTTCTTCCTCCTCTTTGGCCTTCATTATATTTGTCACCATTACGTGTACTTCTTCCCAAAGTTCCTTCGATCTTAGCATCGTACCTATCATGTTCTTAACGCCGATGTCTTCGCCTAGCCTGCTTTTTGCTACTTCTCTGCTTTCGTTCCACCGTTCGCAATGGAAGATTGTGTGCTCTACCGTATCGATACTACCACAGTATGCGCATTCTTCTCCCATTACCTTGCCTATCCTGTTAGCATATGTTCTATAAACTCCATGCCCTGTCAATACTTGTGCCAGGTAGTAGTCTACCCTCCTGTGGCCGCACGCTATCCATTTTTCAAGGTCAGGTATCAATTTCTTTGTCCACTGCCCTTTCTGCTTGTTATTATTCCACCTATCCTGCCACCTGTTCATCATGCGCCTTCTGGCTTCTTCCTCCTGCTCTCCGTCGTACCTTGCCTTTCGTTCTTGCGCCATCAGGTCAATTGGCAATGTTCCTGTAATGACTTGCAGCGCCGCAGTTGACACCGTTCTGAACGCCGATGCCACCCTGAGCATGACTACACGCTGCATCCTTTCCAGAAGGTGGCAATTCCTTTTGACTTTGAGCGCATCTATCCATATTGGCGCTCCATACAGCAAGATGGAGTGGACAACCCCGGCCAGCACCGCCCTCTTACCACTGGTGGGTCCTCCAATCCTTGGCATCAGACGGATTAGGCTGCCTGCTCTTTCCTCTGCCTTAGCAGCTGTTCTTTTGAAGTGCTCACCGAAGTTTCCAAGCGTGTCAAAGTACACGCCCAGATATCTAATGGCATTCCTTGGGATTATCTCCACGTCATCAATCCTGAATTTGATACCCTCTCTTTTCCTCTTGTGCGTTATAACTAGGGCTTCTGTCTTTTCCGGTGCCAGTTCTAGGTGGTTCTCTCTTATCCAACTAGCCATTCGTTTAAGGTTCTCATTAGCATTTACCATGAGCGTGTACTTATTGTCCGCCGTTACTATCAAGGCGAGGTCGTCCGCGAAACCAACAATTTTAGCTGCCCCCTGCAGTTTAATTTTAAATACCTCGTCATATAAGATGTTCCAGAGTACGGGTCCTAAAACAGAGCCTTGCGGCACCCCTGCCTTCACTTCATATCGGTCCCGCTTGGTGCTTTGGATATACCTTTGCTCTAAATAGGCGTCGATGGTATTTAGGAGGTAGGGAGATATCTTCCTATCTTCAAGTCTTTGGAGTATGAGGTTCCAGTCTGCTGAATTAAAGGCGTTTCTGATATCTAATGTTACAAGCACATTCCATCTTTCGCTATCTTGCTTCAACACTTTCCCGATCTCTTCCATTGCTTTTAACGTCGACATACCTCGCCTAAATCCATATTGGCGTTTAGCTAGTCCCCCTTTTATCTCTATTTCCTGTTCTAGCCTTGATTTGATTAGCGATTCATACGCTTTGCTAATCGCGTTTAGGAGGCACAGCGGTCTATAGGATTTGTCTACACCTGCATCTGGTTTACTTTCCTTAGGGATGAGAACCACTCTAGCTAGCTTCCATTCTGCAGGGAATGTTTGTGTCATTAGAAGGGAGTTTAGTACTTCCAGTATCCACGCCCCATTGGTCTTTATGGCTTCCCTCAGGGCCTCAGCAGGAATGCCGTCCAATCCCGGAGCTTTCCCAGACTTCATTTTCTGCTCTACCTGCTTCAGTTCTTCGTACGTAAATGGCGGTGACGTCGCTATTGCCTTCCTGTAGTTGCCTTTCAGCTTACTGGGATACGGAAAGAGTCTTGCCACGATTTTTTTTCTTTCTCTATCTGGAATATAATACGGTACCGGGTTTCTAATTCCTTTAGTTGCTATTTTGTAACCATCTCCCCATACATCCCTGTTTAAATCTTCACAGAGCCTTAGCCAATGTTCTCTTTTTGACTGGTTTATCAGTTTTCGTAGTTCTTTTTTAGCACTTTTATATTCACCTTTACTCTCTTCTTTTTCGTTGGCGTTATTGATTTTCCCCATTCTAATACACCGCCTTCTGATCCGTATGCATTGCTTCCTTTTATCACTTATACTATCGTTCCACCAGTATGTCGCTGTTTCTGGTTTACCTGCTCTTCTAGTGCTACTGTTAACATATGCCTCCTTCATGATTGCGGTACATGTTTTATGGCAGCTCCTTTCCTTTTCAGTCAAATTGCACACCATGAGTTCCAAATGTATGTTATATGCCTCCCAATTTGTGACGAATTTCTTCTTTTCAACAGTCTTAGTGCAGGCTTCGTTTTCCCTTATTTCGTAGCAGATATACCGATGGTCCGAGAGGGTTTCTTCTTCTATGACTTTCCAGTTTGCTATTCGCTTCGCCATTCCTCGCGTCGAAAGTGTCACATCTATGTGAGACTCTGAGTCACCTCTTACAAAAGTCGGCTTGTCACCCGTATTGTGTGCAACCATTTCGAGCGTAGCAATCCATTCCGCCCAGTACACGCCCTTTCTATCACTGGTGTGGGAACCCCATAGGTGCGATTTGGCATTAATATCCCCAGCAACTAGAGCTTCTTTCCTGCCGCATCTAATTTCTTCTGCTATTTCGTCCACCTTTTCTCTGTATTCTTCCATACCGATGTTTGGAGATATATAGCAGCAATACAGGTTGAGGTTTCCCAGCTCAACACAGACGTACCCTTCTTTAATCCTAACGTTATACACTTGAACTTTCTTGTTCAGGAAGTACACTGCCACATCCCCTCTTTTATCTTTGATCCATTCCCCTCCTTTTACTTTTGCTTTATTAGGCTCAGCAACCATAATTATATCGATGTTTCTTTGCCTAGCTGTAGCGTAAACCAGATCTTGTGCTTGCCTTCCCCTCCCCAAATTTATTTGTAGTATTCTAAGGTGCATTATCTTTTTTATCTTGCCGGGAGCCTGTTCCTCCTAGCTCAATTTTCTGCCTTCTCAATTCTTCGACGAGTCCTTTAAAATGTGGACATTTGATATGGTCTGCCCTATGTCCTACCACATCACATTTGACGCAGTGGTTCCTTGTTGCTGCAATCTTTTATTTTATGCCCCTGTTGTCCGCATTTGATGCATACGCCGCTTCTATCGATCTTTGCCACACAATCCCGTGTCCTATGTCCATGCTCCAGGCACCTGAAGCATCTTGGTACGTATATCTTTTCTCTGACTCCACAATTCGACCACCCTATCCTCAAGTATCTTAATCTAACAAGGTTTATTGCTTGTTGCTTCGGGACCTCCACAGTTGCGGTCAATTCTTCGTACTTCCCCTTTCTCAGCGATCTCACGGTTATGTCGCTATCTACTATTTTCGTATCTCTTGTTATGGCGTGCTTCACCTCTTCTTCCGTAACCGTTGGGTCAATGCCCATGATATAAATAATTGTTTTTCCAGCTGTTCTAGTGCTGACGTTAACGTCTTCTATGTTATTCTTTATTTCCCTCTTTAAGGAGTCTACTATGCTTTGTCCCCGTCTACCGTTAGAGCTAGGTCTCCCTTGTCCGTTTTCCGGATCTTCTTGATCTTGACCCCTAATTCTTGGATATCCACTTTTTCTTTTAGCTTTTTGATCATGTCTGCGTAGCTAACCCTTGGGCTTTTACCGTTACAATGGCTTCTTCCTTTTTCAGTTTTTGTTTCCTTGGCTCCGAGCTGAGGCCCTGTACCATCAGTGTAACTTTAATGTTTTCCTGCCTGAAAACATACTCGCTTATCTTCCTCACGTAGGACACTTTTAAGCCTTCGCCCATTACCATATTTAATTTGCCCGTTGGATGTATCTTGATTGTTTCTCGAAGTTCCTTTAGCCGATTGTAGACTAGTTCCATATCGTTAACCCCTGCTGGATCTATCTCCAGAGGCACCACGTACACCGCGCTACTATTTTCTTCATATTCATTATTTCGTGTTTTAATTTTCGCTGTCTGAATTAGGAAGTCAACCTGGTTGTCGTTGTTTTCCATTAGCTCGGCGAGCCCATGGTATTTTATAAAGGCCCTTTCTACTATCTTGTTTCCTTTGATATTTTTTGGGTCCACTAACATCGCGTAGTCCTCCTGCTTGCCAAATTGGGTGCCTTGGCTCGATCCGTCTATATCGGTGACGCTGTATATGTCTTGTGGCCATTTCTCATCGAGAATCTCTGCAATGTCCTCGAAGTTTTCCTTTTCGTTTAGCACTGTTTTCACCTTTTCTATCATTTGTTTTCTTTTAGCTTCGTACTCGTTGGTCACATCCTGGGCCCCAACTTGGACTGCCACGTTTTTCAGCTCTTTTCTCAATTCACCTTTGTTACATTTTTGTTGACTGTCAAATAATTTCCATTCCCTGGTTATATCTCCAGCTTGACGTTTGAGTTTTTTGACTATATTTTTTGATTTCGATTTTCGTTTTGGTGCTCGCCTCTGTAACTTGCGCGAGGTCTTCTATAGTTCTAGTTAGTTTTTCTATACTCTTTCTAAGTTCATCTACTTGGACTTCGTCGCTCCCTAACGGTCTTTTAACCGCTTTAGTTGTCCCTCTCCTGAGAGTCCTTTAAGTTTTCTTTTGGTAGCGTATTTGCTCTGCTTCTTAATAGGTTGCCGTAGATTCCATCTCTTACTTTTGTTGCGTCTTCAGCACCGGTAACTGCTTCCTGGCTGCGCCACCTTTGTATTCCTGGCGGAGTCCTCTGAATTGAGTCCCTCCTCCTAAACACATCGTCCTCCATATGTCCCTCCCCAGTTTCCCCTTCAAGGTTTTTTATATTTGTCTCCATAGCTAATCCCACGAGTACCGAGGAAAAATTCGGTCCGCCGGCGCAGAGCCCCGAATGCGTCGGTAAGGCAGCTTACTCCGGAGGGTCGCCCGGTTCTCCGAAGGCTCCGTTCAAGACCAACTGTCGTGTGGCCATTCACCCCTCGGCACGAGGTCGCTTAACACCTTGGGTTCCGGATTTGTTCTCGGGTTTACTCCCGCAAGTAGAAAGGTAGAGATCCCTAGCCCTCGTTACCTAATAGCGTCGGGATCTGAAGAGAACAAGAGTTGCTTTAAGTATTGATTTAAATATTAATAACATAAAGCTTAATTTTAAAAATATGCGCTTTCGCTTTTTGCCTATTTGTATAGTGGTATGATTTTCAGAACAGAATTTTACAAAATAATTGTATATTCAAACACTAGTGATGAGTGAATGACATTATTGTAGTACGAGTACGTTGTAGTACTCATGACTGTTGTAAGTCATGGTAATACGTGGTTATAATATTATTTTTTCTATTTCGATTTAATTTATTTTTACTTCATTCAATACCGCACCATTTCTTCTAGCTCCATCCAGCAGAATGTGGCTGAACTATAATATCGCAAGTAATGATGTTGTAAAACTATAGAGATGACGCTTTATTAATAAGTATTTGTTTCTTATTTTTGCATCAAATATTATTAGTTGGTGGATTTATACCTTAATTGGCAATAGCAGCTGAATATTGGTTTACAATACGAGATTGTGAGAACAATAAATACGTTTAAAAAAAATGGTGAATATCATATAAATTATGCAACAACTTTCAACATTCTGCTTTCATGCACTACTTGCCTTATGTAAATCTAATTACAAATTAAACAAAATTTTCCTTCAAAATAAATCACTTTCTGAATGTATTATAAACAAAAATGCACCGTTTATTTATATTTTCCGCCCTTTTTGTAACGCACCCTTAATTGGTAAAGCGCTCGTCCGGAAAACGAGAGGAGGTGGGTTCGAATCCTGGATGAGGAGAAAAAATTTTCTTGGGAAAAATTCCTTCTAATTATTGCAGTTAACAGCAGAAATACATTAATTTGTTATTTTCTTACTGTAAAAAGTTTGCAATACTTGCAAAAGTTACTAATATTTAATTGTTAATGTTTATACAACATTATAGACTGAATTGAGATAGTGTTGTATATCGCAATTCCTAGTATTTTGTCTTAAAAGTAAAAAATAATAATCCAAGTAATTCTTTCAATTTTATTAAACACCACTTCATCACTCCTTAATTAAATTCCTCCAATATAACTTTTGAAAGCGATTGTGCAACAACTTGAATCGTTTCATTACAAAGGAACTGCGACGTACTTCTTAAAATGTGTAATAGAAATCCGTTAGTATACTTTCGTTTGAAAATGTTCTTAAATGGGTGAAACGCGAAACGTAAAAAATACTTTCATTAAGTGAAATACTTTGAACTGAATCAAGCAGTGGCACTAGTAAGGTAATATTAACTTGCACTTAACAAACGCAAAAAAAACCAAAGGTGAGGACAGATAAAAGTCTCCTAAAAATGCAAAGAGCATACACTGTTCTATTTAAAAAAAAATCTTGAGTGATTATGTTGGTTTTTAGAACATCCGATAGACATAATTCAAAATAATATTTGAATAAAAATGATTCGGTCATTTGTAAATGTTAATTAACAAAATGAGTAATTAAAAAAAAAGCTATTGAAGATGGGTATAGTGGACGTTACAGCAAATCGGTGAATTTTATTTTTTTTCATTTTGGTGAAACAATTGCTGCTTTCCAGATGTCTGAGATCTCATATAATTTTACTCAGTTGTGACATAGTAAGTTAAGGTCTCTTTGCTAACTCAGTTAATAAACTGTCACTTAATTTGTCTCGCTTAAACGGATCTGAGCAAACTCAATTGCAAAGGTATTTTAACTGAGACAAAATAAGTGAGTGAGATTATATGAGATCTCAGACATCTGGAAAGTAGCAAATATTAGTGTTAGGTAGTTTTAAAATGAGAGCGGTGAGCGGTGAACCTACATGTCAGCTAGGGTGTGAACCTGAGGTGCTGTACCCTGATGGAAGCGGCACGATCAAGTCGCTGGAGGTGGGTGTTTGCAAGTAACTTGTGCTAAGTTACTCTTCGTTAGGGGAGATTGGTGATAGTCATTTGAAACTCTAACACAAAGCTAATATATACGAAGTTTTACTTCACTTAGAAGGTGTTGTAGGCGGTTGTCACGTTTTGAACATTAGATGTTAGTCTAAGAAAACATCTATCTAGAATCTCTCGAGAGACTCGAGTGAGAGGAGGTGGACGATCCTGGGGTTTCACGACCCCCTCCGATCAAGAGGTTTTCGTTGAGTTGAGCGAAAGCCCAAGCGGTGAGAATGTGCTTAATGAAGTTTCGGAGAATCGGCATTTGCAGATCACGATAAATTTGCTCATTCCTAACGAACCATGGTGCCTGCACGATTAGCCTTAGCGTCCTGTTTTGAAGTGCCTCGATCGACCTTAACCTGCTGGAGACCAACGACGCCCACACAAAAGCCCCGTAAACCAGGACAGGCCTTAAGATGGACTTATAAAGTAGCAACTTGTTTGCTAGGTGAAGGGAACTCCTTCGCCCTAACATTGGAAGTAACGAATTGCGTGCAGCGAGAAAATGAGATCTAAGCTCGGAGCTTTGGTTCGACCAGGTGAAACGCCTGTCAAAATGGATTCCGAGGTACTTAACTTGTTGGCACCACGGTAACCTGACGTTTTCCACGCAGATGCGTACCTCGGGATCATTTCCCCCTTCTCGAGAATCCAACTGCAACGCACTTGGATTCGTTCAAAGGCAGTTTCCATCGAGAGGATAAAATGAGAGACCTCTAAGGCACTTACACAGGTAAAAATTTGACGGAGTGAAATAGGGAGTCTCCGTTTTGGAAATATTTTGTTCCAAAAAGGAACAGAAAGTATTTCCTCGGTTTTGTACAAAATCTCAACCAAAACGGAGGGATTGAATTTACTCCGCTTTCTAACACGATTTCCAAGGAAGAAATAATCTCCGCTTTCTCTCCGCATCTACACTACTGTATTTAAGCCCTAAATGGGAACAAATATCCCTAACATTGCATTATATTTTCTCCTTCACGGAGGTGATAATTTGTTTACTTAACAGATGTTTCTATTTCTAATACCTCAACGCCAAAAAGGGAAAGGATACCTCCGATTGGGAACATTTGTTCTCCAAATCGTAACTGTTTCCCTAAACATTTGAAAATTGCAAGTTTGCATAGGGCATGCGCATTTATTAAAGCGATATTAGTGCAGCGCATGTGCAACAAGTCTGGACGTGGTCACTTGGCAATAGTTCGAGAATGAAGAAGGATATGGCGGAATGCACTGTACCTGAAATTTATAAAATACACGTCAGAGTAAAGTACGAAAACCGTAAAAGATGGGTAAGAGTTATGGGAGCAAACATCACCAAGGCAGATGTAGATAAAGCAGGTAAGAAACTTGTGCATCCTTATTTAATTTTCAATCTACGATATACTAATTTTTAATAGGCCCCCACTACATTCTAGGTGTTAGCTCCTGAATAAAAGCACATTTTCTTAGCTGAATCCGTGGTGTTTCAACTGTGTCGTGCCCTTCAATCCACGCTCGGTACCAAACTCGAAGAAGCGACTATATTATGGATAAATTAAAGCAATTCCAATGACGGCTGCTCTGTGACCGCAGAAGAGGACGTGCTTAGTGTGTCTATCCTAGTAATCATTAGGAATATATCAAAAATAATTCAAGAACTTGAGGTTCGACGACATTTTTGATGCATTTTTAATGATAAATAATAGAATAAATGCACTGAGCAAGGGTGCTTCTGTCCACATAGAATAGCCCTCATTGATTAACTCCAATATGATGTTAAACTTCGCTACTATGGAGCTAGGTAACATAAAAATAGAGTTAAAAACCTTCTCACTAGAGAGATATTCTCTTCTCTTCTGATAATAATCCGCTCGAATCCTGTGGCAGGTATCTTCTTAACGGAAATAAATTCATGTGTAAGGGATGAAATACATTCCGAAACGGAGTTAACATGTTTCCGTACCGGAAATAACTTGATCCAATATGGAGCAAAATCTTTTCTCTGGCGGAGAAAATTATATTCACTGTGGATTTATTTAATACCGTCCATTTGTTTATTGAGGATGTAATTTATTTCCAAGTGGAGTTACTTGCATTAGCAACGGAGATAATTTTATCTGATACGATAGAAGTATTGCATACATATGGGGGAAACAACATCCGTTATTCATTTTAATAACAGCAGTAGGAGTTAAAATTTCTCCTTTTCGGAAACTTTTACATTTATTGCGAAATAGTAAAACTGCATAAGAGAGGCAAATTGGTCCTTAACGGATTAGATTGCCTCGGTTAAAGATGTTTTTCCCCTATGGAAAGCAAAATTATCTCTGTATTCCATCCGTTTAGTAGCAAAACATTTAACTCCGAAATGGAGGCTCCTTGAACGGATGGTCGCGAGGAAACACCGGAAAAGAGTTAAAACGGTGTTAGATTCAACTCCGTATTTTTATCTGTGTATAAACAGGTAAAAATGAATCAATTATATACAACAGTGTAAATGAAAACTTCTAACTAGCCATTTCCTACAAAACTGTACCATCGCAACCATGTTTAAATGCCTATATTTTGTATAGGAATTGGTCTCTTTGCCAGTACTGGCGCAACCTATATCTAGTATTGAAGTCAATAGTCTACATAACTTTTGCTACTTGGCGCTATCCACATTATGTGTGTCATACTATATGACTCGTATCCCAGGGATGAATTTGATATCAGTTATTCTTTATTAAAATCTGGTACTATATGGTATTATTGTGCTGCAATTGGATTGCAAATGCGGAATTGAGGATAGGTATTTATATGTAGTGCACTAGAGTCGATTTTCTTTATACGATATTAGACAATATTTAACAAACATAAACGAAAATCCAATGTAATAAGTAAATAATTTTCAAATCAATCATCAACGGTAACACCTATACTATATTAACATTTATTTACACCCGAATGATATAATTTGCATCTTTTCCGAAGCGCCGCCGAGGTTAATTCGTGACACAAAGTACGCACTCTTCCGTGCGATAAATATCCGTAGTTGACGTCAATTGAAGGAGATCGCGTTATACAGCGGCGTACGTATTTATGCGTCAACACCGACCTATCTGAGAAGTCTGCTCCAGCGAAGATACGAAATTCGTTAGATTAGTTAACCCCGGCGTGAATATATTATTACTTTTAAGGGCGAAGCCTTTGGCCATTGCCTACTGGAAAAGCGAAATCTTTTGTGTCTGTAAATTGAATGTATAATGTATTAATAGTATGGACGCCATTCATTTCATACAGTGCTAGGACATTTCCCTGATTTAAAACAACAAACGGCATATTCCCCCTCACTACACTTACATAAGTTTCATTTAATATATATGAAATAGAACTGGATTTTTTGTAGAAAGACGGTGACAGTAATATGTAATGCCACTGGGATACGCATAATTTAGGATCCGAAAAGAAAAAAATCGTTTATTAACGTATTGATTCTAGCTGAATTAATTAAATCCTTTTCCACTTTTCGCTAAAGGGCGTCAGAGTTTTGACATTTCCTATATTTTTCAACACTGCATTATAACCATAGCTGATAGTTGACACTTTTTTTTTAATTTGATTCATTTTAACAATGAAATACTTAACAAAAATGCAAAATCGATTTGCACCACTTTATTACATTTGTCATAGTTGACATTTTTTTATATTAATCGATGTTAGTACCTTTTTTATACAAAATGATCTCACTTTAAAATGTCAAAGGATCTAGTGATTTAGCCGAATAAGCATAGCGAAATGGTGCCTTCTGGGGCCATTGGCCATGGCCCCAGAAGGGCTCCTGGAGGACCTTTACATATATAGATATTATGTAGGTATATATACCTACATAATACATACAGCATTTCGTTATCTTGTATTCAATAAATTTTATTTTTTCATACTATATTTTGTTTCTCTTATATGCTCTTAAAGTTAAAATTGTTTTTCAACGCCTACTGTTAATTAAACACTACATTTTCTGAAAATCGCTAATTCTAAAAGAAGCGTTAGAGATAGGTATAAGAACACCTATAGCTTTTCGATAGAGGTTTCAATTGTACATCACATGGTGTAAAAATATACAGGGCGTTCCATTTGAAAAAATACTTTTAGTACTAAGAAGTTACCCTAAATCAACCCTAGATTTAGGGACACCTGTATAATTTTGTTTACTTTTTAGTCCCTGGTTAATACTAGAGGACTCATACCCTCCGCAGTTAACCTAAAAACTCTCTATCTTTTACTGTATAGCCGTCATACGCATTTACAGCATCATATTTTTTTAGCTTTTTTTCACAAAAACCAAAACAACTCGAAAACGGTAGCCGATAGGTAAGTAGATGTTTAATAATAATAATAATAATAAATGTATTTATTTCGCCATGCAAAAAGATGTATAATCATAAATTCAGAATAATACAAAAAAAGTATAATATGAAATTATAATATAGTGAAATAGGATAATTTAATTTAATAATATTTAGGGGAAAACGGCGGAGTTCAGGTTACGACGTGTCGTGATCCTGCTCTTCCACTCAACCGTTAACTATCTTAAAAATAAGTTAATAAATATAACAAGTAAAAGTAGACAGCGTGAGTGTAGAAATTACAAATTTACAAGTCTCGTCGAATATTTTTCGCGTCACTGCTGCATAAATAAATGTAGAAAGAAATTCTTTTTAAAAGTTTTCACATATTTCTTTATATTACTCGGAACGGAATTATACAAATTAGAAATGCGATAGCTTCCTTCTTAAACAGTTCCAGTTTATGTAGAGGAGGCGTTAAGGTGCCCTTGTATCTAATATTAATGGTATGAATATCCGTCCTAAATTTGATTTTATTATACAAATATTCGGGCTTCCCAGTGATAATTATTGAATTATACAAAGTTGCAGAATGCAACAATCTCCTATTTTTCATGTTAAGCCCACCTCGCATCAATAAGTTTATGAGAAATATGTTTAATGCCGAAAATCAAACGCAAGCATGAGTTTTGAACTTTTTGTATACGGTACGCATCAACGGCAGAAATATGTGGGTTATATAGGGAATCGCAATAGGTGAAATGGGAAAGAACCAGCGCTTCGCAAAGCAACTTTTTAGTTTTACTATTTAAAAACATTCTGCTGGTGCAGACCGTTCTCAACGCAGCGTAAGATCTCCGTAGACACACGCCAATGTACTACCGAAAGTTCAACTGATCATCAAGTACAACTTCTAGGCTTCTAACGCTATGTTCTAGATTAATGCGAATATTAATTCTGTCACAAAACAAGATATCTGAATTAAATCTTTTTGGCCCAAATATTTTTTTTTATAAAATTGGCTTTAAAATTCCCAGTAGAACTAGAATATGCCCTAAAAAATATAGGTTTATATTTAGAATATCAAAGTTGGCCACGGCTTTCCATGTAATCGGAAGTGCGACATAGACGAGATTATTTTTGCTAAAGAGATCACAGCCAACTATGCTTAACTCCAAAGTTTCAAAATCGAGATATCATTGCAAAGTCAAAAACTTTTAATGGACGAGTTCGGTGAATCATCCTGTATACATATTCTACATTTGATATGCATGTTCTACTATAAAACAACTAATAGCAATTATTCCTTCTGATACCCTACACAAATTATATATAACTTCAAACTTAAAGCGTATTACTTCAAGGAAGAAGCAAATTTATATTGGACCAATAGAAACGTTTGAGAGTAGTGGTAAAAGAAAAACAATTAAAGATCGCTTAACAAGAAGAACAATCTTGCGTTCAGAAGCTTCAATCATTTAAAACCCTCAGAAGCGTTTGTTCATGGTAGAATTGGGAAGTCTATCGACAGTGATCTATGATGAGTCCTCGTACCATATCCCATCCGATGTTGTAGATGCATTCGCTCATTACTTTGGCAGTATTTACGCTGGAGACACAATCGATAGTAAATCCGTATTTCTCCATACTAGTACACCATGCATACACATACCTATGGTTATCGTGGTAGACAAAGCTTAAAGATAGGCCGACAGCTAAACTGGATGGTGTTCCGAGCTACCTATCTCCTGACTGTTGGGTAATTCTGATATAACATCTCTTACAAAGATTATTAATTTGACACTATCGTCATTCACATTTCCCGACTTGTAAAAATATTCCAAGGTGTGTCCAGTTGTGAAAGGAGGGCCCTGGGGCAATGTGCGAAGTTACGGATCAATATCAAATCTTAATAATTTTACTAAAACTTTCAAATATGTCCCTTATTCCAGAATATACCCATTGCTAAAAATCTTTATATTTCCAAACCAACATGGATTCATGGAAAAACGATCTACAGTAATCAATTCGGCACACTTTGCCCAACACCATATATTGATAGGTATATAATTTACAAGCGTTCTCATGTATTGAGGATAACACTAACGATTCTTAGCCATCTTTACGGTAAAATTGATAAGACCTTAATGATAGGTAACAAAACCGCATTCACATTATATTAAACTATTTTATTATATGCAATAAGAGGGATGTATGTAATGGATTGAATCTATGTACTTCTTGAACAATCTGCACAGTTGATAAGAAATTTAATTTCTATATTTAGTCACTTCTTTATATGAAAAAAGAGCTTGTGTAAACCAATTTATCTATTTTCCTTTCAATCATAGGTTAATGCGCGAGTTGCATACAATTTCGAACGACTCGAAATGGGGTAATGGAAATTGTTTGAGTTCGACTTAAATTAACAAACACGACAAATGCATCTGACTGACTGTATTTCAAAGCACACTTTATTGGTAGCGAAAGTAAATTTAGGTAGCATTAACTACCGGCAATTTCAGAATAGCAAAGCGTTTCTATTAACAGCAATTGTGAAACATTTCTATTGAACGCTTCGGTAAGTGTGTTCTATTCTAAATTGACTATCTATTATACGAGTGCATAGATATAAGGTATATACAGGGTTAGTTAAAATTATGGGGAACGCGATTTTTTTATCGTCAATATTCATTCAGAAAATTATTTTTACCATAATTTTTTTTTTTTGTGAAATGTTATGTATATTTGAAAATACTTGTTTTTTTTATTCCTTTAATTGTTTTTAAGCTACGCTTGTCCACGTAATCTCCTGTGCTTAACTCCCATGTCATTGAATTTAGAATTGTTTAGGGATAGTTAAAAATATCGATGCTTTAAAAATTTCCACACGTTTTCTATCTACGCTGAAAAAAAGAAAATATTCAGCCAGTAAATTCCGAGTTGTCAACAATTTTTAGTTATTAGCGATGAGCAATGATTTGTAAACATTGATCCAACATTAGATATTAATTTAATCACTACAGCAGTTTAAATTATGTGGAGATAATGTGTCTTGCGAACGAAACTGTTTAGAGAATATGTTACTGTTTGTTCTTCAAATAGTATTTATTCGCTTTGATGAGGCTACTTTTATATGATTGGTATAACTATGGAAAGTGTTAATTGAGCATGTTTGGACCATACACTAAAACAAGATAATGGATTTAACCAAGAAATATGTATATAAAATAATTCTGTCCATAAGAAATAGAAAGGCCAATGTCCATTTTAATGCATTTTTTTTTATATCTAATAATCAATTTAAAAAAAAATATCTTTTCTGTTATTATGTTTTGAGGAATATTTCAAGTAGTACATATATTATATAGGTACAAAAAATTCCTGTAAATTTTAAAATTTAGGACTTCTAAATTCCAATAGTGTTTGAAATAGTAACAATCTGATAATACCAATTTATAGAAAATAAATATAATAAGAAATAAAACAATTCACTCTATTTATTTAACTAGATGACCCATTCAAATAAAATTAATACACTTATGGATCTCGCAGACCGAGAATTAACATACGAGAACAAATATTCATATATTTTCAGTCGAATTCAACACTCGGCACATCTGACTATACGAGAACCGAGAACGAGTATTCAAATACTTTCATGAGTTCTTGAGTGGTCTCGAGAACAGTCCGGGATCGAGAACTTTCCCGTTTTGCATTCGAATACTCCCATCACTAGCTTAATTTTAAGATATACTAAAGAGATTGGCCATTCTTTTACATATACAACCAATAACAGCGAATTAAGAGTGGGCAGTAGGAGCAAACTCATATTTTGGAGTTTGGCCCTTTTAGTACACAGGTAGAGAATAATTATTTTGATTTAATTTTATCAATATTTCTTAACAATTGATTAATATTTATATCAACCCTTCTAAGTTAAGTTATGTATATGACATATAATTTAAGTGTTATCTGTACATATTTCAATCTCATATAATTATTTTCTGCAATAGAACACTTTCAATATATCATCTTTATAATATCTTACGAAAGCAATGGAGGGATGTACACAGTCCCCAGACCTTGTTACTGATAGCCAGTAAATTATTATTGTTATCCTGACTGGAGGAGACAGCCTTCACGTCCTCTCAATTCCGATAGCCATACCGTCTTCAAGTAGCCGTTCCGCTCTTCGCACATCATGAATTTGAAATTGAAATAGCAGAAGGATGGACCAGCGCAATCATCTAAAAACATATAAAACAATAGCAGTATCTATTCTAATATTTAACTATAACTTAATCCTGATTATTTTAACCAGTAGTAAGCAAATTAAAGATTTATATTTTATGTATTTACTTATAAACTCCAACTATGCCAATAGCTATATTTTTAATTTTATTTTATTTTCATTATTAATTTAGACCACTAATCGGTGTGAAATACTCATTTATAAATACGTACTACCCTACTTACTATCCAAATATCACACCGTAATATCTAATTCTTTACCAATTTTACTAAAAAAATGCTCACTATTTGGCCGACTCGTTATCTCTAAATCTGTTTCGTCTCGAGGCCAATTTAACTCCTTAGCTACTGCCCTAGCTTCCGTAGGCGATCGCCACTCGTCAGTGTGTGGACATTTAAATAAAACATGTTCCGCTGTATCTACCACACCATATTCACAATCCGAATCATTAACCCTCCCAGTCCAACGTAAATATCATTTCAAGTTACCGTGACCCGTTATTAATTCCACCGCCTGATATGACAAATTAAGCCTCATTTCCCTAAAACGTGTAACACTACCTATAAATTTCCTGATCCACTCCATTCAAAGTAATATCCCACCTACCCTACCAATCATTATCAAGTTTATCCCTAAACGCTTTTTTAACTACGCTAACCGAAATTAGCCTATACCTAAAAAGTTCCACACCCCCTCACGTAACATATCCCAAGTATCTACATCTAGTAACATCTTTTTTTTAATTTCCTAAAGCTTATTTCTCCATATAGAACACATGATTTATGTCAACAGTAAATGAGATCTTATCATTGGTAAAAATAATTTGTAGGTGCTATCAATATCCGCTTTCAAAGTGCCTCTGTTATTATAACGTTACCGTATGAAAATAAACTTCTAATTTGCATTTTTAGGCTTGTGCGCAGATTATATCGAATTTGGCCCAGCCTGTTCAGTTAACCACGTATAATAAATTAATCTTATACTTTACTGAATAGAAACAATAACTCTTTTCGAATAATAGTTGTATTCTGTTCTATATTATAAAACAAACAAATCGTTACACCAAATTTTTCAAAGAGTATTCTATCGTAGTACATACGGTGTACACGACAAAAGCTGGCTCTTATTACGGTAATATTGGCGCCTAAGAAGTTTACCTAGTATCTGAGATCCGGAAATAATGGTCTCTAGGTGTTGGTTAGCACGAAACGATGGTAATAGAACACGTTCCGTGACATCTTTCTTTCATCCACAACTAAAATCTAACGTGGCAACAAATTTTATCGATGCGATTTTGTCCAGTTCCACAGAAAACGTTTATTATATATCGAACATCTTCCTGAGCATCTTTTACTCGCACAAAGGGAGAATAATCGTTTGTTCGGTGAGTTGACAATGTATACAATGTATTAGGTCTAGCAGTCGATATTCGGGAAGGAAAGGATTTTGTACGGTGCTTGATTTAAAAAGCAGACATGTTTTAGCTAAGTTAACAATCAGAAAATAACTGAAAGCATTGATGAAAAAAGATACTAAAGTTCTTTCACAACTTCTGACAATTACTGAGCACTATTCCCTAAATATTTGTATTTACTGCGATACAATTTTATTCAATTCGCTAAATCAATTCCAGTGTTTTTCTATAAAATTACTAATTTGTCAATTAATAAATTTGCGTTATATTTTTAAAATGGGTAACGGTAAACTTTCATGAAATAACTTAATATCTGTAAATACCTATAGGCAATCTAAAAATACCAAATTGCGAAGTCATCTGGCAAATGAGAATGTGATCAACGATCACTTTTTTGTTTCATGCATTATGATTCTCTTGATGTTAATTTGTTTTACTTAATTCGATTAAATCTCGGTGAATGAGTGTTAATATTTTCTTTAGAATGTTATCGTTTTAGTGTCCCTACTTGTTATTTATAACTACACATATTATTAATACATGCTTGTTGGACAATTTTTTTCGAACTGCTGAAAAAAAATTATTATTAAACATGTTCCTAATTCTAATACTTTTACAGGCTTCTCTGTGTTAAGACCAATTTCTATTCTCTTTATATTTCGAAACTTTTAGGAAAAGCAGTTAATCTTCAAGTTCCAACATTTTGGAAACTAGAGATAAAAATATCTCTGGTTTTGCCAAAGACGTAATTGTGAATCTGCACTAGCTCACCTGATTCATGACATATTACGCAGTATTGATGGCAATAAAGTTAAGATTTTATTATGGATTACTCTAAAGCTTTAATCATCATTTTCTGTTACTAGCTATCTTAAAATACATTGAATTCAGCATTTTTTTTTTCATTTTCTTTCTCGTATTTATTAAATAGAACTCAACTGGTTTATTATAAGGGTCCATGTTCTGTACGTCCAATTGTGTGAAGTTCCCGGAGGCAGTATTCTCGGTTCTTTATTATATATTATTATTATTTATTATTGATACTTCTATTACGACTTATGTAGCATTGCAGACAAAAGTCTTGACTCAAAATTAAAGAGATAAATATTAAAATACTGAAGAAACTCCAATGATTCTATATCTATTTATGTCAAACTTGAGTCAAGACTTTTGTCTTCGATAGTACATATATCTGAGAAAGGCACTCTGTGATTCTTTAGTTCAATCTAAATTTTATTTTTGTCTGAGTGTGTACTACAACAGTTTGATAAAATCAGAATTCAGCACCCTTTAGCACAATTTAGCTATATGTATGAAAATGCCAACAAATGGTACATAGCTGGCTCCAAAACAACAGAGAAAACTGAAATAGGAACCCTGGGCCCTGGAACCAAGTATTTCGGAAGCTTGATAAAATGTCCGGTATTTTCCAGGAGGAAATAGACGCCATTGGAAGATGCGTCCGATTCAATATTTGACAAAAATTATCGAAAGTAGAAGATTATCATTATGTCTAATAGTCAGGACAGCCATCAAAGTGCTGAGCTCGTACGAAATCAGCACCAACATGGTCTGGGACCGCCCAGGGAAATTAAACGAGCTAGGCAAAAGAAATAAAGTAACCCTCCTGTGGGTTTCGAGTCACACAGGAGCGAAAGGAAACGAAATAACAAATAATCATGCAAAAGGGGCTGAAACGCCATTTTTAGAGTCTGAACCTATTTGCTGGGTAAGTACTAGTGCAATACTGAAGAAACTGAGAAGTGAAATGGAGCAAAGAAAATCTAATTATTGGGAGAATCTCCAGGGAATGAGACTTCTGGGAAGCTTCTGGGAATCTATAACTAGAAGAGATTTATAGAAAGGACTTCTGAATAAGCTTGGATTAGCAAAGGAATCTGAATGTAAATTTTATAAAAAACATTTTGTGACATCCATCTCCTCTCAAATTGCGTAGCAATTCAATGGTGTTGCACCTGGGAGCATGTGAAATGGGGGAAATTTACCTCACTTAGAAATTTCTCATACCCTGCTCTTTCTAAAAAGAATATGATTGGAAGGCCAACTGTAAAATATGGCATACAATAGATCTTTCAGATCGGAGTGTGCTATCAGCTTCCGTACATACATATAAATTTCATAAATAATAGCTATCTACTGTGCGACACACATTGTAAAAAATATATTTTAAAGACTAAATGGATCACGCTACCGGTAGTGCTTATATTGTATAGCTTTTATATGCATTTCAGTATGATGTAAATAATTTACAAAATAGCATGTTTGCCTTATTTTGTGCAGCTAAACATTGATTAAACGAGCAGCGACCTTTTTGTGTAATTAACAGGAAATGTACGCATATATGAGCAACGAACAACCTACCCAAATTATACTCTATGAAGAAATAATTAACTTGGAGCAAATAACAAACACTGCCGTTCGGCTTGTGTTACATACTTACAACGAACGGAGCTTTGCTTAAACCGAGTGAGGACGATTCAATTTTGTAGCAAGAGTCATTTAAGACCTAAGAATAAGAATTATCGCACCTCACTAAAGGGTTTAATATTGTAAACATGTGGAACCACAATTCGGTCTTACAACCTGTCTATTACAGTACCTAACTTAATCAATTAGGGCTTAAAACAAAGTTTGTATTAGAGTCCCTAACGTAGACCAGAACAATTCATTACACAGTCAGTGATTAAGACAGGAAATTATATGGAGTGAAACATCCAGCTGTTTACGCAGAGATCAGATAAAGAGACGACACAAAGCAACATTTTGCGGTGTCATTACGTGAGTAGTCAACCGCCAAGAGTGCCAAGGACCATTATCTTATTTCCTAGCTCCATACCTCAGAACCACTGCTTAACTAGCGTTTATAATTCTCTTTGCTATCATCAATTCAAATCAATGCTTTACAATTGTTTTTAATTAAGTCTTTTTGTGTCGGAAGTAGATTCATGTCACATTACAACAAAAATGAGAATCACTTTGTGTTCTGATAAGAAACTGGAAATAGCTACAGTTGATTTTTAATTAAATTAATATCACTACCATGAATTAATTTTGTACGTAGATGCTTTTGTTTCGATTAGACCAACAAATCCCGCAATGGAGATAATTTCAATAACAGTAACGCGTAATTATTTCTTAGTAACTCGGCATTTCTTATTTATCTTAAATGGGTACATACGTATAATGCCTTATTTATACTCAATTAGTTGTATTGTGTATCCCAACTCTCAAGTCGACAGTTATGTTTTTAATCAGTGACGTGTAAAACAGTATATGATATGACAGAAGATTATATTTTTTGATTACATTAAACATTTTAAATCAAAATTCTTTGAAGAAGTTTAAGTAATTAATACAAGGTAGGAAATAATTTTCATTTATATCTAATAAATTCAAGCTTTGAGACTAACAATGTGTTTTTAATAAACTCTTGCTACAACAATAAACAGAATAAGCATTTAAGCTGTTCGACATTCGAGTTGCGAGCAAATAAATTTCAAAGCCTTCTAGACAACGAAAAAGATAATTGAAAGATTGGAATTTTCGAAATAATGCAAAGCAAATAATTTGGTTAAACGAAAACTTGTGTTTCAATACCCAAATTTGGTACGATATGCTTTTGATACTTAGTTTTGACAAACAGCTTTAAATTAGCAAACGTAATTAATTATTTTAAACAATTACATATACTTAATTGTTTTTTAGAGTATTTGAGTGTTATTTTATGAAATGCCCTAGTTAAAATTTAGTCATAGGATAAATAAAAGAATTAGAAATAACTAGAGTGTGGGATACTCCGTATACGTTAGGTTATTACGTACGCATTTCATTAGTCAAGACCAAAACACTGTTGATTTTTATTTGTTTTTCTTTTAATATTTTTAGCATGGGCGCATTTATTATTTGTTATACATTGTTACATTATTACAAAGTTCTGCTACTTTCTTAGCTTGCGACAATAAAGAATCTAATCTATTAGGCTAAAATACGAAGTTCCCATGTTAAAATTGAAGTTCACTGTATATTATTCTAAAACCGTCATTTGGCAGATACAATTGCTTTTTCCTAGCGATACTTGCGAATCTAAATTTGCAAAAAATAAATAAGTTGTAATTATATAATTAAGTCAAAAATTGCTTGAAAAATGTAGGCATGACAAAAATATAATTACCAGTTTACTTTTTTTTTTATTAAAAATTGGGAAATAATTGGTTATAACATAACTCCCTATTAAAAATTGCATGTGAATATAAATACATCTATTCTCAATAATTGTGGCATATAACGATAAATAATTTTTCTTGGGAAAAATTGTTCTTATAAATATTGTTTTCCCAAAGTTATAAATAGTATAACAAAGAATGAAGAACCAAAATACATGCAATTTTCCAACTAGTGTTGCGTCAGGTTTCTGTAAAACCAAATGATAAAAAGAATAATAAAAACAGATGTAGACACCTTAAAAAAGAGTAAAAAATTTCGTTATATTAGGGATGTAGTACATAGTACAATAAGATAATATTGTAAGTGTTGGTAAAAAATGAAGTGGAGGAAAACTACTGTTTGTATAATGTTTAACATGTATATGTATTTTCAGAAATGAACCATTTTTAATTTATTTTCAATATTCTAAACGGAATGTTACGTAAAGCCAAATGCGATTCCGGTATCTAAATTACCTGCCTAGATATCGGGATGGAATTTGAGATGTCATATTTATGTTGTTGCATATATCTTTTGCAATTATTGTAATATTAGCCCTACATAATCAAATATAATTAGTATGACATTTTCTACATTTAATCTTCAATACAACATTTCCAACATGTCCAACTTATTTCATTTAGTTTTTGGTGATATTAAAAATATTGAATTTTTTTGTGTTGTCAATTTCAAATATATTTTTTTCAGTTCTTTTTCAGATTCAAGAATACGTATTAATTTATCTGACAATTTAGGGATGTAAATCAATTTATGATATTTTTTATTGATTAATTGGGTATTAATGCCACATTATTATTCGTATGTTTCATTAACTTGAAATAGGTGCGTAACTCTATCGATAACCAGGATGATTATTGACTTCGAAGAAATTTTTGAGAAATTAAAGGTCGTTTCTTGTTTGATGTTACGTCGTGTTGTTATGGCTTTTAGAAGATCACAGTTGATAAAATAATTGTTGCTTAAATTGGCCGTTTCATTTGTCCTACGATTGAATTTTAACTAGAAAGGCAACTATACCAAAATATTTTAAATAAACGATTGTCTATAATCATTTAAAATAATTAACTATTTTCACTAATTTGTTGAATTTAAATATTAGAATTAACCTTATGAAATTTGGACAAACCGTTCATTACCTATTCTGGTTTAAGTATAATTTGCAAGGGTCTACAAGTCTGTACAAGTAATTGTATTTAGTTATAAATTTTGCTGATTTAGTAAGATTAGTTTAATTATACTTTCCTGCTGGGATGGAGTACCGAAATACCTATCTATTCGTTATTTTACTGTCGTAGAAAGAAAACATTATGTTTACAGTAGATAGACATGAAGAGAAATATAGCAGGATTATTTAGCTGTAGTGTATAATAAGCATTCTTTTTTAAGCACAAACATTGCAGTGCCCTTATTAACTGCTTCTTGTTTAAAGTTTTACCTCAATATGTTGATATTTTTTTCGGTAATAACTTATTAATTACAGAATTACTCTCATCTTTTTGAAACACACAGGTACTAACACACATACAGTCATAGTGATAAAAATTGTAACATAGATTAAATAATTTATTTAAAAAAAATATCTATAACTATGCAGATGCGCCACATTTATTTTCCCATGCATTTACTCGGAAACTAATTGATAAAGATAGATAAAAAGTTTTAGCAAAATGCAATGGAATTGAAACAACATATTTGCATAAGATTCGGCACATCTAACATTCGTATTCCCTTCTTATCCCGCTTTATCTTTCTTTAAATTGTAGCTTTCAGTAGCTAGCAAACTTAGGCACCCGGGGTTGGGGCACCTACCAGGGCGCGTCCCCAGGTGGTGGATAGGGGAAAGGCCATCTTGTCAGGGTTCGCTCAAGACGAGATGGTTAGTGGCGGCTATAAGTTCGTCCTCTCTCCTTAAACCCGGAGCAGGGTGAATGAAGACCGTTGCCGTGAACCGCTCCCCCTTCGTCCGAGCTGTCGTGTCGTGGCCAAGGGCTTGCACAGGGTTCTACAACGATGTCAGTTGTTGCTTTCGGTAACCGAAAGCCCAACTGTTAAACCAGGTCCCGAAAGGGATGGGTGGTCTTGGCTTAACTGCACGGACCGAAAGGAGACAACCTCAACAAAAACCTAAATCCTAAGGTGGCGAACTAGGCCGATAGGATGCGTGGCTGGATAGAAGACCAGTCTACTAGTCCAACCTTGGGCCAGCTGGCGCACCCCATTGTATTTAGCCTTACCTCTGCATGCGGGGCTCTGTGGAGGTGGACCTTTTCTTCTTCTTCTAGCTACTCGTGGGATCAACCATGGAGGAAGGGCGATTATTAGCAGGACGACACCACTAATAAACAGAAATTGGAGCAGGACCTCCATAAGAAGCCTTCCACTTCCAAAGTGAGAGTACCTCACAAATAAGGAGCAAAGGGAGGAGCAAAACGACTGGAGCAGATTGGAGAACAGGATGGCATCCATCTCCTCTCAAATTGCGTAGCACTTTGCAACTCAAGGGCGTTGCACCTTGGAGCACGTGAAATTGAAGAGGGAGACTTACCTAACCTGGGGCCTTCTGATATCTTACACTTTCTGAAAGGAATATATTATATATAATATTTTTCAATGGTATTTTCCTTCATAATTCTATAAGTTGTTCGTTAACAAGACATCTATATATCCAAAATTTATAATAACGTGCCACAAGAATACAGAGAATTGTTTTACCAATATACAAAAAAGACAGTGTTAATAAGACTAGAAAAAGAAAGACCGCAGAAAGTATACCCATTGACTAAAAGTAAAAGAAAATCAACCCTTTAATTGCAAGTCATATTCCATTCCATATAAGTACAAGTAGTGAAAATGGTATGCGAAGTTGTGTTTTGTTGGCCAAACGGGCCAAACCTCGTAATAATTATATAAAACCCTTGAGTTAGCGGCCTATGTTTTATTTTTAGTTATACGTATTTTTTTTTTAATTTTGCTTTACGTATGATAACTTTTCTTTCCTATCATCTTTTTTAAAAGATTTATTTAATTAATTCCGGACAATCTTAAAATTATGTTAATTAATTTAATTAAATAGAAAATGGTATTAAATAAAGATCAAAAACATATTATATTAATGCAATAGCAGTTGTCAAAAAGTGAGGAATTTAGATTATATTCAGACGCCAGAAATTAAATTCCATCACTAAACCCAATTTTTGCGCCCAACGTATGTGTATACTAACATAACCTAAACCCGGCATCGAGAGTCCGCTATCAACCTCATAGATTATATCCAACTTTAAAAGCTTATATCCTCTATAATAGCCTGAATTCTACGAGATTTCATTAACTCAACCTCTCAAACGCCCACTCCTATAATTTCAGGACCACCTTAACAGCACACATGCTCCACATTTATATCATATCCATTTCTTATCATTACAATTACGAAAATGAATTGCGTAGGGCAATATATTCGTCTAACAGTAGATAGTATCGCATGCAATAATGCTACTACATAATGTGAGCCATTGTAGAAGATTTCAGTAATAGAGTATTTTAATATAGGGATTTATCTCTTGATTATAAGAGATGGTAAAGGGTGAAGCAATAAAAATGTCACATTTAATTTAATAAAGAACATATTTTTTCGAAAAATTGTATTACCTTTATTGCAACATAAAGAACATTTTCGGTAAAATGTGAAACAGAACACCCAATAAATGCCTACCACAACATTGCCGGTACACTCTTATCCTTTGTTTTTAAATTTTTGTTAACATTTACGTACTATCAAAGACAAAAGTCTTGACTCAAGTTTGACATAAATAGAGATAAAATCCTGTAAACTTCTCCTAGACCCCTCACTACAAACTGCACTAAACTGGACGTACGTTTCAATAGCTTTGCTTGTCAGTTTAGTGCAGTTTGTAGTGAGGGGTCTAGGAGAAGTTTGCAGTATTACCAGTGCCACAGTTTGGATTACTTTTGTCAGAGATAGAATCATTGGAGTTTCTTCAGTATTTCAATATTTCTCTTTTTAATTTTCTGTGATGATGTTTGTCTTCGATAGTAAATTTACCATTCAATTTCACTAATTCCAAAAATCGCATGGGCTCTGTGGCTAATTTTGGTCATTACGTGAAATGACTGGGTCTGGAAGTCTTTGTTGTGTATTATTCCATATAATGATTGAATTGCCTGGCTGGTAGTCGAGTGGCTTGCACGCTTGGCTATCAGTGCGGAGTCCGGGGTTCAAATCTCACTCTGGTCAATTACGATAATCGGTTTTTTCCGGGGTCGTAATGTTGATTAGAAGGGGGATTTGGCTCTTGGGAGGCTGTATAAGCTGAAATATACAGCTTAGGCGTTACCACCCTTCTTAAAAAAAAATAATAAACGAATTTTATTTTTGACTTTACACACAAAAAAATAATTACTCAAATTGAATATAAAGGCATCACATTGAATATAACATAACTTCCTATATAAGCAAGAAGACGATGTATTTATTTTGAGAATAAAAATTGTTTAGTTTTCCAAACCCGTGAATTTGTTAGACGAAACAATTTTTTAGTTCAAATGTAATCAATATACTAAAATCATTATGAACCTATATTTTCACCATAATAATAATTATGTTAGATTTGAATAAATAGATTTTCTGAACTGGAAACTATCATATTTATGCCTTAATAATTTATGTACATTTGATAGAAGTATATAAAGGTATTATTTGAAGTATTGCCATTATTTGCTTCCAAAATATAAGTATATTGAACTGATAATACTTACTTGCCTAATCTAAGCATTTCTACTATTCAAGGGTAATAATTACCTACTAATTTTGTGTCTGTAACACCAAGAAACCTCGGTAGGGGAAAATCAATAAATAAAGAAATATTACGTAATTAAATAAATTTACTGTCATACTTTATAGTTTTACGATGTTTGGGAGAAGGTAGCGTATCGGGGTACCCCAGGAGTGCGTACGGGATATTGATGCGTAGAGGTATAGATGTTTTGCGTATCCCTCGTTGCGACCGGTGTTCTCGGGATACTACCCATTCAATGCCTGAGCCTGGTATCTAGTCGGCGTTGGTTACTGATATAATTTCAATCAGTAATAATAATTTGCTGGTATTACTTACTGAAAACTAATAACTAGTAAATACCTACATATGTTTGTTAATGTACACACCTACCATGTTCATATATTATCGACACAATGGCGCCGACTCTAAGTATTACTTCAAAGTTTTTTAAACCAGTAGTCCTTTAATATTAGATAACACGTACGTACTTATCTTTGAATATTTTAATGGTAGCATCTGTACACCAGCCCCATTCCACCCCATTCTCTAAGTGCAATAAATGGTGGGGTACATTCGTTTCAAATGTTTCAAATTATGGTAGTTTCAATTTGAAATTCATGTTTTCAGTACAAAACATTTAATAATTTTATATGTAATTTCATTATAACCAAACGTATAAGGGATTTTATTTTGACTTTCTCACTATAATTGCATAGATTTATTCATTTCAACAATAACAATGTTTATTTGGAGGAAGTATACTTCAATGCAAATATTTATACTATTTGTTCTAAGAGTATATTATTTCAGAGAATTTACTCTATGTTCTAACCAACAAGATTTAGTTCATTTAAATATATACTAAGCTTCGATTTCTGAGTAAATAAAAATATTCAGATTGATAATAGATTTTTTTTTGTGTGTAGGCACAACAAATAAAAAAGAAATGATAAAGAACGCACTACTTTTGTATTGTTTTTTGCCTCTGGTCTTGACGTGAGGAATTAGTTTTAACGTACTCTTATCTTTATGTATATTATTTTCCTATTTCTTCTTATTTAGATGGCTCTGAAGATTTAGCCAAAACTAGTAAGCCAATAATTTTGTATTTGTAGTATTGATTGGGTATTATACTTGTTGTTCTTTATCATTGCACGTTATCTCAATTTGGACATAACTATGTAAAAAAAATGTTATCGTGAGAAACACAGAAAATACATCATACAAATGGAACAGAAAAAATAAGAAATAAAAGTAGAAAAGAAAAAAAGTATTTTATACTATGGCTAACTGTGATTGTACGGTTGATTTTTAATTGTGGAAAAGTCAAAATATGTCTTCTTCTTGGACACATGAAAAATCCCTACCGGAAATTGGAACCGCTCCGATTTTCCCAAAATTTCAGTGGGAATGGTAGAATAAATCAAACAGATGTCAGTACCTAGAACAGTCAAAGCTTATTCCAAACTCACAGCTTCGCTCAGCAACAAAAAAACAAACTGTGATATTCATCAAAAATGTGCGTTTCTTGCAATACAAAGTGGCATACCTTATTTTTAATGAAAGTAATGTACGTCTTTGATTTTATTGGGTAATTTGTTATAGAATTTTTCAATGTTGTAAGTTATATTTTTCTAGATCAATCAGATGTGGGATTTTATTCATATATATTATTATAACCATTATAGACAAATACTAGACACTCGTGTGTGTAAAGTCCAGTTATACTCAAAAGATTGTTAGCTTTGGGCTTATTCCTAGAGGACTACCATTCACCTGAGCCCAGCTTTTATAGCTTCTTTTTGTATTATAGAAACCTTACTTATTTCTTTTGAGTCGTCTCATATTAAAATCTTGTATCTGAAACAATATTTGCATGATACGCGATCTTCGTTGTAATTTGTCACCTGGCTTAGAATATTGACCGTAATAACTGCTGTGCTTACATACTGGATCCATTTTAGTTTGCCATCTATATCTGTAGACCTAAATATATAAGATATTACAATATTTATTAACGTTTTTAGGAGTTTCAATACCTTCGTTTAGTTTAAAAAGAAAGGTACACATTTCGTTTTTTTGTGTTAAGTGTTAAATTTTTGTTTGTTTTAAGAAACTTAAAGCATTACTCTTGAGCAATTGTCAAAAATAAGTTGTAACAAATAAAGTGTGCTTTGCTAATAATAAACAACAATATGCTCCTGTTAGTGACTTGATTTGTACGTAATTGCGAAAATCCATATTTCTCGTTGGTTATCATTTGTGTCATTTACTAAAATTCAAATATATTTTTTCTCTAATTGTTAAAGAAACATAATATTTATCTATCTGAATGAGGTAATTAGTGCATTTTACTGGTACCAAAGGCTACCATTTGGCTTGTTTTTCTATAATTAAATATGTGTGCGTATGTGTATATGTAGATATATTTGCCTTGCTTACAGAAAAAAGCTCTTAGGATTAAATCAATAACATGTTAAAAGGTATCAGTAAATTTTAGCTTACCACAAATTCCCTTTGTTTTTGATGTGACTGTAAATCATGCACATAGCTCAAAATGTACGTATATAAATGAATAAATGTAAAATTGATACTATCAGTATCACTAAAAATAAATTGGATGTAATTTATGAATATCTCCTGCTGCACGAGTGTCATTCCAATAAATTAAATGCGGGAACAATTTTACGAACAATCCTTTTTCAATTTAAATCGTGTTCGCGCATACAAAATCAGTTCTCTTTGAGGTAATAAATAAAATAAAAATGAATCAATTGTTTTGTTGAGATATATTGGTCACTGAGATATATTTTGTCATTATTTACTTATAAACTTTGGTATATGCGTAGTATAGTCATTATTTCCAAGTGCTTGTTGCATTCATCTAGCTGTATTAGTTTCCTAGAAAAAGAGTAGTGGATGAGTGATCTGAAACATTTTGAACTTTTTTTAACTAAAGAAATTGTCAGTCATTAAATTAAATCTATTTTACACTTCCAAAGTTTGAATAAAATAATAAATTCTTTGTTGTTCTTTAGTGTAAAATTACTTTGGTAATCTTTATAAGCTACATTTAGTCGGCTAGTTCATTCCAATCAATGTAGTACTCTAAGAATTCGTTCTAAATTTTTACATAAGCAAGATTTTATTCCCTATGGTCATTCAGTTGAGAACAATTTTGTTCATCATCCTAATAGACTGTGATCCAATATGCGGAAACGAAAATGAACTCATGATTTGCCTCGTGAGGGCGATGAAGCTGCTTCTCGCGGTCAAGCTATTTGTAATCTTTTTAATGCTCATTTCGCTTTTATTATTGTAGATGGTGATTTATCTTATAATTCTACATATTCTCAGTTGATCAGTTAAGATTTAAAAAATATACATACAGCTGTATTTCTGTGTGCATACCCCTTTAAATTATATAAATAAATCTTTCAACGAGGGATGCTTTTCCTTGGTGTGGAGGAAGGCTCATATTCTTATATCTCTCTCTTGATTAACAATTATAGACTAGTGCCATTTAAGTGCTTCTGCTAAAGTTTTTGAATCGCACCTTCTTAATTACAAACATCACAAGACAAACAATACATTATTCTACAGAAGCATCATTTATGGCCTGGTAAATTCGTGAAGACGAATTTACTTACTTATGCAGTGCAGGTTGATGCAATATACATGGACTAGCAAAGCATTGAATAAGATTGATCATGCCATTTTAACTCAGAATTAATTGCTGTTGAAACTCTTGGTAATTTGCTTCGATGGATACAGTCGTATTTGTTTGGTGGATCGCAGGAGGTTATGGTAATATGTATGGTAATGAGCTATCGTTTCAGGGTCATCCCCCATAACTACGGGTATGCCGCAGGTGTCCTCTCTCAGACCATTGCTTTTTATTATTTATATAAATGTATGATCTGAAAATGATCTAAAACTTACAAAGGAGCGGATGTTATCTTAGAGTTCATCCAACAGGTCCAGGCTCTTAAGATGGCTCATTATCTTGCTGAATGAGATTATTTGTAGGTCTTCTAGGAAACGGTCAGCCTTTCCGAAGATTACATACCTGATTCTTGCAGTAGCTAGGGCAGTGCAGAAAATATGCTCAACTGCATCCTCGTCTTCATAAAAAAAATACATAAAATACATAAATACAGTCGCTGCTCATTTTCAAGAATGAGTGAGTGCCCAGGATGCAATTTGTAAGGGTGGTAGGTCCAGAAGAACTTCTAGTGCCAATGACAGGCAAGAAGACGTTCCTCCCATGATTGCCACACTTGCGATCCTTTGTATGAATGTAAGTTTTGCTGTGGTTCTAGCTTGTTGCCCCTTTTGCCACCAATCTATTGCTCCATAGGTTATGGTTGGATGTACTACCATCACACACAACTAACAGACTAGCTTGGGAGATAACCCCCAAGATTTTCTGCATATCCTTCGGCATGTCCATAAGAATTGTCTCGCTTTGTGGGTAATCTTTTCCAGATGCGGATTCCAGGATAGTGTCTTATCAAATAAGACGCCTAGATATTTTACACTCTCTTCTCTCCTGGTGAACGGTATTACTGTAGTTTTGTTTAGGTTAATGCTGAGGTTTTTCCTGCTGCACAAACTATAAATGGCGTTAATCACCTGTTGGAGAGCTGAGGAAGTCTCTCTCCCGATCCTCGTAATAGTATTACGATATCGTCCGCATAAGCCTACTCCAAGTGCTTCAATGATAGCCAGCAGATCGTCTACCAGTAATGATTAAAGCAATGGAGACAAACAGCCTCTTCCTGAAATGAACTTGACTTCTTCCCGCTTAGAGTAGTTATCACACGCCTATTCACAAGCATAGCGGTGATCCAGCCCACTATGATCGTTTCTACGCCTCGCGCTTCAACCATTTTGCACAAGGATGAGGGAATTGCATTATTAAAATGTTGTCTCTATGTCCACAAATGCTGCCACTGCTATTTCCTTGGATTCGAGAGAATTCAAAATCTCGGTGACTAGATTGTTCATCAGTGAGAAGCCTATGCAAGTGGCCTATATGGAAGGATTATTTCTCTGATGTGACCCTCTCTAATGTTTTCAAAAGAAATGACATCAGGCTTAATTGAACGAAAAAATTGGGAGAGGTTTCCGATTTTTTTCATTTAATTTACTAGGAATGAGATATAATTAATTTTTAATATCAGTTTAGTAATAATGCTAATTGACAATTGCTTTGAAACGTGCTGAAATTATTAAAGATTCGGGTGTTACTTATGATATGAAATTGTCGAATAACAATTACGTTGAATATGTTGTTTGGAAAATCTTTTCGGAGATTGAGTTTCATTATTCGTTCTTGTCGTGGGTTCAAGAGTAGGCCTTGTACAAAAAACTTGTACTTCGCCTTCGTTAATGACATTATTAGTTATGAGAGACCGAGATGCGCCGCTTACATTTAAAATCAAGAGCATTCAAAAGTGATTTTTGAGATTTTTAAGGTTTAAATATGGCAGATCAATCACAGGTAATCCAGAGTCTTGTGCGCACTTTAAGGGTGATAACTCTTTACCAAAAATGAAAGATCCGTGATTTAATGGTTGTATTTGAAGTGCTCAATGCGTTGTTGATTGCTAGTGCGTTTTTAGATAACGCAATTCATAGATTGAAAACAATATATCTACATCATGATTAAATAAACCATTTCTCCCAGTAAACACCTTAATTACCATGCCAATATACCATTTAATTACAAAAAACTTTGTATGCGTATTAATAAATCGAAATATTACATCAGCAAGCCCGAAAGAGAGACCTGAAATTAAAAAAGTGAGACCATGTTAATAACCAATAACTATCCTGAACACTTCATAAATAGTATTATAAAATAACTATTACGCGAAGTGTACAATAATACAAAAGCTAGTAAGCTAAATACAGATTCCGCCAAATACATACGTAAAAAGATAAATTCTATACTTAAATCTATTAAAATAGCATTTGAAACCAACAATAATTTAAAATCTTACTTTACAATATTAAAATTAAAAACACCTTTTATAAAAAATTCTCATTTAATTTATTCTATCCCTGGTAGAATTGAATAATAGACTCATTGACCAAACTATGTGTGTGTATGTATGTGTAAGGTTAGGTAAGTCTCCCTCCTAGCTGTAACACCCTTGAGTTGCACAGTGCTACGCAATTTGAGAGGGAATGGATGCTATCCTGTTCCTCAATCTGCTCCAGTCGTTTTGCTCCTCCCTTTGTTCCTTCCTTGGGAGGTACTCTCACTTTGGAAGTGGAAGGCTTCTTATGAAGGTCCTGCTCCAATTCCTGTTTATTAGCGGAGTCGCTAGGGAAGAAAAGCTCCACCTCCACAGAGCCCCGCATGCAGAGGTAAAGCTAAATACAATGGGTTGCGCCAGGTGCCCCAAAGTTGGACTAGTAGACTGGTCTTCTATCCAGCCACGCATCCCATCAGCCTAGTCCGCCACCTTAGGATTTAGGTTTTTATTGAGGTTGTCTCCTCTCGGTCCGTGCAGTTAAGCCAAGACCCCCCATCCATTTCGGGACCTGGTTTAACAGTTGCGCTTTCGGTAGCCGAAAGCAACAACTGGCATCGTTGAAGAACCTTGTGGTGCTAAGGACTTGCTTAGCCACGATACGACAGTTCGGGCGAGGGGGGAATGGTTCACGGCAACAATCTTCATTCATCCTGCTTCGGTTTTAAGCAGAGAGGACGAACTTATAGCCGGCACTAACAATCTCGTCTTGAGCGAACCCTGACAAGATGGCCTTTTCCCTATCCACCACCTCGGAGACGCACCTAGCAGGTACTTTCAACCCCCAGGAATTGACCAAACTAAAAAAATATTAAAAGAAAAAATATTTTCGTATTTCTTAAGTGCGGTTAAGTTTATTGATGTTTGTGGTGATGAGTTCCATTTTTTTTCCAAACTAAAAAATATTTAAAAAATGGAACTCATCACCACAGACATCAACAAACTTAACCGCACTTAAGAAATACGAAAATAATTACAATCACAAAGATTTCGATCAAACTAAAATTTTAATTAAAGAAGAAAATTATTATACATCAAATGATTTATAGATATATAAAAAAGCAAGAAAAAAACAGCATGATAATTTATCAAAAATATATAATAAATTATTGCCAACTTTTCTGCTAAACCTGGTATATACCATACATATTCATTTTATCGATCTTTAACAAAGAATTTAAAAATATATATATAAAATATATATATTTTATATTTACTTCCATCGTTCATGTTCTTGAAAAGCCATTCATTGTTTATTATATGTTCGTAAAAATCCGTCCTTTTATAATTTTAAAACTGTAGTTAATGTAAAGATATTTCATTGAAATGTTATTTGACAAAAAACAAAACCAAAAACATTAGATATTTTAAATTTAAACAAATATTTATTATAAAAAATTATAAAAAACATTGTAAAAAGAAATACAGTAAAATTAAATATTTAAACGTTTTGTATAATTTTTGAAATTTTCATTAAACCATATTTTTCACACAAAAATACATACGCGCCTATTGGTTAAACAAAGAAAAATGTAAAATGTTAAGAAAAAAATTATTAAATTATTACTTGACCATGTTTAAAAAATATATTAGTGTCTTGGAAACCAGTTTTCCATGCTTGAATAAGAATTTAAAACTATGATCGAGTTTAAGCGTCATTCAAACTTCTTATCGTTTTAATAGAGCTGCCACGGGAGCAATTTTTCGGCGGCATATGTAAGTATCACGTCTTTTAGTATGTCTTTATACACAAATCGGTTCCCTGGTTCATTGATTTGATATAAAGGTTCCACCCCATTACTCGGAAACAACCTTACACAAGCACTGCGGCCTTCATAACACTTTTTTGATGTAAATATGGATGCGGGTAAAAGTTAGCTTGCATTTTTTTTTCCTGTGTAAGCGATCTTACTAATATTAGCTATTATACATGAGTTATTTCCACTTTCTAACGTGTAATTGTACGTTAATTTTTAGGGCTAATTCAATCTTTGATTGTACCTTTGAATTAGATGTAAAGTGACTTGTGAATACGGAATTGAGAATTAATTATATTTTTACATGTGTAAGTATAAACACAAAAATAGAATCGTTTTAGAACACCTTCTTTTATGGTGTTGCACAGATGTCTTTTCCAATATAAGCACACATTTATTATCTTAGTTTCTCCATTCTCTCGCATCAAACGACTGTATAATAGCTGGCTCCTAATGTAAAAATGTATCCCTATTATATGGATACATAGAAACGAGCGAATATAAATTCCGCGTGGCTTTACAGTGTTTGGAGGGATTACTTTGGTTGAGTGTATTTCACACACATCTACAGTTTTTTCTATTACCTGCAATATTGCACGTTAAAGCCTCAAAAACTTATTACCGCATAGACTCACGCAAACACATGGGTTAAAAATTATTATAGAAATTGTTATTTATCAATTAATAACTTTTTAATCTTTATTCAAGGCTAATACGAGTTAAATATAGATACCTAGGTATATAGATACTTAGAATGGATATTTTACGTCTGTATCCCTTTAGATTATCTACATGTAATCCATGAACGCTGACATAGATTAGCAACATAGTATCAATTTGTTTATCGAGTCACCCATTATTATCCCGTAGAGAAATTTATGCGCACATAACCCGGCCGTATCGTTTTATTTATTAAGCACATATATTTGATTTGGTGATGGAATTTTGTAAGTCGATAAATGTTGTGTAGGTTACTTAGGGTGATTCATACTAGACCAAATTACTTTTTTTAAATTTTTCAATTGACATTTATGAATAAATTTTGAAATAGGAATTCATTACTATCAGAACACCGTTCTATGGACGAAAATACTAAATAACACCCTGAACGAAAAATATACACAAATATAATAAAAAATAATTCAATAATTATTTTATCAAAATTCATCCAACGAACACTTTTATCAATACAAAGTATGTGCGCTTATTATATTAATAAATATATAGGTTCATCTATACAATAAAGAAAATTGTTGATATAATGAGTTTATTATTCACTTGATTATGAATATAAAATACATAAATTATTGCTTTAAAAATGGGTATAATATATTAAAGTGATTAAAGAAGTTTTTGATAAAATAAAGTAAGTTCATATTATATATGAACTGGATTTTCATATTGCTAACATGGTGGTACATTGTATGAATTAACTTTTTTATTGCTTATATGAAATTTATACATTCCGTTAATTAATAATAGTTGTAGAAAGTATGAAGTATGTACTACACCTATTATTTATTACTAAAGTTTGCCAAATAATATAAACAGATTGCGAAAATATGCAGTTAGTGTAAGAGGTCCAAGTCTTTTACACTAACAGCACAATTTTCGAAATCCGGTTATACTATTTGGTAAACTTACCAATACTATTTATTGATAAATTTTAATATTAGTATACATTATTTATTTGCGAATCAAATTATTAAGTTCATTCTGTCAGCATGTCTTATGTGATTTAGTCTTTAATTCGTACAAGCTTGCCTTAAGCTATCCAATTCGCTGGGTAATAATAAGTTATCAAATCTTAACGCCGTATCATAGGTTCTGACCTGTCTTCAAAATCTGAAACACCAAATAGGTAATAAGTAATATTTAAGAAAAGAGTGTACATATACATTTGTACATACCAAATTATTTGCAATATTTTTTGTTTTGAAATTCTCCTTATCAGTTTTGCATATCTCTAAATTTTCCCTTTTTTACCATCCGATAAAATTCCTAAAATATGTTAAGAGTTTTATATTAAGGTACCTAGTTGTAGCTGTAGTAACCTCAATTACCAACTTTTCCGTCAGAAATCTATTAACTATCTGCTTTTCTAGCCGTGTTGACGTTCTTGACGATAAATGATAATCGTTTTCTATAAAATACTAATACTAAAACTAAAACACTATATTTGTATTTAAGTTATGCACATGTTTGAAATGTCTGCCTAATGTATCAAACTCGGCAAAATTAGTGTTATACATAAAACAAAGCATATTAGACCTACCTTAACATTCACACACACGCAAAATGGTTAGGTAGGTAGGTTAGGTAATTTGAAAATCTAATAATAATCACATATTTAACAAGTTTTCAAATGGGATTAAGAAATAAGAGAAGAAGGGAGCGTACTAAATACCTTAATTTTGCCTGTAATAACACTAAACACATTACTTTTATGATTGCAAACAGAAACAGATAAAATACGTTGCAGGAAAGATGCATATGTATACCTGTGTAGAAGGGAGTATGTGGAATGAGAATCTGAAGTTCTGAAGAAACAATTTTAACAATTGCACACGGTATATCTTCAGAGAAAGCGTAAAACATAGTACGTGTTAGAGTGAAATGATTGAAAACAATCAAAACAGTTAACAACAATTAACTCAGTATTAAACATACATTTTAAGTCATACAAATAATAAAATATTAACATACTACTTTAAATTAACACACTACTTAATAATTTCTTTTTTTAATAAGTAATAAACTTTATTTTGTTAATACATACAATAAACTTACTTTTTCAACGTGACCATCAATAAACAAAATTGTTCAATATAATACAAAAAAGTTATCCATACCATATATCTTTTGCTTATTTTAATAAACCCAACTCAATAAACGATGTTTATTAATTTTGTTTTTCAATGCAATGATGAAACCTTTTCTATTTCTCAGTTATAGAACGAAAGAAAGGTTTGTTAAGTATATAAAATTTGCCTTATTGACGTTTTTCTGTCTATAATTCTTAACTAACAACATTAAATACTGCTTCTGTTCTTCATCGTTCGTGTGTAATTTATTGTATTCTTCCATCAGAGCAACCCCGTTCAACGATATCGTTAACGACTCTCACATCTTGCACAATTTCTTTAGCCGACCTGTAGCTTTCTTCTTCTTCCCCTAGCTCTGGATCTTTTTAGAAGAAGATGTTGAAAAATATCTATATTTTGGTTTATGATTGCATCATATTCCAAAGATGCCCTTTTAGGACTGTTTTCCGATCCTTCCTTCTTCAGTATCAAAATCATTTTACGTTTTGTTTCAGTAGAAACTCTGTATCAAACAAAGCTAAAGCAATCAGCTCTTCAGATAGATACTAAAGTTGACATATCTTTTTGCGGCGAGTTTGGCTACAACAGTATTATGTTTTTAGAACTCAACCAAGTCTTTCAAAATTTGCACGTCATTTGCAGGTACCAAATAAGCAAGTGGTGCTATAAACCAGTATTTTACGTAAACAAGTACAAGAAATATGCAGATATTCGTAATGGTCTTAGATTTCTTAATTGATTGATTAGTAGTCGCCCTAATATATTCAAAGTGTTTTTACAGCTTCAAATCAGTCTCGAGTTGTATTTACGCGCTTTTAGTGTTTTCAACATAAGAGTGAAAACTTATTGCATATGATATGTCTTTGGAAATAAACGATTCCAATAGCTTGTTGGATATATAAATATGAACATGACCCGATTCATGCGCTGTAAATGCCAATGCAAAATATAGTTTATCTGGCCTCGCTTTTTACAACAATGTATAAGGATGGCAATTTCTGAAGAGCTCTCAATGCCAATGACGGGAAGAAGGATATTGTACCCGTGATTGCCGTACTTGTAATCCTTTGGATGGATATAAGTATACTGTTGTCACTTGACGTTTTCTTTTTTTTCTTGATTGACCGCTTTTATTGTTGCTACTCTCAGAGATTATGCATTATCTGACATCCTATTGTGTTCCAAGAAATGTACTATTCGTTCGCATGTTTACACTCGATTAAATCAAATAAATGATCGATTGTTCATTGGCTTACCGAGAACTCGGAAATCGGCAATGCAAAGATTCCGAAATATGCGTCTCTATAATAGATGCATATGTAATACTTGAGCGAGAGATTAATAGAAGTATAAAAAATATTTTGCTGGTAGATCGGCTTTATTTCGGCCGCATGTTTCACAAAACTTTTCAGATTATTTATCGCGCAAAAAGTTTATATATTCATTCATTAGCTCAAGTACATGCTATGTATACACTGGTATTATATAGACATAAAGTGACTATTAGTTTTCGGAATCTTCGCACTGCCGAGTTCCGAGTTCTCGGTAAGCTAATGAATGATCGATTGTTCATTTGATATAATTGAGTGCAAACATCGCTCGTTAAACACATCACTAGTATTTTTGAAATATCTGATAGAATTTTCTCCATAAGCTTATTATATTCTGGTACAGTTTCAACCGCACAGATATGGAAGAGAAGAATGTTGTGATAGCCGATAAACAATTTAGTTATCAGCTTCAAAGAACCCTGAAACAAATAACATAAATGAACTAAATTACGTACACTCTTGTATAGTTAAAATTTAAACAGTCTTTATATTTTTATAACAAACATAAATAAACATGCAAACATCTCATCTTTGCAGCCAACATGACAATCAAAGTGCTGGCTGTACTCGCTTGATCGGCCTGGTGTGAGAGATGGCGGCGACCGAATCGGCCGAAGACAAAGGGAGCGAGAATTGCAACGAAAACGCTAAACCCAAATCACCCACCGATGCCACCAACGACGCCAGCAAGAACGACAAGACAACACCAGGTGTCAAGAAAGAAAAGACCGCCGTACAAAAGCAAAATCGTGATTGCACGAGGGTCGTTGTGGTCGCTCTCACTCCAGAGAGGAGACGGGAAACATGGAACAAGAAGGTGGAATTTTTGCTGGCGGTTATTGGATTTGCAGTCGATCTTGGCAACGTCTGGAGATTTCCATATATCTGTTATCAGAACGGCGGAGGTGAGTTAAATAGATTTCTTTTCTTATTTGCTTAAATTTAACTGGTTTATTATCTACGAGAGTTTATTCACGGTAAATCTCACAAAAATGTGATTGTATTGTGACTAGCCTGAATGTACCTACATTTCACTCGCTATCTGTTAGAGAGTAACATAAATTATTCGGGTCGGATAACATCATTTTTGCCTACAATGTAATATATATAAACATAAAAATACAAATTGGATTATCTCTGCCTTTCAATTATCCGTGTCATTGATTGCCCCAATCGACTCCGATAATCCACATTTTATAGATTTTTTTTGCATACAAACAGTTTTATTTTAAGCTCAAATCGTTAACTATTGGCGATTAGTATAGTAGCCGGTAGTAGCCCTCATCTATTTTAATCAATGTACATTATACAACAATAGAACAGAATAGAAATAAAAGAGGACTAAAGATTATAAAGGCAACTAGCATCTTTTGATGTATTGTACATACGTTCTATTTTAGTACACGGTAAGTTTCCAAAAAGTACAAAACTTTCTTTGTTTTCTTGCTATTCAAAGTTATAGTTTACACAGGATAAACACGGTAAAAAGTATAATAATTGGCATTTTAACAAGTAGTGTGAAGAAAAGCTTACAATTGTATGATGTAGATAAAAGCCAAGTTTCTCCGTAATAATAAACACATAGTGTGTTCCTTAAATTGTTTGTTTTATGTTTTTACAATTAATATTGCATATCTCGTACTTTTTCAGGCAAGTCACTTGCTTCTGTTATGGCCTTGTTATTTGGAAATATATACTCTTTTGACGATATTTGTATACCCAATATCTGATTTTCTATAGCATGAAAACAATCCTATTATTCCTAGAAAAAAATTTTTGCCACACTGTATTTGCTGCTTTATCTATGGCCTCTTTTCAAATCCTAACTGAAATTTGTCGATATCCAGCGTTAAGCAAAAGTATGAAGCACTGAAGTAACAGTATGTTCGCGTAACCGCTGAATAAATCTTGATTTGTGCGCAGTATAAGTCATGAATCAGTTAGTGTCAATTATTAATAGATATACGAAAAACTGCAATCAACAGATATTTTGTCCTTTATTACGTTAGATATAAACCGGTGTTTGTGTTGCTTGATAGTGTAGTATTTCCCAAAGATTGGAGATACATTTCAAAAATAGCTGCCTGTAGATTTGTTTTTTTCTAATAATTACAAATGATTAGATAAAAAATATTAGTAAGACATTTATGTTGCAGGAAAAACAAAAATTGGAATTCATTGGTGAAAATTTATGCTAATTAAAACTGATGAATTTACTGAGTTTGTTGAATGTTAATTAGTAACGTTTTACAATTTTAGGTATTCCGTGAGTATTTCATCATATATGAAGTAGATGCCTGCGATTTCAATCTAATATTAAGCCTATAATAATAACAATAATTTTAATTAATAATATTGTGAAAAAAATAGTCATTAAGAGTCATTCACACTAGTCACTAAGAATATAATAGTCAAAGAAAATAGGTGTAAATAATAATAAAGAATGAATAACTTTTGAATTTCTAAAATCATCATCATCCTGAGGGTAACTGGACTCTATTACAGGACTGCACAGTATAAGTTCGCTTGCGAACCCAACACACGAATATTGCTTACTTAAAAATGAGGCAAAAGTAATCTTCCTCGCTCCATTTCACGCAAACCCTTACGTTGCATTTGTTTCATTATCACGCTGAATCACCAGCACGGTAGCGTGCAGCGAATATTCGGGTGACTTTCTATATCGTCATTAGATACGAATTAAAGTGATTACCGAACTACTACAAACATTATGCATGCTTTATAAACGGTTATTCAACTATGGCGCAGACATTCCATCATCTAACTTAAAAATGGAAAGTAGTTAACTGAGTTTAGTTTAGATTTACTGACTATTCTATTGCCGGCTGTTTACCACTTTTAAATGTTTTACTTGTTGATTGTGGTATTTTTGGGTTGCCACCATTCCCTAGTTGGTAAAGAGAAAACCGCAGGTGGGTTTTAAATCAAAAAGGTATCTCATAATTGACGTTATTTTGTTGTGGGAGTCTCCGGGCATGTATACAGCCTTTTGATTCTTTGTATTTAAACGAAGTTTTCTTTCACCCTCAACATCATATCAGCCATTCCATATCCTGGTACTCTGTGTTAATCTGTACAAGTCACCTGGGTTTGTTTCTGGCAAACAACAAGGAATTGGAATAAGGTAACGTGCCTATTAGGTACAAGACGATCTTGCATAAAAGAATTAGGTAGTAAAACATCTTTCAAAAAACGATAACAATGCTTAACATTTTGCTGAGTGGTGTATGCAATAATCATTCTGAGTAAGTAGCGTAGACCATCACACTTGAACTATACAGGTTATTTACGCTACACTACACAGAATATTGTGATCAAAATATGCGACGTTCAAAAAGATTTATTGTTGGGATAGTATATGAGCTCTATTATGGTTACTTTCTAAAATTATTTTCATATTACATAGGGCATTCTAAAAACCTTAAAAGTATAAAAGTTTTTTTATTTAAAATAAAACCTGTATATTATTGCATTTTTAGAATCCGATCAAAATAAGTGTCTGTTTTATAATACCTAAACCTTAAAGTTTTTAAATAACTTTGTGAAATCTGATCTAATTTTCAAATTCTTAAGAAGTATTCAAGTTATGTGAGCGAAATTTATAGTACACAATGTGCATATGTATGTATGTATGTATGTATGTATATAAATGGAAGGGTGATGTTACACTGCGACCTAAAAGAACTGTTGTGTCCCCTATTCTTGCTGCTTTACAGCTGGTCTTCCAGTCTTATTCCTTTCAGAAAGTGTAGTATCAGAGGGCCCCAGTCTAGGTAAGTCTCCCTCTTTGATTTCACATGCTCCCAGGTGCAACGCCCTCGAGTTGCACAGTACTACGCAGTTTGAGAGGAGGTGGATGGGTGTTTCATCCTATTCCCCACACAAAATCTACATTCGGATTCCTTTTCCAATCCAAGCTTACTCAGGTGTCCTTTCAGTCTAGAATGGCCTGAAAGTATTCCTATTAATATGCGAACGTTGTTCTTACTCAGGTTGATGCATTCTGTAAACCTCTTCTGGTTATAAGTTCCCAGAAAAATTTTACTTTGCCTCATTCCCTGGAGATTTTCCCAGTAACTGGATTTTTTCTGCTCCATTTTTATTTTCAGTTTCTTCAGTATTGTACTGCTCCTTAACCCGCAAAAGGGTTCAGGCCCTACAAAAGGTATTCCAGCCCCTTTTTTGCGAGATTATCCGTTATTTCGTTTCCTTGCACTCCTATGTGACCCGAAACCCACAAGAGGGTTACTTTATTCCTTTTGCCTAGCCGATTGAATTTCCCTAAGCATTCCCAGACCATCTTGCAACTGATTCCATATGAGCTCAGCGCCTTGATGGCTGCTTGACTATCAGACATGATGATAATCTCCTGCTTTCGATAACTTCTATCAATATTGAACTGAACACATCCGTCAATAGCGTGTATTTCCGCCTGAAATATACTTGGATATTTTCTCAAGCTTTCGAAATATGTGGCTCTAGGCCCATATATTCCTATTCCAGTTCCCTGCATATGTGCATATGTAACAATAGATCATATTTTATAATCCAATTGTCATAACTTGACTATTTTTATGGGGTGTACAAAAATTAAAAACTAATCAAATTAGAAGTAGCTATAACTGACTAATTTAAATAAAACACCATACTTTAACATATCAGCAAATGTACTTTTCAAATACTTATAGAATGGTATTTATAGCATAAACTTTAAATCTTCGCGCTTTTATAGAATACGCCAAACATTGGTTTTTTGCAATATTTGGTGTTTTTTAAATAAAAGTTCTAATGATAATTAATTTAATCTGTCACTTTAGCCTGCAAAGTCTGTTTTCGCCATAGTGTTTCTTTTATCGGATCGTTATTATTTCAATATCGTGGTTGTATTGCTTGGTCAAAATAAGGATTTACTCAAGCGAAGAGCGTATTGATATGATTATTATGCTTGAAGATTATCATCAGAATTATTTATTGGCTCCTTGAGTTTATGCTCAAAGGTTTTTTTGAAAGAAGTCATCCCAAATCAATCAAATTATCTAATATTTATAAATACCATAGGTAACTAGATCTATTAGAACTTTTATTTAAAAAAAAACCCAAATGGTACAAAATACAATGATTTGGCGTATTCTGTGAAAACTTAGAGGCTTATAACTTAAGCTATAAATACCATTCGATAGGTAATTAAAAAGTACAATTACTGATAAGTTAAAGAATATGGTGTTCTATTTAAACTGACCAAGTTATAGCCACTTATTTGATTAGTTTTAATTTTTGTACACCCTGCATAAGATGACAAGTTTATTATAATTGGATTATAAAATATGGTCTATTGTTACACTTCACTGTAAATTTCACTTACATAACTTATACTAATAATACTTCTAAGGTATTAGAAATATGAAAATTAGATTCAATTTTCACAAAATTCAAATTATTTAAAAAAACCTTAAAGTTTAGGTATTATAAACCTTATTAAAATTGATCGGAGAATCCAGAAATGTAATAATACACAGGGGATTCCATTAAAAAACACAACTTTGACACTTTTGAGAGTTTCGAAACACCCTGTACAGTGTGAAAATAATTTTAAAAAGTAACCATAATAAACCCCCACATATTCCAGAAGTAAAACTTTTTCAACCGTATTTTAGTCATACTATCTCGTACCCTACAGTGTGAATAATGTACAATTTAATATAAACTCCTTAACATGGACTCTCTACTCTTTCCTATAAGAAGGCTAAGGATTTATCGGCTAACAAGGTCATGGCGACAGTATTACAATTTTGATTGATTCTTGTGTTGGCTAAACTTCAGGAATTGGCACCAAAAGACGATACCGCAACCATTTTAAATATATCCAAAATAAAACCATATTAGGTATAACAGTTTTGAATATTTCAGATGCATCGTTGATGCCACTAGGGACAAGTCATTGCTTTTGAAAGAATATTGCTTAAATAAAATTTTCAGGACAATAAAGTTGCATTTAGAAATTTCAAAACCAACAATTTTCAACAACATATAATAAAACAGGCGTGAGGAAAACCTTGCGTTATAAATACAAAGTAGAAATATGGACCATATCTCCTTTACTACATTACACTTACAGGCATATTTAGTTACTAAATACAACCCTAACCGTATATTTATTATACCAAAATTATTGAAATAAAGTATTCACACACACACTCCTCGGTTCGTATTAAAAAATTCGCATCTCGACGTTATTCCATACAAACGACACAATCAATCTACATGAATCCCTCAGCAATATTTCCCAGTGAATCAGTATCGCTTTAAATCGAACTCGACGTTCAGTATGTAGACATCAAGTTAAACCAGTTTCTCCGGTCGGTTGCAGTTTTTCCTTAATCTTACCAATTATCCAACTCCCCATCTTCGATTGCGAAGATTGCTGAATATGCTTCAAATTTTTCGCGAACTGCGAAGTTGACAGATTTTCAATCGCTAATTTATAGAAGGAGAGGAGTTGGCGACGAAACTTTATCAAACGTATAAACACATGTACGTTGTACATGCACATAATAACTTCGCTTTTGGGAACAGTCGTGCTGGGTATTTAAGCTTCTATTCACTAGGCGTAATATTAGATTAAAGACAGGAATAAAGATATTTACTCCGGGTTAATTCACTTTATACGGCGCTTCATGGAGACGTTTACGCTTCGCGGATTTCGTCCGTCTATTGTTGTAAATACATTAGTATATGCGAACTGGTATGATGTAAGGGTTTGGTAGAAAATTCTCCCACAACTTCGGTTCTTTGAAAATTTATTTATTTTTAATTGAACTTGTTATACGGGCATATACTTATCTGAGGTTGGTAATACTGTATTAGCCCTAACAGCCACAAATATAGAGATATATTTTTAAAAATATATTTGTCAAATATTTTTCGTGAGAGGTTTTTGAATATATCTTTTATATTTTATCTAAATATAAATAAAATATACAATTGAAATATTTACTCCATATTTGTGAAATGTTATGCAATCACACAAAGCTATTTAATTTGCCAGAATTAACTAAAATTATATTATAAATTATAGGCAGTAACCTATATATCTTGGTTATTTGGAATGTATAACATCGATAACAAAAAGCTATATGAAACTTTCCTGGAGAGTAAAAAGAACAATATACTGGAGGTGCCTAAAAGGGAAGAACTTGTTTCTTCACACTCACCATACAAGTTAATAATTAACAATGCCTCAAAAATATAATATAGTAAATAAAATAAATAATTAAAATCAAAAAATAAAAAATGAATTCTAAAGTTACATAAAATAGAAGTATATATCGTTTTGGATTATGAATTATATTATTGCTTTTGATTTGGTGGGAATGGATGCATATAGCAGTTACCTCGCTGTAATTATTTTAGCTCCTACGTAATATAATTACCTTTTACGTAAACGCCGATATATTGATAGAAGTTACGGCGCTCAACTTAGATACTAACTAAATCGTAATTTTAGATATATATTATCTAATTTAACATTTAAACTGTCATTTTAAATGGGTACTTAATATGTATACATATTTTATCCATTTTATATTATTAGTTCTATGCACCAAATGTACAAAGCAAAAATTAAACCTTTATTTTTTTATATGATATAAATATTTACAGAAATGCAAAGCAAAATATTCTTGCAGAGTTAAGACAAATATATTGAGAAATCATTTGCAATAAAATTTAATTAATGCAACATAACATATATATATATATTTGTACAACGTATTCCTAATGTATTCTCTATAATATGTTTTATACATATTATGTTAATATAACTAATATTCAAAAAAGATTTAATATTTTCTAAATATTTTTGAAATATGAAATAAATATAGTTGGCTACCGAAAAAGATTATAAACAAGTAATAAAATTTGCAGCAACAATAATCTGGGAAGCGCGGGAAGTAGGGTAAAATAAATTACCAGAACTGTATGATAGTTGACATAATAGCATAGCGATATTAAAACAATGATTGAAAGTAGAAAATAAAAAGCTTATATGTGATATAACGATAATAATTGAGGTTATCGAGAGCATAGAATTCAACGATGTGACGAGTTGGGGACAGCACATCAATGCTGGTGTCTCACGGAATTAACTGACTTATAAAACGTCCAATATGCTTTTCGGGACGCTTTAATAATTTAATACCGTCTTTTTTTTTGTTTTTGCTTTGTACTGAAAGTACAGTTGTAAAGTCCGTGACTTTAATAATAAAAGCAGTTTTTTTAGCAAAAAATTATTTATTTCTTAACACAGTCATCTTTTAGCTCAATATATTTTGTTCCATGTTTTCCCATTTTTTTTACCCCTTCAAAAAAATATTTTTTAAAGTACTCAAAATAGGCATTTGTTCAATGATTTCATCGTTGCAGCTAAATCTCTTTCCAACGATCCATTTCTTTAGGTTTGGAAATAGAAAATAGTTACTGGGGATTAAACTCGAAGAATATGGCGGATAGGCTAGCAATTCGTAGCTTAAAACATGCTATTTGCCATGACGACTATACACGTGCACTCGTACATCACCCAGATGAAAAAGCAGTTTCTTCTTGGCCAAATGCGGTCACATTCATTCAAATAGTGATTGAATCAGTCCAATAGGTTGGCAATAATATTCGCCATTTATTGTCATTCCACGTGCGTCTCAGAATATACTGTCGCCATGACCAATGTTCAGGACATAGTGAACACCCGTATATGAAATTTGTCGGTTTTTATTTCGGTGTTGTATCGAAATAAGTATTTATCTAATGCAATATATTGCATATAACACAAATACAAACTATTACATCCTTAACCGGAGGCTTGCAGTGGGACTATATTTTAAGAAAGGAAAAAGGGGTTTTTGTTACAGCTAGGCATATAGTAGTCTATATAAAGTCATTATTTATTTTTCTACGTAGAATTTAAAAATGGAATATTCTATATCTATAGGATGTTCCAGTTAAAATAATGAAGTAGGTATGGTTTTGTCTGCTTCCGGGGCTCTTTGTATAGTCAGAAATATTTTTAGGTTATACAGTATTAATATCTATATTTTTTTGTACAAAAGACTTTTCCTCAAATCAAAAAAAAAACTGTAATCAAAGATCTTAGTCATCGGCGGGAGATCCTTTAGATACATATTATTTATTTTTCTTTCGGTAAATGTAGGGACCAATTATGTTTAATCTAGATTAAAAGTTCGGATTTTTTACTCAAAAACTCTTATTGGCAAGCACATTATACACATTAAAAAAAATAGGTAAGTAATTTTTCTTGGTAAAAATCATTTTTTTGATCATTTTCCCCACAGAATCAGAGTAAATGTACAGAAACCTAAGGTAAATGTCGAAGTGTTAGAAATTTTCCCATATTACACGAAAATTTATATTTCTTAGAAAAATATCTCTAACGTTGTAATATTACTAACAAAAATATTAATATCTCTGAGGAAAAACTTAAAGTTTCTTACAATTTGGAAAATTACATAGAATTTTTAAGTGATAAAGAAATAAGAAAGGCGCGCATGCGCTAACTTAGTGTGACATGGTGTTCGGCCACACCGGGTTCTGTTATTTTAGAACTATTATACTGATTATTAGTAGGTGGTATAAATTCATATTAGAAAATCTGTTTTTGTTCTGTTAATGCTTTAAAGTCTACGTTACGCACTCTGCTACAATTTGAACATAGAATATCCGAAACAACTTACATGCACGTTCGAATTAATTCAGCATTATCTGTTAAAAACTCACCCACACTCTAAAAGATTTAGGTAATTTTTCTTGATAAAAATCGCTTTTTTTGGGTAATTTTCCGCATTCAATGGAAGTAAATGTACAAAATGTTTTACGTGAATATTAATGGAAAAATTTCTGTTTCTTAGTCGGTACAGTTGCAGATAAAGTAGTAGTAGATTTACGTCAAAATCGTATTACAAAACTGTAAATCATCGCGTCATGATTTTCTAAACATATAATAGCAAGGTTTTCTGACCTATAGTAGCAAATACGTTACACATATTCTACAAGTACAGAAATTGCTGTGAAGATGGCGGTTCTCTTATTTCACTACGTTAACTTTCCACACTCGATATAAGTTTCCTACATAGCAGACATAGATATCAAATTTGTTAAATTTGTTTATCTATTACTTGTCGAACTTACTTACAAACATGACGACTTTCAACTCCTTCTAAGTGAGATAAAACTTCAATATATACTAATTTCGTGTTAGAGTTTCAAACGACAATCACCAAATCTCCCCTGCAGAGTAACTTACCACAAGTTACTTCCAAACACGACGACGACCCCCTTCAAACACCTTCAAGTGAGGTAAAACTTCTATATAAAACACACGTAGGTTCGGCTTAGATTCAAAAAATGACGATCACCAACTTCCCTTGAAGAGTAACTTACTTTTAAGTTACCTCACAACACCCACTCCCAGCGGCTTGATCGTGCCACTTCTATCAGAAATGAAAGAGTACAGAACCCCAGTTCACACCCTAGCTGAGATGTAGGTTTACCGTCATAGTTATCAAATATTTATCTATTACTTGCCAGATAAATATTTTTTAGGAGCTGTTATCACAACAGTTGCCCGATTGCATACGATGGCCCTTGATTTTTGCAAATTAACTACAATGTGGAGAGGCAACGGGTAACTGACGTGCAGTGGTTTTGGCTAAGCATTAGAAAATTTCATATTTTGTTTGTCTTTTATGCATTAAAATTCTAATTAAATACACTCTACCAGGGCGTTTTCATTTGGACGATATTTACTTTTTCGTTAAGAAAAAATCAGAAATACTGAACTTTTCTTTGTAATTTTACTTTTAAAGAAGCAAAACTTCTATGAAAATTATCATTACTTTAGAAATTTTACTTATAAGTATTCCAGACTACATGAAAAATTTTTGGCAAAGTCACCCACATTTCGAAATTTCACTATGAATATTCCAGGTTACATAAAGAAACCTTCGGAAAATTATTTATAGTTAGAAATATTACTTCTAAAAGTAAAAAAAACCTGTACGGCTTTAGGAGCACAAAACTGACCCAAAGACGTATAGGAATTTTACCAAAAATTTTTTAGTGTGTGCAAATCGTTAATTTAGAAAGTTCTGTTTAATTAAATTGAACATGTCAGATAAAAAGTAAAGATTCTGAAATCATTTAGCACATATTATAAAGCTCTAAATATAAAATGGTATCATATATCACCAGTAACATAACAACCCATAGGAGTAGGTATTTAAAATTTTGGCGGAGGCGCCCGTATAAATTTTAATTAAGCTGCTTATCTCTTTTTCTCGTGTTTATACACGAACATTATCGTTATAAAAACCGATGAATATAAAGATGATGTACAGACTAATCTATATAAATAAAATTGCAACTTGTTTCGAGTCTCTGAATACAAAAACTACTGACTCTATCGATATGTTTTTTTTTTTAACTATAATAGGTCGGAAATCATTGTAATGACGATATAACCACAATACAAAGTCACCAAAACATAAAAAAAAAAAAAATTAAAACATCGCTGTGCCGGTGAGTCCGCGTAATAGTGCGATTAATACAACGTATGGGAATGCATCAGGCGGGACGAAAGGGAATATTTTCTGCCCCATGGTCAGGTCAAGTAAGTAATATTCGCGAACTATTTCAGCGACGGAGCTGATACTATAGAACTTTGTTTTTTAGTTACCCCATTAGTTATATCAATTTCCAGTAATAATTACTGCGATGTCACTATTTGTTCATTCATCATGGAAATAAATGACAGTACATTTATTTCGATTATTAATACGTATTTTATCGAACATTGTTTCCTTAATTTCTTAATATTTATCTCTTTCTGTGTTGGAGTTAACTTACCTTTCTTATATTTCCGGCCACTGCCTATTAACCTATTACTCATTATTCTACCTTATCTCACACAATAATCTAATAATAAATATTTTTTTGTTTTATTTCATTGTTTTATTGAAGAGTATAGTTAAATTATTACTCTGGTGAATCCTGACCTAATTTTATAATACACTTTGTTTCAGGTGCTTTTCTCATTCCATACACCATTATGTTAATTTTTGGGGGTCTACCTTTATTTTATATGGAGCTCGCACTCGGACAGTTCCACAGAAGCGGCTGCCTAACGATATGGAAGAGGATATGTCCTGCACTCAAAGGTAAGCTACAAATATAAAATTAATAAATCATCAATCAGTGTAAAAGGTGCATCTTGTCTAAAGCACGTAGTTCACGTACTTCTAGTAGATTTCAATAGAGATTAAGCGAGACTACGTTTTTATTGGCATTTTGCACACAATGATAAGCACTGAGACTTCCAGTTCCTCAGCTGAAGAACTCTCCGAAGCTCATCCAGTCGGTCAACACCCACCATTCAATCGAAGCCTTTGTTTGCGAAATCACTTCTTTGTACGCTCAAACAAAAAGTGTATTTTTAGGTTCGCATTTCGCATTTTCGCGTCACGTCAATAATTTAACACTAGACTAATTTACTAAGATTGGTGGGACCTTTAAAATGGCCTGTAAAGTTCATTGATTATTAATTTATCTTAGGCAAAGGAAATGATTCAGTTCTAATCGAGTCCGATTATTTTAATTACTGCAATAATTAATTATATCCAACGACTTCAATGTTTGAGTGTGTTTGAGATGAGAAAGCTTGATATTTACGAGTAAATGCAGTAAGGATGCCAGATTACCAGTTTTAAGTTTATTTAGGGAAATTTTAAGTATAAAGACAAGTAGGGTTTATATGTATGTCAACAACACTAATGATTGTCCATTTTTATATTCATATGCAGAATTAAATTCTATCTTTTCTATAATACAGCAGTTGTATATGCATAGGTTATCGATAAAGTAGAACTCAATATTCATAACTTTATTATAGGTGATTTAAAAAAAAATACGTAAATTGTAAAATGCATGCATTGAAGAAACGACAAATGTTAAGTTTTGTAACAAAATTGTGCTAAGTTCAAGATCAAGTGAAAAATGAAACTTGTGAAAGTGTGAAATAATAATAATAATAAAAATGCATTATGTAAATGAAACATAGCTATCTATCTACATGTACTTTGCTTTAATCAACGTAAATGGTGTCGTAGTTAATACTATGGTTTATTCAAATTACCAAAAATAAATTAAAAAAAAAATCGTATCTGAAATTTTTCGTATTTCTATTCATTTTCCTCTTTTTTTCTTTTAGGCATTCCAAAAGCATTTCTACAAGTGTAAAGAATGATTGATGAAATCCTTATTTATCTAACTATAATATTTTGTTAGATAACACAAAATTGTAGTATAGTTATTAAATAATGTTGCTAAATACATTAACACCTTTTAGTCTCTTTAAATATAAATTAATCTAAACTACCAGTTTTCGCTCTGTCACTAATCAATTTCAAGTTGCCGCAATAAGCACGAGACCTTATTCGTTACGTAAACATTAAATGATTTAGCAATTGAAATGTAAGAGAAAATCAAATCATCTAAAGTGAATTGGCGTTTGAAGATGTAATGAAAACAACAGAAACCTTTTAGCTGTGAGTGGAATCAAATTTTTGCTCATGTTCAATTCATTAGCAATTTATCTTTGACACGCGGTACTGGTATAAACGAAGGGCGAACGGAAAGATGCTACTTCGTTCCTTGGAATTCATCAAGAAGCGTATTTCAATTTCAGATTTTCACTATCAGTCCGATTGCAACTACACATTGTAGTATCCCTCAACGTTAAGAGCATCCAAACAAAACAATAAATCTTAATCCATCCGACACCAGCAGAATTAATTATACTATATTAACATAAAATTCTAAATTAGAGGTAGATTTCGGTATACTGTCTTAATAATTTACGCTACGTTTTATTATTATAAGCACACCATACATATATATATATATATATATATATATATATATATATATATATATATATATATATATATATATATATATATTTATGCATAGTACTTTGTGACTTCCAAATCAGATACACAGCGAACGTTGTGACTTCCACTTTTGGAAGTCACAACGTTTTCCCTTACTTTTAGCGCCAACATTTCCCAGATGTCATTAGAAGCGTTATTTTGAAAAATGTGTAGGAAGTCACTTGAACCACCCTATGACCGCAAAACTTTGTTTTAGTTCGTGTGTAGATGTATGGCGCTAGTGTCGCCTCAGAGTAGACACTTGTAGCACGATATGACTTCCGCTTAGCTTCAAACATACACAAAAACGTGATGTCTTTGTTTTTCCTAAGGAGCGCAATTATCTCTTATTCACTTGTACGTCGGGGTTATGAATTCGGTTAGCGGCAACGTCGCATTGGAGAAGTGATTGTTAAATCAGTTAATGCTAACGCAGGTTAAACTTCTATAAATTTAACCGTCGCTGTTCGCAAACGCTCTGACTTCCTCCATTTATTACCAAATATTTTACTTATTGATATTATAAAATTAAAATGCCATTGCCAAGAGGCCGTTTGTTAGTTGCAATGGCTATTAAAGATGGTAAGTACCAATGTCTTCTTATTTTCTTATATTTTTTAAATTTTCAATGGCTTAAAAACTCCAAATATCATTGTTATTTATTAATTCTTGAACTGAAATTAATCGCCGTTTTGTCATATGTGTAAATTTTAACATTAAAATGCTAATATCCATGAGCAATCTTGCCCACATTGACTGTTAAATTTAGTAATTATACCTACATAGAACTCGTACTGATCTTTTAGAAAATAAAGAAATTTCACCTACGGCTGTTCCGACAGAATATCTTGACGTTAATAAGAATAATTTTTCCGAAAACGACAAAATCGTGAATTCAGATGTACTCACAAAATGCGAGGGTGATACTAAGAATGGTACTGCAATAATGCCAGAAGTCCCAATTAATCAAAGAACATTTGTAAGTACCTATAATGCTTGCGTATTCAATAGTTTGCAATAAATTTACGTAGATGTTGCGTTGTACCGCTGAATAAGTAAACATTTAACAATTTTTAAGTTTCTCGTATTCTTCACCGTTTATAACTAATTTTTATAGGATTGGATTAACAACAGCAACTTTGATGGCTGTTCTGATTATAACAATAGTGAAATTGGTAATGACAAAACTGAGTTGGAAAGTTGTGATGCAAAAAAAAGCAAATATACAACTGAATCATTTCGACACTACACCCGAAATAAACACATATTCATGCTCTCGTAATAGTAACTTTTCATACGTACCTAACTGTCCTTTATCGAACAATCAAAATAATGAGGATAATTTAGAATGTTCTTTGTCAAAGAAAATTACGGTAAGAGTTACAAATTTTAAATAGACTGTGTTGTAAGTTTGAGTGTCTTTTTAGATTTTACAAAATGTTCCGATTTTTCCTGTAATAAATACAAATGATATTGAAACCCTTTATCGCTATGACAGTTCTGTTGTATCAGATTCAGTTTCTTTACCTGTTGGTAAAGAGTCTGAAATTTTTCTTGATAAAGTCTCTGGCAAAAATGAAAATGCGATATTGGAAAATTTAGTATGTTCCCCTTCTCTAAATAAAATCGAAAACACTGACGAGCACTCGACAGACAATCCTTGTAATGTAACGCATAATTTTGAAATATTTGATTATAAATCGAATTCAAGTATCGGTGAAGATAATGATGATAGTAGAGATAAAGATTTCAATATTACTGAATATTCAAGTGATACCAACGATTCTTCCGAAAGTGGTACTACCACTCTTGCATCTGAAATCAACGTTATTTGCGAACCACCTTCTCAACCAATCTGTCGAATTCTGTCTGAAGAAATTAAGGTAAGTACGGAAGTCTGAAGAAATTAAGTTAAATGTGTTTTCATTCTATGCATATTCAATTATCTGTTGATAGAGTAAGAGAAAAAAAGTAAAGAAAATTCGGTGTAAATATTGTACTGATGATATAGACACAAAAAATTTCAATCGACACTTACAAAGGAAACATGCAACCGAAAGAGAAGTCATAAGCATAATGCAATATCCGAAAAACAGCAAAGAGAGGAAACGCGCATTGGGTCTTTTAAGAAACGAAACTAATTTTGATCTTTATATCAAGGGGACAATAAGGCCCAACCGAGAACTAACTCCATCCTCAATACAATCGGGCAAAGGCATTCAATATTACCCGTGTGCTTCCTGCAAAGGTTTGTTTGTAAAAGAATATTTGAGACGACATGCTAAAAAGTGTTTAGCATACAAAATGCATGCCAATACTAATCAAGAAGGATCTAAAAGGAATCATCTCTCACGCTCTCATACAATTACGGCTTGCGCAGTTGATCCTACTAATGTTATTTCGAAGTTAAATGTTAAAGAACAGGTAAATATATTAGGTGCTTTACATATTCTAATATTCTACGTTCTCCGATTTCAAATTATGATGATGTACACATTTAATTTTAATTGTAGGTGTTTGATATAATGAAACCCGACGATATTGCTTTTGAGGCAAAAAAGGACCTTCTTATTGCTCATTTTGGCAATTCTTATTTGAAAAAACACAGGCGCGAACGTATGGCGTATGCTTGCAGCACGCGAATGCGTGAACTTTCTCGTTTACTACTGGCCTATCGAGAAATTACTGGTAATGACAATACCTGCCTTAAGGACTTACTGCGCCCACAGCATTTGGATAATATATTATGTGCTGTTAGGAATATCGTCGGATTTGATCCTTATACAAAAACCTTCAAATCCCCGAGTCTTGGCATGCATTTGGGGACATCGCTGAAAATAATATGTGACGAATATACGCACTTGGTCTTAATGGAAAGTGACGGATTTAAATGCCATTCGATGGAAGAACGTAAAATACTGTTGCAGGATATAAAAAATTTCAAAAAGTTAATTGAATCTCGATGGAATATCGAAGTGGCAGCGCTAGCAAATAAAGACTTACAAGAAAAAAAATGGTCAAAACCGCTTCTCATGCCATTAGTTAGTGATATCAAGAAATTTCGCGATGAAACGCTTAACATTGCAAATAACTGTAAACAGTTATTTTATAATAATGAAGCTAATCGAAACACATACAAAGAATTAGTGAACTGTATCTTGGCTTTATTGATTGTTTTTAACAGGAGGAGAATTGGTGATGTACAGTTTTTGAAACTTCAGGATTATGAACGCGATAAGAAGACAGATTGCACTGACTTTGAATGTATTTTAACAGACTCTGAAAAAATGTTAACAAAAAAATACAAAAGGGTGATAAATAGCGGAAAGGGATCTAGAGCAGTGGTAATTCTAATACCGGAAAATATTCAGAGTCTCATTACAGTCTTATTAGAAAATAGAAGTAAGTACATCCCACCAGATAATGAATATGTTTTTGCAACTCCAGGTAGCAGAGTAAAGTGGGGTAAAGGGGACGTAGCAATCAGGACACTCGCCGAAAAAATGAATTTAGAAAATCCACACGCAATTTCCAGTAATAAACTAAGGAAACAGATAGCGACAGTTATGCAGATATTAAATTTGAGCAAAGATGAGACCAAGCAGTTTTCCGATTTTATGGGGCACACCCTTAAAACCCACGAAGAATTCTACGAGTAAAAACAAATTATTACAATAAACAATTTATTTACTTTATAATTTTTTTTAGGCTTCCAGTCGATATTTTCCAAACCGCCAAGGTGTCCAAAATACTTCTGATGATGGAAAAAGGATGTATCCCGGCAGAATATAAAGGAAAATCTTTAACCGAAATTAATTTTGATAATAACTTAGAATATGCAGAAGAATATGATATTGACGGTGATGGTAATCTTTGAAACGAAAAAAATATATACCGCAGTAAAAATTGACTTTTTTTTTAAGAGGATGGTATTACTTTTAATGAGGAGCACAGACCAAATGTGAATGAGAGGCCAAAGAATGAAATATGTAATCAAGAAAAAGATACTAAAGACGAAGGTATAATTACAGTATTCGTTACAGTTTGTTTGTTAGAAATGTGAAATTTTTGTAATGCCACTATCTTTGGACTATCCAAATTTTATAATCGAGTGACAAATATGAAACAGAAAAGCAGTACAGTAAAGTGCATGTTATTTTTTTAATTCCAAGAGGCGGGAAAATTTGTGAAGCCTTCGAACAGGATTCCAAAATATGGCCATTATAAAAACCTAGTCGAAGATTTCACAAAGCTTTCCGAGTAAACAGTCTGCTTACCTCGGCTTATGTTTTCACATTAATGACAATATTATAGTGTTCTGCAAATTTTATTAAATTATTTTTTCGTATTCAAGTAAATACAGCGGAAATCCAAGATGGCGACCAAGAAGGCTTAAGTAGCAAACATACTCAACGTTCGCGTAAACTTGCAAAAAGACGTAAGTTACACAGACAGAATTTTTTTACTTGATTAAATAATTAATCTATTTCAAGGATGGTCTAATAGCGAAATTGATTTGTTGGAGAAACGATTTAAATTTTATCTGGAAAAGAACCAATATCCACCCGGCAAAGAGCTTTCGGAATTTATCCAAAAGCACAAAATTAAACGATCTGTGGCTGTTGTAAAGTCGAAATTACAACACTTAATGAAACTAAATTACAAATAATTATTTTATTTTGTATTACTTCTATTGTTTTGTTGTTTAGCTTTGTATGTTTATACTGTATGTAACATACTCGTATAATTCAACGGCGTAATGTTTTATATCCAGAAATTTCTGACAATTATACTACACCTTATACCTGAATTTTTAATATTTTTCCTGAAATCTCCTAATCCGTCGGGGCTTAACTTTAATTAATACTAAAGCAAAAATACCTTACTACGAAAAAATCATGTATTTGGTAACTACCCTTGCTCCTAATTGCAACTTAAGACAGACTTAAAACATCCTGCATAAACGCTGGGTTACGAAGTGGCATCCGTTGGTTATTTTCACAGCTGCACTGTAGATATATATGTATGCATAAACACAACACGCACGTTGTGACTTCTGCATATTTGGCAACAGTGCTGGAAGTAACAAATTGACATCTATTACTCTAGTTGTATATTGTATTGGAAGTAACTGCGCGTTTTGTAAACACCTTATATATACCAAAAATAAAATCAAGAAATTGTTTCCCCTCCTTTGATGAACGTGTTGTGTAGGTTCCCCTAAGCCAATATATACAAAATTTACTTAAAATATGTGACTCTTTATACTGGAAGTCAGGTCGCCCGCGCAAGGTAACGGAAGTCACAGCTTAACATGTATCAATATATATATATATATGAAACAATATTTACAACTATTCCTCAATTTCTTAGGCTTATTTTTTCCAAATTTGGCGTTATGTTCATGTTTATTTTATAGGAATTAAATACTTATGCACTGATACAAGGGATATCTTATAAATCAAAGAATTTTCTTTTTAAATATTCATTGGGGAAGAGACCTTTTCATTAGGGTACTTTCATCGCATACTTATTTTCTTTTCAATTCTATCAATACTTCAAATTTAAGAAATTATTTTGCACCAAATGTCGATATTTAAATGTATTCTATGACATTGAAACTTTACAACTATGGAAAGCGAAGGTGAGGACACGAAATACTCCTTCCTTGTAAACCACACTAAAGCTACAACTCCTCACTGCTACGTGTTTAATTAAGATTCCTTCCGCAAAAGTTTTCAACCAAGTTACACCTGCAGGAAACATAAAACATCTGTTCTCAGTTTAATCACCGTTTTAATATCTGATATTATTTATGGTAATCAGGGTGGCTTCGCCAAGAGGGAATTTATTCGATTAATAAACAGACGTCCATATTAAGATAATTTAATATTACCTACGTTTGCCGCCAAAACACTCTTTATTCTTATGCAAAATTAGCAAATAGTTGTTAAAATGGTTGTAAACAGGAAATTACTGTTGATATAATCTTGATCGTGATATAAAGGTATTGATATTCGGTATCGCAAAAAGTATCAATACTTTAATATTCGATGCTTTGAATTTGCAAGTGCATTTTTAAGAATATAAAGTTATCCATCATTGATAATAGAGACTATTTTACTAAAAATAGGTTTGTCGTATTAATCGTAAATTTAATATAAATAAATATTGTGTATTGAAAATAATTTGGAATCATTTAAAACAGGTTTCAAAGCCTAATAAAGGAGTCATTTTAGGTACGGCTACTCGTTACCTGCTTAACAAATAAATTTTAAATTTGTTAAAATAAACTATAAATAGACAATAGCTCGAGATGCTAATATAAGCCTTATACGTAATTGAAACTGTTTTATCTTACCTGGTATTTTTTATATCTTTATTATATTTTCTCCGGGAAATTTATTTCTTCGGATGTTATATGCGGTAACAATGCGGTATTTCCCCCATCTGGGTAAATAAGCTATCTTAAATGACAGTTAACTGGTTGTCAAATTTGAATTCATTTGGACTACCTAATGCGAAACAATCGAAGGCAGATTACTGGTATTTGAATTTAATTAACACCCTTCCGTGGCCAGGAGAGACGAACTTTTACGCCACAACACTCAAATAATCAAGTTCCACAAAAGTTTACCTGAAAAGTATCGATATATCACCTGTATAATCCATATCATTACGTGAAGGACCTTCCAGAATGTGAAAATCCCTATAATAATCACCATTTTATTTGATTTTTATGACACCTCTGAAATATAAAATTCTAATATAATAAAAATGATCAATCTTCTATGATCTGAACATGTCGACCCAGTCGATGAGGCCGTGATGGGTTGATGCCTGAGGAATTCACAAACTCGTGGATTTCACCAGGATAGCGGTATAAAACAGAAAACATGCTTTAAATCACGCTCAAAATGGCTTTGCGAAAGGGGATTAATTCTTAATTCGAAAGGCTTTGACTGACTACTTCAGAGAGTGCCGTAATCGACAGTAAGACTAGGGAAATTTAGCTACTAAGGATACAACGCTTCAAATTCCTGACTTCAGACTCAAACTTCACATCAAATCAATTTCAATATATCAATGCTGGGGATTCTATCTGGAATATTTAAACTTCTAAAAACCTCTAACTCTGACTCCCCAATAATCAACCTCATTATCATCTTCGGAAAAACATCACCTTGTAATATCAACCTCTAAACAACTTGCGCACCTTGTATATCATTCTTAAAACGTATCACAATGTTCCATTAATTCATCATTAACATTATTATTTCTCTTTCTCTGCTTAAAATCATCAACAACTTTCTCCTCATCAGAAGTATCTGAACCCAAATGATCTTCCCCTGTCTGAATACAATTTTTTCTACATCAAATTGTCTCACCACTCTTCCTCTCAAAACACTGTTTGTTGCTGTATCTTAATCGAAACATTAACTCAAACATTCCATAACTAATACATAATCATCAATACTACTCCATCATCTTTCTGATACGCTCCATCTCCATCCTTTCCTTATCACAACTCGAATCGTCAATAAAGATTGGTTTGTTCCTGCCACATCCGACTCTTCACTGCCAAAGTTCCTTGGTTCCGCCAACTCTGGTCTTCAGGAACGTCCACTTCCTGTTCCCTGGTGGGCTTATCCGGATTCATTCTTGCAGCGATGTATATAAAAATTTTTGAATCAAAAAACCTGCATTAGCTTTTTCTATGTAACGAGAAATTTTCACAAATTCGAAATATGTGATCTTAATTTTACTGAATACAATTATAAAACCAACGAGCACCACGTTGGGACTGCCAAATAAATATACTGTGTACTGATTGAATTAAATGAAAATGCAAAATGAATTTTAAAATGTAAAGAAAATAAAATTAGCTAGCTCAACGGATAAAATTTCAAAGAACGCAAAAAAAAACTATTAACCTCAGAGTTACCCTCGCGAATTAAAACTTGAATCTAACCACGAAAAGTAAAATGTGAGTGAATGAAATCAGACTTTCTTAATTACCCGAGAAATTGAAAAGGTTTAATATAAAATAAAAGAACAGAATTTTCAACCCAATGACACTAATTAACAATCAAATTTATTATTCAAAATGGGTTAAATTACAACTTGTGCAGAAAAAAATCGTGAACTGAAGGTTCTGGCCTAAAATAAAAAATGCACTTGACTTCAAATTAAAACAGGACAATGCACTATCCTATGCAACGCAAAAGTTTTGTTTGTTCAGGAAGATAATCCTAAATATTTCAATTTCAATCCACGTGGTTTTAACAAATTAAAATAAACTAAGCGTGGACAATTACTAGAAATTTACAAAATTGAAAAACTAAAAGCAAGAATAAAGCTTCTACTCACTCAAACGAGGTGATTGATAATTAAAAAAGAAACAGCAAAATTGAAAAACGGAAAAATTAACTCTTTAAACTATAATGAGAAAAAATAAACTAAAATGTATCTTCCCAAACAAAAATAATAAATGATCTTATATCTACTACATGTACACATTAATATAACAATTATCACAACATGAATTCCTTGATTGGCTATATAAAAGACAAACAATGCGAAATTTACAATATCAAAATGAAATACAAAATGGCAACAAAGATATACAAAAATACATCTACTCACGTTAATAGTCGAACAAGGAACTGCTTAACAAAACTCTACAATAGTTTTTCATACAAAAACCCTCTCTCAAAAACGTACAACGCAAACGGATAACAATTCAACAATATTGAATAGAATCCGCATTAAATCTACATGAGCAAACAATAGACAATTTAAATGAATGGATTAAATTAAAAAACCTAACACTAAATAAATTAAAAATGATTCAAAAACCTCTATAACTAAATTTATACAAACAAAATCTAAATTTGTGAAAATTCTCGGTTAATTGAACAACAGCTCGGAAGAAAGTAAACAAATCAAAATATGCAACTCAAAATACACTCAGCGGTAACGCGGGTTGTCTAACCATAGCAGTATGTTACCTCTGTAAAATTCATTTAAGTAGTGGAGTTGAAGCTCCAAGATGAAAGCAATTCTTCTATTTCTAAATTCTAACAGGTGTTATCGAGTATTAATAAGCAAACAACTTTATTAAGCACGAGAGATTTATCCATATATCGCGTGTACGTGATTCAACATTAGTTATGACGGTTATGCGCAAAACAACTACCAAGGTTCCCCGAAAACACACGAGGTGCAGCAAAACTCAAATAATCATAGTTGTGGCAAGTTGCTACTTATTTATGAGAATACATGAGTTTAACAGCAATTATTATTGTTCTTGTACTAAGTATATGCTTTAGTTAGATACAGTACCTATAGTCACAAGTAATACGTTACTTACCACATATCAACAGTTTGATTACGATTATTACACAAGAATTTTTCAGGTACGCTGCATAATAGTCGATAATAAGAGCACTATTTACAGTAAGAACTTGCATTCAGGAAACTGCGTTTAGTTGCAGGTATTAATTGAGGAGAATAGTTGCAAGTAAAACTTTGTCTATTGCAAATGATTTTTTATCAAATAAACACTTTACTTAACCCATTTTTCGCAGTGTTGAATCCCTTCAGTTTTAATTTAAGCATTTTTATAATATCTTTATAACAGAAATCTTTTGCGTTAGAGTGTAATATCACACATTTACAGCGGTCTGTGTTGGATTATCAATAATATTTCATCAATTAATAACAGAAAGCAGTGTTATATAACGTAAAGTAAGCGGGCTCTCACAATAGCAGCCCTAACCAATGTTGTATAAATGCGGGGGAACATGGACACAAAATTACTAATTTATCTTACCCTACTTGATATTGGAACCTGTGTTACCCGAGTTTCTTTTCTTGTTCAAGAACTCAAGTATTACCACGGTTGTCGCAGATTCAAACATCACTCTGGTCAACTGTAGTAACAGATTTCTTTTTTTCATGATATAATAATAATCTGAATCAACTGCTTTCAATAACTCTTTTTATAATGTAATTTATATTTATCGTATTGAGAAATTGATTTCAAGAACACTATCAATAAAAATAACTTTCACTTCATTGACAAAACAAATATCTTTAAAATTAAAGCAGTTCTGCACCCGAAATAGTGCATCGATGATTTATCTCGGATGAGACAATACACTAACAATGATATTGTATTACGCATTACGAACACAGCTGCTGTAAATTCTCGCATTAACAGAAACCTCAATACAGTGCTAACTCAAAATTAAGCTAAATTGCATTATACCTCTATTGTTCTCAGACCACACGAATAACACCGAATTTATTGTATGTACAAATGTATGTTCATGTATCTGTCTACATATGTACATTTGTGGCTTTGCAGGTGTGGGATACGCAATATGCCTCATCGATTTTTACATGGGAATGTATTACAATACTATTATTGGTTGGGCAGTGTATTATTTACTAGCGTCCTTTCAATCCAGCCTGCCATGGACGACTTGCGAGAACGAGTGGAACACGAAGTACTGTAAGCCGGTCAGAGAGCAACACCTTCAAATGCAACAAGTCCAGCCAGGGAATTTTTCGAGTAAGTATCGAAATATCGTTTACATGTTGCGATCATAAACTTCAAAACTAATAAAAAAAAGCCTCAAGTTTTTTAATAAGATGCGAAAAGATACCTATTTTGTAATTTCAAGAATCCTAACCAGTACTAAATGTTTGATTTTGTTGTTGTCTCTCTTTCTTTCTTTTCTTGTTTCTTCTCTTCTTCTCGGTTCTCTCCATCCTATTATTTTCACCATTCTTTATTCTCAATTCTCTCAAACTGAGCTGTGCATTGTAAACCTCTTGCCTTCACTCTTTCTTGCTCTCTGGTTCGGTTGCCTCCAAAAATTTGGCGTAGGATTTTCCTGTCCAACGTTTCTATTTTTATAAAATGTATAATAAAGCTGGCCTTAGAACATTATCGGCCCTTATCTGTATGACTGCGGCGACTTATTTTGTTTTTAATATAAGTCACCGTTTGATGTCTCAGCTATTTTATCGTTCTTTATACGAGATAAACTAGGTTAACTTTTTGCTCAACTATTATTTATTATACGACACACAATGTTTATTTATTGAAAATGATCGTTATCTACATAGATCAATCAGCGAAATGTTAAACACTATTATTGTTTGTAAATCTTTAATGTTTGATTACACTGGTTAACAAGATTTTTGCCCCAAGCACAAAAATGCCTGATTCTCATATACTTTTACATGCTGAAATCAATTATTATTTCAGAATTCCCCATCACCCTTAGTTTTTATGTTCCACAGGATATTCGCTTATCCACCTAAAATATGCATTCATCGATGTATACTATATAAGAGAACATGTCTTGACGTTATTTTCACTTGTCGGAACTGATCAACCAGCATGCAATGGTTCATGTTTGTAACATGTTTTGAACGTGTTTTAAGACCTGTATTTCGTTGTCGGCTACAGCTCAGTGAATGAACATATACTCTGACGTTGTTAACGTTTTAAAGAGTGTTGCGTTGTGGTGCATTCAAGTTATTGTAGTGAAACCGCGAACATTCGATCATCTGTAAAAACGCCAAAGAAATGTGTAAACCAACCAAACTCTTTTTGCTACATTTGCAGTAAATTGACATTTAAATATCAAACACGCTCTTGCACACCTCTCCTTAAAAAGTGCTATTTCAAGTGTAAAGTAGGAGATGAAGACAAAAGCTGGGCTCCCCATATTTGCTGTGTTACGTGCATCAGACTTCTTACAGCGTGGGCAAAAGGTAAACGACATATTCCTTTTGCTATTCCTGTGATTTGGAAGGAAACATCAGATCATATTACCGATTCTATTTTTGTTTTTTTTATTATTTTTTTACAAATATAAATGGTATGACTTCAAAATCCAATCATACTGTAAAATAGCCTAATATTCCATCTGCTCTGAGACCAGTACCTCACAGTCTGAGATTATCTGTGCCTAAACCTTCACAGAACATGGCACTAAGCCACAATGAAAGTGCTGATGGCGAAGTAAACGAAGAAAATTTTGCAAGTGACAATATGGATTTGGATCTAACATTTCAAACAGATTCTTCTTGTTGTGTGTCGCATCTTCTAAGTCAAGAAGACCTCAACTACCTTGTCCGCGATTTAAAGTTGTCTAAGAAGCAAGCCGAACTTCTAGGTTCCAGATTAAAAGACTGAAATCTTCTTCAGAGTAGAACAAAAATTGCTCTTTTTCGTAATCGCCATGCAGAATTTGAGAATTTGTTCTCTATGGAAGAAGGACTTGTATTTTGTAATGACGGACGTCCGTTCTGTTATGAAGACACCTGATCATGACCATAATACAGATGAGTGGCGTTTGTTCATTGACGCTTCCAAATTAAGCTTGAAAGTGGTACTACTCCACAATGGAAATAAGTTTTCCTCTGTTCCTTTGGGTTATGCAAGCGATTTGAAAGAATCTTATGACAACATGAAGCTTCTTTCGAAAAAAATAAGTATAACGACTTTAAGAGGAATATTTGTGGCGATTTGAAGTCAATTTTGCTCGGCATGCAACTCGGTTACACAAAATTTTGTTGTTTCCTCTGTGAATGGGACAGTCGGGATAAGAAAAATCAGGAAAAAAAATAAAATTGAAAAAGCAACATGATTATCTTTTAAGGAGATTTGCGACGGCTTCTTGGGAAATCGTAAAACTGAAAACTACGTAGAGATTGTTAATTAACAATCTACTGGCCTCATATAAAGCCATGGATTGCAACATGAGTCTAAAAATACACTTTCTTGACTCCCGCTTGCACTTTTTCCCAAAAAAACCTTGGAGCAGTCAGTGACAAACATGGAGAAAGATTTCACTAGGACATTCTAGTCATGGAGAAGAGATACCAAGGCAAATGAAGCCCTGCTATGTTGGCAGACTATTGTTGGACACTGGAGAGAGATGTTTCTGATGCAAAGTACAGTCGAAAGTCATATATCAGCAGATTTTCCAAGTAAATATATCACTTTGTACGTCATTTTTCCATAATTTATACACATATTATAATATCGCAAAATTTCATTGCTCTGTCACTCTGAAACCCTGCCTGATAGAAAAATTCTGAAAACAGACATGAAATAAGTGTAAAAAGTACTACCAAGTTCACCCACTTTACATCATGGGACAAAAAAATATCTGAAATTTTGTTGATCCAGTGTTATCTATTTTTTATGCAGCATCATTTTGTACGTGATAGCCACTTTAGCCATATTCCGACCGCTTTCTGCGACATTCTTAATTATACTTCAATTTATTTTGATATTAAAAATTTTAAAAAGTGTTTGAAAGATATAAAGTACTCCGCTGTCCTGTTGTTAATTTTTCTCAAAAAAAATTCTGCCATACTTCGTTATAATATACTTAAATATTTTGATTATTCTTTAACTAAGAGTAACTGTTAAATTAACAAAAGTTAAACAATTTAAAATTAAATTAAAAGATATTACACTACGATACTGCCTCTAGTTTCAACGAAACCTGAATTTTCCAGTTTCTGATGTTCCTTTGTTAGAAATTAGGATAAAATTTCGTCAGTTTATACAAAATTATTAAATTATTCATAATATTCTGGAGGTTGACATGAGAAATAATTGCACACAAACAAAAATATAGGGTACCATTTAAAAAAGTCAAATTCTTTGAGTTGTACATAATTACATCGATGAAAATGTTATTGTTGCATTAGATTGAGTATTTTAGCGACATTAAAATATGAATGTCCAAACAAATACAAATTCAACACCCCTTAGATAAAGATTTGCATCGAGGCCATTTTTTACGACCAAATAAATATATTATTATTAATGATCTCATATGTATCTGCAAAGAATATCAATCATTTTTTTAGAATTACATAAACACGTGAGATGGTAATAGTTTGTCGAATTCTGGAATTCGGATAATTGACGTTTGTATTAATACTGTATTGGACGTTCCATGTGTTTTATTGTAGAAAAAAAGTCTTTTGTATAAAATTTTTATAGTGTTTAATGTCACATAATTTAAAAATATTTCTGACTATACAGAGGGTCCCAAAAGTAGACAAGTGCATACTTAGTCCGTTATTTTAAATGGAACATACTATAGATTCGTTCGTTCCCTGTAGATACAATTTTTGTTTACCAAAATAAAAAATAGAGCTGTATTCAAATAACTAGCCTTCGATGGAACCTCATGTATATTAAACTTTTATCATTCGGATTTTGTTTCAACTAGATCATTTTCACGTGTAATATATCTACACATTACTTGGGTAATATAACGGTTTTCAAAATAAAACTACCGATCTTTCGATACTTTTATGCAGATATCTCACGATTAAAGTTATTATTTCAATATTTTCCTCTTACAGGCGAGAAGTATTGGAGCAGTACAAATCCGACGGCTTAGACCGCATGGGGCCTATAAAACCTACCCTAGCGTTGTGTGTTTTCGCTGTTTTCGTCTTAGTATACTTTTCTTTGTGGAAAGGCGTCAGAAGTACTGGCAAAGTAAGTCTTATCCCATAATCCGACCAAAAACCTTTTATCAACATTTACAAGTACGATTATAGGCAGTATGGATAACAGCCTTAGCCCCTTACGTTGTATTGTTAATATTATTAGTACGCGGAGTTACGTTACCAGGGGCCGGTGAAGGCATTTTGTATTATTTAACACCACAATGGCACAAACTCTACAACTCGAAAGTATGGATCGACGCGGCCTCCCAAATATTTTTCTCCCTCGGCCCCGGATTCGGAACCCTACTAGCTTTGGCTAGTTATAATAAATTCAACAACAATTGCTACCGAGACGCACTAATAACCAGTACTATTAACTGCTTAACCAGTTTCTTAGCTGGTTTCGTAATTTTCTCGGTATTAGGATACATGGCCAAAGAGCAAAATAAATCAATAGAAGAAGTGGGGTTAGAAGGTGAGTTCTGAAGTTTATTTCAAAGAGTGTACGTAACAGATTTATTCTTCCACTTAAGGTCCTGGGTTTGGTATTCATCGTGTATCCCGAAGCAATAGCAACTATGACCGGATCCGTCTTCTGGTCTATCATATTCTTTCTGATGCTCATTACACTAGGATTGGATAGCACGTTTGGGGGACTAGAAGCTATGATAACAGCTCTTTGCGATGAATATCCTAAAGTTTTAGGAAGACATCGGGAAATATTTGTCGCTTTGCTGTTGTTGTGCATATACATATGTGCCTTGCCCACTACGACATATGTAAGTATATTGTTGAAATTCATTTATATTTGCTAGAATGTTTCCAATTGTTTTTATTGTGTGTTATAGTTTTAATTTTGGAAGTAGGAAAGTATTGGTGTTTTCTTTTCTTCCAATTTCTACAAGATGTTGTTTACTCTATTTCATCTATAAGATTTTTGAAAATACTGAGATCGCGTTTATGATATACGATGTCGATTTCCGGAATATTTTCTTTTTACGTGTAAAGAAAGTTATATGAAAGTCAATCAAAAGACTTCTTTTTGGCGCCACTTGTTCCATATTTTCTTTTAAGATAAGTATTTGCCAATACTTTTGACAATGTGCTTTGCTACTTATATAATAATAACATAAATTTATTGGCATACAAATTATATATACATATCAAACTCATATATGCCAAAAGGATAAATCATCGTAAGATGTTCTTTCTTTAACCTCCAATCACTTATAACGCCCAGATTTTCACATGTAATGTAGGCCAAAAGTTTCATATATGCGAATTGTTACTCATCCAATTTATATTTGATTTCATTTTTCGAACACCCAGCAATTTTAAACCAAAAATCGAAAATTGCCAATTATTCTGCTTTAAATAAAATATATATATTATTTAACAATATATATATTTTTTATTTAAATATGTATATGAAGAAAAATAATTAATTAATTTTGAAATTTTGATTTTGACGTTTTTAAGACCTGAGGATGGCGTGCCATAGCCGACACATGTTATCTTAAGATATATTAAACACTTTTTATGAATCTAAGGACGTTTTCTTCATATACATTTTCACTAACTACATTCAATGGATTTCAACATACAAAGAAAAATACTTGTATTGGGATACTATTCCAAATATCAGTTATTTATAACCAGGCTTGTAATTTCGGTCCTGTTCGATCATCTGCCGTACGAAACTTTTTACTCGGAGTGTCCCTCCACAGTCTCTCGCGTCCCCACCAACTTGGGATGCCACAATGCGACTAGCGACTATCAATGCAGATGCATGTGCATACAGAAAGATTGGTTTTCGTTTTCATTTAATAATTCCTGAGTTTCCTTTATTTATTTTAAGTTTTTACTAGAGATTCCATTTTTTATTCTATATTTTGAAGAATGAAGTTATTCTTAGTTTAAATTTTATTATAAATTTTCTTTTAGAGAAGGTTCTAGCAATACAAAGCATTACTGCGCGATAATCTGCGACCATTTCTTTTTGAAAATTTAAGAATGTACCTATAGTTGCTTCGACTATAATATTGTTTAATGATTATGGATATATACTACCACTGCGTTTCAACGGCTTTCCCTTAGAGAACAAAGACAATGGTAAATATAACCTGTTTTGTGACAACGTAATTTGTATATTTATTTTATTTTCATTGCATCGATTTTACATGCATGTTATACGCTAAGCTAATGGACTGTAGTTCATGGCAGTGCCATTCTACGTATGGGATGCATAATACTGCTACGAAGTCTGAGACTAAAGTGGTGAGTACGCGCTCCAACTACGCACCGGCTAACTCCGCCCAGCAGTGTGACGCGGCTCCTGGACACTCGCAGCAATAACTTTTAGTAGTATTACTATTCCAAGGGGACTGAAATATCAACCCTGTTTATAACTAAAAAGAAATTTTTCCATTACAGGGCGGCGTATATTTGGTAAACATGCTGAATGTATATGGACCAGCTGTGTCCATACTATTTGTAGTGTTTGTCGAAGCCGCCGGAGTCTGCTGGCTTTATGGTACAGAAAATTTTGCCAAAGACATCGAAAAAATGATTGGGCATCGACCAGGCCTATTCTGGAGAATGTGTTGGAATTACATCAGTCCTATTTTTATATTAGTGATATTCATATTTTCGCTGCTGAGCCACGCTGAAATGCTCGGCGATGAATACAAATATCCGGATTGGAGTTTCACCGTCGGCTGGGCCTTAACCGCTTCGTCCATTTTTTGTATTCCTGTATATATAGTTTACAAGTTTGTGATAACGCCAGGAAGTATGCTACAGGTGAGGAAATACGTGCGCAAAGCGGCTACGAACGTGAAACAGTGTATTTGAAAAGTTGCAAAAAAAATAGTCAAAATGCTATCTAAATACTAAAACACTTCTTCACTTTTAGAGATGGAAAATGATGTGGAAACCAGAACATTCTTCGGAAAACAGTACATTGACTTACTGCGGAGGCACAGAAGTGTGACCCCAAAATAAGAAAAGTAATTACACCTTTGAATGGTTAGTATAAGTTAGCAATAGATTTATATTATACAAGATTAACGTATCAGATAAAATGACAGCCATGTTTTATCTGATATCAAACGTAATATTTCGGAACGTAAAGTTTACATGTTATTGATACTAGTTGCTACATGTAAATATGTATTAATCTTATAGTAAAAGTGCTGTACCCCAAAGCAAAAGGCACTTAATTGTTTGATGTCGTTTCCTTAAATTACTCGACGAAAAAGTATTAGAAGTAATAAAAAAATTGTATAAAGACTCTATGTCTTGTAGCATCTTTATAATTAAGCGAAAAACATAGCTTTTAATTTGTATCGTGCTGATAATACGTGTGCGCATATGTATTTATAAGAAATATGTTACTTGCTATTATTTTGAATATACTTATATTGTGATTTTAATAATCTAGGTAATTCATTATACGTATTAGGCGGGCATACCTTAGATTCGGTATATTTGTGGGATAATCTATAAAAATCAATTTCAAGTTTTTATCATATTCTTGTTTTGAATTTAGTTTACAGCACATCTTTTCAAAAACTCACCACTTGGCACCACTAAACAATATTTTTATAAGATAGACTTGAAGCAGAAAATATCCGAACTATTCAAGCTTGAGCGTGCAAGAGAGAAAATTCCCGGTTCCTAGTAATGGAAGGAACCCAATATCTTCTGTCTCGCTCTGTTAAGCTCGCATCGTTCGGATACTTTTATCTTCAATATACTCGAGAATCCGTCATTAGCACTCGTAGTGCATACATTATGTCATGCGTTCTTACATAAGAATAATTATATTTGTTTCTTCATAAAGATATTTCAATTGTGAATCCGATTTCTTAATAATACGTTAGTTAGTAGTAGTCTGTGGTTTAAAACATCTTTTGCCTCGCGTTTCTATATGCGATACTAATAATTTATATGTTATACGTATTGATTCAGTTGCATCTCATAAATGTTTCCAGCAAAAAACTGAACGAGTCTTTTTCGTTAGTTTCATGTTTTAAAAGTAGATGCAGAGGGGAAATTCAGTATTCTTAAGTAATGATTTTACATTTGGTGTACCCTATCAAATACAAATTGAAAATATGTAATATAAACCCAATACGATTTTTAGAGACGCTTTTAGTTAATTATAAAATTGTATTCAACATGTTCAGTGTTGATTTCCTGTTCATTTCTCTATGATATTATAAGCAGCATAGATAATAACAGTGATTTCTGATTACTTTTCTGTTATGTCATATTACAGTTTGTAATTTAAATTTTTCTTATTTTCCAAAAAACTTCTAATAATTATACAGCCTAATCGCCTCTTACTTTCTTCATTTATCTATGAAACTTTCTATCAAATATAAATCTTCATCATTATGGTCTACTGAAGTGTCAAAGAAGAAGGCTTGAAACAAAAAAAAAACTTAAAAGCATTCTGTATTATAAATTATAATTCCGGAAAAAGAAGTACATGACCGCACAACGTTGAAGCTAAATAATGAGATATGTTGGGTAGATCGGTCAATAAACTAATGAACACTCAAATCACTCTTAGATCAAGCTTTCGTAGTTTTTATTACTACTTCATCTGGATGACACTGAAAGTATTACAATATCAATGAAACATTAAAAAAATATTTACTTCTTGCCATAACAACTTACGTACGAGTTGGTCGTTGGCACCACCAAAACATCAGAAAGGTACAAATGGCAAAAGTATATCAAAAATAACACTAAGGACGTATAACAATTAAAATAAAAAGTTAAAAATTTAAATTTAAAATCTCCACCATCTTTCTTATTAAGAGCAGCAACATGGACGCAGTGAATCCCAACAGTCGACTGAGGATCAAAAAGGAGGTCGGAAGATATGTAGGCAATCAACAGGTGGGCAAAGGGGGCACGGGGGGAATTAAAGATAAAAATTATGAAAATTGATTACTATTTGTCAAGTTCGATTAAATATGAATAAATATTACTCTTTTCAACATCACTTCAGAAATTGACTGATTGAAGTGACTTATTTATATAGAACATTTCCAAAAACAACCTCGTTCTGTAATGTTGTTCTGAACATAGTACCTTCGTATTGGGGAAATCGAACACATGTCCTAAATTGTTACAATGATCAACTAACGCTGTTTTTTTATATTAGTAGATATGTGTCTAACATCATTACTATGCTCTTAAAATACATCCGAATTGTGAGGTCTGACCAACGTTGGTTGCCTACATATCTTCCAACCTCCTTTTTGAACCTCAGTCGACTGTTGGTATTCATTGCATCCATGTCGCTGCTCTTAATAACAAAGATGGCGTAGATTTTAAATTTAAATTTTTAACTCTTGATTTTAATTGTTATATGTCCTTAGTGTTATTTTTGGTATGCTTTTGTCATTTGTACCTTTCTGATGTTTTGGTGTGCTAACGACCAACTCGTACGTAAGTTGTTATGTCGAGAAGTAAATAATTTTTAATGTTTCATTGATATTGTAATACTTTCAGTGTCATCCTGATGAAGTAGTAATAAAAACTACGAAAGCTTGATCTAACAGTGATTTGAGTGTTCATTGGTTCATTGACCGACCTACCCAACATACCTCATTACTTAGCTTTATAAATTATAATATATGAAGTATCTCTAGCAGCTTACTAGGCACTTATTGCGATTTTCAGATTTCTAAACTTCTCTAACACATTATTTACTACGGTTTAGTAATTCCAATTTTTCTTGTATGTATTTTAAAAAATTGTAGCCAAGATTTAAGAGCTGATGTACATTTTATTTTGTTTCGTTTTATATCAAACTTCCTATCCAATAATCTTCATAATTGTGCTGCATGTAAGATTTCTACTAGCCTAGGCTCTTATTGCAGCTTTCAGATTTTTAAATATTATTTATTATAGTTTCGTAGTTTCAATTTTCTCATTTACAGCAACGCATTTACAACCCATTAACATTTTGTAATTTTTCTAATATAAATATTCATATTTTATTAAATTATTTATTAATTTCTTTATTGAACTTCTTATATAAGTCATCATATTGCAGCCCACTAAAATGTTAAAGAGGAAAACATGAAACAACAAAAGCTTTGAAGGAAAATAGTCATTGTACGAAATCTGGTAGTTTTTCCCCCAAAAAAATCTTACAATTTTATAGCCCAATTGTCCAATCAATTTATTTTATTCACTTAGATCACAAAGTTTCGTAAAACTTTCTACACAATATAAGTCCTCATCATTATAGTCCACTAAAGCGTTAAAAGTTTGAAAAGAAGATATCTGCAATAAAACCCTTCTTTATTTTCTTTGCTTGTGTTAATTGATACATATATCTTCAATTTTCTGCCTGATAGGGTATATTAAGCTCTGTAGCCAATGTGCTAGGCACTACTAGTGAAAAGTAGAAAATCCATTTCCTTTTATAGCGTTCTAATAATATGCCCGGCATCAACATATAATTTTTACTTTCCACAGTGTTTATTTACTGCAACATTTTACCAATGAATGTTGTAGTAATTGTCATAACTTACTTGAAATAAATTACTAAAATATTATTAATGTCTAGAATAGAGCTAACTGAAATATCAAATATGCTATTTTTTTAATATAAAAATCATTTAAGGTTCTCCCACAAATTACAAGATAATGCTAATAACGAATTGGCGTTATGACTATCATGCCCGCATTTCATCACCTATAAATCTTTCAGTACTATATACTTAAACATAACATGTTTTAGATGTTTATAATTTAGTGTGCTTCTGTAATAAACGAATCGAATAAGCGTACCTATGTTAGAATTATATCTATACAGAAGCAAAGTAAAACTAATAATAATATAGGGATATATACAAAGATGTGTATCAAAACTTACATCTCTAGAATAAGATAAATAGATAAGAAGTAAAAATATCTCTATAATAGCTATCTATAGTACAGGTATTTATTTTAAATTTAGATTTGAAAATATTGCCAGCCATAGATATTTTCAAATCTATGCGTCGGCTCAAGTAGTGTAATCGTTTACTAAGCTACTACATAGAAAGTTTCAAGCACAGATTTTCTTATTTTCCAAATAATTTTAGGGCATAATCGTACATTATTTTATTCACTTAAGTGAATAAAATAGAGTGCTTCCACATCTATTAGAATGCATTATATATCAGGAATATATTCCATAAAACTGCAATAACCAAAATAACGATTACACTTCTGGCACATATAAATATAAACGTATCGCTTTATCTTATACTTCAATCGTAGTGAATTGATACTTACGGTGCGAGTATTATACCAAATTAACTAATTACTATTTTTTTACAGAAAATTGTTATTCCAAGGTGTTTCTAAAAAATCAGCCATATTTTTAGACGTACCTGTTTTATTACCTATTTGATAGACACAGCCATTTTCAAATAGGCGATAAATAAGTTATCGAATGTTTTAATTGGACAATAATTTTAATCCAATCTTACCTAAATATATGCCAAATATTTTAACGTATAACAAAAAAAAAATACCTCCCACTAGCACATCAGGGATTTTAATTATATATTCGATATTATTAGAAAAAATGTACTTTATCCATATTCAAGGTTTTAATCCTTGTGTATATTAATCATTTAAGTAAATAGAAAAACTTTACTTATTGTACTGTTATAATCAAATGAATAATTATTATATTTTGATGTTGTAATTGTATGTGTATTAATTTATTTATTATTTATTTTTATATAAGGGGCCTTGATAAATTTTACATTAATAAATATTTATTTTTTACACTTGTTTTACTTAATACCATTCCCTTTTTTCAAGATAAACGTATCTTGATGTACTAATGTTGTTCTCTCCGAATTCCGTGAAAAACAGATTTTGGATTCGAATAATGCAAAAAAAGTAGATGATTTCACTGATGTCATATCTGTTATGCATAAATACGACCAGTAATTAAGTTCAATACAACTGCTGAATCATGGACCAAATTTTCAAATTCGTCTCAAAAATGTACAACTCAAAAATTTGAAATATACTACCTACATATATGCACAAAATCTATATCCTGTTATTATAATGAATTATCATTTTTATTGATTACACGTATAAATTCTTATTAAATCTTTGGACACGCGTTTGTTCTCTAGATGTCAAATAGATTTTAACGTGTTTGTGTAATTTAGTTTGATTTTAATTTGAAGATACTATCAACACATGTCTGTATTCTATTTTGTTGATACATCGTTTTATATTTAACATATATATGATATTTTTCGCCTGAGGATGATCCTACTGGATTGAAACATGTAGCGAAATCAAATTAAATAAAACAAGATTGGAAATCGAACCGTATTACTGTAATTTATTATACACCAATCTTTTTTGTGACTTTACTTATTATTAAATTTTGATTCTAACCATCCTTTTCACCAGAAACTAAATATCATGAACAACTTAAAAAAATAAAATCCTCACTTTATCTAATGCAAGTTTTCTGGGAAAAAAAATAATAATCTAAGAATTCGATTGCCACATAGTAATTATCCAAAAAATTAATAGACAGGTTATTGTTTCAGAATAACAGACAATTTGAACTTAACACTAATCGTAATTTTGAACTGAAAAAGATTTAAGTTTAACATTAACAACCTACCAAAAAGACTAGAAACAATTTCATTTATTATTCAGATTATTGATTATAATATTATTACTATACAGAATCTAGGTGTTTTTAGCAATACGAAAGATAAAATTGACAACTTAAAAACGAGAAATGTTGTTTACAAAATCAATTGTAATGATTGCGATAATTGCAACTAGGTCAAAATTCTCACTTACTAGAAAAGAAAATAAAACAACACAATTATGATATCAATACCTACTAATATAAAATCTACAGGGTCATGCTAAAACAGGTATATAATATCCGAAATTCATATGGAACCCCTATATAGGTAGGTATATATTTTGGAGTATTTTCCAGTACTAAGTCTACTTCATATCCTATCCTCTTAAATTAAATGATATGTGCCTCTCTCTCCCTCATGTTGGAGTAAATCAGTAAGAGATAGAGTGAACCCAAAATGAGAAGTACATATGTCGTCATCGTAATGTCGACGTAGAATAGAGGAACTAAAGTCATCAGCGATGGGGGTGTTTTTTTTTACGATAGAAATTACATTAAATACTTCTGTCAATGTGACAGGAACACCCCTACAGCTAGTATAATAGACTCTTCCAACGATTCTAGCGCTCAAAACGGATATGACGACTGATTTTGGGTTCATTCTACACGCTATCCATAGGTATAATACATTCATAAAATATTAGACGTTTTCGATTGTACACAACTGGTTAACCAATGAGTTCGAACCATGACGTGATAGGTAAGAACCGGGTATTAACAACAAGTTATCCGATCGAATGTAAACGGTTATACAGGTTTGGTTATAACTGTTGTAGATTATAACATTCGGCTTTATATTTTTGAAATACTAACGTTACACTAGCCTTTTTTTACGAAATGTATAAGAGAATTACTGAAAATTACTAAATTAAAATAATTAATATTAATGGAATGTCACTCATAAAAGATTATTCAATTAATAGTGTAGTTGTAAAAGTTTCCTATATCGCATAAGCCGTATTTTTTTAATTTGCCGCTGTTAATGGCCTCCTCCAAAAATTCGTACATAAAGTTATCATTTGCAAATGAAATTTTATTAAGAATAAATGTAAAACACATATCTTTATATTTACCGCGGATTAAATTATCTATAACTATACTATCAGTTTCTTCAAATTCAACATTTATATTAGTAATTATAAATTTAAGCAACATTTTTAATACTTTTTCTACGACTGATGAAAACTTAGGATTGACACCCGTTGTAAACAGCTGTAAACAGTAAGAAGAGGTTATGTATATTGCTAAAAACGTTTAATACCCAAGTCCCGACTCCGGTTAAAATTGGTTCAACCAGGTTGGAACTGTGACGTCACGAAAAACACAATCGAATAACTGATGTACCTGGTTTTAAACCAATGTACAATCGAAAACGTCTATTGTCATACATAACCGTTTTTGTACATGAACTGCTGCATAATTTATCATCAACCTTTTTAAATAACAAATATTAAGTTTTATAGGAAGATAATTAACAGATGTACTTTTACTCAGCCATAATTCAAGTAAACACAGATTACAGCGATTGGAAAATATTGCTTGTATATCGGTTCGTATTTAAGTTGACTTAAAAGTAGTGATTTCATTCAGGTATAAAGCTATGACGTATGTTCGAAGATCAAATAAAACCGTAGTATAGTGAACCCAAAATAAGAAGTACATAAATGTTGTCATATATCCGTTTAGCGCGCTGCAATCGTCCAAAGAATGTGTATAAGTTTTGAGTTCAGCCCCGGGATCACGAAATACGATCGACTTTATTCGACAAGTTCGAGGATCGAGTCGATTCACATACCGGGAAGTACTCACGATACTCGATCGAATTAACTTCGTTTAAGTTTCGGTTATCATCGTGTTTTGGAAACAAATGATCTAATTAACGGCGGAATTAGTTCAAATGAAAGGTAGAATTTGAAGCAAGTGAGCAACGACATCTTAACGTTTATTCCGCAATGTTGATTACTTTGACAAATTCTTATTTTTTTTTTATTACTACGTGATACTACCCTCTTTGCTTATGTCAGAGAAAAGTGAATTATTTTTTTGTATCAACTTTATTAAATTAAATTATAGTTGTTTAGATAATAGTAAATTAGTGCAGCAATATATTTTGTTATTAAATGTAAATAATTCTAGAAATTGTATTATCTGGGTAACAAAAATTGGATTTGTCTTTCCCTCAGAGCTTTTCGTTTCCCTTTGCAATGGTAAATTCTGCAGAGACTACGTTCGCTGAAGGAACGCTCCCTAAAAAACTGCAGCATTTTGTTTGCTATTACCATGTTACTATAATTAATAATTTCAAAATTCGTTCTTAATACATTATCTGGTATAACTGTTGAATGTGTTGAGTTATCTCGAAATATTGATTTGTACCTGATTTATTGAACAAACGCGTTGGACTCTTTACCTACAGTCTTTACCGATCATTTTTGTAATATGTACATCCGAATAATGAATTAGAAAGAGAGGAAGAGTTACAAATGTCTTGATCTCATGTGCCGCCATTACAACTCGATAGCTCCTTGGCAATCGAGTGTTACGAATCGAGTGAATCGTGAATCGAGTATCGTGAATGAGATTTTTAGGTATCGATTAAACATGGCGAATTCGAATCGAGTATCGAGTTTCGTGATCCCGGGGCAGAAACAGGAACAACAGATCTGCCAAAATTCAAAATAGCACTTATTGAATGTGCGCGACTTTGTGGAATTTTTTCTTGTGTATGTCATAACTTGTATTTTTGCTTCCTCCATACAATGCTGCTTCTTCATTCATATTTAAGAACTAATATTTGCATTCTATTTTCACAAAACCACGAAATATAAAACCGAAGATGCAGGTTCCTTGTCACTTTGATAATGTATTTACTTGTAATTTCTAGGGTAAAACTTCACCCCGCACCATGACTTTAGTTTCTCTATTTTACGTCGACATTACGATGACGACATATGTACTTCTCATTTTGGGTTCGCGCTACCTATACCTAAGTTCTAACAAAAAAAGCTTTAGCACCCAATGATAGTAGCAAAGTAGCATTATTTTTACCGCAAAGCATAACGTTTCATAAATGTATGTCCTAAAACTTACACGTAGATACGGAGACCTGTACGGTCGTTGCCCATACTATTCACTGCTTGACTTTCGGGTTGAAAACGCATGCTGGAACTGCTTCTGGCTGACGTTACGTCCTCAATTGCAAGGAACATCTTCAGGGCTGCTACTGCTATTGTTTAGAGTTTCTGTTCAGCGGGAAAAATTATCCTTTATATTTGGTACTGTTTTTTTCTCAAGTTTTTTTGCATATAATGATTAGGTCTCAGGCATTATTCTATACTTAAACTAAGGCTAAATAAATTTACCAAAAATTCATGTAGAAAAGCGACGAAACCTAAAATTTCTCACGAATCATGTACTTACACTAAATAAATTATTACGATTTTAGTACCTACTGACCTGCAAGTTTTAAACTCTTTTTTGTAAAGTAATATTTCAATAATTCAGTTCAATACCGTCACTAATTAAAACAGGTATTGGTATTTGAACTAATTGAACTTGACTACTGATATTTTTATATTGACAGCTGTCAAATTAACACAAGCATGCGTTTCAAAACCTGATTTTGGCTTAAACTACTACTTAATATAAGAACCAAAAATTCATGTGGTAAAATTAGCATTAACGTAATAATGGATTTTCTAATCAATATTAATAAAAGATTCCTAAATGAAATGAAATCGGCATCAGAATTAGATTCAAGAATCCTAACAATAATTCCAACTTTGATGTTTATGACTGGAGCTTTCGCTTTAATATTCAAAGTATTTCACAGGAGAACGCACAGATTAACGCCCTTTAAGATTAGATTTTACAGAGTAAGTTTCAAAATACTTCCTTTAGATACGTATACAGATATATGCTTGATTATGCCCTCCTTAGGAGTTAGGTTTCCATTGGACATATTTTTACATGATACGCATATGGTTCCTAATAATCAAGATATTTAAATGGGGTTCGTCAAAATTAAACAGTTATATTGAGGTGTGTTTTTTAAATTAATAATGATTGTTTATACTGATAAGACGTTTGCAGAAAAGCAGTTATTCGAAAGATTCGCCATGCGCAACATTAATTGCTGATGTGTCATTTTTACTCATTCTGTTTGCCTGCAGTTTAGTTCCGTCGATCATAATAGTTTTAAGACATCACATGAGGCAAGCCATTCCTGATTTTTTAATGTGGTAACATAGAATATACCTATCGTTAACGGCTCACCATTATTTTATCGTTTTACTGTGTTCCTAGGATTGGTCAAGATCCATGGCAAAGAAGCGAAATTGGCATTTCTGGTCACTATCTTGACAGACCAGTCAACTTCTCATTACCCCAACGATCAGAGTACGCGTACAGGTCTAAACGATCCACCAGCACGGAAGAAACTATTCAAAGAAAAGTCGTATTCAGAAATTGCAAATCCATGATTGCGATTAAATGCGTCAGGTCTATAGAGGATTTGCTCCACTAATCTAAATTAAATAATTTTTAGACATCATTAAGTTGCGGGCTTACTATTGCTATAGTTTCGGACACAATATAGTTTTATTGAATGTACATTTAATTTATCTCTTTACAATTTCACTTCTATACGAAACTACAATTTTTTTACTAATTGAAAAACTATAGTTCGCACCAAATGGGCAAATCTTACATCTATCTTATATTTCGGATTTAAGAAAAAACTTCTAACTTTCAAAAAAATAATATTTTTACCATTTTTACCGGTTTGTAAAATTTAAAAAAAAAAAACCCTCTTAAATTTTGCATCATTTTAATAATTTCTAGATTAAACATCTGTTTGGACCCCGAGATTGCTGGGTTTTATAATAACAAAAACTAAAGACACAACATTTAGTTAATAATTAATCCGTTAAAAACTAATCTTTTACTAAATTTTAGTTTTCCTGAAATAACAAAAATTACACGTGTTTGGTAGGACTATTAAAAAAAGTACAATACTTTCTTCATAGAAAGTGACTTGCACCAAAAACAGGAAGAGATCGTAGAAACATTTATTTTCACAATTTAAAATCAATTAAAATTCTATAATAGCTATATACATCTTTGAAAAAGCGCCAGGTGCAAGTGTAAATAACAGTTTGCATTTAACGTGTTATTATAAAAATATTATTTGTGAAAAAAAATGACAGTCATATATTTTTACTATTAGTACCTAGTATTAATTCGACTACATACTTAAAATATACGAGTTACCATAAAAGTTCGTAGAATAGATAAAGCTTTTTCGAATTTAATCTTATAAAATTCTTGTTTTCTTATAAACTAAAAATCTCAGAATATATGTGGTAAATAATATAGTTTCTAAATATCATAGTTTCTACTCAAATGGTCATTATTTCCATAAGCAGTAAGAAAAGGAAATAGAAATTAAGTTTGTTGCTAGTTGGTGCAAGCTTATTTTTACGGTAACTACAAGTAACAAAAAATGATCAATAAGTAAATTTTGTTATTTTTATACAAATAATAAATGTGTAGTGTATTATATATTCTGATTAAATAAACAAAGTACTTGTTGAATTGAATTGTAATAAATTATAAAATATACTGAGATTTTGACATTATTGCTAACGATGATTAACAATGTATTTATAAAGAGAAGGCTTTTTTTGACATAAAATGATAAGCTAAAGAAAAGAGTAGGGCTACATTAGATACTATTGTAAATAAAGATATTGCTACCACAGATTTAAGCATTTACACCACTTGTTATTACTGGGTGGCGCGAAAGTAATGTCATAATTTGAATTTACTGCCATTTTGTTATAAATTAAAAAAAGAGCTCTGTTTCCATAAAAAGTTTATTTGAAAGTGTAAAATTGATGATATTAATTGGAAAAAATTATATCGCTCAAATGGTCACCTCCCCACTTGATGCATAATTGCGCTCGCTTTACGATGTTTTGAATTGTTGCTCGCAAAACATCTGGCTCCAAATTAGCGATTTCTGCTTCAAACTTAGTTTTCAAGGCTGGCAAGGTTCGTGGTTTGTTGTGGTAAACGCGCAATTTTAAGAAGGCTCAAAGGAAAAGGTCTGGTGCTGTTAAATCTGGCGATCTGAAAGGCCAGATCAAATCTCCAAGACGGTAGATCACTCGACCTGGAAATTGGTAGTTGCCCGAGCTGTGTGAGCGGTTGCTCCGTCCTGTTGAAACCAACAATGATCAAGACGCAATGCAGCAACTTGCGGCAAAAAAACTCGTTTAGCATCTGCCTGTAACGCTCACTATTTACGGTTAAGGTAATCACTGTTTCACTGCAAATGCCGCACCAAACAGTCACTTTGAGGGGATGCAATGGCTCTTCTTGTATTTCATGTGGATTCTCTGTGCCCTAGAAACGCAAATTTTGTTTGTTAACATAACCACTTAAGTGGAAATGCGCTTCGTCGCTCATTATGATTTTTGATACGAAATCATCCACTTCTTGCCCAAGTTCAACAGAGTATGGCAGTAAGTTAACCTTGCACTTTGCATGGGAACATTTTCAAATATTTCACCAAAATTCGTTGCAACGAACGTCTGCTGATGCCTAATTGTGTGCATCGGCTTCTCGTTGATGTTTGTGGATATTCTCTGACGTCGTCGGCAACAGCAGCGATGTTCTCGTTCGAACAGCCACTTGTTGCGACATCTCTAGTAGACCCAGTTTGCACGAGGCGCTCGGCCAAACCTTAATGGTTCGAGCACATGGAACACGACGACCAAGATCAACTATTCAGAGTAGTATATATAGTAGTACCACCACCTCAAATATTATACATACATTTTTGGCGTGATATAATATGTATATGTACTTATGTTTAATAAATAAATCATGTTTTTGGATTACTCTGTAAAAATATAGAAATACTGATGTCTCAAAGCCAAAGACATTTAATATGTGCGCTGTATCCCCCGTATTACTTAGTGAGAGTTAATCAAGAAGAAAGGTTAGTTTTATTAATTATTCAAAATCATAAAAAAAAAGTAAAAGCATCATTCATGCGGTCTAATACGATTTTGCAAAAGAAAATAGTATTTATGGAATTTACCTCTTTGAGCAACCAAAGAGTACCCGCACTTTTCTGTTTATCTCCGTACACTTACCTATATTTCACTGTATTATTTTAGACTAAGATGAATGAATAAAGAGTATTAATAGAAACCCATTAATTTTAAATAATTTAATCCCTCCTCTTTAAAAAGTTACTGTAAACAACCTCATTTTTTAAAAATTTTCCAGGATCTACAACTCATCAAGAGTCAACTTAATGAAGAAAATAATAATTAGTTCCGTTTTCAACTAAATTCGGACCACTGTGCAATGACCTGAAAATAAGTCCACATAAAACCTACCATATTATAGTCACTACAAAGAATATTTCAACATCAAATTCGATAAAGTTTCTCGGGCTAACACTTAATAGTAATCTTAAATGGAATACAATTTGATAAACTTCAGACACAGAGCCATCTAGCGCGATTTATGTAATGAGAAGAATTAGATCCTTACCAACTTCCCAAGCTGCAAGAACATCAGCATTCTTCGCCTTTTTCCGTGCTAAAGTGATTCATCAATTGACGCGGGAAACATTTTCTTAAAACAAAAAGCAGTGTTAAGAGCAATGACATCGTATACTTATCATTCTTTCCGTTTTTACACTTTTCTGCCTACTATATTGGTCATTCTTCTAAAATAATCATTTTTTAGACATCAAAATGCATAGTTTTGCTTAATGTTTAATTTTACTACAAATAAGTTTGCTAATACCAGTTAAGGCTCCTAATACCAAAATAGCAGAAGAATCAAACTGTGTTATTAATATTCTACCTTTTTCCAAAGAAATACAAAAACTTGTACTTGACGAATGAGGTTCAATCCAGAGGAATGACGTAAATAGTTCTTTTGTTAAAGATTTATTGAAATTTCTTTATAAAACTTTATTTAGTTTATTATTAAAAAACGAAAAACAAGTTAACCAAAACGCATACTACCCGTTTTCGAAAACTAGAATATGTATGAGTGGTATAGAATATTACATTCCTTCGAGAAGAAACTCCAGGAGATGGCAAAATATCTACAATGTCATCAAAATGTATGTAAGAAATATGCTGAGGGTCGACCTTAAATGCCTAATACCATCCAACTTGCAAATCCGGAGAAACATCACTTTAACTTCACCATATTCTTCTAGGTCTGCTTGAGCAATAGCAGTATACATGTATCAGTAAAGCACTCATTTCTCTGGAAAATAGTCATTCCTCTGGTGAACTCTATTCCAGAGGAATGATGGCTTTTAATAAATTTTAAAATAGCTGACCACCTGTTGATATCACCTTGCCTTACTATATTTAGGTAACTAGTATTTCTTAGTTTTTATGTTTCTAATATCATTTACAAATATATCCTAGAAAATAGAAGCATTTTGTGTTTAGTAATGGTCTTATTGTTAGTGCTTGTGACACAACAATAAACGCGAATTTCTCTTAAGAAAACTGATCACACGACAGAAATTCTTAATTGCTTACACGCTTATTTCACTGTTTGGCTGGAAAAGGAAATTGTTTGCACAGGTATAGAGTTTTTGCATCATCTCAAACTTAGCAACTACCAAAATCAGTAATTTTTAGTAAAGTTATTATGATTTCTTTCTTAATAATTTTAAGTGGTGTGATGAATATATTCATTAGCTGTATAAAAAAATAACGTTTGTGTCTTTTAATTTATCTTTTTTACTTATGTATGCATCAGAAGATAGTGGTTACAATCCAGAGGAATGATATTCCTTCAAATAAAAACAAAAAAGAAAATTGGAATTACATTGTTACAAATTAATTTGAGGAACAGATAAGCATTATTTTCCGCAATTATTTCTGGCACAGAGAATATCATTAATATATATACCTATACATTTTTTTTTTAATTTAAGAGCAATTACCTACAAGAATATTATGTACATATGTAAAATGACTCAATATTCATCGGCATGAATCGTTTTCGCCTAAGAACTCTTCCCAACACTATCTCACAAGATCCTGAGATTTGTTATTAATAAATAGACATCAAATAGATAGATTAAGAACATTTCAAGAACAAGCACCAACTGCACTGGCTTGTAACTGGTCAACCACCTACTGGTCGAGGGCCGCGCAGTAAGCGAGATACAATTTCGAAAATGGATGAGGATCTATCTTTTGGAAATTTTTTTACACCATTTAATAATATTTCAACAAAAAATAATGATTTTTAGTACCCTACCTAGTAGTGCTTATTTATTTTATCTTACGTGTACATTTTACTGTCTCATTTGTAATTTGTTTTATACTCTACTTTATTCAAGGCCTATAACTATTTTAATCTATTAATTTTATCTATTTATCAATTAATTTACCTATATTTTATAATTGTTGTAATTTGACTATTACCTATATGTATTATTGTATAAACATATTGTATCTGACAATTTGTGAATTAGATAATATTATAAAAAAAGATACTACTACTATGTATATATTATACATATCAAACATGCATGTATACCTAATATTCAGGGACTTATGAGAACATATCGAATTTCAAGTTAGAAATCCATATTTTGAACCTTAAAGTGTTGCGGTTGACATACATCCATATACCTATTTCTTTCTTTTTTCCTTTCCTACTTAAATATTTTGGTTATCCGATATTTACTTTAAATGCTTCTGTATTATCTTAACTTAAACAAATAAATATCTAGTTTTTGCCGTGTAAAATAGCCGCTTCTCTTTCGAGAACGCCAGTGACATTCAACCCTCTGTTCACGAATTTTATTACAACACTATGTAGGCAAATAAACAGTGACTGGAAGAAACAAAACCTCGCCTATGAAAATATACAAATTATAATTTAAGGGTTACATTAATAAATAAGTTATAGATAGGAGATGGCCAATATGTATTGAAAAATGTAGATTTATTCAAGGAGAGTTCTAATTGTCTTAAAATACGTATTATGGTAGCGGTGATGTTTTTGTCCGGAAGCTAGTTTGAGTTTTAGCACGTAGTACCTAGACCCTCTGCCACAAGCGGAAATGAAATTTGAAAGAGTGATGTGATAAATGACACCTGGAGAATCTGTTTCCTATTATTATATTATTATACTAGATTACTAGTACTATTAAATGATTAATGACTAATTCAAATGTAAAAGTGTTGTGTATGTTCAATATCATTATTTCTATTTCGTTTAAAATTTTATATTTCTTTTTTTTTACTTTACAATAATAATTGTTTAATTGGATGAGTATAAGTGGGATACTTTTGAACTGATGACGTCCATCCGTTTTTTGGGTGTTGAAATAAATGGTTTTAGCGATTTTAGCGTATTGGGTTTGAATTTAAAAGTAATATTCATCCCCTTTATGTGAAAACTAAGGTTTCTAAAGAGAAGTTTCAGTAAATTAGTGCTACAAGGTTTTTCAAAAAGTGAAATAAACTGGAAATTAGATACCAGTATGCAATAAATAAATAACTGTAAAGTCACACATCTAGAACTTTTTTCATTTTCATAGATTAATATCCGTCATAACTTTTTCTGTTGTAGGTAATGTATTTTATTATTCCTTGTAACTTAACTCTTTGTTGCCGTCTTATTTAATTTCAGAAGATTTCTCTAATTTTTGGTATTATAGAAAGCGTGTTGGATTTATCTTTCTTGTGGCAATTTATTCCGCATTTCCTTTGACACTTATTTTAAAATATAATTTCTTCTGAAAAAGCTCAAAGTAATGTGACAATATCGTGTCCGCTACCCAAACAGGAGGCACCTTGCAGCAAATGTTTCCGAAGGTCATCGTTCTTGGGAAAATTGGTTCGTTTATATCTAGTCACAAGTTCCCAACCTTAAATTTAGAGGATCACCAACATTAGGAGGAAAAATCGCCACACATTCGTCACATAGAAAGGTAACAAGTAGCCAGAAAGACGCCTTTTATGGCACTTACGTCAATAAAACTGCTGGATTCTCAAAGTTAGTAAATCTAAAATTGTAAAAAAAAAGTTAAAAACAACCAACTGCGCATAAACTTCGTTTAATGGAATACCGAAAAGAAAACATTGAATGAAGAAAAAAATTTATCACAAAGAAACTAAAACTGCATACCTGGTTAATTTCAAATTTGCATATTTAGTAGAGATGGAGTCTTTAATAGCACTCATAACTTTTACTAGGTATTGATGCGCCAATTTCGTGAGTACACTCACCAAAGAAGTTTTCTATTAACGTTTGGTTAGTCATAATAAACCATACAGTTACTGGACTAATTCAGCTTCTGAACCATCTAGATGCTGCCAAACACTATATGCTGTACACCCGCTCACTATGCCCTTAATGTTAGAGAGTGACTGAATGAAGAATTAACGCATCAGCCTTAGAAATTACGCCAGAAATACCGGAACGACTAATTGAAACTAGCAAAACTGCAAAACTGTGTTCTCGTTTCGCACATAGCTACTATGACTATTAATTTACATCAAACAATACTCTGTTTACGTTAATAATTCATAATAAAGCTGAAACAAAAATTAAAAAGCTGAATACATAAATATAAAAAAACTACCGATATATTGAAGATGAAAGCAACAAGATGCAACTACACAGTGCATTGCCAAAGCAGAACTTAGATTGAAATTAGAATTCAGACGAAAACTTTTACATACGTTTTTTACAAAAAAAAAATGATTTTTTTAATTGAATAGTTATTGGTATCACAGAAACTATAATTTTGGGAGCATACAAATACTGGCAAAATGTTTCTGGACATATGATATACGCCATTCTTTTGGGCGATAAATCTTAATTTGGTTGAAAATTAAAAACATTGAGGCTAGAGAGTTAACATTACAGGCTGGCAACACACGTTACATACGAATTTTGAATTTAATCAGGATTAAGATCCTTTAATATTTTGACGCATTCGCGAATAAGTCTTTTTAGGTCTTGCTTTTGACCACATTTTCTATGAATTACAGTTATATCGTACCGTCATCTATTTGAAAACATGAACATGATTTAACAGTGGTGTACCTACCTAACTGCTTAACGGTCACAAAATCGCCAACAATATGCATGGTTCAACGTTCTTTGATGTATTTTGTTGCCATAATGTGCTTTTAAGTTTTATTAAAAGTTTCTCTCGAATTTCTTGCAAATATCTATGTATTGTACCGAATACCATACCTTATCATCAATTTAATAGGGGATTTCAGGGGGCCATAGCCCCACCATCGCAAATCACAAATTAATCATTGATTTTGGAAAAGAAATAATTTCTTCTTTGATTAATTTATTTTACCGTCTGTGATACATTATCTCGAAAACATTTATTTAATTGGAGATACGGTACCTACATATTATTTTTTAATTGTTGCATTTCGGACTTCTTTTTAGTCCATTTTCAAACTTCTTTCATAGCAAACATTTCTTCCTATCCTAATTATTTACACATTCCTATAAATTAATTGTACCAATATAAAACTTCAAAGACAATTATTAATTTGTAAAATTACCTTAAAAGAAAAACACAGGACTATAAGGTAATTGACAATAATAACAAATATCAATGAAAATTGAAATAAAATTAAAAATAAAAAGTATTTTAAAAGACTGTTGTATGATTATTATTGTATAAACAAATTGCAAATTTTGTTTAGGGGATGTAAAACCTTTATTTATATTTGCACTTCAAAATACGCGTTTACAAAGAATAGATTGCAATGCCTACAACACTTTAACCATAAAAAAGGAGAGATTTCACCGAAAAATCTTATGCGGGAAAGTCTGCAGTATCTATTTATATTTACCTTCTCTTACAAAAGGACGCGACAAACACATTTCAGGAATAAAGGGGCTGCTAATAAACAGTGTATGTTACAACAAACGTTTGTCTTTCTTTTTACACACTTAACAATAACGTTGTGATAAAAATAGGATGCTTAGGATTTCCTGTCGAATTATATTTGCTCGCTGGTCCAGGGTTGGTTGCCGGATTTTCATCTGCTTAATGATTGGGCGTTACCATTGTGCTTCACGCCCTCGCTAGGAAAAGTTAACTTCAAACAACCACATTAGTTAAATATTGAAAGTGTATGTGAAAAGTGGTGATATTTTTAAAGAAGTATAAGTTATTGGCGAATGTAAGTAATATAAATATAGGTTCACATCGTTCTTTTTATAATTCTTTAAGATAGAATAATATTTTAATACTTATAATAAGATCCAAGTTAAAAAAAATTGGGCTGGAGATTTCGGTGAAAAGAGTACATAGATTAACAAAGAATTTAGTTGAAGCATATTTCCAAACATTCTGTACAAATTTTCTTTAAATTTACCTTTAATTTGCGGATCCTCTGGATCTCTTATTTGGAACACATACAATTACCATTTCTAATTTGCAATATTCAGAAGCTTAAGATAAAGGTCACTACATTTTCTGAAAAGGTTTAAGAACGACTGAATTCGCATGTTATCTAATATCAAAAAGTTTTTAAAGTCTCGTCCACAAATCTACACAAAAATGCGTCGAGTCAAATCGAGAACATTAGTTTCAATATTTAAAATATAGGCAAAAAATACATAGCAATAAAACTTGATGTTCTTATAATAATATAATTTTTAATACAAAATAAATAATACTTAAATAAATTTTACATTCCCCTTACAACCTTTACAAGGTTTCACAAAGTTTTAAACTAATATAAATATAAAAAAATAATTGTTCAACAAATACTTATAATTGAATATTTCTGACTAATAATAGAAAGAATATTCCTGTAAGAATTAATACTTGTTACTATAAAGTATGGTTAGGCAGTACTTTATCCTTTGCAAGAAAGGGTGATGAATGAAAATCAGGTCTAAATCTCTTTTTTTATTAATGATAGAATATTCGCTAGTATTCCATTTTTGAACTAAGTATATACGTCAAATATTTTTTAAAGAATTTCTTTTATAATTTTCTTTTAACAATTGGATTCAAAAATCGAAATTTTTATGTTATCAACATCAAATTATCGTCCTAAATTATAATGTTGCGTTAATACAATTGCATCGGTATTTTTTGTTTTAATGTCATTTTTAAAAGAATAACAATCTATTTTCTGCTTAGTTTGTGTTAAAAATATCTCTTCTAACTTCTTATTTGACCATTATGAGCCTCTAGTATGTATATATTTGTTTAGAATTAGTATTTTTTTTATTAACTAAAACTATTCTAAGACATAATTTCCTTATTTTCTTATTTATTTATTATTAGAAAATCTTACGTTTCGGGATGCCATTCCATCCTTTATCAAAACTCTATACGTTACTTAACTATCATTTAATATTACTTACTATTGTTTACATTTTTTTCTTCATCTGATTTTTCCAGTAAAATTTTAATATGAAATGTATAAGAAAACTTTATACATCTGGGACAAGTTACATGTAAATGTCTTTGTGTGTCTTTGTTGCCAATTTGTCATTAATACTGTTGTCGTTTTTTATATGGATCATTTACTTGGCTATTTGTTTGTAGAAATTTGGTAATACTTCCTTTTTTATGGTGTGTATTGATGACAGTATACAGGCATTTGCATATATAGTCATGGGGCACAAAAATTCCTTTTTTGAAATATTACTGTTTACCTTTGGTTAAGCATCAACAATGATGCCTAGTAATTTTAGATATATAAATAATTACAAATACAAAGCTAATAAATAAAGAAAATTAGGTTTACATTGGTTAACCATAATTACAACTTTATTCTGATATAAAGATAAATACCTAATTATTACTGTGGACAAAAAGAAAGATCAATAATTTATTATGGATTATTATGTTATTAGGAATAAAAACTTGAAGATGTTGACAAAGTTTCGTAGAAACGTAGCTAATCCAAGAAAGAATGAAAACAACGATAAAGTAATATATAATACAATAAAATAAAAGCAAAAAGAAATTTGTTATTTCTTTTTTTTTAATTAAATAGCATTTTATTTGCCTTTCTATTAAAAATTCCTTTAATCATATACCTACTGACTTCTTAAAAATCTCAGTTTACACAATTGAATAGGATCATACTTTACCGTCCAGACCAAAATTTTCATTTAAACTGTGATATGTTTCTCATAAAAAAACATTACCTATTTTTAATAACACATTCATTTCTTTCTTTGCTCTATTTATATTGTACTCAAACTAATTAATTAATATTACTGTAATATTCCACCTGCATTTTACCATCATTCAAAACATGTCACATAAATTTAAAGAAAAATTCTTGCATATAAAACTTTAGTAATTTAGAAAGCATGTTCAGTTTGAACTAATTAAAACTAATTACATTAATTTTTTTCTAGAATGTGAAGTTTAAGTTTTGTGATTACTAATTTTTGAAAAAGTTGTGGTGCACTACAACAAAACATCATTATATACTTCAACACAACTTGAGTATTGTTTTAATTATTCATCCGCTACAACCATACGAACTCACAATTCCAATTGTTGTAATTATAGGTCCCGTATTAATTTCTGTATTTTAATCTTCGAAACTTTTAAATTCTACACATTATGCTAGCTACGATATGATCTTCAAATTATTTACTGTTAAAATAATATACAGGGTATTCCACGTAACTGGTTCATTAAAAGTTTATGGTGTTCTATTATTTACTTATAATAAATAGAATGATATAATTTTTTATTCATTTTTGGATTCTACAACTATAAATACGTCAGTTTTCATTAGCTATTCCTATAGCTACATGTTGCCGTTTTTGGGTTATTTAAGTTTTTCTTTTTTTTTAGTCATAATCATTGCATCATTGATAAATTAATATCTCGGTTAATACTGCAAGTAGAGACTCCAAATTTCTATGTTATGAATGTAGATATTACTCTAAGAAACGGTAAGCACACTTTACATTTTAACATACAGGGTGTTCAAAACTGAGGAACAAAGTGACATATTTTCAAATGCAGAAAACTCATTTTTTTTAAGTAGAACACCCTGTGTTTTAATTCGGAATTAGGAAGTAAATATCATCCCCTATCGCTTTATATGAGCATTACCTATACCTATCTTTAATAGATTTTGAGATATGAGGGACTTTTTGTTAAACAGACTAAGTAGCCCTATCTTTAAATGTTTGTAGCTGGCTCTGAAATGATTCAGGTATTTAGCATTTATAGTTCCAATCGAACAGATACTGGTGCCAAAATCTCAAATATAAGTAAATAACAGAACATCATAAACTCTTAATGAACCAGTTACGTGGAATGCCCTGTATATTGAAAAAGGTTTAAGCATACTGTATTTTATAAAATGATTAGTTCTCTGTTTGGGTATTTAACTGACAGTAAATCAGTGACTTTTTGGTGTAATTCCCAATGCTGCCGCGTTAATTTACTTTCTGACTGCGTTAGCGTCTTAAGGAGACTGCATACACCTTCTCTTTAATGAAATTCCAAACAAAAAAGTCTAAAGGATTGAGATCAAGAGATTTCACATAAGATAGGACCACTGCGACCATTCCATCTGTTTGGGAAGTGCTCATCCAACTATTCTCTTACATTACGACCATAGTGTGCAGGAGCTCCATCGTGCATGTAAATCATGTTATGGTATATGTTCAATGGCATCTGGTCAATAATTTGCTTCAATACTTTAAGATACCTATTGGCATTAAGACGATTTGATAGATAAATAAATCTATCATGCCCAGCTAAACGTTAACAGAAAACTTCCTTTGATGACCATATTCTCGAAATCCATGCAGGTTTTCCTCCGCTCAATAGTGAAAAATTTATGAGTATTAAATACATCATCTCTGGTAAACAATTTGTTATCGCTCCAAAGAATCATCATCTTAAAAAACTGCTCCCTTCTTCAATCCGTTTAAGATTATGTTGCAAAACTTTAATTCTAAAATGTTGTTGTAGTTTTCCTAGAGCGACTAAACTTTATAAACAAGATACGAATGAAGAAAGTTTTCTCGTAGAATCGACTGAGTGGTCTTATTGGATACTGGGGAAATTTATGGATTGAAGCTAACTGTCGGAACTAAGTACTAACAGAGGGATCTTCTTCTACTACGCCTATTTGATCTTCTGGTTGTATTGTACGTCTTTCTCTTGGTCGACCAGATTAGCAGTTCTTTTAATAATCGATCCTGTTTTACGTAGACGTTGATCCAGCCTTCGCTAGGATGTTCCCGATTTGGGAAACACACGCCATATTCTTGTTCTGTCATATTAGCATTTCTATTAGGTACAGAAATCGTACACTATGTAGATAGTCGCATCAAGTGTAAAACTCATTACAAAGACAGCGGGGTTTGCACAAAATTAAACACGATTGTCAAATTACACAAGTAAATGTCAAAATTCGACAGTAATGATTTTGATTGAAATCACTCTGGAATACGAACTCATTGTTCTATATCGTTGTCAAATTGTGTTTTTCGTGAAAGTACGTTAATGAAGAAATATTAAAAATAAACTTTTAAATCAAAAAGAAAACGTTCGGGAAGAAATACTGGAAATATGCTCGCTGAAGTTCTTATATTCAGGTAATTTATTTTGTTTATATAATTGCAACAGTATTGTCAAATTTGCTTTTGTCACAATGTTATCAAATTTCAAAATAAAAGAAACTGTTGTTAGTTAGCTGTTCAGATCCTGCTGAAATCTCTTTCTACGTTACACATTAGTGATGTGTAGAAGAGAAATATAAACCATTGAAAAAAATATAATGTTGACTTTTTTTCCAGATCCAGACCTTCTCACTATGCCTCGTAAAAGACGCATAACAGAATCTTTAGACTCGGATGAGGAAATGGACGACGCAAAACATCCTCAAAGGAACGCCGCTAATGCAAGAGAAAGGGCACGCATGAGAGTTTTGAGCAAAGCCTTTTGTCGGCTGAAAACAACTCTACCTTGGGTACCCGCCGATACTAAATTATCGAAATTAGACACATTGCGGCTTGCTACGAGTTACATTGCACATCTGAGGGCTGTTACTGATGGATCAACCTGTATCTGCTGATCAACTACATAAACACCCTTTGGCACTAGTAAGTTCATAACATAAATATTTTCTTCCCTCTTTGTTTTTACTTAATTCTTTAAATTTTTTATGTATTAGTGGCAAAATTTGTTAGTTTCATTAGGTTTTTAAGCACACTTTAAATTTAACCTAAATCTATTTAATTGAAATTTTAGAAAATTTTGAAAAATCTGTACCTAATTTACTGGTAAGAAAAATAGTTCTCTTATGTCATCGATTTTGTAGTGTTAAAAATGTTAAATGATAAAGTGAATGCAAATAATTATTAAAATAAAAAAGAAAACTTGTTAAGAGCATTAACGTTGGTTTGTATTTAGAAATGTAGGTACAGTTCCTACCAAAAAAAAGTTAACGACCTACGCGAAAATGTACGTGGCGAGCGCATTTAGGACGGACCATAGTTTTTACTACGGCTACGGCTTATCATCGTAAACAGATGTTTCGTATGATTCATTGTGTATTTATCCGACACAGGATTTCTTGTTTTTATAATCTATGTTTTGTTATCACACACAAACATGCACACATTGAAATAGTATTTTTAGGTATTCCTTTTGTAAAATAGATTTTCTGCTTCTGGATGTTCTTATTATTAGAATACTTTATTTCGTATATAGTATACAAGTTTCTTCCCAGTAAACCAAATTCAAATTTCCCGCATTTTTTTACTAACTTCAACTTAAAGGTATTCAAATAACTACTTATGTAATACAAAATCGTAGGTAATTTCGTCTTTTAATGTTAAAGTTACTAAAAATAATTAAGGGAAATTTGAATTTGATTTACTGGGTTTTTATCAATTTCGTAATTTTTTAATTGTAACATTTAGCAGTAAGTCAGTTTAAATACAAATAAATATATAGTTTTCAGTAGTAAATGCAGCTTAACGGGATAGCTTGCTAGTAATATAACATCATATACACATGTGCTACTACAACAACAGAATGCAATGTTGTTATTACAAACTTATTTTATTGTTTTATCTAATTATAACATTTGTATAAATACAATTCTTCAGTCTTGAAACATCTAATAATTATCGATTACTTCCTGTAATCTGAACGGCATTGAATCCATTAGAAGTTTCTCAGAAAATTCTATAGAGAACAACAATTTATCGGTATTTTCTAGCTTTTCAAGTGCGGTCAGTATCGTGGAAAAATTTCAACCAACAAAACTTTGCTTCCAAAAACTTGGATATACAATCACTAATAGGCCGCAAATTTATGCAAGTCAAATACTTACTGCTTTCATTTAAAGTATTCAATGTTCTAAATTTCTTACTATTAAAAAAAGGAAGAGTTCACATATTGGTCTTGAGATATACAGTCGCAGAGAAGAGTTATTTGCAATTTATGTCTCAGTATTATGTAGTAAACCAAAGTAATGAAAACCTAACTATTTAAAACTATTAAAAAACAATAGAAGAATAAAAATAAATTAAAGTTAGTCAAAATATTAATTCAAATGTTTTATATTAATTTGATTATAAAAGAATTTGCTCGCAACTGTATGTATTTTTGTTATGCGAGATTTCAATAAAAAATATTTATACATATTAGACGAGTATCAGATAAACACAAATGCTTCCCTTTATGGTTTCTGCGGCAAACTCTTTGTGCTTAAACTGAAAGAATACCCTTATTTGAAAACTAATAAATCAAGGTCGCCGTCACAACTTTCATAAACAATTTACCAAATGAATAGTGGACATAAAATAGGAATTCACCAACACACGAGTGAACATTACGTATGTGGACTGCTCTTTGACTGGCATGATAAAACTACCTCCAGTAAACACAGTTATACGTATAGTTCAACCTAAGAATATATAACTGAAATCGCGATTCAGATTGTTAACCTTTTTGTGGGAGGAGCTGTACATTCTCTATTCATTGATAATAAATTCAAATTATATTTAATACTATAATTTTATAGTTTCAATTTACATTTTTTTTTTTTTTTTGCAAATTGTGTGATAATTTTAGCCTAAAGAAGATAAATGTTTTTACCGTAGTTGCAACCTGCCATAAAGAAACATACGTTTAAGAATAATTCTATCGACTGTTTCACTTTTACAATTTTATACCATTATGGAAACATTGTTCAAATTGATATAAATGCTATTTTAAACTAGGAAACTATAAGTATAAAGTTTAAGGTATCGTAAGGTAATGTTATACTTTCAACTTAGAACTTTTGCAGCATTGGAGGGAATTTGTTAATTTTTCCTCTTGCTTGCCATGTCACATAACTATTTGTTCATAGGGTTTTTTTCCAAATTAATTCCTAGGACTTAGGTGATCCAGGTGAATATATTCACCAAACAGAAAAATTAAACGGCTCTAGGCTGGGATCGAAGTTAAATATTATTTAACTTTGTGTTACTATAGCTACGCTATTATTTCTTAGAATTTCCATTCCCATTTTAATATTTATTTATTAATATTAAAAATAATTCTTAGATTAAATTTGTGAATAGATCTACCTTCAAATTATGCAAAAATACATGCAGAACTTTTAGCAAAAAGATGTATTTTTTAATCGAATCTCCATAATATGAATAAATATTGCTAAACATTGAATTGCAATTGCTAAAAATTTGGAAATTTGTCATTTTTTTATCGACAATTGTTGCAATAGTGGTAATGCAGTTGTCCTAAAATCATTGTTTTTTTTTCTATACTTTTTCTTCATCTGCAAAGGTCGTTTTACACCTAGCTATTTATTGCGCAAATAAATCCGTGTTATACACGTAACAATTTTAAAAAGCTAGGTGTAAAAGGGCCTTAACAGTAAAGAAAAATACTTCTAATTAGTGTTTGTTTACGCTCTCATCAATTATCTATTCCGGAAGAACAAAAAAGTTATTTCCTCTTCGAGGAAAAAGAACATGACGATTATTTGTAAGATCGCCTTTTATTATTGGGGCTCTTTTCATGCCTAAGTGGCTATGTATAAATTTAGAGATTTGCTTATGTTAGGCGGTTGTGTCCATACGGCACACGCCCGTAAAACAAACACCGCAGACGTCATGTCAGTGTAATTATTAAGCCCAGACAAATGGAAACAGCTGTTTCTCTGTTATTCGTAAATCGCATTCTATATCACATGAAATATGATTGGAAACCTTTTTAATCTTATTTCGTTTTTACTGGCAATTAAGATTTTGACGTTTTTTTTTTTGGTTTGGTTTGAAAACTTGACATCTTTGCTCTCGTCATAATTACTATCGTAAAAATACTCATGAAGTCTATAAATTCCAGAGTATACTTATTTATCCATGCTTAAAATACTTGGGCTATAATCAATCAGTTTATTATAATTGTAGGTGTAAATTACAGATACGGAAAAGTTAAATAAAAATAATTTAAAATTAAATTCAGAAGAAAACTGTACTTAATTTAAACTCACCAACTCAATTGAAATTTGGCATCTTACATTTAAAAAGGATTTATTGGTTTCTGTTTCGTTGAAAACAATTTTCTCATGTTCTATAATCTATAATGATAAATTTAAAATCCTAGTAAACAAAACAATTTGTCATTTATTAAACAAAAAAAAATTATTTATAATTTACACTTTTTACATTTTAATTTTTTATACCTTGAAAAGGCTTTGAAATAAAGTGAAACTTGTAGTCATTGATATTCATTCCACATGTGACCTAAAAACAAGAAAGAAGAAATTAAATATACATACATGGTCAAGAAATGAAGCTTTAAAATTGGCGATCATATTATTTTATTACTTCTATTTTATTAATTTAACAGAAATGTAGTTTAATTGAGCAATAAATATTTTTAGAGTTATATAATTAAGAATAAGCGTTATTAAACAAATAAGCATATACCAAATGCAATAACCAAAATATTGCAGTTAAGTTAATGTTGTAAGTCATGTTGAAACTCTTTTCTGAAACCAAGCCCCACTTTTAAACAGCAGCTCTGATATGAATTACAGGAGTTTGCTATCGATATTAGTAGCAAATATATGTATTATAAAAGATGTTAAAGTATATTTATATACCTAACTTAATTATAAAAATCACATTTATTCTTCCTTCTACAACTCCCAATATCTTCTAGAATCTAGATAATATACTCAGTGACATTAGAAGTGTTACACCTAGAAGAAATAATCTATTCAACTTGATTTTTCAGCAATGTGATAGTTTTACATCAAAAATAAAACGAAACATTTACAAGAAATTTTATTAACATGTAATACAAAAAAATACCAATAATATGTTTGCTACCCTGAGTGAGTACATTCGTACACGTCTAGGCATCGACTAAATGAGCTGGTCATATCTTCTTAAAGCAACCTTGAACTTCGTGGATTAACTGTGCCACAGTCTGTGGAGAATGGTACAAAGTGGAGAATGTCCTCGCCATGATATCCCACACATCTTTAATGAAGTTTAAATCAGGTGAACGTGGTGGCCACGGCAAAACACTAACGCCTGCTTCTTGGAGAAAGTCCATAGTTCAACGAGCAATCTGGAAACGTGCGTTGCCTTGCTGAAAAAGCAAGTGTAGATGGCCATCTAGGTAAGGTGGTAAAGGGGTTTGTAGGAAATCATCAAGATAACGCGCAGCTGTCATACTGCCTATAATAAAGAAAAGTGGTGATCGGCTACCATAGGCAATAGCCCCAAACCATTACTCCAACAGTGCTATGTGCATATCTCTCAACAACAAACCCAATATTACGTCTCTCTCCACGCCGACATCGTACCCTTCTACGGCCATCGTACATACCCAGGCAGAATCGCGATTCATCTCTGAAGACGACATTACGCCATTCTGGTCCCCAATGCTGTCATTCTCTGCATCAGTTCAAACGTTGACGACAGTGATCCGCAGTCAAAGGAAGCACTAATGGAAGCACGTGGACGGTATGAAAAAAGTGCTCGAATGTGGCGATATAGTATACACATAGCAACAGATCTGCCTTCTTCTCCAAACCAATGGTCAACGATTTGACGCGTAGTAGCGAAACAGCCTCGTAGAGCTAGTTGTTTGAAGCACCTATCTTGACGCTATGTGGTACGCCTCGATTGACCAGTTGGTCTTTTTCGTGTTCCTTTACCTTCTTCTGTCCACACACGACACACACGCCATCATTGCAGTGCAATAGGCAACAGTTCTATCCCTATCAAAGTCACTAAAACGGCGATAATTTTGACGTCTTCGAACTCTAGGCATTTTGTTACGCTTAACTCTCGCATTGACGGACGGGCAATAACCAAACATTTCTGTACTAGTCAGCTCTCATAAACAGGTTTCTTCATAAAAAACTAAGAGGTTTTTTGTTCGGTAAAAAATTATCAAGATAAAAAGTTCACATTCTCACCATAGTTTGCTTTAAGTATAGTCATTCTGATGCCAAAAAAAAAAAACAAGTTAAACAATTTTTTCCTTCTGAGTGCAACACTTCTAATGTCACTAATTGTAAGTATATTAGTATAAAAATTTCTATGAAGAACATGCTCGTGTTTGTAGTGGAAATGGCTATTTATGTCTAATAGCTAATGAAAAAAAAAAAACATTGTCAAAGCAAGATATTTGTAAACTGCATATTGATATAAATCTAGCTTTATGTTTCGGGATATGTCACAAAGCAACATTTTTCGATGGTCTGGGCAACTGTTTGGTTGTCCAGTAGTACGCGACGCGTATAGTAGAAGCTTATTTTCTACACACTAGTTGCTGGTGCAGATCTCCCAGCTGGTTTGAGCTGGAAACGCTACCAACTTCTGCCGTGCGCGTACTCGTACATCAGAAAATTGCTACGGAAAGTAGCAAATTCTTTTAATATTAATTACCTACTACGAACTGCTAACGGTCGTTAGTTGCTACAAAATAGCAGACTGCTTTGTAGCAACCCATCACTAGTAAACGACAAAAGCTCCGGTCGTAACATACTTTCAATTGTAACAATAGGCATGTTGATATATATTTTATAATTGCTTTTAGAGAGTTGCCATTAAGTTGAAATAAAAATTGATATATGTCACCAGTGTTCCAAAAAATCAGATTTCTTTGTGTGCCAAACAGCTAATAAACACTTTTAATCTACCATCTCGACAGCAACCGGTTACAAATTTGGCGCCCAGCGTGGGATCTATTGTAAGTTCTTAATAATAAAATGAATCTATTGTCAAGCATTTTTTAATGCTATAAGAGACTATTTCTTGCTCCTCTATGTATCACTGGAACATGTTAGTCCAAAATGATCAGCAAACCTCGATCGAATTTAAATCCGGCGATAGAATTGGTCATTTCAATAATTTGGTTTTATTTTCTACGAAAAGCTCTTTACTTTTCTTAACAGTAGTTATGTTCCGGATCATTGTTTTATTAGAACAAAAATCCATTTTCTAAGTCTATTTTCATTACAGATTCTTCCAAATTTTCATTGACTAATTCTATAAAACTCACTCGGTTCATAATTACTTCAATTCGAGCCACATTTCTTACTTTGTCCCAGGAAAAACAGTCCCTATCATTACCGAATTTCATTGTTTTAATAGTGTGTTTATCTTGATAAGTAGTGGGCGGTTTTCCCAATATTTTCCTCTTTGCTCTCTTGCCAAAAATTTCAAATTTACTTTCACTTAATACGTACTTATACAGAGTTTTCACGGGAACATTCTACAATAGCTAACTTTTTTATTTTTAGAAATACAGAGCGATTAAATGGAGAAAGTTTCGTGTACTTTTTCCATCTGCATTTCGTGCTATGGCATAAAAAACAAAAGAGCGCTTTTTTGCTAAGATACGACTAAAACATGTATTTTTTTAAATGGGACACTCGCTATAATTGTACATTTTTGAGTTTCTCTAATCATTGGCTAAACAAAGTATAAAACGACTTTTCTATAAAATGCACATTACGAAGTTATAAGAAATCAGCGCAGTTCATTTGAGGTGTTCACCAACATTCTACAATAGCTAATTTTTCATTTTTAGAGATACAGAGTCGGTTAAATGGAGAAAGTTCGTGTACTTTTCCAAAACTGCATTTTGTGCTATGGCATAGAAACTAAAGAGTGCTTGGGTTTGCTAAGATACGACTAAAACATGTATTTTTTAAATGAGGACACCCGGTATATTTTTACATTCTGAGTTTTTGTTCATCATTGGCTATAACAAATATTAAAACGACTTTTCTATAAAATCACGATTACGAGAGTTTAAAGAAAATTACGCTCAGTTTCTTCGAGGTGTTCACATTCATTAATACTCTGTCAACATATTACGTCAACTTCTACAAATGGCCAACTTCTTTGTTTTTTTGAAGTTACAAACTATCCACATGAAGTGTTGAGATAGACATTTTTGATTAATCGTGTTTTACGTGTTTGCCACTGGATGTAATCTTTCACATAAATAAACGGAAACTAGTATTACTATATAATTACAACAAATGAACTAATATTAAACAAAAACTAATTGTATATTAAAGTAAAAAGACAACAAGAAAAATTTTTAAATTTTACTTCAAAATAACTGCCATTATTTTTCCCTGTAAACTTCTCCTAAACCCTCACGACAAACTGCCACTAAACTGGACGTACGTTTCGAATAGCCAAAGCTACCATCATCAGCAGAAACACTGAACTGTTCAACACATGAAACGCTAACGTACGTCCATTTAGTGCAGTTTGTGTTAGGGTTTAGGAGAAGTTTACAGCATTACCAGTACCACAGTTTGGAAGTATTTTTGTTATTATTTTCCGCTACACAAGTTTACCCTTCGCACCAGATCACTGTGTACCTTTTGCACTGTTGTTCATTAAAATCACGAATACACTGTATAATTTTGATTTTCAATTTACAAATTCAACGGATGGTGTTTCATACACCGTGTTTTAATAGCTCCCCATAAAAAGAAATCCAAGGATTTAAGTCGGGTGACCTCGCCGGCTATAATATCCGGGCCCCGATTTCCGTTACAATGATCAAATGTGTTTTGTAACGGCTAATCTATTATCATTAAGCGGTTTCCCCATTTAAAAAATAAATGCAAATGAAAAAGACATAAACTTCTCCGTTAACCGACTCTGTATCTTCTAAAAACAAAAAAGTTGGCCATTGTAGAATGTTTGGTGAACACCTCGAATGAACCGAACGTGATTTTCTTTATAACTCTCATAATCGTTATTTTACAGAGAAGTCGTTTTATACTTTGTTATGCCGATGACTGGGAGAAACTCAAAAATTTAAAAATATACGGTGTGTCCCATTTAAAAAAATACATGTTTAGTTGTATCTTAGCAACCAAGTCTCTTTTGGTTTTTTATGCCATAGCACGAAATGCAATGGAAAAGTACACGAACTTTCTCCATTTTACCGACTCTGTATCTCCAAAAATAAAAAAGTGGCCATTGTAGAATGTTTGGTAACACCTGAATAACTGAACGTGATTTCTTTATAACTCTCGTAATTGTGATTTTACAGAGAAGTCATTTTATACTTTGTTATAGCCAATGACTAGAGAAACTCAAAAATGTAAAAATATACCGGGTGTCCCATTTAAAAAAATACATGTTTTCGTCGTATCTTAGCAACCAAGCGCTCTTGTTTTTTATGCCATAGCACGAAATGCAGATGGAAAGTACACGAACTTCTCCATTTATCGACTCTGTATCTCTAAAAATAAAAAAGTTAGCTATTATAGAATGTTCCCGTGAACACACTGTATATTAACCACTTACTACACCTTTTTTTTCCAAAATGCAACTGGTTTGTTATTTTTTTTTTGCAAAGTTCAGTCGCTTAGTTAACGAGGTATACAGACCTTGTATTGATTGAATTTTAATTTATGCACAATAGCTTTTTTTCAGAAATGCTTAATTGCAGCAATTCCTCGCCAAGAAGTTGTGGGATCACACTTTACTTGCCGTACAATCAACAAATCTTCTATTTGAATAGTTGCTTCTTTTTGACCTCTGGCCTTCAGATTTTCTAGGGTACCTTTTGCAATAAACTTGGAACATTTTATGAATCGAACTTTTTGAAACTTTGCATTTTAATTTCACCGCAATTTCACGTACACACTCAACCAAAAAGGTACATAATACCCATAGAAAATTACATCAAGACAACGAATATGGTAAATAATTCAGTGAATACGTTAATTGAGCCAATGAAAGAGTATAAATTAATGTTTTATTTTGGTCTATAGATTTCATGAATAACGTCTGCTGGTGCAAGTGTTTGCATTGCTTATTTAGTAAAAGTTATTTTTTGATTCAACTAACACTTGTTGTTGAAATGACCAAAATATTCATTGATTAATACATCAGCTTTATTCTTTCAACTAACAGTATTTATAATGTCAAAAACTAAGGTATTTCTTACAATGTAAATTATTAATCGGTCAAGCAAATGTATTTATTACTATAATTAACATTACTCATAATATTAACAATTTCGTTAATTCCCATAATATATTAATTATCATTTATCATAAATCCAATAAATGCCGTTCTTAACAATTTAATATGCACACTAAATGTAATTAATAACTGTAATTAAAAAATAAATGTATTTCATTCAAAACGAAACAAAAATAGAAGTATGTACACATCTTCAACTATTATAAGTACTACATTCAACACTTCTTCTTCTTTTTCTTTCTTCTTTGATCCTTAGCTGGCGGCTGGCGAAGGTTGCCCACACAACCAGTACACTGCTGTAGGTGCTGCAGGATTTCGGACTTGTAAATCTATGATTGCTCTCCACGCTTTCCGGTCCATGGCGGTGGTCCTAGCTTGATTGAGGTCGAGACGCCGGTTCTTCATGTCGTCTTGCACTTGTTTTGTCCACGTTTTCTTTGGCGCGGTGCGTTGTACTTTCCACTGGACGGGTCGCTGTTTACAAAGAAGTCTTTGTGGCATTCGTTTGACCCATTCTGCAGACTGGCCAAACCACCTCAATCGGTCGTTGCATGATCACTTCACCGATGACTGGTTGTTGTTGACAGGTTTGTCTGAATGGTTTCGTTGGTAATGCGATCGCGCAATGAAATTCCTAGGATCTGTCGCAGACATCGCATTTGGAATACCTCAAGTTTGACCAAATCCGGTTTAAGCAGGGTCCATGTTTCTGATCCATAGAGGAGAATCGGCAAAATCAGCGTCCGAAAGAGACGAATTTTGGTCTTCATGGAGATATTAATCTTCTTCCACAGGCACCATTTGAGAGAGGCAAACGCCGCGGCTGCCTGTCCAATTCTGCTGTGGATCTCTGCTGTGGAAGCCACTTTCTTCTCCTAACCAGTACCCAAGGTATTGAACTCCTGCACTTGTTCGATCTGTCACCGTGAGGTTCTCGGTGCCTGCGATCCATCCGTTGTCAGCACCTTGGTCTTCTCCACATTGATTTTCAACCGTACGATTGAGCGATGCGAGCAATATCATAAAGAGTGTCCGTTGCGTCGGCATCGTTGTCTGTGAAAAAGGCGCTATCGTCGGCGAATATGAGGTCGGTCGCTGAGTGATCGATGTCGAACTGTACTCCAAGTCTGTCCTCGAATGTTTTTCTCATAATGGCGTCGACTACGATGTTGAAGAGTAGTGGAGAGGCCACGTCGCCTTGCGGACTCTAGTCCGAATAGTAAATTCCTCAGATAGATCGTTCCGGATTTCGCACCTGGCTGGTTGAACGTTGTATGCTGTTTAAGGACTTGTGACGACTTTTTGGGCACGTGTTCAATCTCCAGTGTTCTCCTAAATGCAGGCAGTGCCACAGTCGAACGCAGATTTGAAGTCGATGAATACGATAACTGTTCGCCGCCCATACCGGATTCGTTCTCCATTAGTGTGGAAGAGCAAAATTTGATCGCAACATCCTCGCCCTGGTCTTAAATCCGGCCTGCTCCTCTCGGTGGTTTCTCGATGTTTTGTAGCCTCGACTGAATGATCTTCATGAAGACTTTGCCAACGATCGAGAGAAGACTGATGCCGCGATAGTTCTTGCATTCCCGATTGTCGCCTTTCTTATGGTATGGTCACGATAATTGACTTTCTCATGCGATTGGAACTTGTTTCTGTACGCCAGTAGTTCGGAGGAGTAAATGAAGGCGATGTAGTAAGGTATTTCCTCCAGCTTTAATCGCTTCTTGCAGTAACCTGATCCGCTCCCGTGCTTTGCCCGTTTTTCAGCGATCGTATGGCTGCCTTCACTTCCACAGTCGTGGTCGTCATCGGCCATCGAAATTTCAGGAGGATCGACGGCGATGGAGCTGCCGGCGGTCCCTGAGGCGGATCGTGATTAAGCAGTTCTTCAAAAAAGCCTCTCCACCGTTCCAGGCGTTCGGAAGGTGATGCACCAAAATTTCCAATCCGTTTTCTTTGGTGTGTGTCATTGTCGACTTGGTCTTTTCGCTCAGTCCTCTGAGGGTCGGTATAGGGTGCGGTATCGTTCTGGATGCTGCTTCTTCAAGATCAGCTGCCACCAGATCCCAATACGCCTCCCTTTCCGCTTTCATCTTTCGGCGGACTTCACGACTGAGCTGCCGGTAAAGGTCGTGGTCAACCAGTTTTGCCTTCTTCCGTTTGTCCAGGCACTCGTCCGATATCCATGGCTGTGTTCTTCGGCGGACGGGAGGCCGCAGAGGTTTAGCACATTCCAAAATAGCACCTGAAATCTGCTTTTCTTCTTCATCGACATCCTTAGATCTGGCCAGAGTTGCGAAACGGTTTGATAAGGCGATCTGGAACTCCCGTTTTCGGGCCATCAGATGACTCCAATCCAATCTGGCTGGTGACGGTGGCGTTTTCTTCGCTCGTTGGAGCTTAAACTGAGTCTTAGCCCGGACGAGGTAATGATCAGATCCATACTCGGGTCCCCTTATGGCACGGACGTCTTTCAGCGATGAACGAAACCGGGAGTTGATTACAATGTAATCCAAAACTGCCGAGTCTTTGCCCGATGGATTTCGCCAGGTGAATATTCAACACTAAACTCTAATTCAAAAAAAAGCTATTAAAATATGTATATCTATCAAACTATCGTTAAATAAACTTTTTAGGGTTAACAACAGCGTACACAAAGGTATGAGTTATACAGACAATTGTTTTCACAAAATTAGATTTTTTCGAACTATCTAAAGGTAAGGTGTCCTGTTGATAAAAAAAAACCATAATCGCTAAAGAAGAAGTAATAATCTAATTAACTGCACAAATTCATTTGTGCACATCTCTATGTGAATTATAAGTCCGGAGCCAAAAAAGGGCAACAGAAACTTTCAACAAAATACTGCATCCCTAGTAGAAATATCATTCTCACATAAATATGGGCAATACACTCCATTAGTGCATGTGATGTAGCATATTGGGATAGGTCAGTTGCCATTATCCGAACAATACTGTTAAAATAGTTTATTTGAAATTAAATTAAAAGAAATAAGAAATAAAAAGTAAGCAAATAACATTATTTTGGGGTTATGTCACCGTAATGATTTTCAGCTGAATATTCAATCAAATATTGCTAATATACCGTGAAGGTATTTTTTTTTAACTTTCTACATTGAATAAAATACTTACACTTGGAACCTTATATAATTAGAACAAATAAATCCCAGTAAATAAAAAATCAACAAAAATAGCGGAGTGGCGTCAGAACTAATGAAACGTATAGCGCCGCCCAGAAAGCAAGAGAAGCGCCCAGCGTCAACGGCGCAAAGCTGCCAAGCGTGCCTGACGGCATCAAACCGGTAACAACACCAGATTGCGTCAAATCAGCAAGAACATCACACGGCGTTAAGCCCGAAAAAACGCCAGACAGCGCCTAGCCGACAAGAGTGCTAGATGGTGTTATGCTAGCAAAAGAGCTAGACAGCGTCAAAGCGACAAGGACGTCGACGGACGCTACAAGACACTGAGTGAAAAACCACGTTGATTACTCAAACAACCGCGTTTATTATTATATTATGTATGTTTTATTGATATTGGTTATTTTGTTCACTATTGTTATAAATGTTTCAACTATCTAGAATAAAGTCAATCATTACTACAACTAAAGAATTAATTAATATTCACGTATATACTTAATCTAAATGTTTATAGTTACAATAAAGATTTTTACTGAATATATGAAAAAGATTATTGATTAGGTATACGAATTCTTGGTCATTGATCAAAGTATGCGATTTTCTCTTACAATTGATATTAAACTGTTGTACTAGTAAATATAGTCACTAACTTCCTCATTGTTCGTTGTAACAATAAATTGTTTTAAAGTTCCAACGAAATATTACTCCCTATTTTCTTTTGAGTGCAGTCACGCCATTTTTTCTCTCTTCAATAACTAATTTGCGCAACTGTATACAAATTTATTTTCGTGAAGACATGTGATGTTTATTCTTAAAGCTCTACAGTAAAACTAAAATCCATAAATTGATTTAACGCATCAATACATATGTGTATTAAAGTAACAAAATTTACGACCGGCAGTTTTGGCGCATCTGCTCTCTCTAATCCTCCATCTAGGAATTGTCTACTTAATTTTGTCCACGCAAATAATAGCCGTACAAAAAAATATTTCCTTATTTACAGCATATTTATAAATATTCCACAGTGAATAACAAGTACATTTATCAAATAAAACTATCCTGAATATGAGTGTGAAGGCTGCATACATAAATGTTTGAGTAGGTATCAAGATTATATAGGCTGTCTCAACAATCATCAGGTTTCCGCAACTTCCTTACAAATATATTTTAAAATAATTAGTATGTCATTAGTTTTATCACCTAATTGCAAGCGATTATTCTCCTTATCGTCATGTCTCTAATGCTATTTGTCTTCTTTGCAGACGTGGCCGTTTAGTTTTCAACGATGTGATTCATCTACCGATGTTGGCAACGATCGCGATTTGTCTTGGAATGAAGTACCCAGTCAGTCAGTCATTAGGGATAAGGATATATCGTATTACTACTAATTTGTTTGGTTTCGCCTAGTTAAAACGCATATTTATCGGTTGCCATCAACTAGAATCCTTAATTTATGAGCGTAATGTCAAAAAAAGTCGTTCAACGAAACTTACCAATATTTTAATTGTACAACTATTTAGTAATAATGGTTTGTGTTTACTTTACGTATCTACTACCTACTAGATTATTATATATGCCAAATATAATTATTTATAAACTAATTTAATTTACAAATTTAAATAAACGTGTGATACAACTTACATACTGGCTTATTTTTTCATTTCATCCTCCAAGCAACATTATAAAATTTGTATTTCGCAAAAATGTTACACATGCTCCCTAATACCGTTTGTCTTACAAGCACGCCCCTAATATAACTTCCTTAACTTATTAAGATACTTATGTTAATCTCACAATAAATTGCTAGGTAGTTTCGGCTTACTTGGTGTTAAATATTTTATATCTATGTTAGTACCTATACATATTTTCTTCGACAAACGATGACAGGGCTTAACGGTAGGTAGTTTGTTTTTATTTATTATAGGGACAGTAGCGTAACATGATCCATTTGGGATGTGTTAGGTATGGTCTCTCTCTTCCATGTAAAATTATAAGAAACACACGATCTTGTATTCATAAATAGATCTGGCACTCAATGAAAGAATATGTGTTAGTAATTACTATTTATAAGCAATATGAATATTTAATATTCTTTGGTTAGATCTTTTCTCATAGTTATTTATTATTATTTGAAATACTCAGTTGTGGCTACCTTCAAAATAACTAAAACAAACGAAATTTGCATTAATTAACGTAAATTTGTTCTTAAAGTATTCCAGTATCGCATACACTATGTACCAATGTATTTTTATGTACGGAAAAAGGTTTGTTAAAGCAACAAAGTATATTTTATCATATAGGTAGATATTCAGTTAAAGCACATAATACTTCGTTCAGTCTAACATTATCTGTTATTTGACCATTTAATGATTTTTTACAATCTAGTTTATTTTTAGAACAAATGCTGTACACATTTGAATCAAATATTTTGCATTGACATTGTAAGTTATTTGACCAAAATAAACATTTATTTTAGGGTAGTTTGCACACTAGCGAAAATTGGTGGTCATCGGAGAAGGTTCGCCTGCGATGACCTCAAACCTTTCCACTTATGCAGTTTTCGAATTTGGGCATTCCATACCGACCGTAACATCTAAAGAATTTTATGTTTTGGATTCTTTTTATATTTCGAATTTGAAGTCTTTACCCAAAATTAGAAGACTTTTTAGAAGAATTTTTTTAATTTATATCGATTGCAAGTCTAAACTGAAGTTTAAACCTAATCTGCGGTTTAAACAGCGATTGTAATAATGGCCCTGACTAAAATAATACCGACACAAAAAAATTAATGTACACAAATTTAGAAGCCATTTTAAAATGAAAAATACATTAAGTTCTTATCAGGAATACTTATCTACCTAAATATAAATACTAACGTATTTCATTCAGAATTGCATATGTATATTTAGTTTTTAAACTGTGCGTACATGAGTCACTTGTTTAGTTCAAGTGTTTGTGTGGTTTGACTTGATTATCTACGCGAAGATCGTCGAGTAAAATATAATGGATATTTTATGCATAAGCCGACTTTTTTGTTACAAAGAAAAGGAAACACAATTTTTATTTTCCTTGCTTGTTTACCTAAGCAAATGGCTTGATTTTTTTACTTAAAACACTATTATGATGTATTTTTCAGGAATAACTCCCATATTATATTTATTACTTCATTTTCATCATTTTTACCCTAAGAAATGGTAGTTCATTTTGATTTGAAATACATAGTTAGTAATTTGCGATGTCATCCTTGAATAATTCTACACTTTATTACTATAATTAATAAATAGTAAATATTCTTGAACCCGATTTTTATTGCAGGGGAGTGCTAAACCGAAGTCCGTATGCTACGATCCTCTACATATGTTTCTACTTTCAATAGTCGATCTTCGACGGCCGTCTGCGTCTGACTGTCAGACTCACACGCTTGCCAACCGTGATACCGGGAGACCCTTCCTGCACAGTGCCGAGCACTAACGAGACGACTCGATCAACCAGTGGGTAACGGATCATGAAACGGCAATGTAATTTTTGCATATACTGCGACCACCACGTCTTCCGTTAGCTGCGCGCGGATACCTACAAATGTTTAAAAGTCGGGACCAATCTAGACGTGGCCCAAGTTCTGCATAAATAACTACAGAGCACATTTGGTCGCATCAAATTTTAGGAATCGCAACGTTCGTTCTGAGGGCCCCTCCCGCCTCTACAGTTGGAACTACAATTTGTCCTACACGCATTCTACACAATCATAGGCTATGTTCCGCGAATGATTTGAAGCAACCGCTACCGTGGTTTCGGTTAATCTCTGGTAGTTACAGGTTCCCTGAAAATACGATTATTCACGGAACAGAATAAACAACACAACATAACCATAACAGATTAGGTACCTGTAGATACCTGTAATAACGATACTTACCACAACAAACCAACTTCTAATTCTGGTAACTGCGGTTGCAACCGCAACTCACCATTTTCAGTAACCGAGTTCCGTGAATTACAAATTTTCAGGAACAGGTGATTTACGGTACGCAAAAACGGAGGTCACCGCAACCACGGTTGCTGCGGTTCGATTCACGGAACATACTAATAATTCCACTATACTGATTAAGCGAGCGTCCTATGGTCACCTAACGCAATCGGCATTCTATGGCAAGGCGAGAGCGAAGCGACGAAGCCGTGCCCTGCTACGCTAATATATCTATATGCGGTATTGCGGTAGTTCGTATAACATCGGGTGACCATACAACGAAAACTCCTGCGGTATATCACCCCGAACCGAAGTGAAACCAAAGAGGATGTATATACATGCTTCTAGGTGAAACTACTTTCATTAGTTTCTTCAAACCCGACAGATAGCGCAGAATGGTTTCACTTTTTGACTTAGAAGTGTTTCTAAAATATATACATCCGTGTCTATATATCAAAGGTGATAAAAGGGACTACTATGCGGATATATCCCCGCTTTATGAAGCGTCTGCTCATGTAGGCTGGTAGGACAATTTAACAGAATTACTGATGAATAACTACTACTTTACATTTCATTGTGTTTAATAAACCAAGCGATAAACGGTAGCTTTAGAGCACGTCATCACATAAATACCAGTTTTAAAGAATTATACTCTTTAATACACGCCTACACATTCCGAAAAGTAAGTCTAGAAAACAGCTCCTTAATAAACAGCTAGATTTTAATTAATGGTTTTTTTTTATTAATTTAGCAAATTCTTTCTACAAGAATGAAATGAAAACAACTAGATTTAATATAAACTTTATTTCTTATGTTTAAGTAATAAAAATGATACAAAGGAAACAAGATTATCATTTATATAATTTTATATATAATGTATATATAAATTAAGAGGCCAATAGTTCTCATTTACTCCTAATCGAATCACTTCTTCTATAAAATAACAAATAAGGAACCCTGGTTCCATGTGGCTTCAGTACTTGTTCTTCAGCCACTGCTTTTACGGACGCATCGTCGTACCTAAGCCATCTAGCGTAACCAACGTGATACGCATCTGTTAAATAATGTCCTTTGCTAGCTTCTTTTCCGTCATGGTAAACAATTGCAAAGAGTTTGTACTGTTTCGCTTTCGGCGAATAATCCTTTTTCGATGATAGTAATTCTAAAAAAAAAAAAAAAAAAAAAAAAAATTAATTTTTAATTTAATTAATTTAAATTTTTAAATGTACTGTACTTTAGCACAAAAAAATTAAAACAACTAACAAAAAATAATATATCAAATAAGTACTTACTTCCGTCTATTTTCAAATCAATAGGAAATTCAACTGCTTTAATAATTTTAGTACATCCATCCAGTTTGTAGTCAAAACATTTTAAATGCAATATCAAAACATAGGGCAAATCTTCTATCGTGACTTGTTGCCAAGCTTCCACTTCTTCATTTGTTTTCGATGAGGTTACACCTTCTAACTGATTTTTACATACCAGCACTTCTAAAGCCTCTTTTACACTAGATGCTTTCTACAAAAGATAAGAAGAACATATAGCATAGCTTTTGTATAGAATGCACTTATGACAAATTAAAAACCTCTATATTCAACTGAAGAGTAAAGAATGGTTGAACATTATCACTTGATTTGTCCCCTGTCCTATGAACCCTCGATCGTAAATGACCATTAAATATATCACTAATTGGTGTTTGAACAAGTTCAGTCCGCCTTGTTACACAGCCTTTATTTTTTCCTGTTACCTAAAAATATATAATGTATTACTACATACCCCTATATTTTAATACAATACAACACCTCTTTCCATTCCTTATCCAGATCATTATCAAAATTATTAATTTCATTTAGTGGTTTTGGTCCCTCTTTCTCGACTAATTTCATTAACTAAAATGAATATAAAACAATACATACAATGATCTGCTACCAAATAAAATACCATATCAATATACCTCTAACATTTCATCATTTAAACCATTTAAAAGACATCCCAAGAATTCCTCAGCATCTTCCTGTCTACCCTCAACCACAAAAGTATCATTTCGTAAACCATTTAACATTTTGTATATATAATTAGGTTCAAATGGAGTATCGCAGTTTATTAAAGAGTTTGGATCCTGTTTTTGAATTTTATCACTTCTCCGTGAAACACGATGAGCCGCTGGTAAGTGCTGAAATTCTTTCACAAATTTTGACCTACGAAATAGTGTTGTCTGAAAAATGTTACGAATAATTAAAAAAAATTACATGTTATATATAACTGGAGTCGACTTTTTCTTCGAATTTATGTCTACAATGTCAGATAAGCCACTTATGAGATTGTATACAGGCGGACAAGCAAGTAATGCTTGTAATATTGAATTAATATAGCAATAATTGCTTCTATTGATTAACCCTCTTGGTTGCAAACTTATGGTTCGATGATCTATACTATGACCTGTAAGAAATTCTGAAAAAAAAATTTAAAAAAATTAATTGAAAATATGTAACTTCAATATGTACCGCACGCGCCATCCCAAATACGAATAGTTATATACATCGTTATATATATGAAACGCAGGCTGCTTGTAGTAGATGTGGCTCTTGCTGTATATGGTATGCGACAAAATCTACTGCCACTTAATGCCTCACATAAGAAAAAACAACTTCAGAGTAGAGTGGTAGTTATATTATGAATAACAGATAGTTTTGCAGATATGTGAAAAATAAAATTACTTCTTAGCATAAAATATCTATTCTCAACACTTCCTTCAAAATGTGAAGAAAAACAAAGAATGAAAAATAAATTAAACTGCAAATTTAATATTTCTTATACAATGAATGAATTTGAAACGCAGTCCTTTTCCTATTAACTATGTTCTAAAGAAAATGTCCCCATAGTGAGTTATCAAATAAACGTAAAGAAAAAATAATTAATAGGAAAAAAAAAACAACAGTGCCAATAGTTAAAAAGAAAGTTACGAACCTATTGTGATTTAAGTGTTGTCATTATTAAGAATTGCATTGAACAGTATACACGGACTATTCTTCGTTTGCTTTCATAATGCCGGTTATCAGAAATGACAGTATACATTTCTCGCACACGGTATATTATATTTTAACAATACTGCCATAATGTAACAGCGCAGTTAATTCACGATTGATTAGAGTCACTTAAAGTGAAATAATATATAAATAAAACAACAATTAAACACGAAGAAACTACATGACTATTGGTTAAGCGTCCAAAATGCGTTTTAAAATACGATCAAGTAACTTAAACCGCGTTTTAAAGTTGTTGTTACCAGATATAATATACATATATACCAACGAGATGGAAAACTTAATGATATAGATTTGCTTCTAAAATTACTGAAGGTGTATCATATGTCTGGATATCACACTCATTTCTTTAATCTAATTATTTAATAAAAAAAAATCGTAATAAAGAGGGTTTTTCTTTTTTGTTCAATTTTACATCAAATTTAACTTTGTTTCTTCGTATTTTTAGTTTTCATAAAAAGGGCAGTTACGTGTACAAGGTGGGCCAAATTCGACACTTTTAATAGGGAACTTATATTTCTAAAGGAATTAGACAAAATCTGACCTATGCTTCTGAAGCTCGATTTTAAAGAGAAATCGATTAGTGAAATCCGTATCTTTATATCTTTCATATAGTATAAGACATACAGAGTGTTTTCGTAAAATATGCAATTTTTAAAAGCCCTTGTAACTTTTTCATTTGTGAAAATGCTTGATTTATATAAGAACTTTATTAGGACACTTTTTGATGCAAAATTTAATGCTCTAATTTTTTGTTTTTGTAACTCGTATTTTTTGATAATATTATATGGAACACCCTATATATTTTTACATTATTCAAAAGCACATAAAATTACCTTTAACATGATATATCACACTTGATATTTTATTTAATCAGTTCTTAAAATATATGATTTTCTATTTGCAATTTTAGTATTTTATGATGGCTATGAATGACATTTTAAATATATATATAATAAATTTTAAAAATTGCATATTTTACGAAAACACCCTGTATGTCTTATACTATATGAAAAATATAAAAATACGGATTTTACTAATCGATTTCTCTTTAAAATCGAGCTTCAGAAGCATAGTCAGATTTTGTCTAATTCCTTTAGAAATATAAGTTCCCTATTAAAAGTGTCGAATTTGGCCCACCCTGTACACGTAACTGCCCTTTTTATGAAAACTAAAAATACGAAGAAACAAAGTTAAATTTGATGTAAAATTGAACAAAAAAGAAAAACCCTCTTTATTACGATTTTTTTTATTAAATAATTAGATTAAAGAAATGAGTGTGAATATCCAGACATATGATACACCTTCAGTAATTTTAGAAGCAAATCTATATCATTAAGTTTTCCATCTCGTTGGTATATATGTATATTATCTCTGGTAACAACAACTTTAAAACGCGGTTTAAGTTACTTGATCGTATTTTAAAACGCATTTTTTCTCTACTCGAGTCCGCGAACAGTTCGTACAACTTAGAACGCACCCAAATCAGTAGAGAAAAAAACAAAACAAAACCACAATATCCTAATCTCTTTATTGTTATTGTACTGTTTAAAAGAGCTGCTTACTATAAAGCATTTTGTGGTTAGTATTTCTTATTGATTTATGTATTTAATTATTTAATAAAAAAACGGTAATAAGTAAGTTTTTTAGTTATCTGTACAAATGAAATCAGTTTTACATCAAATTTAATTTGATCTTATTAAGGAATCAAATTCTACATGTATGCATTAATTACAATAATTCAAAACCAGGCCAGTATAAATATTTGAAAAAAAAAACAAATTTGTACTACTGTGCTAAAAAATTGGTACATTAAAAATAATAAGCAACCTTTTCATGACATTTTCCAGAAAAAAAAGCGAGAATTACAGCTAAACAAAGTAATGTGATTGTTCATATACGTCATTTAATATCATGTTGTTAACAAGATCAAATGGCAAATATATATGGTTCTTTTACTTTCTTCATATTTTGATATAATTAAATTTATAGTATCATACATATCAACATAGCTTACATGTTACATCTATCATCATTTAACCATCACATGCCCATACCTAAATAAAACAATTTTATCAACAACTTTAGATTGTACAGTATTATTATATGTACCAAATAAAAAAAAAACGAAGATAGAAGTTGCAAATTAATAATAATAATAACAATAATATATTAGTTCATAATTGTCAGTAAGACATAGAACACTTGTCAATTACCACAAAAAAACTAAGATGATGACAAACATAATAAATACAAAGGATATTAAAAATTAAAACTATAACCCAATTTGCCTGCACAATTAATTTTCTTATAAAATTCCAAAGGTGTAGTATACATCTAGACATATGCCAATTCGTTTTAATATGTACTTAGATTACTTAAATTAGTTGTGAATTAATTTTTCTGTAAAATTTTATATGTAGTATGATATCAATTGTGAGGCAGATATTAACAGCACACTTCTATCAATTATTATTAAGAGATAATTAGGCACTTAAAATGGTGTACCTGATTTAAATGGACTTCAGAAAAATATGAATTTAATAAAGGGTTTTGTCTAAAATTATTTTTAAACATTATTTTCTATTTCTGTTATATAAAAAATAAAGGCAAATTTGGATAACACAATATCTTTTCTATTCCTTCACCTTACGATATAACATTTTAGCCTATTTAAAAAAAAATATTTTTCAGACTTACCACCTAATCTGTAATATGTGGGGGTCATTATAACTATTCTTCATATTATTTTCCACGTAAAGCAATTTTATGCCACATTCTGGTTCTGCCTTCACAATACTATTAATAATTTCATTAGTCTTTCCATTACATTCGTTATGATTATGTCCCTCCTGCATTGGTTTCTGGCTGAATAAACTAGCCCATGATTTTCCAGCAGGTTTGTGTGCAGGAACTTCGTTTTCAATTTTCTTCTGCTGGTCTATTGTAGGTATCCATTCTCCGTTTTCTTGGACATGATTGTTTTCATTATATTTCACAGCATGTGTTAAATCTATAGTTTTATTGCTCATCTGAAGAGTGATTTCATCTGTTTGTTGATTATCACTTGTATTAATGTATTCCGTTTCATTATTACTAGTATTTTTATAGCTGCTTGTTTCGATAAGACCAGATACAACTTGTTGCACATGTTGTGGCGGATAATTATTAATCAGATTCATAGAGGTGGTTACGGGTCCATGATACATAACATCTTGGTACATAGCTTGAGTATGATATGGTATGGTATGGACTGTGTATGGATGATAAACATGTTGTTGTGATAAAGGATTTAAATTATTCATGTCATGCACATTATTTTCTGATAAAATATTATTGGATGGATGGTGGCTTTTGTGATTTGAACTTGAAGTAACATTTTCATTTGTTACTACAAAAATATCAACTGATTATAACATAAATACCAACAATAATTATGTAATTTACCTGGAGATTTACCATATTGGTTAGGTCTTTTCCAGGGTACTTCTACATTTGCATCCCATGTACGTAAAAAATTCAATATGCATAATCGTTCCTGTTCTTCAACATCACTTAAATCTATAAACTCTATCTAAAAAAAAATTGAAGCGCATATATACAAACTTTGCACAGCTGAATTCTATTCATTCAAAAGTATATCACCACAACTTACCGACGTCTCCATTATTTTTATGTTTATGTCTTTTTCATTTCCATTTTCGTGTAAATAAATTAACTTGTTTTTTAAAAAAAGTACCACCTGCTAAGCATGGGTTACCTTCCTCACGTTGTTGGTGGTTGTTGGACTGTCAACTGTCATTCTAACTTGCTGTCAAAATCATTTTACTAATTAATAGCGCGTTCAGTAATCCCATATTGTTCACAACGGCCTGATTACGAACGTAGCCATGAAAAATGGGGATATTTATTCTATAAAATATTTAAAAGAGAAATTACAAATTATTATGATTGTTACTTGATATGTTAACTGAATGCTAATGTAAAAACCTAAATATAAATGTTGCATACAAATTGCGCCTTATAAAATATTTAAATTTTTTGTTAAGTATGCCAAAATTCAAAAAACGAAATTAATAATTAAATTTCCCCAGTTTCCGTATGTTATTGACGGTTATTGAGGTTATGCGTTATGCATTTATTGCATGATTGCTAAACTGCTATGATTTGCTGTTGATCTACTCTTACTCCGTCTTTAGTTACAATTTAAATCTGTCCTAATTGTGTTATTGGTTTACAGTTTTATCCTGTGTAATTAACTTATAATGGATACCAATGTGCCCGAACACTGCCCTGGCACTCAAAGCGAAGATGCTGGGAAAGCTTCAGCGTGTGCCGGCTGCCCAAATCAAAATATCTGCGCCTCTGGCGAAGCAAAAAATGTAGATCCTGGGATACAATTAGTGAAGGAAAAACTACAAACGGTTCATCATAAAATATTGATATTGTCTGGTAAGGGTGGTGTAGGAAAGAGTACAGTAACTGCTTTAATTAGCAGATGTTTGGCTACAAGCTATCAAGAAAAGAACATTGCAGTTCTTGATATTGATATATGTGGACCATCTCAGCCCAGAATTCTGGGTGTATTAAATGAGCAAGTCCATCAGTCGGGTTCAGGTTGGTCACCTGTATATGTAGAGGATAATTTGTCAGTTATGTCAATAGGATTTTTACTTGGATCACCTGATGATGCGGTAATATGGAGAGGCCCAAAAAAAAATGGCATGATTCGGCAATTTTTAAGTGAAGTAGATTGGGGTAATACCGACTATCTCTTAATAGATACACCACCTGGCACATCAGATGAACATTTATCAGCTGCAACATACCTTTCAAATGCTGATTTATCTGGAGCAATAATTATTACAACACCTCAAGAGGTTGCATTGTTGGATGTAAGAAAGGAGATTGACTTCTGTCGAAAAGTATCTATCAAAATCTTAGGTGTTATAGAGAATATGGGCATATTTGTTTGCCAAAATTGTAAAACTCAAACGGCAATATTTCCCGCAATAACTGGAGGAACAAAGAAAATGTGTGCAGACATGAATGTTCCATTTCTAGGTAGTTTGCCTTTAAACCCCGTAATTGCAAAATGTTGTGACGAAGGCAAAGATATCTTTACAGAATTACCAAATTCTCCATATATAGAATGTTTGAAGCATGTTACTGATAAGGTTGTTAAAATTTGTGAAAATATTTAATATAAATATTTAAAATATAATTTTCCAAACTAAACCATTAGTTACATAAGTATTGTAAGTGCAGTTTTTTTATATATAAATACATTTTATTTTGTTCTTTGTGTTTTCTATCATTTACTCTATAATCCCAAGCAACACTCAAAACGTTCCTATAATGTAGCAGGAATATGCGCCGCAAATATTTGAATATTCTAGGAAAATGCACACAAACGCCTGGTATATTCTAAAAATGTTTGAATGTTAACAGTTGAATGAAATCCTTATTCTAAAAATGTACGTATGATATTCATAAGAATATTCAGTGCTTGTTCACGAATATTCTCTAATTCTTCCAGTAAAATTCTTAATGGAAAATCATATACCTGGAATATTTAAAAAGGTGAGTTCTTGGTTATTTTTAAGGGTCTGTGGTGAACAGGGATCAATAAATAAACGTTCTTACTAGTGGAAAGAAATAATATGGAATTTATTTTAACAATATTTTAATAATATACATAGATTATTTTAACGTGTAATAAGAAGCAATCTAAAATAGTGTATCTTTTTATATATTTCGAATTGGTTTTTAATACAAATTTATAATTATGCACTACCAGTAACATAATACTAAAACAACGATTATGTACATAAAACATAAAAAAATATATTTTATTAATCATTTTACCGAAGTTTTTTGGTATCGTATATACCTAAGTATAGGACGTTTGTGTATTCTGAAAATATTCTGCAAAGTGCAAATGAGATTGCCTAAAAATATTCTGTAAGGTTATAAGGAGAATATTCAACTAAAGAAATGCTAAAACTTCTATAATAATATTTACACATAATCTTTAGAACATTCCTTTATAATGTTTATGGAACATTCAAATGACCATATTCATATCATACATCGTATTTAAAGTAAAACCACAGCATACTGTGTTAAAACTATCATATTCATCATTACTTGAGCCAATTTAATGATTTTAAAATTTATTCTAGTAATTTCAGTTTCCTATGATATACATTTTCGAAATAAATACCAATTTATTTACCTGTAATCAGTTGTGCAAGCCATCAAAAACTTCCAAAAGATGGATTATCACATTATCTATGATTAAAGGTATTTCTTTCTATTAGAATTGAGAATATTCTAGCACACTGCCAAAAGAAAAATATTAAGGAATAAAATCAGAAACAGGATGGTTACAGTAGTAATTATTATTTTTTAATATAGTTACATAAATCGATATGTCAAACACAATTATTTAGAAAGATTACTCCACATTAGCATATACATCCGCATTTCTCCTTTTAAACTTCTTAATTGGAGTAGCATTATATTCTTGCTTCTCACTAGATTCAACAGTTTTATTAGAATCACACTGATTAATTGTTGGCTGTGAAACATTTCCATTATTATCACCTAAATCAGATCCTTCTAAGTTTTTTGGTTCAGGTAAATTCAGTTTAAATGGTTTACTAATGGATGCGTTTTCTAAAGGAGAATCATACGCATCTTCTAATAAATCACTGTCATTAATAAAAGACTGAGTAGTATTGACTTCGATACTTTCGTCCATATTGAGAGCATTAAGTTTATGTTTTAATATTAATTCTATTGGATCGTCTATTTCTAATTTCTGGCAAAATTGTTTGGTCTGTGGATTCACTTTTATACTTTCTAGATCTGCTTGACTAGTTGTAATATTACTATGACCTGGTTGGGTTTGCTCAAAATTTAATGACACAGTTAGATTATTTTCAAATTTCGCCAAAATTTGTCGCTTTTCTTCTTCAGTTGGTGTGAAATTAAACCTGTAATAACAAATAAAAATATTTTATCTTCACCATTTCCAAAATTAGAATACAAAGAAGTGCAATTACCTCTCTGATCCATTTGGCCCTGGCATATATTGTGTCACATTTTTAGTATTCAATAAGTGATTAGTCAAATGCAAGATTGTGAGCCATTCTAAATCATAACTGATCTTTTTCTTCGAATTAAAATCGTGTGGAATATCCAATATTTGTAAAAACCTTCGGTTAGGTAGACATTTATCTAATGCCAGAAACTTTGTTACTTTGTCATCGGAATGTGGTATCAATGCAGCAAATTTACAATGTAAGTGAGCTGCAAACCAATATGAAGGCTTTAAATGCTTTAACAAAATTTCGCCTTGTGGGTTCCCTAGTTTTCCAGATTTTATATCATCTCTAAATAAACAATAAATTATATTAAATTCTTGAGATATATGTCAAATACACTAACTCCAAATGTGGTTTAAATTTGATTAGTTGATTACAATTTCCATACTGTGTAACACCAGTTGGCCAATCGTGTGACATAAATATATCTAATGGTTCACTCAATTGTTTCAACCGGAAAATTTCTAAATTTCGTATATGATATACACTCCTAACAGAATACTCATTATATGGTGGCATTTCATAATGTCCGCGCATATAGTCGTTGCTTTTGTATATTCCCGACAATCCACCAATTCGTAATCCTGCAATTATAAACAATATAATAAACTTCAACTAAACTAAAGTCAGAGATGTGAGGTCAATATCAAAATTTGTAGAAACAATCTTTGAACCGAGTTATTAACAAGAGAAAATCTTTAAAATACAACCTCCAATATTTATGACTCCGGCATACCCAAGATAATATATGTTTGGAGCAACCCAACCACCATATGGGAGTTCTTGTAAGTAATTAGATGCTTCATGATTGCCACCAATAAATATTGTCAAAACAGGTGCGATTTTCTCTCCATTATAATATCTGAAATAATGTGCATAAAAAAGAGTAGCTTATGTTTTTGTTATCTCACTTACTTATAAAAAGTACACAAATGCCGGTATTTAATGGGTACTGCCATACAATTTAAATCATGCTCACTTCTAGAGGCCTGAAAGTCTCCACAAATATTAATAAATCTATTTCAATTTTTTCATTCTCCTCTAATAGTTTTATTGTATCATATATATTATCTAATTCGCCATGTGCACATCCTTCGACAGCAATTTTCATTGCAAATTTAATTTCTAGTTATACAAATGTAAAAATTCTTTCTTCAATTCTGCTTGATAAATGATCACAAAATTGTTGTGTATCTCTGTGAAGAAATTGAATAGCTACTATCGGTTATCAGCTACTGTTAACGCATACTTAAATATTTTTTCTTAATAGGTAGTTTTTATAACTAAAATATGTACATAGTAAACAGCATAGGTAAACATTTAAATATTAGCAAATATAGGTTATATTTGCTCAGCCGTCAAATTTGTTTTTTTTCACCTTTTTATAGTATGTACCGTGAATCGAACCGCAGCAACCGTGGTTACGGTGACCTCCGTTTTTGCGTACCGTAAATCACCTGTTTCTGAAAATTTGTAATTCACGGAACGCGGTTACTGAAAATGGTGAGTTACGGTTGCAACCGCAGTTACCAGAATTAGAAGTTGGTTTGTTGTGGTAAGTATCATTATTACAGGTATCTACAGGTACCTAATCTGTTATGGTTACGTTGTGTTGTTTATTCTGTTCCGTGAATAACCGTATTTTCAGGGAACCTATAACTACCAGACATTAACCGAAACCACGGTAGCGGTTACTTCAAATCATTCGCGGTACATAGCCTTAATTTGACAAATGTCAAAAAATTAATCTTTTGATTATTGACAGTCGACGGACTACTGTTACCGTTACACGTTCTTGTTATTTCATTATAAATATCTGTAGCCTTTGCCATCTATAATTTATTACCAAATATATACATTTTCCTTCATATATATTCATAAAGTGTAACAAATTTACTTTCAATAATTATGCAGGAATTCACATATGGCATTTGGGGAAGTCACAGATCACAGAAAATCCCGCGATATAGCTTTCTGTTACAGCAATCACAGATATTACAACTTTAAAACAGCATAAATAAATAGATTTGTTTGTTTGTCTGATCTAATCAGATCGAAGGAATTTTACGCGTTTGTTTGTATTTTAGAGCATGATTTGTGCGTGTTTGTTTGTTTAGAGCAAGCAAATCCAGATCACAAAAAGGTTCCTCTTTCTGCTCGCGGTCCGACGTCCGAGCAATTTCTGCAACATAACCTAATCGCACTAACACCGTGTTGTAAACTCGTCGTTGTCGTTTGTAAATGTAATCCGATTTATAACTGCATCAAATATGCACGAAATAGATAATATAATGATACCAATGTGATTGATGTAAAGAACGATCATTATTCTGATGACGTCAGTAGATACTACTCCAAGCACACAAACAAACAAAGCTAATGATAATTTTACTTTTCCCACGTGAATGTCGTGAATGCGATTCTGTGATCGTGATATTTGATAGTGTTTGATAGATTTGATATTTATCAGCTGGTTGTGGTGGTAGGCATTGGTTTTAAGGTTACTTTGGAGACACGGATTATTACCACGTTAGTTGGAGTCCGATTCTCGTTAGATTAATTTGTGCTCACGATCTAGAACAATATAAGGGCTTTGTCAATGTAATACGTAAGTAGTAGTTGTAGTTGGTATATTAGAATGCAAAATTATGCCTTCAATTTTTTTTAGGTTAATGATGTATGTAAATTAACAATACGCTAATGAGACCTAATTATACAATGACAAAATCTATTGCAATACTTATTATACATGGAAACCAGCTAGCTGATGATCTATTAGATGAGAATCTAAAATATTTAGCAGAAGAAATAATTTTGCTTAATTATCATGTTAATAAAATTTCAATCATACCATCTGGAAAAAACCTAATAGTTTTTGAGCTGATGAATTTGCTAAAACAAAATCACTTTGTTTTACTAATTGACAAGCTTCAAACGTTGCTCACATTTAGATATTTATGTGAGATATTTAATTTTCTGATTCTGAGAATTATGTAAATTATCCACAATATTCAAAATTATTGAAATACGACAATCTCATTAAACTTAAACCTGTTATCTACTTAAACAGATTATTTGTAATTCAAGATTTAAATCTAAAGCTAGTATTTGATAACATTTTAAAAGATCATTTAAGACAGTTTAATAGAAAGAAGTTGTTTTCTAAAAAGCTTAAATTAAAGTCTTTCCAATTGCTGGATACACTAGCCAAGAAAGATTCTAGTATTGAAGTTGAGATTATTGAAGAATCCACTGATGCACCTATAATTCAATTACAGTCATATAATTTTAGTAAGCTAATAGATTATCAGAGATATATGCAAAATGAAATTCTAGATCATTACTATTTGGATACTCATTCTTTAGGAGATTTGTATAGTAATCCCTTTAATCACATTCAACAAGCAGTAGAAGTAAGTAAATTAATTTCATGTAGTTGTACAAGATAACTAATATTATCTTTATACACTTATAATAAACTCATTTACTAAATAAAATATATGGTGGGATTAAAAAATTGTAGAAAGAAAAGACTCTGTATTTAGAAAGCGAAATAACAAGTATTAAATACATATGCATATTTTGAACTGTTTAATATTACGAAACAGCGATAAATTTAGCATTATTTATTTTGGGATGTAGTTACCTATATATGACAAAGCAAACAAAAATGACATGCCTTTACAGTCGTTCATAGGCAGGAGCGGGCACTGAAAGTCTTACTTATACTCAGTGTTTGTATATGCCTTGATCGGCAATTCCCGGCGCAGACACGAGAAATTCCCGTTTTGACACTGCAATTCCCTTTTTTGGCGGCAAATACAAACTTTTTTTAATAAAATACTTACTAAATTAAAATAAATGTACCGATACTGACAGATGCATTTTTACTAAAGCAAATAAAAAAACAAAATACAAAAATAATAAAAATTTAAATTTATTTTTATTGATGCAATAATAATATTTTATCCAATAATTCCCTCTAAAACAAAACTTGTTCCCTCTAACGTTCAAAATTCCCTCTAAAAAGGGAATTTCCCTCTCATATACGAACACTGCTTATACTATATATAGATCCCTAATACACAGGTTTGAACAGAACTTTTTTGTGAAAAATCTGTTGAGGTATTTGCTAAAATTAATACATTTTAAAATTCCTTCCACCTTTTATTTACTGTTGGTCTACACATTTAAATCGGTGGTAATATTTACAAAATTAAAATAAGAACAAGAAATTGCCATAATTAATAGTTCTTTTAATGCCCTTATGTTGAAGTTACAAAAATAATTGAGAGATTTAAAATTTGGGATGTGGTGTAATACGCTTTATAAATATGCGTTTTGTTTTATTTTTTATGACTATGTAACTGATTGTTAAAAACTAAATTGGATAAAGTAATTAAATTCTTTGCATTTGTTAGGTTAAATTGAAAATGAAATTGAATTTTTTATCCATTGTTTATCCATACAATTGGATATAATCATTACTTACAGTAAAAAGGTACCTACAGATAAGAAAAAACATAATTTTTATAACACATTCCTTAAATATTAAAATAAATACTTCAAAAATATACAGAGCTCTCGATCGAAATTGTACTGAAAAGTAAACAAAATTTACCTAAATTGAAACGTAACGTACTTAACGTAACGTCTTTTATGCCGCATTTTCAACGTACATGTAAATATAAAAAACACTTATTCCTAAATATATTTCAGTGCATCCAGAAATGTTTCTCGGACTTTGGATTAGAGAATGTATTTATAAGTTTCAATGGAGGTAAAGATTGTACAGTCTTATTAGACTTAGTACTAGGCGTATTAAGGACTCAATACCCCGGTTATAAAAACCCAGTGGTTTGCATGTATGTTCAGAGTTCAAATCCTTTCCCAGAAGTAAATAATTTCATAGAAATGGTGCGAGATTATTACAATTTGAATATCGTAACTATAACTAAAAACGTTCGAGAAGGCTTAGAGTTGTTCTTGGAAGCCAGACGAAACATGAAAGCTTGCTTGATGGGTACGAGAAGATCGGATCCATATTCAGAAAATTTGCAAATTTTTCAAGTAAGAGTAGTCACGACGAGATATACATATCTTAATGTTTATATTTTGCTTCTGTGTATTTAGATGACAGACCCGAATTGGCCACAAGTTATGCGTGTTTCGCCACTTCTAGATTGGCACTATTCTGCAATTTGGGATTATCTTCTCTATCATCAAGTACCTTATTGTGGCCTCTACGACGAGGGTTATACATCTTTAGGTAGTGTTCATAACACTATTAGAAATCCAAATCTTCTTTATAAGATGTATAAGGATACCGAGACGTACTTACCAGCTTACAAATTATTGGACGGAAGCACAGAAAGAAGTGGAAGGATATGATGAAGAGCTGTTTTTAAATCAATTCTAGTTAATGTTTTAAAATATTCGTTTTTTCTGTGGTGTTTTGTTTTGAACATTTTTGTTATAGATACAATTGTAACTTTATTTATTTAAATCCATTCTTTATTACGTATTGCTTGATTTAAATTATTTTGTACTGTTAATACATATATATATTTTTTATATCAAATTGTTATGCATAGAATATGTATATACATAAAAAATTGTTAATCTTTCATAACTTGATATTTTATTTACCCCTATCTAGTCAACATTAAAGGCCGCTTTACAGTTCGCAATTTTTTATTGCACGCAATAAAAATGCGAACTGTAAAGCGGCCTTAAGGAGCCCAAACATTAGGAATAAGCATCAGGGGAAAAATTTAGAAATACTTTCAAAATCATTACATTGAACTCCTACCACGCTTGTATAATTATGATGCTCTGAAAGATTTAAAAATGTTCGGAAACATTTATTGGAGTATAGGATTATGGCCGTTTATAAGAAGCTTAAAAAGTTTTTAACCTTGCGTGTGTTATGTGCCGGGCGACCATACTGCTGATACTAAATTTTATTACACATTGCATCACTTAAGTATTTGTACATACTATATTCAAACCAATTACAAAAAGGACTAATATAGAAATGTAAAACTAAGGGACAATTTATTTTAATACAAAAAAGGAAAGCATTTTATTTTTAATAATACACAAAGAAAGATAACATAAATATTAATATATAAATCAGAATTTTGAATTCACAAAAGTATTTATACACGAGAAAGAAAACAAAATAATGTTTGTTGATTTTATTCTAATATTTAGCATGCATTCCATTTGCATCTATAACAGCTTACAAGCGCTTAAGCGTGGAAATTACCAATTTTGCGGTTTCGTCCTGCGTAATTTTTGACCACTCCTCTACCAAATGCTCTCTAAGGTCATGTGTATTTTGAACATGATTTTTGATCTGGACATTTAAAATATGCCACAAGTTCTCTATCGGGTTGAGGACTTTGATGTGGGTTAGGAAGTGTTTTATGGCTTTATATAAGAAACAGATTCCTTAATGATCCTTAGATAAGGATTGTATATCAGTTTACCGGTTAACCGGTAAATTGACCAAAAAATGTTCGGTAAATGAAAAATCCATACCAGAAATTTTTATGTATGAAATATTGTGTTTATAGATATTTAAAGGTCTAAAGGGACATTGAAAATAATAAAAAAGCAGGTAAGTGTAAGCAACAATATACCCCATTATTAATTTTATCGGAGATATTTTTTGTTTAATTTTAATTTAAACTTTCTTGAGATTGAGAGCCACTGTAATGCTCTAGAATAGAGAATATAGAAAAGAAACTGACAATTTTTTTTTATTAGAAACGTATAACATCCATTCCACCGAGTTAGCCAGAAAGAGAAGGAATCAAAAAAAGTCGTGTAGAAATTCCCTAGGTCTAGGGAAAATTCCCTAGCTCTGGCAATACTGATATGAAGCTTTTTTCTATAAGGTGAAGTCAGGTAAATGTGTAGTAAAAATTGCATAGTACAGTGGCGGCTCGTGACAATATTGAGTGGTGAGGTCAATCATGGGCCAACTGCCCTCCCCCTTCCCTCTCCCCTCCATTTTATTAATTTTACAAATGTTAATTTGACCCATTTTCGAGGAAGATAGAAACATGAGATCGGATTCATTTTAAAGCTAATCATGCTTATTATACCACCTAAATTATATTTTGGAGAAATGTGAGCTTTTTGAGTTATAATTACCTAATTTTCACTTTTTTTTTCACATAACCCAAGAAACCAAGTTATGTATCAGGTACATCGCTGCGATGTAGATATGTACATATCGCAAGCTTGGTGATGTACTCAGTAACATGCATGCGCCTTACATGTTGAGACTTATGTTCGCAACAAGTGCACATTTTGAGAATGTACTAGCGATATTGAATAAGTATATGCTGGCGATATTGAATAGATATATGCCGGCGATATTGAATAGGTATATGCCGGCGATATTGAATAGGTATATGCCGGTGATATTGAATAGATATATGCCAGCGATATTGAATAGGTATATGCCGGCGATATTGAATAGGTATATGCTAGCAATATCAACGTTACATCGACACGATGACTCGGTTTCCGGGTTGAAACCGTGTCCTGCAAATACCTGTGACCCACATTTCGTCCTCACTTGAATGAGACATCTTTAGATATTGCTACTAATGTTGCTGCACAGCTGAAACTGTGGTTCAACCACAACATAAGTAGCAGCTTCAAAGATATCTCATACGAGCGAGAACGATACGTCGGCCAGAAGCAGTTGCAGAACACAGTTTCAACCTAAAACCAAACAAAAAAAAAATGTATAGAAAATAACACAAGTTATATGAATCTAGTTTTTAATGATATAAGTTAAAAATACATACATACATAATTTTTTGTACACCGTTTCTCGTTCATCGTCGTTCAGAAAGCCTGAGCTATTCTGCAGCTATACATTCAAATTCCATTTTGGTTATTAATTATATGATATTCGAATACCATAATTTAAAAATATATTTGGATAAAATGGAGACTTGTTCGAAGGTATAAAAAAATTTTGCCCACACTGACGGCATTGTCATTGATGGCCGAGGAGCGAAGGATCACATTATGAGATGTCTTGCGAAGATGTACTCAGATACCATATCCATTAGTTGTTGATGGCTAGGACTGAGGAATAATTGTAGGGTTCGTGATTTACTGTCAATCGGTGTTCCAAATAGTATGAAGCATTTTTCTTCTAAAATATTTCAAATTCTTCTTCACAATACCCATCCTATTTTATAAAGAGTTTTAAACTTCGAATTTGGCTTCAGTAACCATTTGTAGTATGTGTTACAAAACCTTAACAGTCTCTGAAAATTAAAAGACCATTGTGTATTAACCAATAAAGTACTGGAATTTATGATCTAAAAAGTAAGAATATGTAATGTATTTACATATACCTAGCATATACCAATAAAATTTGACCGCAAAAGTGACTAACCTAACCTAGCATCTGATATAATGAGTTAAAACTTTTACAAGAACAAAAACAGCTTAACCTACAAAATTAACTGCGTTGATCACCTACCTTCAATGAACGGCAGAAAATTGAAATTTTGGCAATACCCTTGGAAGTTATCACTAGATATATTCGATGCACACAAGCTGATACACATTGTTGCACATATTCTAGACCATTTCTAGACCTAGACGACATAGACAAGAATTTGAAGGTGTAGAGCGGGCTTTGGGGTGTCTAGTGACGCAACATTTCGATAAAAAAATATGTACCATACGCAGAATTATTACATAGTTTATGTTCCCTGATGTTTTATATCAGCTACATAACAGGCATATAAATAATAGATATCGTATTCATATATCTGTCCTACATCCTCACCATGTTAATATGCTATATACCAGGTGCATAGAATTGTTGTATAGTTTGTGTTCTGCAGCAGGTACATCACAGGCATATAAATAATAGATATCGTATTCATGTATCTGTCTTACATCCTCACCATGTTAATATGTTATATACCAGACACATAGAATTGTTATATAGTTTGTGTTCTGTATCAGGTACATCACAGGCATATAAATAATAGATATTGTATTCATATATCTGTCTTACATCTTCACTATGTTAATATATAATACGTTATATACCAGATACATAGAATTGTTATATAGTTTGTGTTCTGTATCAGGTATATCACAGGCATATAAATAATAGATATCGTATTCATGTATCTGTCTTACATCCTCACCATGTTAATATATAATATGTTATATACCAGATACATCGAATTGTTATATAGTTTGTGTTCTGTATCAGGTACATCACAGGCATATAAATAATAGATATCGTATTCATGTATCTGTCTTACATCCTCGCCATGTTAATATATAATATGTTATATACCAGATACACAGAATTGTTATATAGTTTGTGTTCTGTATCAGGTACATCGCAGGCATATAAACAATAGATTATCGCATTTACATCTCTATTTTACATCTCCTGTCCGTCAATATATAAAATCGATGTAGCCAGTACATCTGCATCACGAATGGTTTCCTGGGAAGAAAAATTTCTAAGCATCATAACTTTCTAATTACTGCTTTCATCAAAAAAAGGTACATGGCATAAATGATTGTTTTAAAGAGAAGAACCTGAATACATCATCACTTTTTTCATAGACACAAAAATATTTAATTGCTTAAGTTACAAATATTTAAACAAATTTTGCGGCATTACTTTTTAAATATTAAATTTACAAAAAAAAGTACATGGCAGTAGCATTTCGACTAGTAGAATACTATGCAGCGATTAGTTTTTCCTAAGTCTACATTTTGCGATTTCAACCCACTGAGCACCACGGTGATCAGGTATGTATTTAATATTTGGGAAGATTGGCCTTTCCCCAGAAGATCTGAAAACAATCTAATTTAACAAGATTCTGAGCTACCGTAAGGGCCTGAACTTGTTGGATGAACTTTAAGATAACACCTGCTCTACAGTAGATCCTAGTGGACACAGTGGACATCACGATTAGACTTATGCAGATACTATCTCTTCTAAATCATAATCCTAGCATAGAACGGAGAACGCCACGTTCATCCAGCATCCCACACTCGAGCCTTTTCTTTCTTATCTTGTTGGAATCTCAGGACGTCCTTAAAATACCTTCTCTTTGGGACTTCATGTTAGATTTCCGGACTTGGCTAAGGGCGAGCGTCTCAACGAATCCATTGATAGCCCTCCTGGTGGAGCCCCAGGACCGTCCTCCGCCTCGCACTTCGGTGAGGCGAATACGCGGCTTTGTGGATACGACCGGTGGGGTGTCGGTAGGCATGCGGGATCATGTGGAGCCCAGAAGTGACTAATCTTTTATGCATAAAAAAGGTCCCTATTGACCGCCAAGTCTATTCCTGTCAAATACATTTATAGCGGTTCCCACCGTTGACCGCAAATAAAACTGATAAGAATGCCTCAGCGACATAAGTCCGGCATCGGTAATGACGTGGAGACCCATGGTAGCAAAGTTGATTTACCTTTCAACTTATTCTTCTATAAAACTAATTTCCATGGATCCAAACACAGTAAGGCAAATTGCCTGTAACTAATGCCGAAAGTTATAGAAAATAGAATAGAGGATAATACCTATGTCATATCCTCTTGAACATAAATTCCAAAAGAATATCTTTCTTTCCAGCGAAGGAACTTAATATTGGTCTGCATTTTTATTTATTATATATTAGTTCATTAATTTTATTGGGTTGAACAATATATGGTTCGCTAGATAAAATTAAACATATTAAGTATACAAAATTCACATTAAATACTAACCAATTGACAGTTATGAGATCAAAAAAAGACGTATGCCAACCCTTCAGCCTATTTGATTACAGTATATAACATTCTTATATAATATAAAAAAGGTTTTAACTACTTAATACGATTAATTTAATCCAGGTCAATATTGATTTGATTATGTGTGTTATAAAAGACAAGTAACTCTATCTTGGTGTCGTAGTTTGAGCGAGTGTTAACTTCTGAAATGAAAGATGATACTGCTCAATTCGACCATATCAGATATCCATCCGTTACCGAGGTAAGTGGGCATGTTTAAGATATTAAAAAATAGTCCTTAATTTATTATATTTAATTATATTACTGCAGTACATGAAGTTAGTTTTCTAAAACAGTTCAAAATCTTTTCTTTATGCTTAAACGAAATTGAACTATGTTGTTATCCTTACTTTCTGTAATTGCTTATAGTAGTTTGTTCTATATATGTATGTTCTATGTATGTAGGTATATATGTTTATGTATTGGGATTAGTTAAGTCATTGATTATTACTGTTACTCGTAAAGTTAGTTAGTTATTAAAATTTGGAAATGTTTCTCTAGAGTCATAATATTTCGTCTGTATACAAGAAAACTAACAACCCTAAAAACGTCTATACTTTTTTAAAAAGATCTAAAGAATAAAACTTTCATTGTTAGGTATTACTCATGCTGTTGTGTTATAACAATGCAAATATTGATTTAACTCAAAATTCTCATCACGTAATATGTTTATTTTAAATTTAAAAATGAAACTTGATGATGACTCTTCATTTCACAATTTTTGTTTACCTAATAATGTTTTGAAATTTGTCTATTTTCATTAAGAATAATGGATAACAGCCGTGGAACGAGGTTGTTAGGATGGAACATACCCCCGGAAGAGCTTGTCCATATTCCAGAACACTGGCTAGTATATCCAGAACCAGAAGCTTCGATACACTATCTCTTGGCGATTTTATACACCGCATTTTTCATAATGTCATTAGTGGGAAACGGTTTGGTATTATGGATATTTTCAGCGTATGGTAAAAGTGACTGTAGACATCACCATAAAGATTTATTTAATAACTTTCAGAGCAAAATCTCTTCGAACACCTTCGAATATGTTTGTAGTAAATTTGGCCTTCTGTGATTTTATAATGATGGCAAAAGCACCCATTTTTATATATAACGCATTTAATCGAGGATTCGCAGCCGGTCATATTGGTTGCCAAGTATTCGCTTTTATTGGTGCGCTATCTGGTATTGGGGCCGGCATGACCAATGCTTGTATTGCTTACGATCGGTATACTACGATTTCAAATCCACTAGAAGGAAAATTAACGATGATTAAGGCCCTGGTGATGATCTCCTGCCTTTGGACGTATACAATACCATGGGCTGTGTTGCCGTTGTTGGAAGTCTGGGGACGATTTGTGCCAGGTATTTGTAATTGCAGGCAATTAAATCCAACCAGATTTTATTGATTAGATTGGAATGCTTCGCGATTCGTATAGTTCCTTTTACTCTTACGAGCAGTCGACCAAATTTTCAAAACACAAAATTAAATAAATCATACATTATTGGGAAGACACCGTGGGCAACCAGTTTCCAAATCTTTCTTTTTTCGAAATAGATAAAGCCCAAGCAATTTACTGCTTATTAGGCAATCCCGCAGAATCAAATCTGTTTCCTAATCATTAATAGGGGCCTAAAAAATCTTTGGTTTCAATGTTTCAACAACAATACGAATCTTTTTCAAAGAGTCAATATTATCGGCACTCGAAAATGTAAGTTATGAGCCACTAACAATCAATCTATACGGAAAAGCATTCTGAGTGTCAATTGCAGGATTCGTTAACCAATAATCTTTCAAAGATTGCATTTCCACAAACCCCGTTATACATGTTGTCAGAAAATAGCATGTTTCTTGCAGATTTGTACCCCTTCGTCCGGTTGTCCGCACTAACAACATCTGATATCTGAATATTAATCTTCCAAACTTTTTAATTATAAACTAGTATGTTTGAGACAACAAATTCAGTTGTACATATCTTTTAAAATGTTGACTTACCTGCATAACGGTTCCTCGGCTGAAGATGTTTCTTTCCTATAGGGGGCAAGTTTCAGCTAAGATACGATGGTGTTTCAGGAGCTGACTGCAATTCATCATTCTGTCAGAAAAGTAGAAATATGTACTGAGTATCTGCATTCATTTTTGGCGTGCCACAAATTGTCTGTCTTTTTCGTCCAGAACTTCACATTCACACAGAATATGATAAGCGGTCATCCTATTATACAGTCAATAGCTGACATCTCCATTGTTGATCCCAATTTTCTGTAAGCGTCCTTTGATTGCACAGCAGCCTGTTCCGTGCAATGATGATTCCGACGTATTTCTGGACACTCCTAAAGCAGGTTTTAGTCCTAAATAGTGATGGGGCAATCGGATCCAAAAAGCATCCGATAAGCTTAAACGGATATGTAGTCACTACGCTGAGAAAAACCGGAACTTTTTCTTAACGATTCTGATTCTTTTGCTAAACGATTCAAGTATCGGTTCATACAGATACCGATTCTTTTTAGTCGATACGGGAAAAGAATCGTTAAGCAAAATGTAGTCGATAAGGAAAAAGGTTCGTTAAGAAAAATATAGTCGAGTCGATGAGATCATCCGTACGCTTGAAACCTATGTACATACATATGTATGTATATTGGCGAGCGTCGGCGTTTTTTTCTTTTGATCTTTTTTGCGATTTCTTTGTAACAGCTGCATAATATTTGTATATAATGGTTTGAATACACACGCATATATTATTTTAGTGGAATTAGAATTGCATTATCGTTGGTTTAACATGATTTAGATAAATTTTAGTGGTGGTACATTTGCACAATAAATACAAGTAGTTTTTTTTTGTTTAGTTACAAAATACATAATAAAATAATCGAAGCAATATTATTATATGCTAACGTAAAATTTTCTTGAAAATTTAAAAACGGAAGAAAATTCGTATACCAATTCCTATTTACTGCAATATTTTATTGCGACATGTTTCGGTCTAAATAATCATCATCAGACAATAAACGTCAAATTTGTTTTATATAAAGATGTGTCCAAATAAATTATATATATAAAACCGATGAGAGAAAATACTTAAATTTGATAATACAAACGAAAATACAATTAATTTTGAAAATACAAACGAACTACAAATAACACATTAAAATGCAGGTAAAAATTGTCACAGCAATCAAATATAACCAAACGGAAGGACGTTAAATCGATTTTATATATATAATTTATTTCGATACATCATTTTATATAAAACGAAGATTGGTGTTTATTGCCTGATGGATGTTTATTTAGACGGAAACATGTCGCAATAAAATATTACAATAAATAGGATTTGGTATACGAATTAAAAATTGAAATTAATTTAATTTTATTATTTTATTACGCACTCTTAGGGTTCCACATTAGTCCATGAAATTTTTATCAATTAAATTTGGGATTAAAATTATCAATCGGGATTTAATCGAAATTAATTTAATTGTTAGTTGACAAGTAAATATGTAATTATCAGGTGATTAATCGTTAATTTTTAATCGGAAATGGATTACATTTGAGGTTTATTTTTATCGTATCGTATTCCTGTTACAACTCAACATTATGACAAGACGGTTGCAAGCGGCAATAGCCAACAGAGAGCACACATGGTAGAACGTATCATGTTGCTACATATACCGTAGTCTGACAAAATTTTAGTATAGGGATCTTATACTACGCACAAAATGACCTTGCATAATACGCACCGATGCCAACGTTGGTTGAAACGATATTGGGCGTTAGGCGTTATTATATCTACGGCTATCATTAAATAATTTTTTGTTCTAATAATTATTTGAATAAGATTTCAATCAACTATTCTTTCTTCAGTATTTAGTTATTATCGAATGAAGTGATCGGATATCATTTGAATAAAACGTTTTTTGAATGAAGCATTACTGCGATATTTTTTTTACGAAATAAATTGCTCTTTAAATATTATTACTGAACTAAATTCGATTCAGATATATGTACGTGTATGTTTGTGTGGTTTCCGTTGCCGTCGCCTATTTGTTTTTATGCAAACCATACGCGTTTTCGCTCGCATTTCCAACGGACCGAGGTATTTAATTGATATCACAATTTAATTCAATTTAAAAATTTAAAAATTCAAAAATTCAAAAATACAAGATTCCAAAACTTCAAAAATTCGAATGTCCAAAAATTCAAAATTCAAAAATCCAGATTCAAAAATTTAAAAATCCAAAAATCTAAAAGTCTAAAAATTCAAAATTTTAAAAATTTAAAAATCTAAAATTTGAAAATATAAAAAATATTTTTTTTATTTTTTTTTCTACCATGTACGCTCCCTGTTGGCTATTGCCGCTTGCAACCGTCTTGTCATAATGTTGAGTTGAATACGATACGATAAAAATAAACATCAGATTTAATCCATTTCCGATTAAAAATTATAACGATTAATCACCTGATAATTACATATTTAGTAGTCAACCACAATTAATTTAATTACCAATTAAATTAGTTTCGCTTAAATCTCCAATTGATAATTTTAATCGGGAATTTAATTGATTAAAAATTTAATCCATTAATGCCCAACCCGGCTTGAACAACTGTATTAGGAATATTGGGATGCTATATAAAATATAATGTCATACAACGTTTACATACCTGCATTTCTTTGCTAGATAGGATTGAATAATTATCAAAGGAGGTGTAATTTCAATGAAAAAAAAAAAAAGTCTTAAGAAAGAACTGGATTCGCAAATAGAGAACTGCACTAATTGCTTTTTATAATGAATGTGTAGTTTGTCAAACTAATTAAGCCATCCCAAGATGAAGCAGAAAACAGAAATTCCCAAACCTCAATTTTTTTTTATTTTTATGTTATTTTCTTTAATAGACTAACCAGAAAATTTTATGTTAGCATATAGTAATATTGCTTCGATTATTTTATTATGTATTTTGTAACTAAACAAAAAAAAACTTGTATTTATTGTGCAAATGCACCACCATTAAAATTTATCTAAATCATGTTAAACCAACGATAACGATAATCGAATTCTAGTTCCGCTGAAATAATGTATGTGTGTGTATTATGACCATTATATATTATAGCGACAGAAATAGCGAAAGAACTGGACAAATATGACGTAGACATCACGGCTGTGCAAGAAACAAGATGGGCAAGGTCTGAAGAAATAGTGAAAGATAAATACGTGTTTCTGTATAGCGGAGAAGTAAAAAGAGGAAACAACGGAATAGGGTTCTATGTAAGAAAGAATCTAATGAATAATCTAGTACAGTTCACACCAGTGAATGGAAGGATAGCTACATTGAGATTGAGAGCAAAAGATTATTACGTTACATTTATCAACATATATGCACCTACAGAAGTTGCAGAACAAATTGAAAAAGACAACTTTTACGAAAATTTAAGTAAAACATGTGAAGGATTGCCCACCTATCAAAAATACAAAAAACTGCATTATTTCAATGCATTAGAATATATAATCACTTACCAGATTCATTAAAAGCCTTACCGCCTCTTAAGTTTAATTACAAACTGAAAGAGTTTTTACAAAAAAACACTTTTTATGAAATTAGTGAATTCTTTCATACAAAGCTTCGTTGTGAGCATTTTAATATGTTGTGAATGTTAGTTTATACACAATTTTAAGTTTTAACTATTAATATTGACGTGTTATACACCTTTATAGGTATTATTTAACCAATATATATTATTATTATTATTATTATTATTATTATTATTATTATTATTATTATTAAAAAAAGATGGCATTGTAATACTGGGCGACGCAAATGCTCAAATAGGAAAAGAGCCATACTTAAAGGGAATAATAGGAAACGGAAGAGGAACAATACATAATGAAACGAATGACAATGGGCACAGATTAAGTCAACTAGCAGGATCACTAAATATGATTTTCTTAACAACAAAATTTGAGCACCCAATAAAACACAAAGTTACGTGGAGACAACCCGCAGGAGCAATTGAAAATCAAATTGATCATATAATTGCAACAAAGGAAATAAGCAGAATGACAATAGACACCAGGACATATAGAGGAGCACAGGCTGAAACAGACCATTACTTGGTAATGGCAACAATAAAAAGCTTAGCAATAAGGAACCAACATAGGAAAAAAGAAAATACAAAAAGATGGCACGCGGAATAGCTGGAAAATCAAGAAATAAGGAAAAGATGGGAGGACGAAAGCTCAAAAATTATTCGAGATCAAGTAATCATTTCTGAGGAAGTAGAAGAGGTGTGGCAAGAAATGAAGAAGGATATCATAAAAACAGCAGAAGAGATTTTAGATAAAACAACGAAAAGACGTAGAAATAAGGATTGGTTTGATCAGGAATGCGAAGAAGCAAGAAAACAGAAAAATTTAGCAAGAGTTGAATGGATCAATACAAGGCAACAACAAAAAAAGAAAAGAAGATGAGACAAAGAGGAACATCCCAAATATCATATATAAGAAGAAAAAGAATGTTTGGATAAATACAAAGCTAGAAGATATAGAACAACAAAGCCATAGTCATAAAATAAAAGAATTTTACAGAAACACAAAACTACAACATAATACTGCAATAATTAAAACCAGAGGAATAAAAGATAAAAGCGGAAAAATTGAAAATGACGCCAACAAAATAGGAGAGATATGGATGGAACACTACAAAGAAATATTATATACACAAGAGAACAAGGAAGCACAACATCCAACTGAGCAGCTATTAAAAAACAGAAACCAGGAAGAGGAGACTCCCAGTGAAGAGGCAAAGCCCCAGGAGAGGACGAAATAGAAGCAGAATTGTTAAAATATGGAGGACAAGCACGAATATGTCACCTAATTAAACTTATATGGACACAAAATAAGATACCCGAAGACTGGTACACCGGAATAATTACACCCATACACAAAAAGGGAGATAAGCAGAAATGTGTAAACTAAAGGCCGATAACCTTACTCAATGTTGCCTACAAAATCTTGGCGAATCTGGTAAATAAACGTTTAAAAGAGTACGCTGAGGGAATTCTCGGAGACTACCAAGAATGGCTTTAGACCAGGAAGATCCACGATAAACGCTATACACACGTTGGAACAAATTTTTCAAAAGAGATGGGAACATGGCAACGAAACACGCAATATTTATTGATTTCAAAAGTGCTTTCGACACTCTCAACAGGAAGAAAATGTTTAAAAAGTTAGAAATATTAGAAGTACCCAAAAAACTAAGAACAATCCGAGAAGTTAGTCTGAAGTACACAAAAGCCAAAGTGAGATTCCAGGGAACAACAACAGATTCGTTCGAGATAAATAAAGGGGTGAAACAAGGTGATCCAATATCGCCAACATTGTTTAATCTAGTGCTGGAGGGAGTTATAGAAAGCAAACTAGACAAGAAACATATTATGACAGATCAGATACAACTAATAGCATATGCAGACGATGTTGCAATAACAGCAATACAAGAGATGATCTAATAAGAGTTATAGAAGTCTAGATGTGGAAGCACATAAATTCGGTATGACAATAAATGAAGTAAAGACAAAATACTTGAAGCTGGGAAAAGGAGGCGTAAAAGCACAAGACTTTTTAAAAACAAAAAGATATAATTTTGAAGCAGTTGCCTCTTTCAATTATCTAGGAGTTACAGTGGGAGGAACAGTGAGAGACAAAGTGAGAGAGAGGATTTTGAAAGGATACCAGGCATACGGTAGAAATAAATTCCTATTGAAAAACAAAATGCTAAGTAAAAAAACCAAAATAAAATATATAAACCCTGATTAGACCGGTCATTACTTATGCGTTAGAAACAATGGCAATAAATCGAAAAGAGGAAGAAGATCTGAAAATAATAGAAAGAAAGATAATGCGGACAATATTGGGGCCAAATATAATGGAAGATGGGGAAGTAAGAATGAAAAGGAACAGAGAAATAGAAGATGAGCTGGGAGGAGAAAATATCATAAGATGCTTTAAAGCAAATAGATTACAATGGGCAGGACATATAATGAGGAGAAAACCAGGAAAAATAATCAGGAGGGTAACACAGTGGATCCCACTGGGACCAGAGCAGAGGAAGACGAGGAAGAGATGGGAGACGCTGTAGAGGAGGACGCAAGGATGATGGGAGTGACGGATTGGAAATGGAAGTGCAGGGATAGAGAGGAATGGAGGAAGATAACAAGGGCAGCCAGGACCCACAACGGACTTAAATAAAGAAAAAAAGGGCTAATCCACCTAATGCGGATTTTACGACGCTCAAGCGTCAGCCATTATCCACATGGATTGAACGGCTCGATGATGATGATGATATATTATATACAAATATCATGCAGCCGTTACAAAGAAATCGCAAAAAATCAAAAGAAAACGCCCACCCACAGCAAAGTGACCTTATTCAGTTCTCGAATACGTTACCAAACCAGTTTTGATTGTATCTTTGGGTTCACTCAGTATCGCTAGGACGTCTGTTGGAATATAAATCCGCTTGTTTTTTATAAGCCCTCTAATTTTATTGATTTCAATTGTACAATGCAATATCACATATGCCTCTGCCTGAAACATCGTGGCATTTTTTTCTGGATGAAAGGTGATCATTGTATTTCTCACTTTACTATAGATAGACTATAGAACCTGTCTCCACCTCGAATTTTCTCTTAAGTAGATATGTCGAATTCATATAGTTTGATTTTAAACCCCAAAATGCCCCAATCCTTCATATCTTCAAGGTAGTTCTTACAATCTAAGATGGCCCATTTTTGCCTCCCCAATTATCGCCAAATGAAGCGGACGGAGATCTAGTAGACATTCCATTGCTATTGCAGCAGTAGTCCCTATTGCGCCTACTATTCCTAAACACGCAAGCCTCTGCATCCTGCTAAGTTTACTTATTTGCTGCTGCACCTTTATATACCATACCAGAGATGCATAAGTGATAAGAAGTCTGACCACTGTGATGCATGTCCAATACATCATATTTGGTCTTAATCCCCATGTTTTTCCACGAGCTCTTCTGGCCAACATAAGTGTTGCCTTCGCCCTAGTTTTAATCCTCTGAAGTTGTCTATTTCAAATGTACTTGGAGTACAGAATTACACCAACGAAACTAAACACCAAAAGACTAAAATTGTCAGTAGAACCGTTTTATTTCTTTATTCCGAAGTTTTAGCGGTCCAAGACCATCCTCTCGAGAAAGCTTTTATGGTTGCTTTGGAGGGATTAATGTTAAGATTCTCCGCCTCAGTCCATTTTTGTATAACCTGTAAAGACGTCTGCATTTTGCCGCGCACTACGTTGTTGAATTTACCCTGGATCAGAATGACAAAATCATCTGCGTACTCTAAAGTTTACTGGTAGCTCGTCCACGACCAAGTTCCACACTGTGTCAACAGTGTCTCTCCCGTGATGGTTCTATAAATTTGTCTCCCTTAAAACATCCAGTCTATTCACCTGCAGCTTGTTTCATCGATCCCTTAATTTCTCGATGCTTTGAAAAGAGATTCAACTCTATAGTTTTACCTGTGTAGAGCGCAATATTTAAAACTTTTACCGAATATTGTCATTCCAATGAGCTGCATTTATGTTTACCACTGCATTTCCATACAATATTATTTTTTGCAAATGCAGGCAAATCGAAAATATTTTTAGAAATAAGCCAGTTTTCTTTTCCACAGAAAATTAATAGATCGCCACTTGTCCTTAGATAATCTTTCGTCATGCCAGTTCATTTATATTAAAAATTTCTGCGAATATATCATATGTTTCCATCCCTCCTAACTCAAAAATATCAGTGAAAATCACATCATTTTTATTTAATTTAAAAGAGTGGCATCATTAGATGCTATTGCAAATATCTTAACTGTTAATAATACATCCATAGCTAGATAGCTTATACAAGAATTGGCTTTCAAATACATCCTAAACTAATCTGTTAGAGAAATGTTACAGAGGGTTATTTAACTTCTTGCTCCTTCGATTACTTTATGGACACGTTCGATAACCGCATGTTTGTTGCTGTCATATTCACTTTTTCATATGTTATACCGATGACAATGATAATATACTTTTACAGTCAGATAGTTAGTCACGTTATAAGCCACGAAAAAGCATTGAAAGAACAAGTAAGTCGTATTACGTAGCTTCAATATCCAAAATATGCATATTTATCTGTACACAGGCAAAAAAGATGAATGTGGAATCACTACGAAGTAACGCGAATCAAGGCCAATCAGCTGAAATCAGAATTGCAAAAGCAGCCATAACCATATGCTTCTTATATGTTGCTTCATGGACTCCGTACGCAGTAATGGCAATTACTGGTTCGTTCGGAGACGCCTCCTTATTGACACCTGGTGTAACAATGATACCGGCTGTAACTTGTAAGCTGGTCGCTTGTCTAGACCCATGGGTCTACGCTATTAGTCATCCTAGATATAGGTACAGCAAGAGAAAAAAGTTTCCGCGTAGCTTGGTAGCAAAGAACTAACATCCGGCGGTATCTATTGCCGCCAGCCGAAAAAAATGCCTAAATTCTTTTCATTTATTTTATTCAATAAAGCCCGATATTTGCAATATATCCCGTAAAAATTGCGTTCACGTCATATTTTTCTTTACTACCAAGCGACGCGGAAACTTTTTTCTTTTGCTGTGCGTGAAAATCGCATACCATTTGATATATTAAAAACAATTATTTGAATAGGATTGAATTGCAAAAACGTCTTCCTTGGTTGGCTATCAAAGAAGAGAACGAAACTGCATCAACAAACACAGGACATACGAATGTGACACAAACCAATTCGCCTGCTGATGGAGCCCATGGGTAATAATTAGTCTGAAAACCGGATCTTATTTTGATGACGACTGGGAAATGTCATGGATAATGATTTTTGGAATATTTTCGATAAAATCCTACTTTTGCTAAAATAAACTTTGGAAGTAATCAGTGGAACCCTATCTAAAATAAATCCTACTGCAAGCATTTGTTTTGATTTTATTATGTTTTCACCCCACGTAAAATCAACAAACACTTTGCCTTTATTAAAAAGAGGCATAACAATGACGTGAAATAATCTTAATGCATATTAACATATTTGAACAGCACTTTGACACTTTATTTTCTTAATGCGCATCGCTGAGAAAACTTACTAATTTTGCAAAGATGATAAGCACCTGCGGCGACTCGTGCATAGGTCGCTGAAGAGGTCGCGACAGTGATCGAAGTTCTTCGTACAACTTCGCAACATGGAATACAATACGAACAACTTTGATCATTGTCGCACCCTCCACGGTGATGCATTCTCGAACCGCTGCTGATAAGCCCTCGCCGGCAAAGTATGCTGTCTATTCTTCTTTATCTGTTACAACTAGTTCTAGTTACTGTTACATTAAGGCTCACAATACAAAACTGACTGATACTATTTGAAAATGACCGGTTATTTTGTACCTTATTAGTGTCGCTGGAAAATATGAGTGGTGGCCTAATCTCGGCAACTCCCCATCCCCCGAATACAGGCTACTTACTGGTGTATTTAATGGTCATTGCCTTCTGAAATATCACCTTGGAGAGCCTTGGGGCGCTCCACCGGATGCTAGGTCATGTCGGGCGCCCGTGGTTATCGTGCGAAACGAGCAGTTGGGAGGACCTGGGATCAGCCGCTGGGCGTCACCTATTAGATTAGCGCGGGGCACCTGGGAGAGGCGGCCCTGCAAGATAGCACTCTCATTACAAAATGTTATTAATCCGCAGGACCCCCCCTCCTAAGGTTTCCTGTTAGGGCCTGCCCAGCGCAGTGAGGAGGGAATCACAAAAACAAACCAAAATAACTTCTGTCAGCCTAAACGACGTAACACTTTATTATTACTTATCTATTTATTATTAATTATTATTCCCTCAATATTTAATCTATTTGCACATACAAACAGACATTCCTTTTTAGTTTTAGTGTTATTATTTATTATTTATTTACTTTATAAACACCGCCTGAGGGTGACCCTTTGACTTGCTTAGCGGGATGCTGCTATCGATATGGTAAAATAAAAAACTGTCAATCACTTTGTTAACATCCGCTATCATTAATTTTAATTTTCTTTATTTTTTTTGTATCGAGTCATCCCTGTTATCATTTCTGTTTATAACTGGTTAAAAAAAAAAAAAAAATAAAAAAAAAATAGAGAGAGAGAATGCGAATTTCTATAATAGATATAGTTAGAGAAAGCTTCTGGAGCGAACACAAAAAAAAAAAAAAAAAAAAAAAAAAATTGACACAATTAGGTTGCTTCTCGAAGAAATGCTAACACTAACACATCAAGAAAGAAGAACCGGCAGACAGTGAAGAACAGGACGACGAATGAAGATGAGCATGAGGACGAGAATTGATGACTGACTCATAGAGGGCACTCCCCCCAAATGATGCGGTACAATCCTGCAAGCTGGGCGCGTATGAAAGTCAATTGGTGCACTGAACGCGCCCACTTAAAACCTATTATTAGGCGGAGAGACTGGGTCGCGCCACCTAGCAGGACGATGGGGTTCATAGCCCTAGGGCTAACCCTAGATGACAACGAAGACCAATGATGTGAAATATCACCTCAAGAAACTGCTACGTTACATATGTATATGTTCCTGATTCGATAAGTTCCGATATGGTGGAAATGGCAGTACCAAAGAAAACCCTCAGGTTTGTTAAGCACTGAGGTTGAATGGTAAAATCAATCCGAGTATTCACAATAGTTTGTAGTAGTCGTGGTGACTGTAGGTTGCAGTACCTAAGCCTTAGTACAATAGGCATTTTATTTAAAATGAAATGATATCGTTTCTTTCTCCATTTACTGAAATTAGCTAAAATATATTTACCCCGTTCAATGCAAACAAATCGAATGCCCAGTGTTTAATACATACAAATATTTTGTTTATGTCACCAAAAGTGTCATCTTTCCTTCAAAAATGATCCAAATAAAAAGATTTGACAAAAATTTGTCAAAATATTGAAGAAACTCCTAGTAGTAAGAAAATATATTTGACGAGGTGGTAATTATTACAAACTACATTAAATATGGAGTTCATGTACGACAAGTAAGTACATCTTTTACAAAAATACATTTGCACAATTAATAGAAAATTCATCCGATATTTTCGTTTATTTCAACTTTTGGACATTAACAAAGATTGTGATTTCAATAGTATTTTAAGTTAAATTAAATATATTCTTTACAAAATCTCACTCGATAGTGGATTTAATAAAAGATATGTTTTATTTCAAACCTGTATCCCTAGGTGGAACGAAAATAATACAAGCATTAATTAAATTTTACAATACCAACAATAAGTTGTAGTGTATACGTTTTTGACCTGGAATAACATACTTAAATAAGTTTCTGAAAATTATAAATTATTTGATATGAATATATCTTAATAAGAAATAACTAATTAGTAGTAATACATTGTTTATATGATCTTATATATTTACTGAAAATGTTTCATAGAAGCGGGACTATAATATGTGAAGAAAAAATCAATTTTAAGTCACCTACACATGTTTATGGAAATCAGTTCAGGTACAGCACTGACATTAATATTAGCACCTTCAAAGCGTCGAGCCATTCGTTCGAGTACTAAATAATACATATACATCAAGGTTTAAAAAAAATTCCATGCACTATCTAGTCAGTTAGTAAAGAAGAAATGATAACCAAAATGCATTGTTATATACATATTTAATAATACCTATATTTTTTTCTTTAATTTTTTAAATAGCATATTATGATTCCATGCATCAGTATAGCTCTTAATACTGAACAGCTTTTCTTGAATAACATTGGAATGTACACAGTGAAAGATAATTGTGTTCAATGGGTCTTAAATCGAATTTAAGTCCTCAAATTTTGTGCATCACTACAATTTTATAGAAATCCATAATTACAAAAAAATCACAGATGATGCGTGCTCTTTAACATATGCTTAAAGTAATGAATAAAATGTAAAATAAAAAAACTAGTGTTACAATGACGTGTGAGTATTTCAACACGCATTTTATACTATTTTTTTCTATTTCATATTAATTTACTTTTATTTATTTAAAATGAGATTTCTTATCAATGCAGGTGGACTATCACTAATTTGATTAGAGATGATAGGTATGACTAAAATGAAACTTTGTGACACTGATTTTCGGAAAAGAAACAGTTATGTGCACAACATTCCCATTATACGAAATAGATTTTTTCTGGATCGCGCTTTGTGCATTCTATATTTACAACATCTAATCTTCCTAAACTAACAAAAAAGGGTAAATTGGTGATATTGCTTAAGTGCTTTAAATTATTATGGAAAATTATTGATATTTACTTGAATAATTCGCAGATTTTTGGAGCATTTTGTTCGTGTGTTTAAGACAGGGTAGGTACTATTTTGAAAAATTGAAAACTTTTTTTGTTAAATATTAAAATCGGCTTTATCAATTTAAGAAAATTATAAGAAGATTATAATATGTAATAATCTGAACAGCTGTCTGTCACTTTCGAGCAATAATAATCTTTGAGCTAGAATCTACATCAATATACAAAATAAGTAAAAATTAATTATGATAAAAATAGTACTTACAGTCAACATTCAACTTCTTAAGTGTTAAGTAGTCTTCTATAAAATGAATTATTAATAAAAGTAAAATTTGAAAAATATTTTAAAAGTGACATGTGAAATTTAAGGTTAAGTTAATAATGTAAGAAAAACGTTACGATTATAAGAATTGTTCATAAATAAAATATGGGGAAAAGGAGGTTAAAATTTTGAGTCTAAGTTAATTACTTTAATTTGAAATATTGCTCAACTTATAGTATAATTTCCAGAATATTGTTATGTCCTAATTCGCCGAGGGAATGAATAAAATACATAATTTCAGTAAATTTTACAATAGTAATGATTAAAATACCCAGCAATTTTATTAGTTTTGCCAACTATGAATATTGCAAGGAAGTTCGGTGTTGTAAATGTCGAATGCTGAAAAAGAAAGGTTATTTCTTGTTTTTGTAGGTATGGTAAATGAACACGTTTTCCTAATGAACTATCTACCGTTATCTGCCCATAACTAGTTATTTTCATGGCGAACAATTACATTTTCTACCACAATTCAAGTCTTTTAATACTTGAATTATTATATATTTAATACTGTAATTGCCTGGTGTTTAGATGAACATGACTGTAAAAGATTAGTCTTGATTAAGCTCACAATTTTAACTGCGTTACTTAGTATAATTTTCTATTCCTTTGAAACGCATGGCATTTGAGACCAAAACTTATGTAATTATAATATGTAATTTTTATTTATCTCTGACCTGTTGTCTACCTGCCCGTCTTATGAAAACATAGATTACTACTTTACTAATATTAATTAATATTTACTGGAACCAACAATACCCAATTGTTCGGATTCAAATAAAGAATCTGTGAGTGTGATTCATTCGGTAAAAATTAATTCACTGACAATAAGTATCAAAATGTGACGAAAGTTGTATATCCTTATGCCTTATTATTCTCACTACTATACACAGGATGATTCCAAATATATGCGACACATATTTTGGGCTGATTCTCACAACTGTGGCCTCCTCGATTTCCAGACTTAAATTTTCTATTTTTTTTTTTTTTTCTCCGGGGTCACCTTAAATCTTGATGAATATTGATGGGCATAAAACTCGTATTATTGAAGCATTTGAAACAATTCTTGAATGCAGTCATCAATCAACGCAACGAAGGACTGAAGCTTGCATTGTATTTAAAAGCGGTCATTTGCAACAATTTCGAAAGATAATTTTATGCAGGTATTACCACTTTTAATTATATATCAAACATCCTGTAATTTTAAGACTAAGCCATTTAGGGCATACATTTATCTGCACTTATGATCATAATAGCCCTAGGAATCAGTCCATAAATTTTGTCGGATACCTATATTTAGAATTACCCTGTATCTTAAAAAATATATAATAGCGATTATCATCATGCAACAGGCATACTTATATGTTCTACCTATCGATAGGTATCGATAAAACATTTGCGTAGCGATACACTTCTTCGCATTTGAAGAATAAATTGTTCCAAATATCAACACTATTTCAGAGACTTTGATGACTTCGACGATGATGAGATTGAAGAGCAGACCCGCACTAGTCTCAAAAAGAGCTCATCTTCCTTTAGCATTGATATCGACAGTGATGATATTTCATTAAGAGGTGGACCACGATTTTTTTGTCAACCGCCCGACAGATATCGCAGGTAAGCATTCTCGTAGTAATATAAAAACTCTATAATATGAAAAGAAGTTTTAGTTTACTAATAATAAAAAAAATACACACACACAAATAGGAATTTAATTACTTACACAGTAAGAACTATTTGGTCAATTTGAACAAACGTCTGCATTTTGTTAAATTTACAAAATTCGCTTGTGTTTTTGATTTAACTAATAACAAAATGTTCTAAACAGAAGTATCCAAATCATTGTTTTTTTTACACTATAATTAATATAGTTAATAAAATAATACGTAACCATTTTTTTTTGCATTTAGAAAACCTGGAGTTATACCCTTTCATGTGCCTCACAAGAAATTAGTGGAAAAATTTGAGCAAAAGGTAGAACTGCCAGAGCCATTGGTGAGTAATAAGAAGTCTAGTATAATAGTAACATAGTACTAACAGTTTCGAACATTTTTAAATTTCAATAGACAGGTTTCCGTGAAAAACAGCGCCAAATATTAGTTGAACGTACGGAAGGGGTAAAGGAGCCTGGACCAATAGAGAGAAGTGAGTTATACCACGAATAGCTCCTTTTTTAAATAGGTCTGTTTCATCATCCTTTAAGTCGCAACTTTTCTCCTCTACGTTGAAGATTTTGAGATCACGAGCACAACGATATTTCTTTTAGTTTCCGCATTATTGTCAAATATACAGGGTGTCACAGAATAACTATTCTTAATTTTCGGAAATGATAGGGGACACTGAAATAAACATTTTTTTATTAATAAACTAGCAGCTGGAAATTTCTCGGTGTCACAGATAAATTAAAAATCTCTAATAGCAATATCAATTTGCAACAGGAGAGAATTAAGCTAAGCAACATTTTATTTGAAATAGGTAATACTCCATTAAACTTTATAAAAATTGTTCGAAGGTATAACCACTATTTTCGAGACACAAGTTGTAACGATTTACAATCGAAATACCGAATTTTTCGAAATAGCTGAGAACGTTCACCAAATTCACCAAACACTGGAATACTTCGAGCCACTAACTCTTTTCCTGTATTAACAGATCTCTCGTAGACCAGTGATTTAATATGACCCCAAATACTACAAAAATCAACTGGAGTTATATTTAGTGAACGTGCAGGCCAACAATTCGGTCCCTCTCTTCCGATCCATTTAGAAATTGTGCATTTGGCAATAATTTTGGCAATTTAATCTAAAGTGTGTTGGTGCAGCATTATGCTGGAAAACAATATTTCTTCGAAGCGGGATATTTTCAAGCAATCCTGGTAGAGCATGTTTCAGAAAAATGCTATACATACGACCACGCAGATAGTAAATAATAGTCAAGAATCCCAGCCTTTATATTAACAGAAAACTTCCATTGATAATGTAACCAGTGAACGGAGTGAGAATTTTCTTCCTTCCAAATATGACTATTGTATAGCAATCTCTTATAAAACATGCCTCATCAGTCCATAATACGCGCCTAGGAAATCTTTGTTCGTCGTTAATTTTTTCAAGTATTTTTCGGCAAATTGAACTCTGGATAATCAGCTGGAGTTAAAGTTTGCAGTTTTTGAATGTGAAACGGATGATTCTGGTATTCCTTCAATGCCCTCTAGACAGATGTGTGACTTTGTATGCATCGCCTGGGCAATGGCTACTTACTTGCTTCCGGGTTATTTCCAAATTGTTGCAGAACTTGGTGCTCAAAGTACGATTAACTCTTGGATTTCTTTTCTTTACTTGGAACTCACCAGTGTCTCGAATACGCTGATGATGCTGCTCTACATAAAATCGCCTTGCTTCGTTACCATTACCGTAAGATGCTCTTTAGGCAAGATACATGTCTGCTAATTTAATTGTAGGATGATGCATTTAAACAAACACTAATTCATCTAGTAAAGATTAATTTGTGGTAGACGTAAAATGACCATGAAAATGATTGTTGTTTTTTTTAAAGTGATTCATTTTTTTATCTTGATACTGAATAATTTCCGGTTTATTAATAAAAAATGTTTATTTAAGTGTTCGATCATTTCTTAAAATTAGAAATGGTTATTTTGTGAAACACTGTATAAATTAACTAACTTTGCTTAATTACCAAATAGCACAATTGTACCAGAATCAATGTTTTCAACTGAATTTCTTTACATCACAACATATGTCCCAACCACGCTAAAGTTTGTTTTCATCATTATACCTGCTAGAAATAGTACAATTGATCGAGTGTAAATCACTCGTGGGTGATACTAATGTTGTCACTGAAAATTATTTCATTCCGTGGCATTTTCTTTTGTAGAAGTTGCAAAGAGAGGACTTCGCTTCCGCGATATGGATGAGAGGAAATCCACCCTTCCCCAAATCAAAGTCGCAAGGGATGTTATTTTGCCACATTTTAAACTAAAAAATGTTGTAATGCAAACAGAACTTATAGGGCAATTACGGAGCGGAGTCGTGAAAGGATTTGTATACTTGGTTTATGCTGTTCCTAGATCCTCAGAACATTACACTCCATATGCCCTAACGTAAGACATATTTTGTATAATAATGCTATATATAATATATATATAGGGTGATTGATTTATATATCTATGACATTTGCGTTTATCTCGTAAAATCTCGAAGAAAATTAGGTTCTGTTAACGGTATTCTATTTATCTTGATTACCATATAATGGGTAATGCCGCTAGCGCTATTTCGTTATATTAGCACCTCAGCTTTCTTTGTTAATTTACACCAATCATACAGAAAGTGCATCAGAGAGATAAATACAATCTCTAGCAAAAATGGCGGCTATTTATTATTTACTGTCATCTGTTGCGTTAAACGTATGTATATACTATCTTATGTGGAATTTGAATGGCAATAAAAACATTATTACTGTTATTATTACTTAAAAAAACCTAAGAAAAAAACCAAAGAACAATAAATTAATGAAACACGCCTTAGATTTATTTTAGCATTAATTATTCTCAGTTATGTTCAATGACCAACAACGCCAGAATTATAACTGCAGTGGCGCTCTCTCTGTAAATGGATACTGGTGCCAGAACGCCAATATCACGCTAAAGTCATACAGGCAGACGGAAGTGAGCCTTGTCTTATCAAGCGAAGATATGCCACTAGAAGCGACACTTTAGTCATTTTTAACTAATCAACGCATACCACGCTGACGTTTTGACACATTTTTGACAGCACTGTCAATTTACAGAGAGGGCGCCACTGCAGTCATTATTCTGACGTTGATCTTGACGGTCGTTGAGATTAATCGAGTATAAACATTATCCTTGGACTGATGCTACCACGTCTTAATATTAAATTATTTATTATTATTTTGTTTGTTTCTTGTTGTATTGTTCTTTAGCAATAACAGTAATAATATCTAATTCCACACTTGTGCTTCTTACATATTTTAACGCAGCAAATGGCAAATAGCAGCCGGTTTGAGTTGGGATTGTGCTTCTCTGACGTTCTTTGTGATTGGTGCAAATGAAAGAAGACAGCTGGGGCATCTGGTGCTAAAATGCACCAGCGCTACAAGTAATTTTTTGAAGGAAAAACATTAAAGGTGCCGATAGCATGTGGCGTTTCTTGTCTCATCTTTTCGTTGCTTCATCCTTTAATAGATACAGTGTGTCGACGGATGAAATTGACAATAGGTATGTTGGACAGAAAATTTTTGAATTAGAATTCAATATTTGGAAATTGAGTTCTGCTTGGTTTGAAACTATTTATCGTTTGCTTTGGATTTTTAAAATCCAGTATGTCTCTGAAGCTGAATAAAACTGTCTTCGTTTGAGGGAAAGTACCTTTTTGGTTCCCACTATACAGGGTGATTCTCAATATATACGACAAACGTTAAGCGCTGATTCCTGGGGTTATTTTGATCATAAAAGTTCCTAAGAACATATGACCAAAATCGCTTAGTTCTAAAGTTGTACAATGCTTAATAGTAAGTTAATATAATTAATGTTTATTATTATAAATTAACAAAATAATTAGTAAAACAAAATTAACTTATACTAACTGTTGAAAATGACCGCCCCAACTGCAATACAAGCTTCTAGCCTCCGTCGTATTGACTGGCGAGTGCGTTCTAAAATACCAGGGGTATTTCAAATTATTTGGAAAGCTGCGATAATACGATTTCTTAGTTCATCGACATTTTCAATGGGAATCGTATAAACTAATGATTTAAAGCGAAGAGAAAAAAGTCCAAAGAATTTAAGTCTGAAGACCGAGGAGGCCACGGTTGTGGACCTCCCCGTCCTATCCACCGATCTGGATACGTATTGTCCAAAACTCGCGAGCAGCTAAACTAAAATACGCTGGAGCACCGTCATGCATAAAATACATTTGTAATCTTAATTGCAACGGAACTTCCAGCAGTAGTGGTAGCTCCTCTTCAAGAAAATGGCGGTATACCTCGCCATTTACTCGCATCGGTAAAAAATGTAGACCTATCAAGTGATCTCCAACAATTCCGGCCCACACATTGACAGAGAATTGATGTTGATGACGGACATTCACTAGTTCGTGCGGATTTTCTTCGGCCCGTATGTGATTAATATGAAAATTAATAATTGCGTTTCTAGAGAAAGTAGCCTCGTCGGTGAAGAATATTTGAGCGAAATAGTCAGAATTTGGTGCGCTTTTGTATTGCATCCATTGACAAAAAGCCACTCTTTGCGGAAAATCTGCCGGCAAAAGTGCCTGCACCCGTTGAATGTGATATGGATACAACAGTTGATCTTTCAATATTCTCCAAACTGTGGCCTGACTAATGTTTAAAGCAAACGCAATTTTTCTGGTGCTTGTAGTAGGATGTTCTTCAATTTCATTTAGTACCATTTCTTCAACTTGTGGAGTTCTCACTGTAGATGGGTGTCCGTTATCAGTCGTCCGTTTTTTTAAAATTTCCCGTTTCACTAAGACGTTGGTAAAGACGGGCAAATATTGAATGATGCGGGATGATACGGTTCAGGTATCGTTCTTCATAAAGACGTCTAGCAGCACGCAAATTTCCATTGGCAAGACCGTAAACGAAATGCATATCACACATCTCAGCATTCGTGTAATTCATTTTAGAAAACAGAAACTGGCAATAAACTGAATGAATACTCTGACAACTATTGACAATATTGAAATGACAAATAAACAATTCCCTCTCAACACAATAGTTTTTGAAGAACCAACTGTGTTATTATATCGTGTTAGTCATAGTTCATAATTTATTATTAAACATTCAATAACTTTAAAACCAAACCGTTTTGGACATATGCTCATATGAACTTTTATGATCAAAATAACCTCAGGAATCAGCTCTTAAAGTTTGTCGCATATATATTGAGAATCACTCTGTAAAAGCATTAGAGATGGCTGCTCCGGATCCGACCTGTTCTTTCAGAGCCGGTTCGCTGATCGGAGTAGGTGTACCAGATTCGCTTTTCGTAAAAGAGCGGGTTTGCTAATTCGCCGGGTGCGGGCATAGGGTGCGGGTGGGGAGAACTAAATGCAGCCTCGGACTCGATCGACTCGATTGAATTACATGGAGCCAGAGTTCCAGAGCCGGAGCTATTGCACGAGTGAACCTGCACCCGCATTGGTTCTAAATCTTTACCGGTTCACGGAATAGAAAATATCTATTCAGATTCAGTTTTGTGTGATCTGTGTTTTGACTCTATTTGATGTTGAGAATTTGACACGTTTAGGTGTGGTTTGTGTATTATATACCTCGTTTTTTTTTTAAAGTGAAACATTTTTAAAAGTGATGGAAAAATTGTAAAAAAATAAACAAACGGAAAAATGTTAAAAAGGTTTGGCGAAAATTTTAAAAAAGATATCAATATCAGTTTTTTTAATGTGAAAAAGTTTTAAAAAATGGAAAACTATAAAACGATGTAAAAGAGACAAAAAATGTTTACAAAAAGGGGCACCTTTTAGGAGAACACCCGAGTAAATTAGAAATATCCAAATCAATCTTCCCGCTTCGTCACGTTTGCATGTGTACTAATAGTGTAACAAAAAAGAGTAGAGTTTAGAAGTGTACCATCCCTAAAAAGCATGCAAAATTTGGTATCAGGTTAAGCGCTTACTGTTTCCGTTCACAGTATACCAATGTGTTATTAAGAAGAATACTTAAAGTAAGAAGTTATGGAGGGATACAAATTTTTGGAAATGTGTTTGTTAAATTAATTGTGACGATTTTAAAATATACAGGATGTTTTCCTGAGATGGAATTTATCTGTAACTCGTAAACGGCAAAAGATAGGATTTCTTTTTTGTAAGTTGCTGCAGCAAAATAAAGTACTTTAATTAGTAGACATGGCATCTTGATGCCATATACATAGCCGTAGATATTTCGAGCATTCATAATGCGTTAAGTGTTTGTGCACGTTTTAGGTAACGTTTAGGTTTTTCATATAATTTAAATTAAATGCAAAATTTCGTGCGTACGCCGCTGGCATGTATGTCGAATTTGTCATGCTTATTTATTAGTTTCATTAAACAGGACTGAGTGTACGTCAAGAAACTTACTGGTTTATGAAATAGTTAACTATTAAAATTATAAATATAACCAGAATAATGAAACATTAACCATAATAACTCAAAACAACATGCTTAATAAAAATCAGAGCACTTATTAAACATATACAAGGTGTTCTATTTAAAGAAAATTGAGATATCTCTAATTGAAGTTGTCTGAGTTTTATATTGAAAAGCGTAGGTATATCTGTACTAAGATATTTCAAAATTTGGTTCACTTATTTTGTAGATGGTTACGAAACACCCGATTTTACGTTATAGAGAAATCATACTCGTACAGAAATGTATAAAAACTTTTTTTCGTATGTGTTACTGTTTACAAGTTATAGAGGAATTCTTGTATAATTTTTCTTCTATTGTCATCAATTTTATCATAATTATCAAGGTCGGTTGATTATTTTGAAACTTAGCATAACTCCAGTTCCAAGTTTTTTCCGTATGCAATTTATGTTAGTATCTCTCACACATTGGTGTACTATGAACATAAATAGTACTTTATCTAAAACGAAATTGGCAAATATTCAATTCTATGTTCTATCAGTAGGCCAAATGATTTAGAAAATTTGTGGTGTAATTTATAGGTTTTTATTCTGAACAACATTCTGCAGTAACGTTTTGCCATGCTATAAACGGAGAAGAGAAGGTTTTTACCTGAAATAAAAACAGTTTTTTTATCAGCGGTACAGGTTTACTGTACTTTAAAAATCGAAAGCAAACGCTAAATAAGTTTCAAACCAATAAAGACTTGTTTCCCAAATATTAAATTTCATTTCAATCTTTTTTTGTCTATTGTCGTCTCCATCCGTAGACACACTATAGGTTTGTTAGTTGGAGTTACACCAATTACACTGGTGCATATTTCATCTTTCTCACATACATGCTGCTGTGATTAGGCAACCCACATTTCCGCTGAGCATATTTTGTGTTGCATGTTTTGATTTTTCCGTTCTGCTGAATCATTTTACCGAGAGAATTTTCACAAATTTAGTTTTCTTTTTGTATAAATTTAGGTAAAGAGTTAATTGTATGATTTAATTAATTAAGTGTTAAGTTTTTTTAAATTAATTCCATTCATTTATTTGTCTAGCGTTTGTTAGTTTTGTTTTATGCTTATTCTACTAGATTTTATCGGTGAATTGTGCGTTTGCGTTGTAGTTTTTAAGAGAGGGATTTTTGTAAGAAAAACAATTGTAGAGTTTTGTCAGGGAGTTCCTTGTTCGACTATTAGCGTGAGTAGACGTATTTTTGTATATTATTGATGCCATTTTGTAATTCATTGGGATATTCAAAATTTTCGCATAAATTGAATTTTATATAGTCCATCAAGGAATTCATTTAGTAATAATTGTTAATATATTAATGTGTGCACATTATAGATATAAGATCATTCATTATTTTTGTTGAGGAAGATACATTTTAGTTAATTTTTTCGCATTATAGTTTTAAGAGTTATTCAATTTTGCTATTTCGTTTTTAATTATCTATCACCTCGGTTTGGGTGAGTAGAAGCATTATTCTTGCATTTAGTTTACGATTTTATAGATTTCTAGTAATTGTCCACGTTTAATTTATTTTAATTTGATACCACGTGGATTGAAATTGATATTTTTAGGATTATCTTTCTGAACAAACAAAACTTTTGCTTTGTATAGGAAATAGCATTGTCCTATTGTAATTAGAATCAAGTGCAGTTTTTAATTTAGACCAGGACCTTCAGTTCACAGTTTTTTTCTGCACAAGTTGTAATTTGACCCTTTTTGAATAACAATAAATTTGATTGTTAATTAACGTCGTTGAGTTAAAAAAATTTGTTCTTTTATTTTATATTAAACCTTTTCAATTTTTTCGGGTAATTAAGAAAGTCTGATTTCATTCACTCACAATTTACTTTTCGTAGTTAGATTCAAGTTTTAATTCGCGAGGGTAACTCTGAAGTTAATAGTTCTCTTGCGCCCTTTTAAATTTATCCGTCGAGCTAGCTAATTTTATTTCTCTTCTTCATTTTAAAATTCAGTTTTGCAAAATTCATTTAATTCAAGCAGTACACAGCAATATGTAAACTTGCTTTAAATAGAAGTCAGTGTAGAAAATGCACACCAACGAACAAACCTTATATAAAATAAATAAACTTACATATTTGAAGGTATATATGAACGGTGACAATAAAAATAACACTAATATTCTTTTATGTACTACCGCACAGCATGGTTCCTTATGAAAAAGTCGACAAAAAGAATTTCTTAACAATGAGCGCTCACGGGGTATTGCAGCATATTGGACAAGAGCAAATCTTCACGCATTTGGATAAATGGGAAGCAGAATACAATATGTACTACCGCCTAATGGGCATAAAGTCGTTCTTTTTCTTTCGCATATGGAAAGCCTTCTATGTTTGGCGGAAAGGACTAATTTATGAAAAGATTAAGAACGCAAAAAATTACCTCACCAACAATCTGTTCTGTCTCAATAGTCTTTTAAGAGACGCCATGCTCAATATCCGTGACATGTGTTACAAGATGTTCGACACATCTTTTACTGATACAACGGATATAGAAAATTTTGAGCTGTTTTATTTTATCGAAGCGCAAGTAAGTACACAAAATATTTATCAGGTGTACAGTTGTATTCATAACAAAGTTTGCTATTATAAACAAATTTCACAAAATTTTGAAGTTGTAAAATCAGCATCCAATATTAAGGCGTGTTTGATATTCTTGTCTACAACCAAGCTGGAGAATGTCGAGACGGTAAAGATCTTTATGAAGAAGCGCTCTAATAAATGTAAAGATGAAAGTAAAGACGCCTAATTTGTGCTACAACAAGCGCGAATACTCGCAAGAAAGTTTCTTCCTTGTATCCGTCATTAAATTTTCCAAAAATCTTTAGATGACTACTAAAAACATGTTTCTTCCGTAATTCATTTAACTTTGTTAACACGATTTATGACATACGCCGACCGTGACTGCAATATCTCTTCTAGTTCCAAAGATATCGTTAAAAATATGTTTCCAGGGCGTAACTTTAGGGGTCTGTGATTCCCCCTACAAGTAAGCTAAAAAAATAGTAAAATGTAAATGAGTTCCTGTTGGGCAAATATAGATGTTATTATCTTTCTTATTTCATCTCTTCGCTGATTCGAGGGCTTGTCATATCTGTTGTCTCTCTGGTCATTCATAAAAATGTTAACTTTTCAAATTACTAACATTCTCCCAATTTACGCTCGATTTTATTAAGTGTGTGTTTTTCTTATGGCTTCTTGCATTAACAATCTATTGTCTCATAATAACCCGTATGCTGAAGTAGTTTAAAAAAAATGCTTACTTTTCCATCCTAAATGATTATGGCAAAATGAATACAAGAGAATCATGTGTTCGGTAGATATCTATTTTCTTTTAAATCAATAAAGCAAAATAATATAACTAATATATTTCTGTTTTCACGAACAGATGGGAAAACTAGAATCTATTGTGGAGAAACTACGTGAATACAGAGACGTAACAAAGGAAATAATATCAAACGCTTGCCATGGCGCACTGCTAGCAAAAGGTTTCATAGTGGACGAAACGTTAACTGAACAACCCGATAAAGCTAGTAAGGCATTTGAAATCACATACTATTTTTAATTTTTTTTTGCCGTTGTTGAAACTTGAATTTATCAAAAGAAATCGCAGTTTTATGTTTTTTTAAAGTAATTTGATATGTTGTTGTGGATTATCATTTAATTTGTTAACTAATTAATTATCTTCCTTCCAATTGGGAAAAAATGTGAACATTTGAGAGATTTCAAATAAAAGTCGTGCTATCAGTACCAATTTTGGAACCGTTCAAACTATCAGATAAAAACAATACAAATAACAATTTAGCCTCTAAAGCTGCGGCCATTGGCTGATCCATGCAAAAGCACACATTTACAATTCTAGCATTAAAGCCAACAATTGTGAAAAGTTACATTTAGAACAAAAAAGAAAGCAGCATATTCGCTAAAATTCTATAAACGTACCAATAATTAACTTGTAGTTTCTCATTCATTTGACAAGTCAAATTGAAGAAAATTATGAAATACCTTGTATCTCATAACAAAAATCATAAGAGATTTTTTGAAAATGACACTCTAAATCGTGAAATCATAAATACTGTTAAAGGTATAAAAAGACCGCTACATATTTTTTTCTGTACTCTTAGATTTACAAAAAGAAGGACTAACAACGAGTTTAGCAGCCGAAGTACAAACAAAATACTCAAATGTTCGGATTCTGAGCTTTCGCAATCTAACTGTTGTATTCTTATAGCTACTAATCCTCTGGTGAAGCAATAACTAGATTGCGAAAGCTAGGAATGTGATAATTTGGCTATTTTGTATAAACTTTGGTTGCTATACCAATTATTAGTCTTTCCTAAGTTGTATTTTGCACCACATAAGATCACCGGCGGCCGGTGCATACGTCATCGGAAGGACACCCACAAGGATCGAAGTTCTTCGTATAATTTCGTGGTATCGTATATATTACACGATAGCATACGAAGATAATTCGATCGTTGTGGGTGCCCTTTCGGTGACGTATGCACCGGCCGCCACTGCATAAAATTAAAAAGTAGTACTACTATCGCAAGAGTAACAATCCACATGAATTCGCAAATAATTATTTTTATGTTTACATGTTGTATTCCATATTCGACCATCAAGTGTCTGAGAAATCAATATGAAAGTACACCGATTCTCATAATTCACGATTTATGCATTCATTGCCAAAATATTTATGAATAAAAATAAATTCAATGTATATCCATATATTCAATGCGTTCCTAATCTTTGGTATAGCCATGATATAACAATGAGATCATGGTCATTCCCTGGATTCCCTGGAAAACTTTCAGAGAAAATTTCTAAAATATACAGCGTGTAAAACTGACGACATTTACCCCGTTTGAAGTATTCACAAAAATATATTTAACGTACAATCATTACAACGTAGTCGGTCAGTTTGCGGGTTAAAGATTTTGTATTGTGATTGTTTAATACTGGAATGACCCATCAACTTTATATTTACAAAAATTATACCAGTCACCAATCAGCGAGAAGTTTTTAATTGCAATGTTAAAGAACTGCAACAGGCTTATTTACATAATTTGAAATAAGTTTAGTCAGTTTAAGCTATTTTCGTATTTGGTACTTTGAATAATTTCTGTATATCTGTTATTTCTTATAAGTTTCTAATTGTTTTAATTTGGCTGAAGCTGCTGACCTAATAAGTCATTATTATTATCATTAGAGACCGGATTATATGCAAAGAAAAACTGGAATATATGGGCATATATACGCATCGATTTTTGAGAAAATATGCATAAACCTGGGGCATATATGCAAAAAAATTGCGACAGTATGCAAATTTTTTACATAAAATAAATAAGAGCAGAAATTTAAACATTAACTTTATTGCACAAAATTTTTTCATACATATTTCAATATATTTCTAAAACAATTTATAACTAAATGTTTTTCAAAATTGTGTAAAAGAAAGTTTTGTCTTTTATCAGAATACATATGTTTCGAAATAGAAAAGCTTCTTTCAACATCCACAGATGTAATTGGGGCATTTTTTAACTTTGCAATACATTCTAAAGTAAAATTAAAGTCGAAATCGCTTACTGTTTCGCCTTCCAAAATTTTCTTAACTGTCTTCAATTTCAAATACCCCGCATTTTTATTTATCACTTTTTTAAATTTATCGTATATAGAATTAGCTATTGTACCCTTAACCTTCTTACATAGCATATCAAATTCGTTTACTATTTCGACTGATTTCGAGAGCGACATCCCTTGCGTTTCTAGTTTACGAATGGAACTTGAAACAAAGCTATAATTTGACTTGATATACAAAAGGTTTTGTAGCAATTCTGTTGATGTTACTATCTTTTTACAGTTTTCTAGAGCAATGCAGTCAGCAGTGATTTCAAGAATTACATTTTTTATTCCTTCAAAATTATCGGCGAAAAAAATTGCAGCCTCTAACCATGTACCCCATCTCGTAATAATCGGTTCAGGAGGCAACTTAATACCGGGAAGTCGCTCCTTATAAAATTGGATTCGTAAAGGTGCTTTTAAAAATACTTTTTTGACATTGATAATTAAATCATTAATCAAAGGGAATTGATTCCTAATGTCTTCGGCTACATGATTGAACCCATGAGCTAAGCAGGTGGTATGAATAATGTTACTATAAAAAAAATTAAATTTTGCGCGGCTTTTATCATGTATGGTGCAGCGTCGGACAACATTAGTAAAATTTTTTCACAAGGTATACTTCCAGGTAAAAAAAAATTAGATAAACCTTCTTGAACGAATTGGGCAATTGTCACATTATTTGTTTTTTGAAGTTCTTTACAATAAATTAAATATGATTTACCTACAATATCTTCATGAAGAATTCCTATTAACAAATGGCCAATATAACGGCCACACTTATCCGTACTTTCATCTACCATGATATAAATAAAATTATTCCTTACCAATTGTTGAATTTCTGGTATTGTTTGTTTAGTAACAAGGTGTGACATAATTTTTTCGTAAGGTACTTTCGTCTGTATATTATGTTTGCAATATTTTTGCCGAAATTATTCAAATTAACATTGTTTAATTTTGCTAATGGTATGTTAGACGAAATTAATAATATATAATAAATACGTGAAGTTGATGCTACACATTGACGTATAGATTACTGCACACATGCGGATCGCTTTAGTTTTTCACATTTTCCAATATGTGATGGAGTTTTAGCGTGTTGATCAATCAGGTATTTTCTATCAGAAGACTCCTACAACAACAATTGTAATTTTATATCAGAAGTTAAAGAATTTAAAAACAATTGTAAAGCTTTTAGTAAAATTAAACTTACCTGTTTACTGCAGGCTCGACAAAATATTTTGTCGCCATCCTTTACCAGTTCAGGATATGGCTTAATCCATAAAGAAATTTTGTTCGCTATACTCATTGTATGTACGCACAGTATTTAAAAATGTAGCACAATTACATGCTGTTTCGATCAAAGATATTCAATGAATGAATAGTTTATTTGGGAATTGATAAAACGCATTTACCACATCCCTTCTGCTAGGCGAAATTAAACACGTGCGAAAAAAGTATTAGAGAAACCAATGTAAAAGATTTATCGTTCTGGGAATTGTCGGTTGTCGATCTACATTAGGAATTTTTACTAATAGAAAGAATAAGAAAAAGCTTAAATATGCAATATACGCAACTTTTGTAAAAATATGCATAGAAATGCCTAAATATATAATATATGCAATCACTAATTAGCGCTAATTAACTTCAATTAGTGTAATACGTCTACATATAGACTATAATTAAAGATATGCAAAAAATAAAATATATGCGCTTTGCATATAATCTGGTCTCTAATTATCATTATTATAACTCTTCAAGTGTTTATTATGTACCCATATTTCTTTTTTATTCTGATACAGAAATATTTGTTAAAAATTCAATATACTATTCTATTATTATTGCTAAATAGAGTATGATATACATATATATATACAATATAATATAAACGTTTAGCAAACATTTAGTAACCAATTTATTTTATAGCCGCTAATAATATTTCTAGCAGATTTCTCTTTGTAATAATGCATATAGTAGATTTGAAAACTTATATTAAATAAATATTTGTAAAATATTTCACAATCAATATTAAAATTACAATATTTATCTAGTAAATATGGGTTATTTACTTTATAAACTAACTTAGGGTATTTTTAATATAATACAAATGTTTTCACATATCAAAAATATTAGTTTTTTGTCTAAAAATATTCTATAAATATTTGGTTCTACTCAGGATAGGATTCTTGTAATTGCGCTTCGAAAATTACATTACTATTTGAAAAAAAAACAAACGAATTCAGAAGTTTTTCAACGTCGTTGTGTAGACATTTGTGTTCTTATAAAAAAAATCTTATCACTTATGATTTTCCTCAAAGAACATAGGTTTTCCTGTTATTTAGACTTACTAACCTACATGTTTTTTGGTCAGAAAAGGATTGTTACCAAACCGTCAATAAATCGAATGCAGTTGTATGTAATAGAATTGCTTTTACCTAAATTTAGAATTTTGACAGCCGCACAGCCTATTAGAAATTAATTGGTACAATTTTAAAAGTGAATGTAAATAGCTTTTCACGAACTCAATAATGGTTTAATAATAAAACAATAATAACAATAGGAATTAATAAATAAACACGTAAAAGCAAATAAAAGGTATAATAAATCACTCATATTACGAGTTTGCAAACTGATAACGTGCCATGCAAAATAGAGGACCATAACTTCATTGCAATTTACAAACACAGCACTTTAATTTTGAGTTTAGAATGTGCAGAAAGGATTAAATTGCTTTTCATTTGACGTAATCATAAGTTGTGTAGTATAATGCAAATGTAATAAAGCAAGTAATTGAGACATTCCATTGAATTTAAAAATTACCGTCCAATTAACTTGCAATCGATTTTTGCTAAAATATGTGAATTCCTAATGAAACAAAACTGATAACACAAATTACAATTTATTTTATACAGGTTAACACAATTTTACCAATAAATATACAGACTCAACAGTTTTTTCTTTCTGCAAGAAATCTACAATAACTTAGTAAAGAAATTTCCATTGAGTTATTCATTGATTTATCAAAATCAATTTGACTTAGTTAACCATAACATTCTTTTACACAAATTAACAAACTATAGTATAAATGGCATGACTCTGAACTGGTTTCAATTCTATTTGATGAAACGGAAACAATTTGTCATCCTCAGTGATCATAAATCTTATTATGGGAACGTTACTGTGGGTATTCCTCAAGGTTCTGTATTAGGCCCGACGTTGTTCATCCTTTACGTTAATGATCTTCGTAAAACGAGAACTTAACTTAAAGTACACTTCACAGTGCAACAAATTTAGAAGATATTTCACAAAAATCATCAAAAACTATATCTGACATCAATAATTTACCAACGAATTTAACAATGAAATAGCATAGTATATTTACTTTCACAATAAAGTGAAACCTGTTAACAAACCTGAATGTTTAAAATATAAAGACGAAATATAAATTTTGCATTTACCATTGCAATTTTGTGTCCTTGAAACACAGAGGGTATTCCTAATGCAAAAAACGATCAATCAAAAATAATATTTAGACTCGGATATAGCGATTCATGTAGAGATTTTAAAAATAATTTTTTATTAACAGTTTATGATTTATACTTCCTTGAAGTTATAACAAGCATAATATTCTTTCTCATTATTAAACTAATTTCCTTCATAAATTACCAGTCAATGTTAGAAATTGTGGGAATTATTGTTTATTTAAGTATAAAGCTAAAGATTATCTTCTAAGAATTAACCATTATTGCACTGATGATTTTTTATTTGCGACTAATGTCATTGAGTATTTAATTAATTGTTGTTTCTTTAATCAATATTAAAAAAATTAAAACACTTCCATAATTTTACAGTAATTTATAAGTAGGTACCTATTATTAAAAATGGCTAAAGAAATTGAAAACAATTGTAACGGAAAATCGGGAGAAAATCACACTAGAGTTTATTTGATGATCTAAAACCGAAAATTTTATTTAAACATTACACTTTATTATGAAAAGCTAAATAATTACAAATAATCCTAACACTGTGCTCCACCTAGAGGTATTACACGATGCTATTTAAACAGACAAATGATAACCTTATAGCTAAAAAATAAGACGTGAAAAAAAAATATTGTTTTGTCAACTTGTATCTTCTATGAAAATAAAGTTGTATTACTTAATAAAGTTATGAATATCTTGGCATACTAAATAAATACAATCGTTTAGCGCTTAATTTTAAATTTTGTTTGAAAATGTTTATTATAAACTTGTGTATTGTACAACCTATAAAGCACAGATCATCTACTTGCTCTAAAGATGAGATATTTTACTGTGGTACGTGGTGGAACCAGTGTTGTTCTAATGCTTTTAAACAATGTATTGAGATGGGCTAACAGATGGTACTATTTTCCAATAAATTGTACTATTTTGTTTAAAACAGGTTTCTGTAATTTGATATGATCTGCCATCATCACAGAATCAGATTTCTTTGTTACCGCCACCTATTCGCTTACATCAGTTGAAAGTATTTTCTTCGGAATAATTACAAGGAAGTAATTAATTGAAAATATTGTACTAAATTCTTCAATGAGGTACTATTGTACTACGTTTTATTCAATTGTACTAAAATAGTACAATAGTACGCTTCGGAACAACACTGGGTGGAATCACTGAACAAAGTTTTCTTCATCCTAATCAGTATTTAGCCTACGCCGCACAATTTGTTTCCTATCAAATAAACATTTGCTTTTTCGCCAATATTAAGATTTTCTGAAAGTCTTTCGAGGCGTTAAAATTTTTCAAGCCCCGACGTATGGTTAAAGTGCTTACTTTCTGGCCCATTTCAATTGCTATTTTAGGAGCACTTACATGCAGATTCCATACGACGTTAATAATTATTAATAGTCACAAATAATTTACCCAAGTTTTTAATACCCACTTTAAAACTTTTAGCAAAATGCAAGAAAGATAAACGTTTAAAAACATCGTATATAGAACAATCTGATAAAAAGAAGTTTTGTATGCGTTTGACAAGGTATTATACAAAAAAGTAATAATTATGAGGTATCATATTTTTTTTTCTAATAATTTAAGCTTTATCACTTTAATTGACTATTTAACACTGGACATGCTTCATGGTATAATTTTAAATTCTGCCGAAGAGTTATTAGCTGCATTCTCAGCACATTATTCTTACATGCCGGAGTTATCGGTTTTGGAAAACACAAGCGTCGACAAAAATATCGACATTCCCAGACCGGAGAACGCACCACAGGTACAGAAAAAAGTTTGAAGTCTAGGCGTTAGCATAAAGAATAATTTTCCAGATTCCATTATTTAGGATAAATGTGCAGATAGAACCAGAATCTCTAACATTAAATCCAGACTATGAGGTAACGGAAAATATATTCTTACAAATCTGGGAGCTTTGGGAAAAGAATACGAGAGATATTAAATCTTTTATTGCTGACAAGATGTACACCCCTTTCACCAAGTGAGTAAGAAAACAAATAACTGTAGGCCCCAGCGGGGAAAATCGAACAAAAAATTTATCTATCACGTAATTAATTTCAGTCCGATGATAAATGGTAAGGTAGAAGACAGAATATGCGGTTTTGGTCCCCATTTAATGTTCTACTTAGAAAAAGATGAACACCTAAAAGATTTGAAAACCACAATATTTTCTTATTTAAGAGATAACTTTGAAAGAGCTGCCTCTTTTGTAAACCGTTTAGAATGCATAAGGGAATTTTATGCTGAAGATTCTGCTATGGAGGACAAGACAATTGAGGGTGAACGAGGTAATTTACGAACAATATGTTAACAGTGTTTTTAGATTTTTTAGCGCATTAATCGCCAAAAACACTACAGCTTTCTATATTGATGCGTCTGTTTCTTTTTACACAATATTTATACCGACCAAATCTCAGTACTCTTAATTTATCTGCCCAGAACTCGGGCCAGTTGATTGATATAATTTTGTAGATTTATTGTTGGTACTCCAAATTGCCTGTATTTTCCTTTAAAATAAGATGCGGTATGCAATATCTGTCGCTGCATTATGCAGGGTGAGCCACCACATTCGCGTCGGTTTATATACGAAAAGTGGTAACATATTTTCAAATTTCTTTTATTAAAAGTTATACAAGTTCAGAAGGACCGCATTTCAAAATTATTTTGAATTATACAGGGAGACTCAAAGAAAAATTACACACCAAAGTTGTGAAATGTTAAATAGAACACTCTGTATATTATGGCATATTTTGATAGTACAGACTAAATAAAGGCAACTTACTTAACTCAACTCGTTTACGAGATAATTAACTATTTTTCAAAATGTAGACTAAAATGTAAAAGGCATACTTGTCATACATATTAAGCTAGATATTTTAAATTGTATTTATTTTTTAACTAAAGCTAAAGACTTGATAATAAGAGAAAAGTAATGCAAAAAAATTATACCGCGTGAACAAAAAGATACTTTTAATTTTCGCTACTTTAAAGGCAAGTAACTTTCTTATTTTAAATGGAACACCTTGTATTTATTACCTTGTTCAGATTCTAATTTTAACGGTCTTTAAGATTATATTAATGCTTCCTATACCTATCTCTTATACTTTCTTAGTAATTTAGAATTTTCTATTTCAAATATTAATTCCTACTTATCCCTTTTTAAGAAAGTAGGCTTAGACAAAATTGCCGCTATTATTCATCATACACAAAAGGCATTTAACAGTAACAGAACTTGTCAGGTATGCATCACTATGGTTCGTCATTGTTTAAAAAGCATTTTAATTATTTACAATGAGAAATTATCTACCCTCGAGCAGAAAGGATTGATATGATTTTAATAATTGGGAAGTCTGAAGAGAATTGTTTACTAGCATCAAGGATTTATGCGCAAAAATATCCTAGCAGACGCCATCCCGATAAGCATTTAGAAAATTTGCTGCAAGTTTTCCGAAGTGCAAGAAGTGTGCCTTATAAGAAAACAGAACGACAAAAACCGATTGCCGGAAATGAAGGGAATAATATTTTAGTAATCCGATCTCTTGCTGAAAATTCGCATAGTCAGCGAAAAATAAATAAAACTACAGGGATAAACAGAGGGAGCAAGAATTATAAAGAACAAAGTTTACCCATATCACATACAAGCGCATTAAAAACTTTGGAAGTAGATTATAATCGGCGGTTTGAATTTTGTTTATGGGTTCTAGAAGAGTTAGGGAATGACGAAAATTTTCTCGATTATGTGTTATTTTCGGATGAGTTAACTTTTCACAACAACGGATTAGTTAATAAGCATAATTTTCATTATTACAGTGACAAGAATATCAATTTCTTGAGAACCCTAAATCGTCAACATCGATGGTTTGTTAATGTGTGGGGCGGAATATTTGGGAAGCACGTTGTAGGGCCATACTTTTTTGATAGTTTCTTAAATGGTGCCATGTTTCTACAATTTATAAAATATAACTTAGCAATACTTTTGGAAAATACACCAATTAATATTCGACAAAGACTTTGGTTGTAATTAGACGATGCTCCTGCGCACTTAGCATTCGCGATGAATTAGATAGGCAGTATCCCAACAGATAGATAGGCCGCAGAATTGGCCACAGAATTGGCCAGCAAGATCTCCAGACCTAACGAGCCTAGATTTCTTTTTATGGGGATATATTAAAAATATTGTTTATGACGTACCACCAACCACGCCCGACAATACGAAAGAGCGAACAAAAATGGCGTTTCGATCTATAACAGCAAATGTTTTGAATGATGTTAAAGACCCATTTCAAGAAAGAGTACGCCTCTGCATTGAAAACCACAGCCATCATTTTGAACACTGTTTAAAACATTACCAGTTTTTAATTATTTTAATAAATTTAATTTAATTATAACTTTTAATTAGTACGTAGGAAAAGCCAGTTGAAGAGTTAGGCTGATGAATATCGTCTATCTGTGTTGAATAATAACAGCAGTTTTGTCCAAGCCTACTTAAAAAAAAATAATGACTAGGAATTAATATTTGAAAAAGAAAATTTTAAATTACTAAGAAACTATAAAAGATAGATATAGTAAGCATTAATACAATCTTAAAGACCGTTAAAATTAGAATCTAAATAAGATAATAAATATAGGGTGTTCCATTTAAAATAAGAAGGCTACTTGCCTTTAAAGATAGCGAAAATTAAAAGTATGTTTTTGTCCACCCTGTATAATTTTATAAATATGGTCCTTCTGAACCCGTATAATCCTTAACAAAAAAAAATTGAAAATATGTTACCACTTTTCATATATAAACCGACGCGAATGTGGTGGCCCACCCTGTATAGTCTGCAGTGAAGGCCCCAAATCTTGATCCCGATTTTCTGTAGGTGTTCGGTCAGGAAACCTACTATTCCACGAAAATTATTTTTACTATAGATCGTCTACGTCCACTTGAAGTGGGGATAAGTGGGCTAGATTAATGGGAAAAAATCAATCCTTTTTCTAATGTAACAAAAATGAAACAAACGTTATTTTTATTAATGTTAGTTAGTAGTGCACTTTGATACGAATTGTAAATTAGATAAAAATGATAATTACTGACGCAAATTTAATTATAAAATTTTAATTTTTTATTGTGAAAAAGATTGTCAGTTTGTTTCTTAAAATATAAAATTACATATACAAACTATGAATGTTTCACACATATCATAAACTACGCCAGATTTTCTTAATCTTTTCTGACTTTTTACTTGTATAATTTGTCCAAGCATTTTTGTTTTACATTTTAACCAAATAATGATTTATTTTGTTATATTGCTATATAATACCTTTTAAATACTTCATATAGAAATTGAAGCATTTCGCAACATGTGCCTAAGATATCACGAAGAGGTAAGAATAATCAACAGCATAGTCGATAAGCAACCCCTTGGTATACTTTATATTGAACTGGAAGATTTTAAATCAAATGCATTACCACAACCTACGCGCTTAATTGAGGTTTTAGAAAACGTATTACCAATGTAAGATTATTCGCATAAGTTAACAATACGCCAATCTACTGTAAATGATATATTTTAGTATCGGCAGAGCTAAAGTTGCCAAGCTTGCAGATGAAGTAGTAGAATCACAAAATTACTTACTGAAGAAACCCGAAACCACTATAGAATTTGTGAAATATTTGCAATTTCTGGAAGAATGTACTGCTACAATTGAAGCTATGGAAAATGAGTTGGATTACTGTAAGGAACTTTATGATATTATGGAGGAATTCGACATTGTGATTCCTGGGGAAGATATGTCAAATTACTTGGGTTTGAGTGTCGATATGGGCAGTTTGAGAAGTTTAGTTGACAAGAAAGTTGAGAAGAGACCTAAAACGATGAAGAAATTCAATGATCAAATGAACAAAGATATCAGCATTTTAATAGCAGATGTAGGAGTAATAAAGGATGAATGCTTAGTGAGAATTACTGCATGTTAAATAAACTCTATTTCTTCATATACATTCATTTCAGCAACCTTGGTTATATGATATTGAATCCAATCCAGATGAAGTAAATGCATTTCTGAATGATTTACATGATCGATTGGTTGAATGTCAAAATAGAGCTAAAGAATTCAAGGATTACCAAAAAGAATTTAGGGTGAGTGCTACGGAACACCTTTTCAACATGTCTGTAAATCAAAATATCTTTGATAGATGGAAGTTTCTCGATTCGATATTTTGGATGAAGTTATGGCCGACGTAAAACTACGAATGTTACTATGGGAGAGTATGGATACTTGGTCGAAAACTTTACAGGAATGGTATACTAGCGATTTTAATTCTTTGGATACGGAAGATATGAATATGTTCACTGCTAAAAACGTCAAAAACATAAATCAATTGGAAAAAGGCCTGCCTCCTAACTTGATAGTACCAAAATTAAAAGAGGAAGTTGAAATGCTGAAGGATAAGGTTCATATTGTCACTATAAATATATAGAGAACTGAATCTTTTAACACATTATAGTTACCTACAATACAATACTTACGAAATCCTTCATTAAAACAAAGGCACTGGATGAAAATCGAAAATCTACTTGGACACAAATTCAAAGCCGATGAAGTTGTAACTTTGCAAATGTTGGAGTCATTACAGGTGTTTAACTATCCGGCGCAGCTACTGGAAATTTCAGGCCAGGCGAGCAGTGAAGCCTCTTTAGAATCTTTGTTGAAGAAAGTATGTCTTATCTAAAACTAGGGCTACCAATTAAACTTAATAATTAATTTTGCTCAGGTCGAAGAAGCATGGAAAGCGCTTGAATTCGTCATTGTGCCACATAGAGATACTAAAGACGTATACATCTTAGGAACCATTGAAGAGATTCAAACAGTTCTAGATGAAAGTAATATTAATATCAGCACAATTGCAAGTTCACGGCATGTCGGACCTATTAAACCCAGAGTTGATGAATGGATAAGAGAATTGGATTTGTTCTCAAAAGTCTTGGTAAAGTAACTAAATTACTGGTGCCTCCATAGGGTGATGGCGGATATATTTCAGGACGAATGGCTCATGTGTCAGCAAAGTTGGGTTTATTTGGAGGTGATATTTTCTGCCCCAGATATCCAACGGCAGTTGCCTAGTGAAGCAAAAATGTTCTTGGTAGTTGATAAATCCTGGAAAGAATTGATGAGGCGCACAGCTAAGGTGAAATACAAATTTAATTTGCTTAGTTTTTAGTGATAAATATTTTTTTAGATGCCTTTGGCAATGCAAGCAGCTATGCAACCAGGACTTTTAGATACGCTTAAGAAGAATAACGCCCTTTTGGAACAAATCATGAAATGTTTGGAATCGTATTTAGAAACGAAACGAGTAGCTTTTCCACGTTTCTACTTCTTATCCAATGATGAACTATTAGATATTTTGGCACAAGTATGTGGTGTATATCGATCAGCAAAAATGTATACAATCTTACTTTTTTAGACAAGAAATCCACATGCTGTACAACCACATCTCAGAAAGTGTTTCGACGCAATAGCAAAACTAGAGTTTGGAACGAAGAAACACGACGAGGAGGAAGAAGATGAAAATGCTCCACCTGCAGCTGTTGTATTAACTACAGATATTATAGCGATGATAAGTCCAGAAGGAGAACGAGTACCGCTGTCGAAAGGTTTGAAAGCCAGAGGAAATGTGGAAGATTGGCTTAGTAAAGTTGAAGAGGCAATGTTTGCGTCATTGAGACGTATTATGAAAGGATCCATCCAGGACTTTTTAAGCCGCCCTAGAAAGGAATGGGTACTAGATCATCCAAACCAGATAATCCTCAGTGTATCCCAGATTATGTGGGCTAAAGATGTTCATAGTATTCTAGATGGTAGTGGAGACAAAGACAGCGAGTTAAGGGCTTTTGAAAAGAAATCAATTACGGTAAGTCACTTATATACAATTTACATTGTTATCGTTAGACTATCGTTTTATTTTTATATAGCACCCCTTTTAGTATTTGTTACGAGCGTTATCGATTTTAAACATGCTCGTATAAGCTAGTACTTATATTAGTAAGTATTAATATTAGTTAAATATGAAGAAAAAAAAATATTCCAAACCATCACATATCTCCACAAAGCCGTTTTTCATCATAATCTGTTGGATCTGTACGGTAAATTAAATTTTTCGTTACCTCACGGAAAATGGCATTATACAGGCTAATTCAAATTAAGTGCCCACCATTGCTATCTCTGTAATTATTGATTCTAGAAGGTGGGTTTAGCAAAGTATTAGTATTTTTAACTCTGATTAATATGCAATATAGGAAAGAACAATTGTACGACGCATTTCCGAGAAATGTTGAAATTTATGTATTTTTTAATGGAATACCTTGTGTATTATAAAAAAAAATTGAAAGATATTTTAAATTATGATGTAAAAGTTTTAGTACACTAAAACGAATAATAAGGAAGTTAGGATGGATTTTAGTTGATGTGAAAGATATACTTTCACTGTAAAAATTAGGATAATATAAAGAATCAACTTTTGACAAAACATACCTGTTTTTAATCTTTCAATTTTTTCACAATATACAGGGTATTCCATTTAAAAACTATAATCTTTAAAATTTCAAGGAAATACGTCATTTTTTTTCGCAGTCTGCATACTAATCAGCATTAAAAACACTAATACTTTGCTAATTTAGCCTAATACTTTCTAAAATCAATAATAACAGAGATAGCAATGGTGTGCACTTATTTGAATCAGCCTTTATATCAAATTTGCAAATTCTGGAAATGTGGTCTCCAAATAATAACATAATTCAAAGATTATGTAGAATGACATCAACTGACTATTACAAAATGCTCATTCAACGACATCCGTTGATTATTTAGCGTTCCTTCCAAACATACATTGATGGTCCATACTATTTGAAATTGAGCTGTTTTGAAGTGAAGTGAGATGCCAATAAGACGAAATCCTCTTTACTTATTTACTATGGATTACTATAGTGAATAACCTAATCCAGAAATTAACCGGGAAGGAATTTCATTGCCTAAATTGTCCTGACGATCTAACAATATTCGTTTGTAGATGCTTTCCAAAGGTTCTGCAAAAACCAATGCAAACCGTTTCAAACGAATTGACAATCGGTGTAAAAACGCGACTATCAGTCAATGTTAAGAATTTATAAAGAAAACAATGCCAGAAAGCTTTCAACCACTTCAACCACAAAGGATTTCTTATGTCAAAGAAGAGAAATACCATGGAGCATAGTTTCATCAAAGATTTATTGGAATCTACATATTAAAAAACAACTATCAAGACCACCATTGAATTGCTTTGGGATGAGGTAAAAGTTTGTGGCAGAAAATGAGGTTTCAACCCTAGGATTTCTCTATGTTTACACGCACGGGCAAATAGACCGATGATAGCATACGAAGCAGTAGTATGGTAGCCAAAGAAACGGAAGGTGATGAAGCCAACCAACTACCAACTATCAAAACTTTAAATCAAAAACTGTTAAAGTAATAAAAACCGCAATACGTGCAAAAAAAAGCTTAGAAAAGGTAACTCTGTTAGCTTCAAAAAAGATACGACATTGTCCCAGGCTGAAGTTGCCGCAAATCATTACTGCGTCAGTGCATGAGGAGAACGTTATAAGATGGTAGAGGAACTAGTCAGGCGGAATCGTTAAGAGTTTCCGTTGGCGCTGGTCTTTTCTTCGGCATTGCCAAATCATAGAATACAGGGTCCATCAACGAATGAATTATCCATAAGTTCAGGCAGTGGTGGCAAAAATCACCAGCCCAAAGACAAACAAAACAGTTCCTACAATTACAAGAATAAAGACGTACTAAATATAGAGAGCAAGACTGTTAACTTGCTAGAAGGACTACTGGACCGGCCATTGTATATTAAATAAATATGCATAACCCAAACTTGGCGACGACGTTAGTAAAGAACAGACTCTAGTTCATGTTCTACACTAACGCAATTGTCTGGCAAGGAAAAAGTTTCTACAAGCGGACCCAGACAACTTTAAAACAGACAGTTACTTAAGGCAGCCATTGTCAAGGAAAATAAGTTTAGTTAAGAAGCAAATAATAAAGTTTGCGTTCTAAAGTAAAGGAGTTCATAATGTATCTGAAAATATCCCAGTGAAAGAGATTCTTATAGCCACCTCAATCCAGCGGCGGCTGGTGCTTACGTTTTACACGGGCCATTACAATGATCTAATTTCTTCGTATAAGTTCGTAACATTTTCATATATCGGACGATAGCACACGATTGTATTGACCCCACCAGTGACGTATGTACCAGCCGCCACTGCCTCAATCTCAATCAAATCTATGATTAGTAACGAGAGTTTTGTTACAACGTTATTTAAGAAAAAAGGATTTTCTAAGAGAACCCATATCAAAAGAATAAATTCAGAATACTAATTACTTGGCAGCCTTAATACTAATGATTCAGGAGTTAATTGTTTACAAAAAAAAATGCAGAATTTATGATTGCTTAAGTGATTAAAATTTATTAAACCTAATTAAACTTTTTGGCTTTCTTTTCAACACCACTTTATCAACCTCTAAATATTTTAGGATTTAAATGATTTAGCTGCAATCGTTAGACAAGACTTGGACAAAGTTACAAGGAAGGTATTGATAGCTTTAATTACTATAGATGTCCATGCCCGCGATACTATTAGTAGTCTGGCTGCACACAAATGCCATTCCAGGTAATTTTAATATTGATATTAATACAGTGAGATCGAGAATGATTGTCCTGATCCTACACTACCTTCCGCGATGTGCAAATCAATATTTTCATCCAATCATTGTAATGAAATTAGTAATACAGCGTTTCCTCAAATTTTGCTGTCTAAAGTGACATGTGTTCTACAAAGCCGTGTGTTTCATATTTAAATTTTGCTTATTTAGTTATTCCGTATTATTGTTTGTTAATTTTCACATACGGTCTTTCTCAAGACTACGCCTTCATTTCGCATTGAGAGCGTAACGTGTTTTTTTTTGGCAAAATGCCATTTACACTGGACCAAGATAAATTTATTTTGGAGGCATACTTTCGAAATGGTGAGCGAGGAGGTGATGGGCAGTGGAGATATTCAGCTGTACTTTGTGCTGAAGAATTTATAAAACAATTTGCCGAAGTGCGAATCAATTTGCCGAAGTGCAAATTGATAATGAAACTCTCTTTCGACACATCAATCGGGTTGACCATCGCTTCAGAGGAACTGGAAGTGTTTTGAAGGGAAAGTTACCAGGTGCCCATCAAGTTCTAACCGAAAATGTGGTATGTACGTGCTCGTTTGGATCACAGCCCTGGAAAGCCATTACGGCAACTTGCACAGCAAACTGGTAGAAATACACATACTAAATGGTGTTATAAAAAGTAATGTGATTTTTTTTGTAGCTGTAAAACGCAATCTTCATTATCATCCATATAAGAGTTCTATCGTATAGCAATTATTGCCACTAGATTTCGAAAAACGTATGGAATATTGCCATTGGTTTAATGCAAATCTAAGGAATGACGATGTTTTAAATTTTACTTTTTTTCTGACGAAGCCTGGGTTTGAATTAACAGGTGATGTAAATTCTCAAAATATTAGGATTTGGTCCACACAAAATCCTTATGCTATTTGGAAAACGGAATTGCATCTTGTAAAAATAGGGATATAGGTTGCAATGTCCAGGAGACGTATAATAGGACCGATATTCTTTGAGGATACAGTAACAGCAGCCAGATATAGACTTATATTGCATGAATTTGTGGAAGAATTATTTGATGATTATTTACAGCTAGGCTATTTTCAAAATGACAATGTTACTGCTCATACAGCGAGAGAAACAAGAGAGTATTTGCAGGAATTTTTTTATAACAGAATTATTGGCTTTGAACGTTGGCTACCTAGATCACCAGATCGTACACCGCTGGTTTTTTTTTTATTGGGTCATCTAAAGAATAAAATTGATCGGAACCGCTTACATAATATGGATCAATTGAAAGAAGCAATAAGAAATGAAATAGAGAATATTACAAATGAGCAATTAATGAATGTTTCTGAAAACATGAAGAAGAGGGTAGATGCTTGCATAAATAATGATGGTTCTCACTTTCAACACAGCATGTAAGCAGTGCAGGTATGTTTAAAGAACATGTTCTAAATTTTTTTAATTTATATTATAATTTTCGTTGTAGAGCGTAATGGTATGAAAAGCATCCATCTATTACTATCCATTCAGTATCTCGTATGAATTATGAAGAATGTCTGATATAAGTTAAGACATAACATAAATGTGTATTTTTACAATATATATTGTTTAATCCTTCTATATCTTTAATTAAACCTGGTTGTATTTGTTATCAGAAATATAGTGTTTTGAAAAATGTTTATTACATTATTTTTGCGTGGGAGTTAGTTGAATGACTCATACCTTAGATGCAATTTTGGTGCACTACACTTGTTGTCCGGGTTGACATTAGTGTACATTAAGTTGCATACGCACAATTAGACAAAAACAGCACAATGACCGTACGTTACTGTGTTTTATTAACTAACTTCATTCGAAACACTGGATGTAAATATTGATATAATCTTCGTGGAAAGTAGAGTAGGATCAGGACAGTCTTATTCGATCTCACGGTATTGTTTCTGATTTTATTTTATATAAACTTTCAGCAACAACTTTGAATGGTTGAAAATGTTGCGGTACTACTGGCAAGATAACATTGACCATTGCGTGACTAAAATGTCCAGTACCTCTTTCCTTTATGGCTACGAATATCTTGGCGCAGGAGGAGTGCTCGTAATAACTCCTTTAACCGATAAATGCTACCTTTGCTTGATGGGTGCTCTTCAACTTGACTTGGGTAAAATTTTCGCTGAAAATAAATCGTAACAGTTTTTCTAAACATGTCTGTTAGGAGGTGCACCGGCTGGACCAGCAGGTACCGGAAAAACGGAGACAACTAAAGACTTAGCAAAATCCGTAGCAACCCAATGTGTTGTTTTCAACTGCTCAGAAGGTCTCGATTACAAAATGATGGGGCGTTTCTTCTCTGGTTTAGCGCAATCGGGTGCTTGGTGTTGCTTCGATGAGTTTAATCGCATCGACATTGAGGTACTTTCGGTAATAGCTCAGCAAATTATAACCATTAGAAACGCGAAAGCAGCAAAAGCTACAAGGTTACTCTAGATCAGGACTTTAAAGTTTTGCTTGTTTTAAAATCCACGTAAAATTACAGATTTTTATTCGAAGGCAGAGAAATTAAATTGGTTCAAACTTGCGCAGTGTTCATCACTATGAATCCTGGTTACGCTGGTAGGACAGAATTACCAGATAATTTAAAAGCATTATTCAGGCCAATTTCCATGATGGTTCCTGATTATGGTATTGTTCTATTAGGTTGTGTTCGGTACATATTTCAATCGGTATTTCAGCTTTAATTGCCGAAGTCACCTTATACTCTGAAGGATTTGAATCTTCAAAAGTGCTTTCCCATAAAATGACTCAGATGTACAAATTGTGTAGCGAACAACTGTCACAACAGGATCATTACGATTTTGGAATGCGTGCGGTGAAAAGTGACTAGTTATGGCTGGTTCTTTAAAGAGAGCTAGTCCAGATAGAAATGAAGACGTTGTCCTCATATGTGCCTTGCGAGATAGCAACCTGCCAAAATTTTTGGCAGATGATGCTATCCTGTTTCAGGTACTTCATTATAGAACCATATTTTACCGACAGTTTAGCATTTAGCACCTCCTCTCTAATAGGGCATTTTAACCGACTTGTTCCCTGGTGTGGAATTACCTGTTCAAGATTACGGAATATTCCAAGAGTGTATAGTTACGGTTATGGAGGAAAACATCCTGCAACCAGAGCCGGCCATGATAAAGAAAGTAATTCAATTGCATGAAACTATGATTGTTAGGTGGGGCGTGATGTTAGTAGGCCCTACTGGTGGAGGAAAAAGTACAATATTACTGGTATGTAATTTTGTGAATAGTGCATTGCTATAAAAAGCTGCAACTAAAAAAAAAAACTGTTAATTTTTTACAGACATTGAATAGAGCTTTAAGCAGAATGCATGAAGATGGAATTGAAGGCCCTTATTATCATCCGGTACACACATATATAATGAATCCGAAGGCTGTTACAGCAGGTGAACTTTATGGTGAAGTAAATCCCCTTCACATTGGAGTGGAGGGACGGTTTAATGGGGATAATGGTTAGAACGGCTGTTCAGGTATATAAATGTACACTATTGCCGTAATTGATAGACGGTCTAGGACGATTCGACGCGAAAACGTTTTAACGCCAGGTACAATAATACAAAATGATTACGTTAAAGGAAATGAATGTATCTCGGAATCTCACAAACCCTTTTTTATTAGTAAAGTACTAATGGCTACATGTTCTAGTGTTTTTGCTTGCAGGTGCCAAAGCTGCGAGCACAAATTGGGGACATTACAAATATGGATCGGATTAATAATAATATTTTAAATAAATTTAGTACAAAATTTTTTAATTAAATTTTGAAATTAAATTACATTGAATGGCTAAATGATAAGGAAAAATTGATGATTAGAATGAAAAAAAAACTTGGATACTTACAGTAAAAAAACACAGACGGATTACGTCAATTATTAAAAGGGGGCTCAAATTGTTCAAAATACTAATTAAATATAATAAAGTTGTAAAGATAAGATTACAATTGTTTTTTATCTTTACAACTTTATTATACTTAATTAGTATTTTTAACAATTTGAGTCAACTTTTAATATGTGACTTAATCCTTCTGTTTTTTTTTTTAATGTAAAGAAAGACGATCCTCAAATATAAAATATTCTGATTGGATACATGTTGTACTTATTTTTTTCTTCCTTGTCATACATAAATCCAATCTTATGGAGACTGCTAACAAAAATACATGTATTCAATGCTATATTTACGTCACTTACCTATTACGTATTTCTATTAATAATTAATACATGCATTAAATATATTCCTATTAAAAAAAGGTTCATCCTTTCCTTCTTCCCCTCTCACCCCTTCCAATGTTAAAACAAGAATATTATTTGAAACATTTCTAATGCATCCTATCTCTCGATGTTTAAAAAGAAAAGAAAAAATTATCAATAAGAAAATCATCCCCCTCCCCCGTTCCAATGTTAAAAAAATATAATTTGAAACATTTGTTATGTGTCTCCTATGGATGTTCAAAAAAATAAAATTGTGTATCATATGTTCAAACCAAATTCAACTGGTATTGATTGCATGTGGCATCCAAAAGTCCCGGCGTCGAAACAGCTCGCGTCGAAACGGCCACGTCGAAACGTCCCATTCCGATTGATAGATATTATAATGCACTTCTACTTCGGTAAAAGTAGGGCCCTGTATTTACAATTTAAATTTTACCGAAATTATGTCCTAAAAGGCTCGAGATTCCCTAATGATTATAGTGCACGGAAGAGGACCATCAATGGGTTATATGTGACGGACCAGTAGATGCTGTATGGATAGAAAATTTAAATACAGTCTTGGACGACAATAAAATGCTCTGTCTGGCTAATTCCGAAAGAATCAAGTTGACGCCGTACGTACACATGGTTTTTGAAGTCCAGGATTTAGCTCAAGCATCTCCAGCAACTGTTAGTAGATGTGGCATGGTTTATGTTGACCCGGAAGAGATAAAATGGTTTCCGTATGCGAGATCTTGGATTCAACGCTTGGACCCAAACTTAATCATACCGGAAATGCAAGATTTTCTCTTGAGCCTTTTCGAGGGTTACGTTGAAGACGGTTTAGCGTTCATGAGGAAAAATTGCACCTACGCAATATATCAGGTTCACAAATGACAATCTTATAAACTTAAGCAAGTTGAGGGGTTATACCAAAGATATTTGAAAAGCTGTACTTTGCTTTTAGCCCAAAGTTATTTCCTATAAAAAATGACGTATCTGTTTATTATTCCAATTCACTGAGTAAAAATAAACTCCTAAACAATGCCTTGTAACATTATAGGTAGAAGTAAGCAAGGTTATGATGGTGTGCGCTTTGATAAATAGTTTCATCAGCAGTCCTGGAGCGATGGAAAAGATTGGTGACAAAGCGAAAGTTCGCACCTTCTTGTGTCAGACGTTTATATTTGCGTATATTTGGGGATTGGGTGGCAATCTTCATGATACTTCAATGGATAAGCTCGAAATATTTATTAAAGATCAATTTGAAGAACATCCAGACTCAAGGTATTAAAAGAAAACAAAATACAACAAAGATATACGAAAGTTGACATAAACTTCGATAGTTCTCACTTCAAATTTTATCAAGAAACTTTTAGTAATAATTTATTATCGCCTACATTTATTCATTACCACTGTATTTTGATTTAGGGCACCAATTTCAATACCAAGTGCTAAAGTTTTATTTGACACTTTTCGGTGATAAAATTGGGAAATCAATACTGTTTTGCATAGTGTTTTGTAGGAAAACCCAAAGGGAAAGAAGAGGATGAAAGAATGGGTCCAAGTGGCCAAAACAACACAATCTAAGTGCAATTGTTTGGATTCTTAACTCTCGTAATCAACATATCGTTTCATCGGCGAAACGAGTACATCATATCGAAAAGCTTCACAATTGGGGCAATAAATACTATAACTAATGTTGTAATCAAAGGGCATCCAACCAAGCAAACTCTTGTTATTAAGGCTGTATTGGTTTATCTTGTAAACCAATAAATTGTGAAAGCCTAGAAACTGAACAATTGATTGAGGATAATTGCACTTTTTCTTAACTCATTTTTTCATCTTCTTGTCTAACTAATAAGTACAGCACAGGTACTTCACTTTGTTTTAAAAAAAAAAAACTTTCTTTTTTGAAATTTGAAGAAAAAATGTGTTAGTACAATACCGAACCCAGTTGCTCAAAAGATTTGGTCAAATACGTATTGTTTTTAACGTATCTCCGAATTCACCAACACAAAATATCATTTTTCTCTAAATTAAAAGTGTTAAGTACAGTAGGTATGATATAAGTGTATTAAAAGGCTTGCCCTAAGAAATACAGATTAGTCGCACAGTTGACTCGAGCGAGCACGCATTTGCTTGATTTCTCAACCCACCCATCGCATCTAAACGCAAGTAACACATTAGTTTTCGTTCGGCAAGCGACAGTTTGCTTAAATAAGTTCAATAATCCCGAGGATTATATCATTTTGGTCCTTCGAGCCGGATCACAGGATTCAAAGTTTTATCAGCGGATCATCGGATCCAGCTTTATCGCAGAATCATCGGATTCAAAGTTTTATTGGCGGATCACCGGATCCAGTTTTATCGCAGTGTCGCCGGATTCAAGGTTTTAACACCGAATCACCGGATTCAGAAACTCATCATTCATCACATTCCGGAGATGGTTAATTGGAAGCAGAGGCAACAGCTCCTGTAAGTCGTTTTACCTTTTTTGTCCTAAACTATCTCTCATCCTATTTGTCTTTATATTCGTACGTTTTCGTTGTGTCATTAACAATGGCTAACGCAGAATTAATTCATAAACGTAGTGGAGTAAAATCAATGCTAACGCGATTTGAAAACTTTGTTAAAGATTATTCAGTCGAGAATTTTGAACAATTAAAACTCAGGTATGACAAAATTCAATCATTGTTAGCGGATTATAATTTAATTCAAGATAAATTAGAACTCGTTGACAAAACGCAAGAAAGCGATCGCGAAATATTCGAAAATCGATATTTTGAAGTTCTTGCATCGGCAAAGGTAATTATCGAAAAAACCGGTAATGGATCAAACGACATATCCACAATATATGATAATTCCAACACAATGAATGTTAAATTGCCGAAAATTACCTTACCTGAATTTAGCGGCGCCTATGATAAGTGGCTCATGTTCTCTGATACTTTCAAATCGCTAGTTGATGAGAATCAGCAGTTAGGACAGACACAAAAGTTTTATTATTTGCGATCTTGTCTGAGGGGCGAGGCGGCGCAAGTAATAAATGCATTAGAAGCATCAGACGCTAATTATGTTGTAGCTTGGGATTTATTAAAATCCAGGTTTGAAAATAAACGCATTCTTATTCACACCCACGTAAGGGAATTGTTCGAATATACAAGTATTCACTCGGAATCACACGTACATTTGCGCAAGCTGATTGATCACGTGCAAAAACACATCAGGTCGTTAAACACATTAGGGCAACCAACCGACAGTTGGGACACTTTATTAGTTTATTTAATATCGACAAAATTAGACATTAAAACAAAAAGAGCATGGGAAAGTTCAGTAACAGCTAGCACTTTTCCAACTCTAAAACAATTTTTAGATTTTTTAGTAAACCACTGCATTTTATTGGAGGCGTTAGACAAAAATAAAACTTCCAATAAGCAAGTTACTAGTTCTTATGTAGTAACAAATAAACAAGATTGCGAGTTTTGTAAAGGTAGTCATTTCATATTTCGTTGTGAAAAGTTACTACAGCTTTCTGCGAAGGAAAGATTCGAGGCCATCAAAAAATTGAAATTATGTATCAATTGTTTGAGACCAAACCACCAAAATAAACATTGCAAGGCTAGCAATTGCAAAAAATGTAACCAACCTCACAATACTCTTTTACATTTTGAACGACAACACACACAACGATTGTCTTCCGATGTTGATAGCGATAATGAAACTCGAGTTACAGAGAAAGCGTAACTTCAGTGTTTCAGCACATTCCTCTGCAAACCAAGGCGTGTATGTATTGTATCAACCGCACTAATTTGATAAAGGATAAATACAATAATTAATACAGGCTCGTGCTTTAATCGACTCAGGTTCGCAATCGAATTTCATAACACAAAATCTCGTTTCCAAATTGCATATGAAAACCACTCCAATATCTATTCCAGTTAACGGAATAAATCAAGCTTTAGTCAATATATCTCACATGGCACAAGCTGAGGTGATGTCTCACGATCAGAGTTACAAAAGGAAAATGTCGTTTCTTGTGTTGAATAAAATAGCAGAACCGTTACCACAGTACGATTTAGACGTATCAAATTTAAACATTCCTAAAGATATTGCTTTAGCCGATCCTAATTTTCATAAACGTCAGAATATTGACATTTTATTAGGGGCAACAGTATTTTTCGAACTATTGTCAGTAGGTCAGATAAAATTAGGACGTGACAAACCAATATTGCACAAAACAAGATTAGGATGGTTAATTTCTGGCCCTTTAATAAACAACCAACAACAAATGAATGTTTCATGTTATTTAAGTACTGTTGGTGATATCTCAAGAAAAATTGAACAATTTTGGGAAATAGAAGAGACTCCTTTCGTAAAACATTACGCGAGGGAAGAACTAGATTGTGAAAAACATTTCGTAGAATCCGTCACACGCGAATCGGACGGTCGATTCATTGTATCATTACCACTAAAAGATAGCTCAGACAAATTAGGGAATTCAATTCATATTGCAGAGAAACGACTACTAAACATGGAGGCTAAATTCTCCAAAGACCCAAATTTACACGAACAGTACTCCAAGTTTATGAAGAGTACGAAAGCTTTAGGTCACATGACAGAAATTGTAAATGATCATCATCGAGATGAAATCAATTATTTGCCGCATCATTGTGTATTCAAATCATCAAGTACGACGACGAAATTACGTGTAGTTTTCGACGCCTCATGCAAAACATCAAACGTTTTCATTAAACGATTGTTTAAAAACAGGTTGCAGTTATTCAAGAGGATTTGTATTCTATTTTATTAAGGTTTAGAAAACATAATTATGCCTTGACTGGAGATATCGTTAAAATGTATAGACAAATAAACGTAGAGCCAGCACAGCGTAAATTACAAGCAGTTGTTTGGCGGGCTGATTCAAGAAATCCGATACGATACTTTTTATTAAACACCCTAACATACGGCACGTCACCGGCCTCATTTCTAGCGACACGTTGTTTACGTCAACTTAGTATTGAGAATCAATCTAAGCATCCACGTGCGAGCACTGTTATTAATCGAGATTTCTATATGGATGATCTTTTAACGGGCGCTGACTCAGTCGAGAAGTTATTAGAATTAAAAGATACGGTTGTTGATATTCTCGCTCTCGGAAAGTTTGACTTAGCAAAGCTTAAATCTAATCACCCAAATATTGTTGTAAACAATGACGTAAAGGATTTCTTAGCAGACGAAACAAAAACTTTAGGTATCGTCTGGGACCGATGACACGTTCACGTATCCCATCACAGCAAAACAAAAGCAAACACGTATTACAAAAAGGGTTCTATTATCAACAATCTCACAAATATTCGACCCGCTAGGTTTAATAGGTCCTATTGTCATTCGGGCAAAGATACTGCTACAGAATTTATGGCAACTAAAATGTGATTGGGACGAAACGGTGCCAATAGATGTTTACGTTCAAGCGTTAAAATTCCTAAACGACTTAGAACATATAAATCAAATTTCTATACCACGTCGTGTAATGGTATTCAATCCTGTTAGCGTACAAATACACGGTTTTTGTGATGCATCAACGTCCGCATACGGTGCTTGTTTGTATGTAAGATGTACCGATGCAGACGGTCTAGTTAAAACGAAATTGTTGACAGCGAAATCACGGGTAGAACCTATTAAAACGATTTCGATCCCTAGATTAGAACTTTGCGCTGCGTTATTGCTTACAAAGCTAATGAATGCGCTTTAAGAGCTCTAAATATACAGGTCAATGACATATTATTATTGGAGCGATTCGACGATAGTTTTTGTCATGGTTAAGAACCTCTCCTAACACTTTAAAAACATTTGTAGCAATCGAGTAGCGGATATACAAACGCATAACGATATAACACATTGGCGTCATGTGCCATCGGAACAAATCCCGCAGATATCATTTCGCGAGGTTTAAGTGCTGTAGAACTGAGTTCACTGCCGTTGTGGTGGACGGCCCGGAAATGGTTAAAGTTAAATTGATGAACACTGGCCAAGCAATGAATACAAATCACAGCGTTACCTGAAATTAAGACTCAAACATTTGTTAGCGCAATCGCCAATTTTTCAATTTTTGATAGATATTCAAATTTACGTACTTTGCAAAGAGTAGTTGCTTATTGTTTACGGTTTTGCAATAATTGCAGGTTACAATCAGCACATAGGGTACGCGCAGATCTAAGTTTAAAATGAGTTAAAAACTAGTTTAAACACTTTTAATAAATTGGCACAGAGTCAGGAATTTGGTAACGAAATTAAGATACTGTAAGACAATCGATCCATTTATAAGGGTAAATTAAGATCTTTAGATCCTTTTATCGACGAGATGGTGTCCTAAGAGTAGGAGAAGATTAAAAAACCGCCAATATTGAGTATCACAAAATATCCAATCATTCTAACCACAGCATAAACTCACTAAATTAATTATCAAGCACAAACATTTACAATATTTACACGCGGGAGTGCAAACTTTGTTGTCGATTATTAAGACGCTAATTTTGGCCATTAAATGGTAAAAATGCTATAAAGGATGTTTTGCGTGAATGTACAGTGTGCTTTCGTGTGAATCGAAAGGCTTACACCTAAAATGGGGTACTTGCAAGGATCGCACTATTCCCGTACGTCCATTTTATAATACTGGTGTAGATTACGCGGGACCGTTTATAATAAGGACGCGCAAATTAAGAAATCGCAAATTTATTAAGGCGTATGTTTGCATATTTGTGTGCTTTGTGACGAAGGCGGTGCACATAGAATTGGACGACCTCTTCAGCTGATTTTTTCTGAATTGTTTAAAGAGATTTGTTGGTAGACGAGGAATTTGTAAAATCTATATTCAGATTAATGCTACTAATTTCAAGGAGCTCACAACGAAATTTAAAGGTAGTAGTAATATAAAGAACACTTCGAATGTTAGGGAATATTGCAGTGTAAACGAAATAAATTGGGAACTTCATTCCACTCGAACCCCACATTTCGGTGGTATTTGGGAGCCCGCAGTTAAATCTGCAAAATACTATCTAAAACGTATTGTTAGTGACACTCGCTTAACGTACGAATCGTTTTACACAATCCTCGTCCAAATAGAATCCATTCTAAATTCCCGACCTTTGTACCCTTTGTCCAACGACCCTAACGACTTACAGGCATTGACACCAGGTCACTTCTTAATTGGTGATGCTCTTACATCTTTGCCTCAAGAAAATCTGCTACAGATTCCCACCAGCAGGTTGAATCATTATCAACATTTACAAACGTTGATACAGCATTTCTGGAAACGATGGTCTACGGAATACCTTCACACATTACAACAAAGGAACAAGTGGATGGTCGACAGCTCTGGAAAAGTTGAAGTCAACGATTTAGTGTTATTAAGGGAAGACAACTTGCCACCTTTGAAATGCACCATGGGGAGGATTACTCAGATACATCCCGGCGCGGATAACAAGATTCGTCTGGTAACTGTCCACACCAATGGAGGAACCTTTCAGCGAGGAGTGAACCGAATATGTTGTTTTCCGAAGAATCAAGAGTGATTAGTGCTGTTGTTATTTGGTTTTTTTTTATATAATCTCATTTTGAATTGGTTTTTTTTTTGACAGTCTAACTATGCTTTTGAAATTAATTATCTTTGTTCTATATTATTTTTTGCATTTCATGTTGAAAGCAGGTCTTTCAAGGCCGCCGGTATATGTTAAGTACAGTAGGTATGATATAAGTGTATTAAAAGGCTTGCCCTAAGAAATACAGATTAGTCGCACAGTTGACTCGAGCGAGCACGCATTTGCTTGATTTCTCAACCCACCCATCGCATCTAAACGCAAGTAACACATTAGTTTTCGTTCGGCAAGCGACAGTTTGCTTAAATAAGTTCAATAATCCCGAGGATTATAACAAAAAGATTCTCAATCTAAATCTCACCAATCAAAGCTATTAGGTGGCTTCTAATGAATACGTTATCTGACCAAATCTTGTTGAAATTGTACGTAACTAGAATAACAATAAGCATTCTCGCAATCCACTTATTTAATAGGTTACCAACAAATCATGACCTATTGTCCGTATTTATGAACATTCGCAAACATCGATTGGATCCATGGACAAAGATAACGCCCAATTTCGAATACAATCCAGAAATTCCTTTCTTCGAGATGCTAGTCCCGACCTCCGATACGCGTAAGATTTGGATTGTATGGAAAGATTGATCTACACCGATTATCCAGTTATGTTTACCGGGGACACAGGTATTTAATTCAGTGAACAGCAAAACTGCTTCTTACATACAAATTCCATATTATAGGCGTCGGAAAGTCCGTAGTAGCTAAAGCTGTGATGAATCAGTTGTTCGAAACGGGGCGATTTTGTGCCGGTTACCTTGAATTTTTCCGCACAAACAAGTAGTGCCAGGACCCAGGAAATTTTAGAGTCGAAATTAGAGAAACGTAAGAAAACTTTATTGGGTGCACCACTTGGAAAGAAAGTCGTAGTTTTTGTGGACGATGTCAATATGCCAAAACTAGAGAGATACGGAGCACAGCCACCAATAGAATTGTTAAGGTAAATTGAACTTGGAACGCTCCACATAGGGGTATTTCATCAATTTAGGCGGCCAAATTATTGTTTAGCGTTTATATACTTTAAATAGGCTTATATGCATTTTGATAGTTGTAAGACCTCTTTGGAGTACATTGGTTGTTGATTGCTATGATAAATAGTGATTTAGATGTAATGCCCTGTGATCGCCTGCATTTCCGCCTTCTTCTTTTTAATAATTTCTTTGTCACTGTCCGATCTTAACTGCCATTTTTGCACAGGAATTTTATATGCTAAGTGCAACACTGTCCAATAACCGTATTCTATCTAGCATGCAATACCGATAGGCCAAACTGTAATGCGTCTGCGTCGACAGTAGGTTTTACGTTCAGACCATTGAACTGCCTTGAAATAGCACCACAAATGTAACATTTCATGGTTGAGGTAATCGATGTAGCGGCATTGCATACTTTGGCATCGACCATGGTTAGCGTCAATACATGTTTTATGGAAACATGAGTCTCTTACTGTACAAAATCGCTATCTTGCAAAGAATTTATAGCACTTTTCCATATAAGCGATTTCAGACTTTGTAATATATACTGTCTTTTTAACAAATCTGCTTCTTATCGGTCGGCCGTATCGTGGCGAAGAGGGAGTTGGATTTTGCCAGACTACTTGTTTGTTTCTACTACCAAGTAGTTGTAGTGGAACAAAGCAACTTTGAAAAATATTGCTATCATCGAAATTTTCATCCTACATTTTTTGTTTAAATAGTGCTTAATGCGAGCCGTTACATCCCCATTTCGAAATCAGTGTCATAGATTGACGTTCTTCTAATTCTAATTGCATCAGTATATCCTCCAAATAGGTAGCCAAATGTTTAGCTGTGTGATCCAATAAATGTTGCAAGTTTATTTCAGCACATGTCTCAGTTATGTTATAGGCATTTTTCTCCGAATAACAAGTCCTTTTTGCTTGCTGTAACAAAGTGTATAATACTTCTTGTTACTATTCCTTATAATTTCATATTGTCGTCTTGAGAGGTCAGCTTCCAGGAAGATTGAGACGGCGGCCATTGGATCTAGCTGTGCGCGTCCTTCGGGCTTCCACTTTTTATATGCTTTGTGATATGCTTGAGCAATATGCGGAGAATTTATTATGTCCTGGAGAATAGTCTACGCAGTTCTCTGTCCAGAACTGTGAAAAGATGTTTGGGCAGCACTCATTATCACATCACAAGTTTATTTTTACCTGGCTGGAGTTTCAGGAAATCGATTTTTCGCCGTCTAAATTGATGAAATACCCCTATGTGCGCCCCGCCCTTCAATAGTAACTGAATTATATTTTCGAAGAGAAAAAGGAAAGTCTTTAAACCAAACAGAATCTTTTTCAAATTTGATTACTTTTAAGTTATTTCGACAAGAATTTATGTATCCCATGATCCATATTTTGTTTGGTTTTCTACAAAATATTTTTACTTACATTAGCAATTTATTATTCTGTTTCATTACACGTTATCTTATTGCAATATATCAAACAGTTCGCTTGAATTTCTGGAATTCCATTTGTACGCCTATTTGTATAAATACTTCGTGCCATGTTAAGTATGTTTAATGGTTCTGGTTACTAACCGAGTATTTGATAATTTGCTAGTTCAAAAATATGTTGTCGGTTCATGGAATTCCATTGTTTGCTCAAATACATCAAAACATGTATCGTGACATGCAGATTAATCTTTTTCCGGTTTCCAATATGATGTATTCGGTTAATTCCTTTGTCAAAACATCCTTTACATTACAAGGGGTGTGGTTTGGATTATATATCGTAACAAAAATCATTTAGAATTTTAACCGATGAGCTAGCACCAGCAGATGATACGGAATTCAAATCATCTGAATTTCACTTATGATTTGCACATTGTAACGACTTTCAAAACATTTTAGAGTACGAAAATATCTACTTAAGAGGGGCGTACTTAAACTTTGTGTTAAATATGACATCAACTGCGGGGACGGAGTTGAAAGAATGAAGTTTACTCATCAGTTTAGAGCCTTAAGCCAGTTCAGAATCTTGAAGAAAATCTATTTTGTTGGTTTTTTATACAAATGTCGACCTTGCCAAAAATCACATACCTGATTCTCGTGATGGTAGGTCAGTGAGAGAAAAAAATCCCAAAAATCCATATCTCCTCATCCTCCTCCAACACAGTCGGTATTCAGTCTCATCACAGAATGCCGTTATGCGGTCAATTAATGTGCTGCTAAGTTTTTTTTTTTTGGCAAAATATATTATAATTCTTTATTCTTCTGAAATTGAAACAGCAGTTTTTTTAAATTCTTCGTAAATATTTTAGTAAAGTCATTAACAGAGCAAATTCTGACCAGTAACCATTTCAAATTCAAAAGTAAGTGTTCTGTATGAAATAATGACGATACTTATTTTCAAAGACTATTTCACACACAGGAGAGTAACTGCTTTTGAACATTAAGTACAGTTTAGTCTTCTCATTATCCCTTTAACACCGCGGCCTAGCGCCCTATTGTATTATTCCGTATTTAGTATATTTTTACAGCTCTTTTAACAAGTTTAGTGGTCTCTTTCCATCCGTTGATTGTTGCAACGATGAAAAATGTCCTTTAAAGACTCCTATTCTATGCAGATACTTTCTTAAGCATCCGTATTCTGTTAAAGATTTGTTACCGACTGTGTATCTGCTCCCAATGCTGTTCCAGTGAACCTGGTGCTTCTTTTTGATTAGTAGATCCACTATGACCACGTATCGCAGCTTTGGTTATCGCCAAATCTAATTTACGTCTAGTGAATATTATTTCGAAACTCTCTGTCGCTAGCATTTTTGCAAATCCTCGCCTGGCATGTCCTTATGGCCTGGAACCCTCGCCAAACTAACTTTGTTGCATTTAATCAGGGTCTTGAAGTTTCCCAGGTAATCCCAAAGTGGTTTTGGGGATATCTGATAAGATGCTACTATTTTAGGGCTGCTCAACTATCCGATAGGATAATATATTAAACTTGGGTTGTTTCTCCAACGTCCTATTTCTAGTATTTTCTACGCTTTATTCCTGTTTTGATCTACACACATTCCACATAAAGATAACTTGAAAGGGTTATCGAAGAAGAGTTTGAGAGAGCAACATATCATACCCATTACAGGTTGTATTTAGCTTATTTAATATGCCCAGGAATTCTGACTTTCCGCACTTTAGTCATACTTCACATCTTGTTCTGCTTTAATGTAGAGGGTTATGGTGATAATTTAAAACACTGTTTGATATGGAGCTATTTAATACCCGAATGACGTAATAACGATCTAACGATATTGTACTACACGTCAAAAATATAAACACGTTAACAGGCAGAGACATATGCCATGCAGTCGGCCAATGCGAAAATCACTAGGTTTTTAATGGTTTAAACCAATAAATTCCGTCTTAAAGACTCCACGACTATTTAAACTAATGACTTATATCGGTATTGACTTCTGTATAAATCTCTATTTATTGTATTATGATATAATATAACAGTACTCCATATTAAGATAGTGTAAATTTGTCAATACCAGTATAAGTCTCTGGTTTAAACAGTTGTCATCGTTAAGACAGGATTTACAATTTATCATTTTTTGAATTCATTTGACTCTCACAGATAAGTTAAGTTATTTTCTCATGTATATGACTTCGTATGTATCTAATTCACTCGATGAAGGTACACTCATCATTAGTTCAAAGTTTGCTATGCTGATGCTATATCCGATATTAATTTATATGTTGTCAACACTGGCATTCTTCTAGTTTGCCTACGATAATTTAATAAGCTATATGTTGAGAGAAATGATTTATATTTTATGTAACCCAGAAATATATTATCTGAAGATGCCCGATATATTATAAAACCTTTATCTAGCATACAGCCTACATAACATGCTTTGCATTTGTTTAACTGGTACTGCTCGCGTATACAACTGTTGAAAATATTAACGGTGTTGGCGTTAATTTGCGCTAGTCAAATATTTTAGTATCTGATTTTTCGCACAACTTGCCAGACGAGTTGCACACGCGTATTTAATAGAACAGAAATACACAAATTTCGTGTGATCTTTGTTCAGATATGAGATTGACAATTTTCTAGACATTTAGAAGCGTCACCTATCAGAATTTTTCCCTCGATAAAATATAGAAACCCACTTTCTAATACGTATTGCATATACGCACCACCTGCATGCCGTGAATCTGCTTTCTGTTTATTCTCCGTATACATATCCAAACAAACACCAAATGTACTGAATGCAAAGTGTAACCTCGTGTTATAACGTTATTCCAGTGGCAAAAAATTCAACATCTTAAAGATGTTTGGGAACATCTATTTACCAATTAAGTTAATTGAATCAATAGCATAAACATCAATATTTTAAAGGTTTCAAAATCATTAAAATTGGTAACGATGTTGAACCAAACTTGTGAATGAGTGGTTTGCATATTTATAATTGAGAAAACGTCAAAGAGAGAAAATTATAGCACGAAGAAAGAGTGCAATTAAAAGACTTGTTAGAAAATGGGTAAACACCCAATAGATCGCATCTTTATTAAACAGCTATAAATTTGTCTAGTCTAGACAAATAAAATGTGACTAGAAGTATTTTATAATTCCACGTGTCAGTTGACAAAATAACCTTAGCAAATAGACAATACTTGACTATCTTTGCTCGTCAAGTTTAATTACGTTCTCGACAAATAAACAAAAGAGTGTGACCTCTCGCTGATTATTAAATAGTCAAAAAGTGTTAAAATTTTCAACAGTGTATAAGCTTTTAAAACAAAAAGAAATTAATCTTGTAAGCCAATTCTGGAGTTTATTTAGTGTTCTCCTAAAGAAATAAAAACCGAAAAAACGAGATTGAGCCAGAATCTACAACAGGTGAGAAAAAACAAATGATCGCACTTCCATTAGAGAAATACTCCACGGTCTCTCAAGCAGAGGCATACGTAATATTGCATTGGAACTGAAATAATAAGAGGCGATGAAAATAACGGATCTGTATAGCGACAGACAGCCAGGCGATACTGAACCCAAGATCAAACAAGACTGATTTGAGAATGTATTCGAGAACTGGATAGCCTGACAGATCACAATAACGTGGGTGCCCAGATATTCAGCAATCAAAGGAACCGAAAAAGCCGATAAGTTAGCAAGATGAATATGAAGAGGATGATTCCTGGACTGGAGCGATAAGAATCAGATAAACACACTTCTTCTTCCCTTTACATTGTATTGAATAATAACCGCGCGCCTTTACGGACCAAGAGCCTACGAACTGGGAGTAAACATAACAATTTTTTTACCCAAAACCTGAACGGTATTCTTCTTTGCTAATAACAAAAGACTTTAATTAAACTTACCACAATTTATTGTAAGGTGTTTTAAAGTGTGTGGTGTTATCAATGCCACAGTTGTGAATATTTTTGTCATCATTAATAATTTTGATTGTTAAATGATATTTTTTCAAATTATAACTGCTGTACGTCACGGATTAACGAGCTGCGGTTTAATCGATATTTGTCACAGGGGAATGTGTTCTAAAATAAATCAAAAAAAGCGGCATTCACATTCACACAACGGACACAATAATATAGATACACTTTTTTCTTCTTTTTAGACAATTTCTTGATTATAAAGGATTATACGACCGTGAAAAACTATTTTGGAAGAATATACCTTGATGTTGTAATATGTATAGCCATGCTGCACCACCTGGTGGTGCTAGAAACACTCTACGCCCCGTTTCGTTCGTCATTTCGGGATGCTGTTAATACCGCCTCCCAATGATTATAGTTTGAAACACATCTTTAAAGGTATTATTATTACACGCGTAGTATAACATTCTAATCTCTTGTGCTTTAGTCTATTATGAAAGGATTTTTAAACGATTTCTCCAATGCTGTAAGAGACTTAGGAGATTCAATGCGTGAGCCGCTGCTGTTGATAATATACGAACGAATCGCCCTAGATCTACTACCCTACTCCGGCTAAATCTCACTACGTCTTTAATTTACGTGACTTGTCAAAATGTGTTCAAGGAGTTTTACAAGCCGATTCCGGTACTATGAGAGAAGCAACACAGATGATGAGGTAATAGATAATATTTTCCATATATAATGCAATTAAATCGATTACAATTCAATAAGTTGATGGAGGTCTTTAAGCAAATCTTGTTTGAATTTGATAGATTATTCTACCACGAATGTTTGCGTGTATTCCACGATAGGCTGATTAATAAAGAAGACAAGAGTTATTTTTATTTTCTGATGAAGGAAGTATGTGGCCGATGTTTCGGTACTCCAGTTCTGTCTCTGCCAGATGATCCCGTTATCCTGAATCCACCGATACTAATTTTTGGTGATTTCATGCAAGTTGGCGCCGAAAAGGAAAATCGCATATATGAAGAAATAAAGGATTACATCAAGCTTAAAAATGTTTTGCAGGTAAGAAATGTGACCATCATGACGAATATTTGTTGTTCAAGCAGTAGAATTTACCTTGAATGACGAAAACAAACAACTATTGTTAATGATGAACTTTATTCGTTCCGTAAAAATGAATTAATGGTGTTAGTTGCGATAATTTTATGACAGTTTCGCACGATATATTTATCAAACAAATGTTAAAATTGGAACCAATGTTTGTAGAACATTCGCTCCGCCTACATATTTTAACAACCAGCATTGACTATAACTGCTCACATATTATTTTTTGCGCCTCTGTCCAAACCAGATACAGTCCAAAAACACTGCTTTTGCATTATTTTAAATCTAAAATAAGTTATTGGTGGCCTTCTACCATTTTGTTTTATGCATTGTGCGCGAAATTTTAAAAATGTATAAGTATATTAAACCAATAAAATTAAAATCACTCACACGTAAACGAAAAAACACTATAGCAATCTTAAACTATAAAAAAAATACTTGGACAACACAATTAAAAACAAAATTCCAAAAAGCTTATCTAAATTCCAAATCAGAATACAAAATAATAAGTACAAACGTTTGTACATCGTCAACACACGTACGGTACAAAACAAAATAACGAAATTGTGAAAAATGACGCTACGCTCGTACATACTTTACTTTCATCAAAAAACACGCCATTTTCTGACCTAAGCCGATAAACAAGTCTATGAAGGTTGGCAACCTTATATTTGATTCTATGACAGACCACAAAATTTTCATTACATCATTTCTTAAATAATTTATATTATTTAATTAATTATTGTTCGTTTTTCTTCAAATATCTAATCTTGCTTGATTATTATGGAGCATTGTAAAACCGAATCTGCAACTTGTTTGAGGCATGCGGGTAATGTTATCACCAGGATATATGCAGCTGCTCAACCTTATCACCGCTCAACTATACTTTCTTATAATCTATAACACAAAAATTTTGATAACCCCCGCCAGAAGAATCACTTAAAAATATCTTCATCTTAAGTAAAACATTTCATTATAATCAAAGTACTTTCTTGTTTAAGACCGATTGATGCTATTTTTCATATCTGAATGAACTAGTTTAAACTAACATTACCAATGTTTTCAACTAGCAATAATCGCACCTCGGATAAACCTCATTGGTTACGATATCGCCACTGCGCAAAGCAGCAAGATTGGAACCTAGCGCGTAAAATAATTCAGGTTTCTAGGATACGATGGGCAATTGAATCCTTCAACTTTTAAATCGGCTGGTTTTGGATGGCATTTCCGGCGCTGCTTCAACAGGGCTCGAGGTGCTATCCCAGTTTTATGTACCCTCCTAAGGGCAACCTTGGCGATGGGCTACACACCAAATAGCTGGAGAGAGGCCCGGGTGATATTCATTCCTAAGCAGGGCAAATCGTTTTATATGGAAGCGAAGTCGTACCGGCCCATCAGCCTTACCTCATTCTTTCTCAAATCTCTTGAGAAGATAATTGACAAGCACCTGAGGGACTCGGCCCTGGCAAGGATGCCCCTTCACGAGTACCAATTTGCTTATCAAACTGGTAAATCCTGCGAGCAGGCCATCCATGACCTGGCTCGTCGAGTGGAAACTGCCTATGGCAACAAAGAAATCGCACTAGCGACCTTCCTCGACATTGAGGGCGCCTTTGATAAGGCGTCGTTTATGTCGATGGAAAGGGCGCTGCGTAAACGTGGAGTCGAGCCAACGATTACGAGGTGGATCGGCAACATGATAAGAAACAGAAAGGTTCACGTGTCGCAGAACCTATGCACGACCAGGGCGGCGGTGGTAGCTGGCTGCCCGCAGGGCGGCTTACTGTCACCGCTGCTGTGGAGTCTTGTGGTGGGCAGCCTGCTCTCTGAACTTCGGGGGGCGGGCTTCCATGCGCAGGGCTACGCCGATGACATCACCATTCTTGTCTGCGGGAAATTTGGGGGCGTAGTATCCGAGAGGATGCAGGTCGCGCTCAGGCTTGTAGAGAGGTGGTGTACAAGAGAGGCTCTCAATGTCAACTCTAGTAAAACGACTATGGTTCCGTTCACTTGGAGGAGGAAACTCTCCAATCTCCAGTGTCCCACTATATTCGGCTCCAAAATACTCGTATCAACCGAGGTTAAATACTGGGTGTTATCTTGGACGCTAACCTGCTGTACAATCACACCTAGACATGTGACGAACAAAAGCCATCAGGAACTTCTGGCCTGCAGAGGTATGTTCGGTAAAGCGTGGGGGCTAAAGCCTTCAAAGGTACACTGGTTGTACACGAAGGTCATAGTACCCTCTATAACTTACGCCTCGCTGGTCTGGTGGCATAAAGCAAATCTAGGCTATGCTATAAGTGCGCTTAGTCCAGAGAATTGCCTGTTTGGTGATCACGGGAGCCATGTCCTCAGCGCCGACTGCTGCTATGGAGACCATTCTTGGGCTTCCCCCGCTGCAGTTGGTGCTGTGGTCTGAGGCAGTCCTAGGGGCCTACAGAGCAAAATGTAGTGGATGCAAGGGCTTCTCCGGCAAAGTCGGAGATCATACCAGCATCTTCAACTACATCGAACAAACAGTACCACTGTCCGTAAAGGCAGCTAAGATCTCGCCCGTTTTCAGCTTCTCTGGGGAATACAGGGTAGATATCTCCAGCAGAGAAACTGCAATTGCATACATCCGCAAACCAAATCGAGGTATATCCCGTTGGTTCGTCGATGCCTCGAAAACGTGTAATGGCACGGGTATTGGAATCTGGAGGGACGGTGAGCGGGACGGGGAAGCTTTCAGCCTAGGAACCTCCCCCACCGTCTTCCAAGCTTAAATCATTGCCATTCAGACTTGTGCTGAGGGCATCTTAAACTGCCCACGCAAAAATGGAATAATTGAAATCATCTCCGACAGCCAAGCTGCCCTCAAAGCTTGCGGGCTGTCAGATTTGACTCCGAGGTGGTACTGGGGTGCCACAGAATACTGAAACAGCTGGCGGAACATCTTAACGTTACATTGAGATGGGTGTCAGGTCACTCTGGGATCAGAGGCAATGAAATCGCTGACACGTTAGCTGGGGGCGCCAGCGGGTGCCGTTCGTGGTCCAGAACCGACGTGTGGCAGCTCGTATGGGGCGATCAAAACGTTTGTCAGGTCCCACTTGCTGCTAGGCACTGTTCCTCTGGAATAGACTTGCCGGCGCTAGACACTGTAAATCCCTAGGACTCCAACCTTATCAGGAAAGACTCCGTAAAGCAGTCTTTATGAGCAGGGACAGATTGAGATTACTCACAGGAATCTTAACTGGGCACTGCGCACTAAATAAGCACAGGCACCGCATGGGGCTAGTGGACTCTCCCCTGTGCAGGAGGTGTGGAGGGGCGGAGGAAACTCCTGCTCACCTTCTTCTGAACTGCTCGGCAGTGGATGGGGAGAGGCAGAGGCACTTTGGGGTCGATCGGTTGGACGAACCCAGAGTTGACAAATTAACTCTCAGCCAGATTGCGAACTTCTTTGATAGGGTGCAACCTGAGCGAGAGGGCTAAATATGGACATGGGGGCACAATAGGTTCATCTGGCCGAGCTGCCTTCCTCGGGTTTTACACCCGCCCATGGAAAAAAAAAAAAAAACATTACCAATATCTAAACACAACTATTGATTGGAATATTCACAACATTGCTCAGAAATGTTGAAGTTTATTCTCTATGATGTTCCATATTTCATAATGGGTTTAGCAACGGCATGATCTAAAACCAAAATTTTCAAAGAAATTAATAATATAATAATAATTTTTTTATGTACATACATACATATTACATAGATACTTCATTGACTACATTTTCATTCATTTTAAACTTTACCGCATGTTTCCCCCTCGATTTACGACAGAGTCCGTGTTATTCGAGTTTTCGATTATCCGAGGTATCCTCGGTCCACATTACCTCGGATAAGCGAGGCTCTACTGTATTCAGAATTTAAAGTAAGGAATATGGAATAATGAAATGTTTCCAGAAAATAAAAACATTTTTTAACTATTCCTAGTTAGAATTTCGTTAGTAAATTTTGTGTATCTTAGATGCAAATATCAACCCAAAAGAAAATAATTACTAATAATCTGAAACAGCATGATACCTCTAATTATAATAATGTATTTACGTAAAATAAAACTATTATCATACTTTTATAGGACTATTTAGACGATTACAATTTACTAACATCAAAAGAGATGAAGCTGATTTTCTTCATGGATGCGGTAGAGCATTCATCCAGAATAGCAAGAATCCTCCGCGCCGAAAGAGGAAACGGATTACTAGTCGGGGTCGGAGGAATGGGAAAACAAAGTTTAACTAGACTAGCGTCACATCTTAACGGGTACAAGTGCTCACAAATCGAACTGACCAGAAACTACGATCACACCTACTTTTTCGAAGACTTGCGAAAAATGTACAGCAATGCCGGGGCCAAAAACGAAGACACAGTCTTCCTGTTCACGGACACCCAAATAGTACAAGAAGAATTCCTCGAAGACATCAACAACATGTTAAATTCTGGTAATTTAATTCGGATAATAAATATTCTATTTCTGCATTTACAATCACACACAGGGGAAGTACCAAATCTATTCGAAGCTGATGAATTAGAAAAGGTGATAATAGCCTGTAGGCCAGCGGCTAAAGAAAGCGGCATAGCGGAAACAAATCGTGATGGAATCTTCGACTATTTCATTAGAAAAGTGAGAAGTAACTTACACGTTGTAATATGTATGAGCCCAGTTGGCGACGCCTTCAGGTAACTCGTAGATTATTTTTTTTTAATCAATAACACAGGCCTACAGTGGTTTAGAGTAGTGTTTCCTATAATTTTTACTAATCAGTAGTAAAAAGAAAGTAGTCGTTGTTTTAGTTAGCTATTTAGATTTTGCTTAAATTTGCCCCGAGGGCTGAATTAGAAAATGAATAAACTTTATTAAAAGAATTAAGGCATTTGCTGATTCTATTAGGATAATAGTTTAAATGCCAATTCATAATATGTTAAATACCATAATACTATATAATTAGTATAAGTAATATTTCTTTATTACTTTTACTTACTTTTGTTTTTAAAAATAGGTGATAAGTTAATAATTAGTCTGTTCACATATGAGGACTATTGTTAATTACCCTTTTTTGTATCTATCATTAAAAAAGGGTTAAAGTAGGTAAGTAAAATCATGAAGGGGAAGAATTCGATCAGCCATATATGTATAGTTAGAAGCATGGCATTTTTTTATGGAGGTAGTGATTTTTCTTTAGGAAACAATAAAAACCCTAGTTATAAAGCAATAGTGCCGAAAATAACTCCAAATTTTGACTTAATTGGTTGTTGTATGAGATTCATTTCCAGCAGCCGCAAATTGACTATTTTCCGAAAAATTTAAGCAGGTACGAAAAGCAAGGTGAAAAATTTTGCCAAAATGTTAGAGATATGGAAAAGAGGTTACAAGGAAGGTGGAACAAGAGCGCCACTGAGGCGAGATAAGCCAAATTAAAAATTTAAGAGAAAATTTCACAACAGAAGCTTGGAAGATAAACAGATAAGGCTTCGCAAAGATGTGCGACGTGCTTAAGCAATGAACAAGGAATTATGTATCTAATTTCAATAGTTTTTAAGTTTTCAACACAATTTCTTTTTTTCTAAGTAAAGGTATCTTGTTTTACAATCTTCTTCCTATTTTTCTTCTAAAAAAATCTAGATATGTTGGCGAAAAGCATGTCAATCACTTTTCTAAAACACGCAATAATATTTTTTCTACTATTCATCTTTTTACTTTTGAAAACGAAAAATATTGGTCGTCATTTTGTCAGGAATGGAATTACTTTCGAGGAATAAAACTTCTATCCAATCTTGTAATTATTAACTATTTAAAAATATCTTTACACTTTCGACATATTGTCATCTTCAGGTGTAAAACGTCCGCAGCAAAATAAATGGAAAACTTGTCGAAATAATAAAACACAAAATATACTACATACACAAATAGAAAAACATTAAAATTTACTTTAAAATGTACATGAAACAATCAACAAATATAAACATTTCCGATGAAGAAACAACGATAAAATGTTAAATTTTAAAGTAAATTTTAACGTTTTTTTATTTGTATTTGTTCGATTTTGTTTTATTATTTCGATATTTTATTTTTTCTGCAGACGTTTTTTACATCTGAAAGAATGTTGAAACATGTAGTGCAAAGATATTTTTAAATAGCAGTTAATTACACACAGTAAAAAAATTACACAGTAGTATTCCTGGTAATAAAACTACTGTAATTTTACAAATAATAGTGAAAATTTCAGTATGACTGTAAATTTACAGTATCGCGTCATCATATTTCCCCCACTTACCCTTAATATTACAGTATGATCGCTGTAAATTTAAGGATTATTTCTGATATATTTAAACGCTGTCAGAAATTTACAGCAATGTTTTTGACTTTTATATTAATTGTTTGCTTATTTACTGAGAAACTATAAAGCTTCAGCAATTTTCCTGTAAAAAAATCCTTACAGTAATAATATTGTAAAACAAAACAGGATTATTACTGCATTATTACAGAAACTTTTTACTGTGCAGGATTGGATTAGTTTGGATTTCATAGAATTACCTTTACGGTTTGGCATCAAGTCCATCTGTAGAAGATTGACTAAATTCTAAAATTGTAAATTCTCTTCATGGTATGAAATTATCTTTTTTTTTTTCACTTCGTGAACGTGACTATACATAATACTAATATCCTGCTTTTGCCATCAGATTTCGCGTATTAACTGGTACTAAATCGTTCTATTTCTTTGTTTCATACATGTCACTATCTCGTTTTTTCAGATTATTTCAATATCATTTCTCTCACTTGTATTTTCTTGAATAACATTGTTGCATTTTGATAACTTCATCTTCTTTAAAGTTGCCAATCAACCAACATTGCGTTGCTTTTTCTGGACACAAAAAAAACATCTAGTATTAAAATCAAAAAATATATCTTCAATTTAATTTTATATTTTGTAAGTGTAAACCTCTACACAATTTTGTTTAACTTTTTTAACAGCCGCAATAAGCTTTATTCTCTCAATAAACATTGGAAGTTTTAAACTTCATATTTATAATAACATTCGCTACAATTTTTTAATTATCCTTTCATCTGTTTTGACCCTACCTCTTCCATTTTATCTATATTTAAAAAGAATGTTACTGATTACGTTTTCTTCACTTAAATACTTACTTAGTGCTATTGTCGCAATCTGGACCCCATTTCTTCCAACTTGTTTGATACATTTCGTAATTACAGGAGAAGATGTCGAATGTTTCCGTCTCTTGTGAACTGCTGCACTATAAATTGGTTCGTGAAATGGCCAGAAGAAGCTCTCCTATCAGTAGCTCAAAATTCACTTAAAGGCCTAGACACCGAAGAAATTACTGGTAAATTGGCGGAAGTCTGTGTTATTATGCATAAGGTAAAAAAAAAGACATTTGCACCCACTCATAATCTAATAATAATTGTAATTCTAAAGGCTAATCCTAATCCTTTTTACGTGTATTGGTTAAAGTATCCATATTAATGGCACGTTGTACGAACGCGTTAAACAGGGGTTTAATTTTAAGTGACGTTTAAAATATGACACTCACTATATCAAAAATGAAATATCTCTTCATCTTCAAAGTGCCGCTTAAAATTAAACCACGCTTAACGTGTTGGTAATACAATCGGGCCTAAGAGTTTCTTATAAAGGTGCATCCACACGCTCGGAGTTCGCCGAACTCCGAGCACTAGTTTGGCAAACTCCTAGTCGTGTGGACGGGCAGTTCGGAGTTCGGCGAACTAGTCGGCAAACTGTTTGCCTATTCCCGATCTGCATTGGAAAATGGCGTACGTCAACGTGTACGAATGTTCGGCTAGACGGAGTTCGTGCACCCGTCCACACATTCGGGAAGGTATTTAGAGTAAGAGGGAAAGTTGTTGACAGCTGTCTAGTTAGCTCGTCTCTTACTAGTCATACTATTATACCTACAGTTAATAACTGTTACATATGACAGCGGGTAACAGATACAAATTTATTTACTGAAATTACTATGTCGTATACTGAAAATGACAGCTTTGCCAAAGATAATAAACAATTCAACCTGCTTTTTTTTGACGTTGATATGAGTGCAATTTTAGTATTCATTATTACATTAAATTGATGCGTTTCAAGTAAATTAAAGATCTTAAGTTTTATAAAAATTAATCTTTAAAACTAATGTGTAGATAAAGTAATTAAATAATTGCATGTTATCCTAAATATTAAAAAGGCTTACCACTCTTTTCATAATTCATCAAATTTATTGAAATTTACTAAACAGGGTCGAAATGTATATTGTTATGTGATGATCTGGTTAAATGCATATATGTTTTTTTATCTATAAAGAGGGAAATAAATTAAAAAATTAGATATTTATTAATATATAATCATTTAAAAGAAACCACCCTCCTTCCTCACGGCCCTCAATTTGAAGCGATAAAGAATCCATACACTCCCAGTGGACCGTGTTTGTGCAAACATATTCGCCTCATTGTAAATATTACTCACACAGGTGTACGATGCTCGTAGATAATTGGATAAAAAATGGCGAAGAAATTTGAGCAAAAAATATTTCTTTGATTAACCTATAATTTTTACGGCGAATGTTTCAATGATAACAATCACGTTGGTCATAACAATTGTAGAAGGTCAATAAAACTACTTTTTTTGTTCGAGTTTGTTCGCCATTGTATACGCAATTACCCATACATTCATCATCGTAAACTTGGAAAATAACAGAAATTAAATAATAGCATAAGTGATTGTAGTTGTCAATATTTTCATAACCTAAAGATGAATTACTGGTGCCCGTGATTCATATTTAGTTTCTGTCATGCTCAACAAAAATGACAGAACTTCAAATATTTATGATTTGCCGGGTTTCCCGCGAAACCAAAAAAGAGTTTCAGTTATGCAGTGACAGCAATGGTTCATAACCAGTCATAATTTCTGTACCAACACCAACCTAATTCATGCAATCACTCAATGCTACCACACTAAACTCTCATACCGAACGTTCGGCGTTTTCCCGTATCTGCTCGGAGTTCGGCAAACCCCGAATCGTGTGGACGGTCGCGTCCACACGATTCGGTAGTTGCCGAACATTCGGAGTTCGGCGAACTCCGAGCGTGTGGATGCACCTTAATACTAATTTTGTTCTAATAGCATTATCACTAAGTTTCTGCTCCATGGAATAACAAATTTAACTTTAATCAACAGATTAAACCTACCAAACTTCAAATAGAGACATAAAACTATATATTTGTACATCATTTACTTTACATGTACACTACAAAGCATTGCATCATTTGCACTACTTCAAATCATTTTTTTTAAGAGTGTCGAAGATATGACTGAAAGGTTCTACAATGAAATGCGCCGCCATTATTATACAACGCCCAGCAGTTACCTGGAACTGTTAAAACTATACAAAAATATGCTACACGATAAAAAGCAATTGATAATGAAAATTCGGGATCGCATCGCAAATGGCTTAACGGTAAAATTTGATTAATTTATAAATATTCTCACTAATATTTGCTTTTACTTCAAAAACAAAATCGCAGAAACTTTACGAAACCAATTCGGTAATCGATAGCATGAAGGAAACATTAATGATTTTGGAGCCGGAATTGGCAAAAAAGTCAACCGCTGTTGCTGAACTAATGAAAAATTTAGCCAACGAGCAAAAACAGGCCGACAAAGTAAGGAATGTAGTTAAAAATGACGAAGAAGCTGCAAAAGTAAGTTTTTTCCCCAAATGAATGCTCTATTCGTGCTCACGTCGAAACACTTCAACAGATACAAGCTCAAGAAACACGGGCTTTAGCAGACGACGCCCAAAAAGATCTTGATACCGTCTTGCCTGCTATGCAAACCGCAACTAAAGCGCTGGAGGCTCTGAATAAAAACGACGTTAATGAAATTCGAGTATTCCAAAAACCACCACAGTTGGTAAAATATGTAATGGAAGCGGTCTGTGTTTTATTTGGGACAAAGTAAATTTCAGGAACTGCATTTTTCAAGAAATTAAATTATAAATTTCTGTTGCAGAACTGATTGGGCAGCTGCGAAACAATTAATGGCGGATTCTAACTTCTTAAAGAAGCTCCAGGAATATGATAAGAATCACATCACCGATGCTATGATTCGTAAACTAAAACCGTACATCGAAAATAAAGATTTTGTTCCAGAGGTAGTGGTTAACGTGTCTAAAGTGTGTAAAAGCATGTGTATGTGGGTTCGAGCTATAGATCAGTACGCAAAAGTGTATAAGATCGTCGAGCCTAAGAGGAAAAAGTAAGTACGTTTGACAAGCAAAAAGAAATAAAATTTATGACGAATTACATGCTCACAGACTGGAAGTAGCAGAAACAGAACTGAACAAGGTAATGTCAGTGTTAAAGGAGAAACAACGTCAACTAGCTGAAGTGGAAGCTATGATTATGAATTTGGAAGCGAAGTTTAATACCAGCTTAGCCGAAAAGAAAGCTTTGGAAGATGAAATGACGCTAACAGCTACTAGATTATTAAGAGCTAGGCGGTTAAATATCGCTCTGGGCGACGAACAAACTCGATGGGAACAAAGTGTACTGGTAAGTACGTAACTTGTAAAAAGATGATGGTCTTAGAGTCGATTTCTTAAGCCAAGGATAAAAGTCCCGTATTGGTATCTGCTGGATACTGTTATCTATAAGATATGACAAAAAAATAGATTTCTTCAAATAACTGCAAGCAATTTTATCCGTGGGATAGAGATCGACGAGATGGCATTTGACAACGCTGTAAAAATTTCAAGAGGTAACGGGATCGGTACCCGGCGCCTCCACCAAATGTCACGTTGGGGCGTGACGGGTTAGCTCAGAGGTAATACTTATATAATAATTGTACCTACCTTGCGTTGCAAGGGCAGGAATCAACCAAAGACCAAATGACGGTCTCGTCGCTACACGGAAGTCCCGCGTCGGGAGCGGAGACCCAGTATATACAATAGTATCTATCCCCACTATCTATCAATCAGTCCGATTTGTGGCAATACGAGCTGTTAATCTCAGCTAGGAAAATAATACACGATTACTGCACAAGTGTGTATGAATCATTTGGCAGAACATAACTGCAAAATGAAATAGTTAAGGTACGGTTAGCGCAAATCAGTTTAGGATAAGTAATATTTTTTATGATTACTAGATTTGAAATAGACGTAAGTAGCCTATATGTTTTTATTTTTACAATATGTAGAATTTATATATCACATATGGCTACTATATAGTATGCACATATTTATAATGCATAAAATTTATAAGTTAAATTTTCATTTGTTTCCATTACTTCTTGTTTTAGAACACAAGAAAAGACAGAGACAAACGCTGTCCTAGCTTTACCGAACTAGAAAAAGAAACATTGACAGATGTTGCATCTAAATTAATATAAGTCCATTAATAAATCATTTTACACACTTCTTTTATTCAGTTTTTTTACATATAAACCACCAAAGCTTTCTCGCGTGCCTTTCCACCATTATAAATAAAAGTAATGAGGTTATGTTAATGCAATACATACCAATTAACTTGAGGATAATAATTTATCGGTAGGATCGAGTAACAGATAACTTTTGTGCCACATATCCGAAGGATAACATTTATCAAAGGCTGAAGAAAAGAAGTATTATCACTTAACTGTCGGTTAAAGTTATCGTATAGTTATCCTTGACTGAAGAAATCGGCCCTTAGCTATAGAAGTAATAATTAAAATTGTCCTTGAACATAATTTGTCTTACAATTAGTCATTTCTCTATAAGTTACATAATATTCACAGTAAATATCAACCCAAAATCACCTTGCCAAATAAAAATTTAAGTCAATTAAGTCAACTAATTTGTATTGGATTAATAATTAATAATCTAAATGGAGATCGGACAATGTGTAAGTATTCACAGCTTGTCAAGTACTGAATAAAGTACGGTTTTGTATCGTTGAATAGCATTCCAATTGCGAATAAATAAATGTATCGAAGTGAAGGGGCACCGTTTCGAACACATGGCTTTTTGAAATGTTAGTTTATGTTAAAATAAAAAAAACACAAAATCATGTTTGTTTGCTTCTCTCTTTTGTGTATTTTTTCTAGACGTTCACAATCATGTTTTTTTGCGATTACAGTGCAATCTGTTACGAATCGAAAAAAGTTTCAAACAAAAACTACATACTTGATGGCGTAGAATCCGAATCTGCAATACAAAATGGGGCTTCCCATTTATGATTTCAAAGTTATACCCCCTCCCACTCGGGGGGGGGGGGGATCGAGTTCAGCACTATTCAGTGAGCCCTCTACATTATAACAAATCTTATTAAGATATTTTTTTGATTTGATGCAATGTTTTAGAGATATTCCGTTGTCTCAAGATAAAAAGCTCACCCAGTATACTCGTGCATTCATTTTGAGGTTGTATTTCGCATTAATCGTCTATTATTTTTAGGGTTCCCCATTGTAACGGGTAAAGCAAAAAAGTAGAATTTCTTAAATTTCAACAGTTGATTTAATGAACTTCTCAATGTTTTCAATTTTATGAAACCTGTACTAATAGATGCAGGAACTATTATTATTATTTTTATTATTTTAATTGAAAGAAGAAAATTAGGATGTACCTTGCATATAAGACCACCTAAAAAATGTTTGCTTATAAAAAAACGAATGATTTTTCGTAACTTATGACATTAAAACTATTGGCGTTTTGTAACAGATATAGAAAATGAGAATAATAAATAAAAAGAAATAAAACAGATCATGTGATAAAGACACCTTTACTTCGTGCTTAATACAAACTATTACAAAACTCAAACTACGTTAACATTTCATTCATTCATTCATATAACTTTCACTGTTTAGATGTTTGACTTCAACTATGACTTTTTGTAGTTGCCAAAATGTTATAGACATCCTGAGTAACTTATGCAGCTTCTATTACGTCCAGCAATCATTGTTACAACTAAAAACAACCGTAACTGTACACTCAAAAGTGGTGGAGGCGCCAGCTATATCAGCTTATTGCACTTACTGCTTTGTTCTATTTTTTTGAAAAATGAAAGTATATTTAAAATAAAACGTTCGTTTCATCACTGATTCTATCTTCTTTGACGTGTTAAAAATAACAAACTACTAAAGTTTTCATTTCTAGTTAAAGAAATCTTGCATTCTTGAAGTTATGGATTAAATTTCTTTACTCAATGAATATAATCCCTTAAGAGTCACTAAATTTATTTTAACTGAAAGAAAGATGATAATATGTAACTTTATATTGTCATACTTATATGTTTGTATTGATCCAAGAGTAATAAAAAATATCGTATTTTAGTCCTGCAAAGCTGAACTAAAAACTGTAATAGGGGACGTCCTATTGGCAGCAGGTTGTGTGGCTTACATAGGTGCGTTTACCAGCAATTATCGAAAAGAATTAGGTGAAATGTGGCTACAGCACTGTCTAGATTTTAAGATACCTTGCTCGGATAACTTCAGGTATAATATCCACGCTCGGATTTCTCAATATTGCTTTCTCATTTACCATTTGTATAGTCTTATTACTGTTTTGGCCGATCCGTACGATATACGAGTGTGGAATACTTGCGGTTTGCCAAGAGATGACGTCTCCACAGAAAACGCTATTATGGTGACGAAAGCTGGCCGTTGGCCTTTGATGATAGATCCTCAAGAGCAGGCGAATAGATGGATTAGACAAATGGAAGCGGAACACAACTTAAAAATAGGAAAACTAACGGACACAAACTTCCTGCGGATTTTAGAAAGTGCCATTCGTATTGGGATGCCTGTTTTGTTGGAAGAAGTTGGAGAGACTTTAGATCCGACTTTGGGTCCAGTACTATTAAAACAAACATTTGTTCAGGTAATTTTAGGCATTAATTAATAGTACTTGATACTTTGATAGATGACATCAGTAATCTTGTTCTTGCATCTTTAGGGAGGACGAACTCTAATACATTTAGGTGATTCTGACATAGATTACGATGAAAATTTTAGATTCTATGTCACGACAAAACTGGCCAATCCGCATTATTTGCCTGAAGTGTGTATTCAAGTTACAATTGTCAACTTTACAGTGACACCATCGGGATTAGAGGATCAATTGCTAGCGTAAGATTACAAAATTAACCTGACTAATTTAATTTTTTAATGCATTGAGTTAAAGGTTTCATCAAGTTTTCTTAATTTACTATATTAGTAATAATGCCCTGCACGTAGGGTTTGTTGTCAATTCTTAAATCCTTTGGCATAAACATAATAGATTATGACAATAATGTTCATCTTTAGCCTTCAACATAATTTTTATTAGGTCAACGTGTTTTCAGCAATCACAGATGCTATAAATACCTAATGACTCTCCATCAGAAAGTTACCCGTTTTGCGTTAGTTAGATGGAGAAATGTAAACAAGGGACTCATGTATGTACGTGCAGTTTAAAGACTAACAGCCTTATTCATAAAAATATACTAAAATAGGTTTTAAACATCTATTAGCAAAAACACTCTTTAAGCTTAAAGAATGTTAATATTTGCATGGGTAATTTATATAAGCGTAGTAGAAGAATGAATGACATTTTATTAGAACAGAAATGTGTGGGGCGATGTAATCTGCTGCGAATTATGTCAAAAAGGTTTTTTATTATCGCTTATAATTTGGGCGATATACCTAAAAATTGAAAAATCGCGTAATCTGGTTAGGTTATACCCCTAAATCGGGCAGTTGGGCGGGAAAAAATTGCGTAGTGCTACTAGTATAATACTCTTTCAGTCAGTACAGTTTCATGGAAATCGAAATTTGTAAGTGCAATTAAATTATTATTCCTTTAAGAAAATAAGGGTTTTTCAAGAATCTTTTCAATTTCGAAGGTGTGGAAAGTATTAATATAGATCTGTAATTGTTAATGACGTGTTTGTTCCTTTTCTTAGTCATAGCACTAATTTAGATCTTTTAAATATGTTGCAGGGACGTAGTAAGATTAGAACGACCCGATTTAGAAAATCAACGTAATGACCTCATCATACGCATTAATAATGATAAAACAACTCTAAAGAATATCGAAATCAAGATCTTGAGACTCCTTTACCAATCCGAGGGTAATATACTTGATGACGAGGAATTGATAGATACGCTCAACGAAAGCAAAGTAAGCTCAAACCTAAATCTCCACTGGCATCCTACGACCCGTCTTTTTAGGAAACTTCAGCTGTCATTGCAGCCAGATTGATCGAAACCGAAGCAACAGAAGAGAAGATTTCAATTGCTCGTGAGAAGTACCGTACCGTTGCCACGAGAGGTTCAGTCCTGTATTTTGTGGTTGCCCAATTGGCTGATATCGATCCCATGTACCAATATTCGTTGAAATATTTTAAGCAAGTAATAAGTTGTTATAAATAATTTAGCTGCAAAAAGATTTACCACGGTATTTTGTATATTGCTCAGGTTTTTAACACAGTAATAGAAACTAGTGAAAAAAACGAAGACCTAATGATAAGATTGCAAACTTTATACGACGAAATAACGTTGGCTATTTACACTAATGTGTCAAGAGGATTATTTGAAAGGCATAAGCTGGTCTACAGTTTCATGTTATGCGTCGCTATACAAATGCAAGCAGGTCACCTAACAGACTTTCAGTGGAATTATTTATTAAGAGGAGCAATCGTCACTAAAGCTGAATTGCCTAAAAAACCTGATTATCCGACAATAACAGATAATATGTGGCTGGCGCTCAATTATTTATGTGGAACTTTTCCAATTTTCACGGAACTGATAGATGATGTTACAAAAGCTATCCCAATTAGTATTGATGAGTTTATACATGTTAGTTAACTGCCTTTTGTAAAATTATTTACTAAACACCCCATTGCGATGTTTTAGGTAATTAATATTGTACCGGAATTAAAGCAGAAAAGTACAGTTAATTGGGATGAGAAACTAGATGATTTCCATAAGTTAATGATGTTAAGAACTTTACAGGAGGAAAAACTTGTATTTGCGATAACCCAATACGTGAAAAAGAATCTTGGTAACCCATTTATAGAGAGTCCGCAGGTGTCCCTATCTGTCCTGTAAGAATCCCTATAAGATCTCAGAAAAGCTGATATAATTCCCACAATTCCAGATATCAAGACACCTCGAACGTAACTCCACTCATATTTGTATTAAGCACAGGATCTGATCCTTTCGGAGCATTTCAACGATTCGCTGCCGAAATGGGATATAAAGATCGCATCCAAGCAATATCTTTAGGCCAAGGCCAAGGACCTGTCGCTGAGAAGCTTATAGAATTAGGTCTACCCAAAGGAGATTGGATATTCCTACAGGTTACTTGGAAAACATTACACCACCAACTAAACGTTAACTGATACAATCTCACAGAATTGCCATTTAGCGACATCTTGGATGCTTCAAATGGAGAGGACTATACTGAAATATCGCCGAAAACGCCAGCAGCGTTCACGAACAGTTCCGGCTGTACCTCAGTTCCATGCCGTCTAAGGCGTTTCCGGTATCCGTGCTACAAAATTCTGTAAAAGTCACAAACGAACCTCCAAAAGGGTTGAGGGCGAATCTCAAACGGGCGTTCACTGAGATGACGGAGGAAATGTTTAATCATCGTACAAACATCGTAATCTGTGCTTCTTCACTGCTTTTCTTCAATCATTACCTTTTTAGAATACTTTAGAAGAAAATGGCGTTCTATGCTGTTTGGATTATGCATGTTTCACGCAGTTATACAAGAAAGGAAAAAGTTTGGTCCGTTGGGGTGGAATATTATTTATGAATTCAACGATAGTGACAGAGAATTTGCTTTTAATACGCTAAGAATGTATTGCGCCGAGCCACCTATACCTTGGGATGCTCTAATTTACATTACAGGTGCGGTATTTTACATACTCACTTTAAGCACTTAAACAATGTTTGTGTACAGTGTCTCCACATTTCGATGCTCACTATTGATCTCGGCTTAGCAGACATAGAGTGACAGTTAGAAGGGAAATGTTTTGCTGGTTTTTTTTTCAATTTTAAGATATCTTGAAAAAAACAAAATTTGTCGATATCAATTTTCCTCAATAGTTCGATGTTAGTAGTAGTAGTAGTAGTGTAGTTCTGTGCGCTTCTAAAGCTTTATATTGTTCAGGCACTTTTTTCACCAATTTTATGGAGTGAAGGAAAACACGCGCTTATCAAACTAACACATAGGTAGACTTCCGCGGTCTGTGTTCGTGCTATACTTTGCTGGGCTTCCAGGTTGAATTCGCGTCCTGAATCTTCTTCTGGCCGACGGTTTATCCACACTCGCAAGGAACATCTTCGGGGCTGCTGCTATTGCCGTTGACCTAAAATTGTTTCAGTTCAATAGGTTCCAGCCCGGAAGCCCAACACCCACTTATCACTTGTTTTCAACTCATCACCGCTATCTTTTGTTTTTCTTATGGAGATGTTGTAAATTTTTGGTTAATTAGATAGGTAGTTTTTAAAAGAGCTTTTCAACAATGTATAGGATAGTTAAACTTTTCTTTAGAGCGGAGATATTAACAAAAAAGTAAATTAATCTCGTATCATCGCAAATGCTCACCGATTCGTGTCATTCGTCATTCGTGTCGGATCCACGCGCGTTTTTTATAAGTTCATTTTGTCCAAGGTAAATTCAACAACGAAGCAATGCTCAAAATTCTTCAAGTTTTACTAGTACAGAGCGAGGACAAAGATCAACATAATACATCAATCCCTCCAAAATAACCACAGTAGCATTCACGAGAAGGAAGATCTTACATGGTCATGGACCGCTAAAACTCCACAGTGAAAAAATAAATCTGTCAGAGGAAGTAAAATATCTTGGTATCATCTTTGACTCCAAGCTCGCTTGCAGTCGACAGCTTTAGTCTAACAGTCGAGGTTTAAAACCAGGGCGGAGACGACACTCATGTTGGCTAGAAGAAGCCATGGAAAAACATACATCACACCTGGACATACATCACAGACCCATAATCACTTATGCATCTCTGGTATGGTGGGCAAAGATATAACAACAAAGTGCTGTATCATCTATGCAATAATATTGTCCATCATGTGAAAGGCAACCTTTTGGGAATAAGAGATCAGACCAGCGAATAGATAAGAGAAGAAACGTCACTTGCTGACGTTTTGTCTCCAAAAAATGACTCTTAGCAGCATTGTATTGTTTTGGCATCAGATGTCTCAGCTGTCTTCTTTTATTTACTCCAATCATAAAAAGCGTGTGAGAGAGGGAAATACAATATCGATTTAAAACTGTAACAAACAGATTATTACTGCTATTACCAAATAACAATATAATAAGAAACAAAGAAAATAGCAATAAGTTGAATCCGCTTTATATACAGTGTCAGAACCTGTTCTAGGAATGTTTAAACCCACAGCATGAGAGCGAGTATGAAGTTATCTTAAATAAAAACACAAAGAACACTGGACTAACACAACCAGATAAAACTATGGAAATACCTTTATCAATAGATCATCAACGAAGAAGAGTGAAAGAACTACTGCAACTCAGAAATCATCTTCGCACCGTAACAGCTTCCCCAACAGGCCGCTCTACTCTGAAAGGACACCTACAAGAGATTGGGATCTATACTGGAGATACCAACCGCAGACTGTGTCAAACATATAAAAATATACAGGCTGCTCGATTTGAAAAAAAAAATGTTACTTATTTGTATCACTAGGCCAGAAACACAAGTACGAATACTGGCAAAAGAGTTTCTGGCCGTGTGATACACAATGTTCTTTGGGCCGACAAATCTTAATTTTGAATTGAAAATAGAAAAGAAATGTTGACACTAGGGAGTTGACAGTACAAGTTGGCACACATGTTACATACTTTAGTATTTTGACGTTTCCGAGAATAAATCTTTTTCTATAATTTTCTTTCTAATTTAATATCTATTTATCAATAATAAGTGCAATGAAGACACCAGTTCATTTTAGCATAGTTGAACAGTAGCTTAATGACAATTTATAACACCTCTGTCATGTGAATCTAGTGTGGCCAACCTTTAGTGACATTTTTGCCTGCCTAGGCAGGAAAACGGTAGTTTTCCTACCGCTTTTAAGTACTGCAAAATGAGTGTTTCTGGACGGAGGCGCAAAAAAATACTTTTTGTGTTTGAAGTTTTTCGGCATTGTCATTAAATTTTGAGCACTCTGTATAACCTGCAATAGGCTTGCAAATGTATTTCGTGAATCCTTATGATTTTACTTTCTGTTTGTTAAATATGGTGATTTTGCGTTTAAAGAAGAGCAAACGAGAGGCTAAAACATCCCTACGCAAAACAGAATTTCTTTTTAAAAAAAATCACAATAACTCAAAAACAGTTGAAGACAGGTTTAGGATAATCTAATACAGTGTATCGTAAAATCGATTCTACCATCCAAAAATGCAATAATATATCACATTTATCATATTGTTGCGAGGTATATGGACCGTGCTTGAGGGCGGATACCTCTGCACGCATACAGAGGGTTCAAAATTCGTGTTTGCGTTTAATTTTTGGTATAAGGAAATATGAAAGAATTTCTCACAAGTTGCCTGAGGTGGGATGGCTGAATATGAATGACCGTAGGTTGCTTATGAGTGTACATTCCACAAAATTATTTTATATAAAGAACCCACTTATTTGTATCAAGAAAATTCACTTCGTACTGACGTGCACAATCTGAATTTTGAATTAGATACTGGATCAATTTAAATTGCTAAGTGTGTCTGCGTTCAAATCTGCATTTAAGCGATATCTTTTGGAGCGATGATTGTTTCATGTGCCATTTGCAGCGGTTTTTACTTTTGTTTTTTTTTTGTGCTGCTTAACTGCATATTCACTTTTTTGCTTTTAATTTTATTTTGCTTTTGAATGTGGTGGGGGTTCATGCAGAATATTAGGTGGTAAGGTAGTTTAGGTTTCACTTTCTTTATATATTTATCAAATACTTCAAGGTGTACTGGTAGAGCAAGGACAGCTTATGCTGTCATTTGAAGTACGGCACTAATTTAGTTTTCTTTATTTATTATTTCCATGTCATGCTTTTAATGTCATAATCTGAAAGAATAAAACTATATTATTATTATTATTATTATTATATTATTATTATTATTATTATTATTATTATTATTATTATATAGGGTGTTTCATTTAAATTGAGAATGTTGATGGCAATTTCCGGTTCTTCTTCAATTTCTAAATAGTAAGAAACTCTGGAAAATCCTAATGAACGGGTTCCGTGGTGTACCCTGTATACATATAGCACCTTCATGAACCTTTGATTGATATCTTTTTTGCCAGCAACTCGCGGATTCATTAATTTTACTTTACTTTACATCAGGATTTTCATGATACTGCTATCTACCTTTATGTAATACACACAAAAAATTACTTTAGGCGAAATAACTTACGGTGGCCGAGTAACTGATAACTGGGACTTACGCTGCTTAAAAACAATCCTGCACTTGTTCTTCTCACCGTATACACTCAAAAGGGATTACAAATATTCTGCTTCGGGCACTTATTATTGTCCAAATTTCGACAATCTGCAAGCTTATCGTGATTTCATCGACAAGTTGCCTATTATTGAAGAGCCCGAAATATTTGGAATGCACGAAAATGCGAATATAGCGTTTCAGGTAACGAAGGCGCCTCTTTTTTGCGTCTACGCCACTAATTAGCTAATTTGACAGATCAAAGAATCTCAAACTATTATCAGAACAATCATGGAGAGCCAACCACGCGCGTCTGGCGGTAAGGAAGGCAGATCTAGTGATGAAATTGTTTATGAATTATCAGAAATGGTGGTTGCTAGTATCATTGAAGTAATTCAGACCGATGAAGCAAATCAAGCATTATTTAGGGTAAGTCGTGTTTCGTAAAGAATAACTGCTAGAACAGTACTATTAAAAATACATAAATTATTATCTTGTGAAACCAATTTCTGCATTTCAAAAACATAATTAAATAATTTCTTCAAAACCAGTGGGGTGGATAAGGCGCCCGTAGGGTGCCTGCTATTTGAGAGACCCTATATTGCCGCCACATATTATTTTTAGAATAATAATACCACTTCGTCAAATACTTCAAAACAAATAAATAACCCTACCTAGTATTAGCTATGCCCACGAACAATTACGGTTGGTAAACTAAAGATGTGAAATAGTCATTTACAGCGCGAGAATTCCATTCATAATTCAAGCACTGTAAGTGATCTACGCACGACATTTGTGTTAGATTTTTTTCTCCGGGAAAAATATTCAGAAAATCTTATTTAATTTAATAATTTAAAATAGTGGGTTGCTTTACCTTCATACACTTAAATTTCAGAGAGATGATAGAGACAGAATGCCTTCGCTTACAACCGTATTAACACAAGAAGTAGACAGATTCAACAAGCTTCTAAAGCTTATACACTCTTCAATGAAGAACTTACAAAAAGCAATTAAAGGGCTTGTAGTCATGTCAGAAGAACTGGAAGAAGTATTCACTTCATTCACTAACAATACAGTAAGCCCGTATGCTATTTTACGTAAAAATAAAATAAAATAAATGTCACCGTAGGTTCCAAAGATGTGGTCAGCTCGTTCCTATCCATCGCTGAAAAGCTTAGGAAGTTGGGTTCACGATCTGGAATTACGTTTGGATTTCATATGCGTAAGGCAGTATTAAAAAAAGTTTTCGTTTTCTTGACAAATTTTGGTTCGATTAGGTCTGGTTAAGATGGGGACATCCCACGTCGTATTGGATATCGGGTTTTTACTTTCCGCAAGGATTTTTAACTGGCACCTTACAAACGCACGCCAGAAAATATAATCTACCGATTGATCAATTGAGATTTGAGTTTGATGTTAGCGATATTATTCTTGATCAAGAAGAAATACGCAACGCGCATGTACACAGTGGCGGAAAAGAGGTAATGTGGTTGATCTGAATTGAAGAGATCGCATACGTATATTTCTTTGCTACTGGGTCGAACGAATTATGAAGAGGTGTACTGCCTAAGCGTATCTCATTATATCATGCCAGGTAACATGATGACGTGAAATGACGTTTAATTGACACATCTATTACGTGATATTGACGTCTATTAAACGTCATTTCATGTCATCATGTTACCTGGGATATCGTTCTATATATTATGAAAAGAAATGTTTAGATTCTTTTTCTTGATACATTCTTTAAATTGCGGAAACAACAAGAACTAAGTATGAACGTAAGAGTAAGGACGTCATGTCTACGACTCAATGTCTTTTCTCAAGTACCTATTATACCAAATAATACTTTATACATGACAATTTTGTACCTGTATAATTCTCTCGGTAAAATTGTATTTCTTACAAGTCCGAGGATTTCCATTTTAACATAGGCCCGGGATCATGTGTATTATACCGCACTCGTTGATTCAAGCCTCCGATGCCTTATTACAATCACCGCCTCAAATTAGGTAAACGCCCGATCTTTAATAAAACACATACTTACTTAACTACATTTATTAAAATGGAGGTTTAATGCGAGACGCGGTTTTACAAGAGATTCGGATTTTATCTTAAGAGTAGTAAGTAATGATCGAGAAATCATTTATCTAGGCGCCATATACAGTAAGTACAACCGGAAAACGTCTGATGATCGTTGATTCTTCTCTCTTACGTCTTTTTTACTTTTCTCGGAAGGTATATCTATAACATTGAAAAGCCGGGATCGGCAAAGATAGGCTATGTTTGACTAATTCGTGGGTGCTCTATTATTGTAGTATGGCTATTATAAACAAAGAAAACAAGTCGGCATGGTATAATTGGATTGCAATCAGTTTATTGCAATCCATTTAGGTACAAGAGCGATATAACATTTATAATATCTAGGTGATCCAGACGTCAGCATATTTGATGTAAGATGTTTCTAAAATAAATACAAGGTTTTCAAATGATAAAGTAGATATTGCGCTTAACAAAGAATGGTAAACTGGAAATTATGCAACTGGTACAACAAACTTAGAAAAACAAGCTAAAGATTGTAAATTGAAATTGTAATAAACATTCTTAAATACTAAAGGTAATATAAAATCAATACGGCTGGTGCGTCTGGAAAGGACATCTTAAAATCTAACGTTCACAAGTAATAGCACTGCACCATACTTTGGCACTTATAGTACTGGTGGGCACTATCGCTATTTTCGCCTATCGATAGTCGGACCAACTATCGATAGTTATCGATAGTTAACTAGTTGAATTTCGATAACTATGGATAGTTGATTATGTAAGATAATATTTGACTGTGATGCGAATTGACAGATAACATTATTCCCACTACTAAATTTCACTTTCTACCAGCCTTGTTGTTTTACATAACTTTAGCTGCGGTTATACAGGAGACGGGGTAGGAAAAGTAGCCACCAGTGGGATTTTAGTAATATTTTCACCCTCCCAGGAGTGCTTATATCTATGTTGTATTCGAATGAATACTAAGCTCAAGTCTAATTTATATCATTTTAGGTATATGAGGTTTATGGCGACTTGGAGTATCCAATGGATGGCGTTATAATACACGGATTATTTCTAGATGCAGGTCGCTGGGATTTAGCAAAAAGGAAACTAGTTGATCCAAATCCAGGTTAGTTAGTAATTCATTCGATAAAATTTAGAACGAACCAAATGACAGAACAAAAGCTTTTCTTTCAAAAACCTAAACCTTCAAAAACATCATTAGGTAGAAAACTGAAAATGCTTTGTCAGGTTTTTTTTTCTTTAAATGTTCTGGATTCCTCTAAAAATTGGCCAAACTTACCAAATTCTCTGTGCACCGAATGTACTTTTATAAAACTGCATACTTAAATAACTAACAATCATCTATATTCCGCCACTTAACTGTCACTGCCTATGAACCTGTGAACTGCAGACGCCGGCGCCGCTGTCGTAGTGTATCCGCTGACGCTAACGCCGCAAAAAATATTGGTGGCGGTGGTAGGTTTACGCAGCAAATTAAAAAATATATACAGATCAAACAGTCGACCTATAGTCAGGGCATCGCAGGTCGAAACTGTTTCGGAAGGGAGATAGCAAGAATTACTCTATTTCGCCAACAAAATGCAACTGCACGCTGTCGAATGAAGTATTGTATCACGTTTTATCACCAATACATCCCTACTATATAGTTCCAATCCAAACTGACTCGTCTTCGATCGCACGCGTAATTATATTTGGCGCGCTTGGTTCTGGCAAAACCACTTTTCCTGATTTTTCGGGTAAATTCTCTCTAGAAATTTCCATTACGAATCTATGCATAGTACAATAGTGCCACCAATTAGCAGTTTCGTTATCTACGTGATCCCCGTTATGAGGTGGCGCAATCTGCTAGAGCAGTAAGAAATTGAATTACAAAATTTAAAAATAGGCTACAATACATTTCTGTACTTGAATATCTCTGTTTGTTTGTTTTTTCTCTGATTTAAAGTCGTCTTCGGGGTTATTTTCTGGTACTGTGATGACTCATGATGCATTATTTTCTAAGTCTATTTTAAAATAATCAGACAAGGATTTAAAAAAACAAAAAATCGGAATCCAACCATGCGCAGGCGGGAAAAATAAGGCTGGAGTCCCGCCAGATCTCAAACGGAAAATAAACCTTTTTTGTAAAATACTATATTCCCTTATATTATCAATATGTATATCAGATATTTTGAAATTCTACTACTGTTTAGTAATCTGTACGGACCTCTGTCACATCTATTCTGGAGCTATTTTCGGCTTTCCAAAAATTGCTTCCCTTCTTGCAAGCAGATTTACACAGAATTCAATTATGCAATTCTGTAAGTATCTTTTCAGTAAGAAGTGTTCCGTCAAGAAACCTAGGTAAAATCACGCAAATATGGTTCTTAACTTAGTTTAAACAATTCGTCATGTCCCTTCAATAAAAATCTATAAATCTGATTGTATTGTTTCGCTGTGGTTTTTTTCCCCTAATTCTTTATGCGTCCTGGCACTACATTTTTAGTAACACCAAGGAAAAGTTCTGGGCCTATGTATGAATGGTCCTTTTCTTGCTAACCTATCGGCTTCCTCGTTTTCTTCAATTCTAGAATGTCTAGGCTCACACCAAAGTCACTTTATTTAGCTAGATTATCCAGTTCTCGTATCTATTTCCAAACCAGCGATTACATATCTAATACATCAGTGCGCCTGGCTGTCTGCTCTTGTTTTTAAAAGTCCCTATTGTTTTCTGTGACAGTGTGTGATATTAAACATATTCTCAGAATAGCATATACTGACAACAAAGTCATATTTGATCACATTTATGACGAACATGACGTTATGAAAGATGTCTTAAATCCCAAAACCTGACGTCAATTTCTCGATGCCAGAAGACGTTATTTCTAGACATACATAAAATTACTATACATATTGTTTCGTTGGGGATGTTCTGCGGAGATGTCTCTGATACAAAACATTCGAGGTGACATAAACACTATTTGTTTATTACAACTTAGTGGTGTTTACACGGACACGTTGATCTTGACTCAATTTTAATTGTAACAAGAACGTGACTCCATTGTATTAAAAATGAACTGTTGCATTCTAAGGGCCAATTAAAATGAATTCAAGATTAACCTGTGGGTGTAAACGAGCCTCATAAACTAAAACAGATTTAAACCTGAAAAAGGATTTCTATTGTCCACATGAAGGTTTTCAATGCAAATACATACAATTTAATACTTTCAATATACGAATACTAACTTATTGTTAACGTACATTGGCTTTCCGACGCCACTTGTCTCTAACCAATTCAAAATGTTTGACACATGAATTTCACAAAACTTACCTTTTAATTAGCTTATATTTTTAAGCTCTCCGATTTCATATCATTTACAATGTAACAAGATAGGAACTCGATAGATATGTAGATACAATCCAATTTCCTATTGGCACACAATTTTTATCAAAACAACAGGTTTACAGTTATTATATTCAGACAAACAAACTTGTAACCACAATCACTTTACACAAAAAATCGCACCATCTGATCATAACCTCTTCTTCTTCTTCTGACAAATACAAAGTACGCGTGCGCTTTTAACGTTGTACAATTTAAAACTATTTCTAAAACATTGCAAAATGGCAATCTCAATTGTTTGTTTCATACACGTCAATAACCAGTGTTGGGCAAGTTAGAGGAAGCGCTTTAATTTCCACATCGATGAGACATACTCGTGTTTAGTCAGCTCTCGAAAAAGCGCTGGTCAACACTACTCCCCACTCATGACGCGAATAAACACGAGTATATCTAGTCGCTGTAGAAATCTTCTAGTATCTTGCCCAACACTCTTACACATTCTTTTGCGAGGTTACATTATTTACAAGTCACGAGAAAAAAAAAGTTTCATACAGACACGTTAGTGGACTGTGTACTATTTATTTATTTTTCTTTATACATCTTGGGTAATGTGGATTGCCTATAGTGTTGGTAACTGGGCAATAATGCTATTGCCATGAAACAAATTTGACATGGATTTCCCAAATTACTTTATGAAACCTTCTTGCGGAATTTGATTACAATTTATTCTATCGATGATTTCTTCCTTAAAGCTTCTGTTGAACTAATACGTAATCTCATCTTATTCCAAATACTACATATTTTTAAATTATGGTCAATATTATTCTGCCTCGATCCCACATATCATTTCATTTATTGTCATGGATTCACATATTGGAATATAGACATTGTCATAGGATAATACAAATTAAATTAAAAAAAAAAAAACACTATAACAAACGACAAATACAAGACAAAACAATACAAAATAATGGCGCTTGTACTTGTGGACAAGCTAATCAAATAAAGAACTCGCAAAGGGTGCAGTGGCATCTCTCAAGTAAATAATACTTTAGTTTTCGTTTAAAAGCACAGACGTTGTTACTTCATTTAATAGAGGTACGCAAATAATGATATAATAATAATAATAATAATAATAATAATAATAATAATAATAATAATAATATTTAGTCCAATTAGACACCAAAGTGTATAGGACAAGTCACAAAACTAAAATATTAACAATACATTACATACATGTTCGAATGAAGTAGCTCAGCTTTTAAGTAATGTTAAAAATTCCTCCACTGCCTTTTTTTTCCTCCATCTTTGAGTACTTGAGTTACCCTAGAATTGCCCATTTTTATCTTCAGTGTGGAGACAGAGGAAGTTCAGGAAGCATTCCACTGTTTTACATCTGCTTCCCTCCTCTAATGAAAACTTACTAAGGTATTAGAATAGCTTTAATTTTGAATGAAACAAAACTAAAAATATTTTCATTTTCGAAAGGCTTTTGTTCTTAATAGACATCAGTTATAACAACCTTCTTCAAATGCATATAACGCCCTGCGGAGGTCCCTATTTTTATTTAAACATGAACTTCTACTTTTAGGTGAAATCAATCCACCACTGCCCGCAGTTAAATTGGAACCAGTAACAGAAGTTCTAGAAAACGACCCTCGCTACGTTTGTCCGTTATATAAAACGTCTATACGAGCTGGTGTACTATCCACTACTGGCCATAGCACAAATTTCGTTTTAGCATTTTTGCTCCCTTCCCTGGAACCGCAAGGTTACTGGATTTTAAAGGGCACCGCACTTCTAACACAATTGACAGATTAATTATTTATTTATACAATAAAATCTATAAATGATGCAAGGGCTGCTTAATTAATTTTTATTTTTTATATTTAGCTTCAATCTAACCAGATTTAAATTTAGGAATCAAAATTAAAATTTCCGCAACGATTTTAAGTTACTCAAGTAAAAATAATCGCAGTAAATTTGAATTGCCGCTTTGTGAAAATTATGGGTAAATCAACTCAATAAATCCGTAAATCTGTCTTGTCTCACTTAGCTTCGTGAATCTTGCATCAATATGGATAAAGTGTCAACTTCATCCACGAGTGATATTTGAGGAAGCAAAAAAATCTGATACTGCAGGGTGTCAAGTTGCATCAAATACTATTGATGATAATAAATGATTCACAAAATTCAAACGCGGATGAGTACGGCTATATATGACCTGCTATTTACTAATTTTGAACTATTCAGCAGTATATTCCCATCTGCCGGTTTGTGTTGGAGGGCGGAAGGATAGTAAATATAGCTTTCTTTCTCAAACAACTCATTGGAGATGGAACGCAAAAACCATTTGACTGCTCAATTGTCGACGTTGAAGGACCACATTTCAAAATTATTTTGAAGTATACAGGATGACTCAAGGAAAGTTACACATCAAAGTTGTAAAAAATTAAATGGAACGCCCTGTATATTATTACATATTTTGATAGTACAGACTAAACAAAGGCAAAAATATTCTAATAGACGCCATCCCGATAAGCGTTCTTTAGAAAATTTGCTGTAAGTTTTCGGAAGTACAGGAAGTGTGTCTTATAAGAAAACAGAACGACAAAAACCGATTACCGGAAATGAAGGAAATAATATTTTAGTTATCGGATCTCTTGCTAAAAAATCGCATACAAGTCAGCGAAAAATAAATAAAACTACAGGGATAAGCAGAGGCAGCATCGGAAGAATTATAAAGATGAACAAATTTTACCCATACCACATACAACTGCATCAAGAAGTTTAGATTATGATCGCCGGCATGAATTTTGTTTATGGGTTCTAAAAAAGTTATGAGATGACGAAAATTTTCTCGATTATGTACTATTTCGGATGAGTCAACTTTTCATAACAACGAATGAGTTAATAGGCATAATTTTCGTTATTACAGTGAGTAGAATCCCAATTTCTTTAGAACCCTAAATCGTCAACATCGATGGCCTGTTAATGTGTGGGGCGGAATAGTTGGAAAGCACGTAGGGGCCATACCTTTTTGATGGTCACTTAAATGGTGCCATGCTTCTACAATTTATAAAATATAACTTGAAAAATATACCTATTAATACTCAACAAAGACTTTGGTTGCAATTAGCCGGTGTACCTGCTCACTTTCAAATAAGCGTTCGGGATGAATTAGATAGGCAGTATCCCCACAGGTGGATAGGCCGCGGAGGTCCACAGAATTGGGAGATTGGGGAATTATCCATTTCAATAAAGTACATTTTTGAAGTTTACTTATTGTTAGTTATGGCTTTTAATTAGTATGTAGGAAAAGCTAGTTGAAGAGTTAGGCTGATAAATATCGTCTATCTATATTAAATAATAACAGCAGCTTTGTCTAAGCCTACTTCAAAAAAAAAAATTAATACTTGAAAAAGAAAATTCTAAATTACTAAAAAACTATAACAGATAGCTATAGTAAGTATTAATACAATCTTAAAGACCGTTAAAATTAGAATCTAAATAAGGTAATAAATACAGGATGTTCCATTTAAAATAAGAAAGTTACTTGTCTTTAAAGATAGCGAAAATTAAAAGTATGTTTTTGTACATCCTGTACATTTTTTTGCATTACTTTTTAATTTTTTATCAAGTCTAATGCTTTAGTTAAAAAATAAATACAGTTTAAAATATCTACCTTAAATATGCATGGCCGGCATGCCTCTTAAATTTTGGTCTACATTTTGAAGAATTGTTAATTATCTCGTAAACGAGAGTTGAGTTAGGTATAAGAAACCTAACACCAACTTTCCTTTATTTAGTTTGTACTATCAAAATATGCCATAATATACAAGCTGTTCCATTTAATTTTTCACAACTTTGTTACACTCTTATTTATATTTCAAATGAAGTTTATATTTTGTATAATTTAATTTAAAAAAAGAATTATCAGTAACCAAATGACTTAGAAACAATACAATACTGAAAGGTAGGAATAACATAATTCTTTGACAAAGTCACAGTATAAGTCAAATCAATACGGACATGAGATTTGTTTTACATAGGTTTCCGAGAGACACAAAAATTTGACCTTGCGCCATCTTTAAACCAAGTAGATTCAACATATATATACGGTGAAGTTGGCATGTGATTATAACCGGTAATTTTGAATAGAACTTGATATTCACATTTTCTCAGAACTCGGTTCTGAAAATAATAATAATAATATGTTCATAATTCGTATGTAATAAATCGTTGTATAGTAAGTGACCTCACCCTACGCAGATTTTTTGTTGATAGTTTTGTTTTAGAGAATTATTTTTTAGTTTGTCGATTAAGAGATGTCATATGAAGAATTCTGAATAAAATATTGATTCTCCCGGCAAAGATTTGTATAATTGGGGCGTAATATTGTTATATTACGCCCCAATTATATATTATTATATTATATTATATATTGTTATATATACAAAGAAAAAACCGAAACTAAATAAAAGTGTCTATCACGTCAATAAAACACACAAATCACAATGGCTAATGGTAAAGGAAATATAATAATAACTCAGCACTACAGGCCTTGAAGGCCCTTGGCTTGAGTGCCGGAACACACCGAGCCACTGAGAAGCGTTGTCCGAATGGTGACCCAACCAACAACTGGTACCGCATATTGCTGCTTGACTTTCAAGATTGGCAATGATGCACCCTTCCTTCTCAGCCGTACTGCCGGCACATATAGTAATATAAAATAAAATAATGATAATTATGATAAGTTCATAAAACGAAAAGAATTTAGGAAAGCTTTACACAGACAAACACAGGTAGCACAAAGGTTAAAATAAATGTCAACACAATATGCGGATCAGCTGGTCACGAGTGGCCATCTTCTAACCGAGTAGATTTTGAAATAGCCATTTCACACTGGTAGTGCGTTGACACATGTTATGAGCGAACTCATTTGGTTTAAACTGTGACAAAGTAATAAAACGGCGAAAGCGAAAATAATGTGGAAAGTGAAGGCAGATGCAAACAAGACATAACATACACAATATTTTGACATTGATTTACTTGTGGCTTATTACTTTGAACACTCGTTTATTCTTTCAATTTTATTGGACATCTTAATGTTTCGATTCTGATGCTTATTTATGCCCATCACTAAAAGTTATTGAGTGATTTATTCATAACAAGTTTGCAATCGAGTTTTGGCATGTCATGTCTTTAGTATTATTATACATATGATAAAAATATCTCTGATGATGAGTACAATGACATGGAATAAGATATTCACTTACTCGAAGGAAGCAATGTATTTCATCCTTGTTTTAATGCTTTTTCTTCGTGCATTCAGCGTTAACCTCCTATTAAGTTCCATAACTTTTACACTGTAACATGTATGTGGAAAACATATATGTTTTATAATGAAAAACCCTTTAATTTAGCAAAATAGTAATCGTGCTTAACACAGATGAAACCTGTCTAATAAAAAAAAAATTAATACCTATCTAAAAATACGCTCAATGCTCAATTCATGCTCAATACACATACATTCCTTATTTATGACAGATCCGTTGTGTTCCAACCACAGACTACCTCCTGACGACGAACTCAATGTAAATCAATGTAAATCAAGATGCCGTTTCGGATTTTTTTTCTCACAAAAATACAAAATTTAAGTAGATGGCGCTTGAGTGTTTCCCGCTTAATTTCAAAAAGTATATATTTTCATTTGTATTTATTTTAGAGGACAAAGTGTTTAAAGATTGTATTTGACTATATTGTTATTTATATACATATAAACAAGAATATAGTCCAATACAATCATTAAACACATTTCAATAATTTTTTAAAACTTTATTTCTTCGTACTACTGCATAAAGGTATGTATAACAAACTAAAGATAATATAACTCTTTGTTTTTATTTTTATTTACAAAATATTAATATGTAAAACAAGTACAAATAAACAGTTTACTAACTAGGTAACAGATAAATTTTAAAATATTCATTAATAGTAAATCTTTCGTTGCCAGTATCAATAGAATTTACCATATTCGCAAAGAGAAGTCGTCGGTAGTTGTAAACAACTGTGTATAACACCCTGATTCTTGGGCTGCAATTTAGAACTTGCATTGGGTGGTATAAAGACTATTTTAGTGCAGTCTAAATTTTTAACATCAGGATGCGCTGTACAATTATCAATTAGTAATAATATTTTTCTTTTCCTACACCATTCTCGCAATTCGTTAGTAAAACTCTCGGAAGTCATCCAAGCTCTGCTATTGGATTTATAATTTATAGGTAGTTGTTGAAGTTTTTAAAACACTTTGGGTGTTCAACTATACTATTATTAACAATTTTCCCTTTCCGGTCCCCGATAGATTTGCCGTCACTAATACCACAGAATATCTAACAACCAGAACATCAACTTGGCTTGGCGGGAAGGGTTCGCGCATTCTCATCGCGCAGCTTGATCCGCCATTAAATCGGGCGAGAACTTGTGGTTCCGGCTATGTTCGCTCTTTGCATTAGGCACACGTCGCTGAGTTCAAATTTATATTCGTATGTTAATTTAAATAGTGTTATCAAGTGCAAGTCGATAAAATATGAAAATAATGTAAAAGAAAGTAAAATAATTGTAAAAATAAGCGATATTCTTTCATTTTATCGTAGATATGTATGATATTCTCGAAATTCACTTCATTTAGGTCCTGTCAGGCACGGAATTTTATCGAAGCCGACTCTGACTTCTCGCCCGAGACCTGACATCAAGGTCACGAAATTTTGCCCACTCAGATCAAACGAGCCGACAAAGAGTTTGCATTCTGGTTGTTACGATATTCTGTGCGAATACCGTTATTCTTTCTTTAGACATCTTGCACCAGCACGTGTCTCTCCTTTAAATCTTAATGTCTTATCAGGTGTAAGCTTATAAAATAAATAAATAACTTCATTATAAAGGCCGCTTTACAGTTCGAAATTTTTTGTATTGCGTGCAATTTTTATACACGAGCGCAGAGCGCATGCTCTATTTCGTGTATTGCACATGCAATACAAGTAAAATTGCACCCAGATGATTGAAATCCATTGAATGCGCATGCGCTTTCTCTATTGCATGCAATTTTTATTGCACGTAATACAAAAAATTGCGAACGGTAAAGCGGCCTTTACAGACGGACAAATTACTTACATATATTGGTGTAAACTTACCTATCAAGCTGTCGTGGAAAGCAAAATAGCTTCTGCACTTCGATTTTAGAACGACCACAAACTATGCAAAACATTTTCACAGAATTTGTCACAAATGTCACTATTTTTGATACAATTTCGAAAAAATACAGCAATATAAATATATTGTAATGCATCTATTGGTAAAAATAATACCTTTTATATTACAATACGAGGCGCCACCTCTACTACTATTTCGTTTTTAACATGTTGTCGTACAGGTTTCTATAATACGCAGTCTTTTAAACAGCGCCTCTACACAAATTTTGAGTTTTTTGGAAAAAGATAACCTTATACTATATTTCCATTAGATAGAAAAGAATAGAGAGAGCGGTACATATCTGAATGCGAGTTCGTCATCTGAGGGTAGTCTGTGGTTCCAACACTGACTTAGTTCAAACCTTCATTACAAACACGCGGCATATACCTACACCCTGTTACTATCTATAGGAGCGGAATTGAAAATCTTTTTAAATCTCATAGTACGCTGTTGTCAAATATCAAAAGTACTTTAATTATAACCATAAATTACAACCAATTTTTACGGTTTCTCTTAGCAACGTATCGGACAGAGGGCACCACGTATTTACTGTATATTACTGAATTAACTTGTTTTCTAGCTATTTACTTTTCAATTGTATATTTCATTGTTGCAAAACCATTGCAAAACGGTGTAATTTTTTTTCTATACGCTTATACGACGCTCAATTACATTGTTACTCCTTATGATATTTTATAATTGTGTTTTAAAGCTTAATCCATAATCCAAACCCGTACAACGAAATTATATATTCTTGAAGATATTTTGTGCAAAAATCGATCATTAACTATTTCTTGTAGTTATATAAACCCGCTTTCCTGAACTATTGAAATTTATGCAACCCACCATACGTACCTAGCCCTCTTAACCCAACCCGGTACGAGCCTGATTTTTGATTATAAGATTTAAAATTGCCAGTTAAAAAAACGATAGTCAAATACAATGATTGTACCTTCAATATCAACATTAATTACTTCATACACATGAATTAAATAACAGGTATTGTATTGATTACGATTATTACGTTTTATAACCTCAAAACTTACTACTTTTTGAAGGTTTTTTTTTAAATCCACAGAATTTCAGTAGATTAAATAATGAACAGTATAGGCGAAGCGTGTAATGAATTGAAGAAACAATATGATGCATGCTTTAATACATGGTTTTCTGAACATTTTCTTAAAGGCAGTACTAATGATTCAATGTGTGAACCAATATTTAAAGTATACCAACAATGCGTAAAAGTAATATTTCAACATTAATTAACTGCATATGAGATTAAAGGAATATTTTTAGCGCGCCATGAAAGAGAATCGGATAGATATACATGAAGTTGAAAAAGACTTGCTGGGAACAGAGCAAGAACGTAAAGTTCCATCACCAAATAAAAGTTGATTACACAATGTGAAGCATAATGTAAGACAAGTCAGGGTTGCACATTTAATTACAATACATATGAATAGCATATGTTAATAATTAATTTTTTACATGTGGTATTAGTCGTTTATTTGTTTTTATTTTATAGATGTTATAATAAAATCAAACACCGTAAATACTTATACATTATTTATTGAAAACCTAAGAAATATAAACAATAAAAATGCTTAACTTAAATAAAACATTTATTTCCCAGACACAAACTTGGATAAACCTTCTAATAGACTAATGTATGCTGAATGTTCATATGCTGTACTATATTCTGATAGTTTCTCAACAAACTTGTTACTTATTCCTTTTTCTTCAATGTAATTTAGTAACAAATCATATAGATACTAAAAAACAATGTTTCATGTTCATTATAGTAAGATATTGCCAACAACTTACCGAGTCCATTATATCACCAGACATAGCATACACATTTTCATTCCAATCTCCATTATAGATGCTTACTTCATCAATACCAAAAATGTCATCTGCAAGATATACATTTTAAATATCAGAAAAAGAATTCAACAAGTATGCATACTATATTCCTCCTCTGCCTCTTCTGGATTGATAAATGAACAAAGTAATCGAACAGTGGTGTCACCATTTATAAGCTCTATTTTGAAAGACGGTTTAGATTTAAGTTCACCAATTTCTGCCTTTTCTGATTCTGCATCAGTATCTACTGTATGATTTACATTAAATGTAATCCTTATACTAAAAGTAAAAAACATGATTACCAAACAAGCTCATCACAACTTATAAAAATATTACGTCTCCTTATCAGATTGTTTTGTTAAAGTAACCTCAGATCCATTCAACTTGGCTTTAAAACCATCAATTTCTGTTGGAATTGTTTTTACCTTCTGAGCCTTTCTCTCTGCTAAGATCTCCTCAGTAAGAAAGCCCACAAGCTCTCGTTCAGCTGTCAACCAAGACATATCATGTACAACTCTTCTAATGTCAATTAAAACTTACCTTCACTATGAACTTGTTGTTTTCCACAACCACAGCTGCACAAATTACTGTGTTTGCCGCATATCACACCAGTTTTGAATTTATTATTACTTTGTGAACTGCACATGTACCACAAACTTCTTGAAAGCTCCTTCTGTTGATACCCATGTTTTACGGTTATTGGTAATTTAAAAGGGTTTAAGAAAGGTTTTAATTTATTGATATGCAACATTGATCTTACTATGCTATTCATTTTTGGACAATAATTAACATAAACCAGTAATAAACCGATATTATTACACCGGTTCAACGTGCTATACAATTCTTATGAAGTTGTATATATATAAATTCCAACCGTTAAAACAAAAAAATCTAAATGTCAAACGTCTAGAATATGAATATCCCTACATTAATCAAAAATAGAATCTATTTTTATATGTTACTATTATATTCCACTCTCAAATCAAATAGTTTTTGTCGTGTAAGAATGATAGTGATTGGTCGAGCGATCGAAATTTCTTGTGTCAATGACTGTTACTAAAATACGTTATTTCAATCACTATTTCACTGCCAACTGCTAGTTCCGCAACCTTTACGATCTGTTACCACTTACCTGTTAGTTCAGCGTGCTACTAGCTTCCAACTCCTTTCCTACTAGCAAAATTTAAATTTCAGCAATTTCACCATTAAAACATGAAATTGCCAATGATTTTGTATTAGACTACTAGTTACTTTGATGTCTTTCTGTTGAAGTTACTAAAAATAATTGTGGGAAATTTAAATTTCGTTACGAGGGTTTCAGTACCTGCGATACTGAGAAGTAAGCATTAATCGATTGTCTGCATTGGTATAAATAGGAACCTCTTCTACTATCTAGTGACTATTGGGTGCTTAAAGGCATCCACTACCCAATATACATTTAACATTTGCGTTAGTTATAAATCAGAAAGTACGGAATTGCTGTCGGAACCTCCGATGTTTCTGAGACTTTGGCGTCTTATCAGCACCAAAGAACAAGTATGTAAATGTAAAGAAGAACGAGAAAAACGGAGAGCCAGCAAACTTTAGTCCTCTGCTTTCGACATGCGGACATTTGTGGTCGTTGTCGGCATTAGCGCTTTCGACCTATAAATGTACCTATTGTACTCACATTCGCTGATATTCTGTGCCAGAAAAAATATTACCTGATTTTGCTATAACAGGCATGACTTTTTTAACAAACATTTTTAAATAACTTATCAGCAACAGATTTGTTAAAAAAAAAATGCTTCCTGGGATTCTTGGCTTCTAAGAAACTCCTCCACTACCTCGGCTTTCTTCTGTTTTTAATCTCTTACCACTGGAGGCCATTACCAAATACGCAACTGCTGCTACAGCTTCCAGACATGGCGAACGTTAGTGCGTTGCTTTAATGGAATCGGGTTTACTGTTTCACAAGACGCGTGCTATACTGGGTGACAGATTTCTGTGCAACATTGAATTTATATCACGGTTTGAAGCCGTCCACCAAAATCAGATGACATTACAAATAAGTAACAGACTACATGTCACTACTATTACCTCAATAAAATTGCGCTTTTAGATTCACTTGAAGCCGTCCTCATGTTCAAGTTTTGATCTAGGGAACGGTAGCATATTGGTGTTTAGTTATTAATAATTATAAAATAAGGGATTTAGAAATGCTCAAAAACATATTTATTTGAATTCTCACACATCAGAATACTCATTTTAAGAAAATAAACACTATACTGCATCTATTACCTTAATAAAAATATTTAGCAATTACAAGTGACAATATATACGCAAACACTTATTTAAATGCTATTACAATTATTAAAATTACCAACTAATTATTATGGTAAATAAACTGGATCTAATCAATCATAGCAGCATGTTGCCTGAGCTAATAACATGTCATTGTTTTTTTGTGGGATAATTCAGTATAAATTAATGCAAACTTTTTACAGATGATCACAATTTATTTAAACACGCAACTTCAATTTTGTTTTGGTGCATACAAAAAATTATTCTTCGATTTTTCAGGTTTTCTTATTTTTTTTGCACTATTTAAGGTAAGTTATACTTCACATAGGGAACCTCAACATCGTTGCCATCCACATCATTACAGCAAAGCTCGAATACTAACGCTTTAACATGCGGTTCGATACGCCTTTTGGAGACCCTTTTTACAACCTCTGTCATAGTTAACCCAAGTCGTTCTTGGGCCTTGGCTTTTGCCATGAAAAATGAATATAGCATGCACACACCTTGGGATAACATTGTAATTTCGAGCCCATGCTTTTCCTTGAAATAATTCAAGAACTCGCTTAATGTCATTTCTCCTTGAACTTCAAATCGATCCCAAAGGGTCCATTGCTTCCCACAATATTCCATTTTCGGCGCGGCAATGGGTTCAGAAAATCCAAAGAATGGCAATGCCAGATTTACGAATCCATTCTTAAACGGATCTATCACCTTCATGCCATTGACCAATTTATATAACTCTAGGCAAACCAGACCTGCCACAACAGAAGTCGTGGTAGCTATGGCTGGAATAATTTTTCCAGCAATTAATTTAGACTTATGTCTATCAGCGGGTGGAATTTTGTAATTTGCTGCACGCAGATTTGAAGTTGCCACAATAAAATCTATGTGAAGGTTTGTGTCATCGTCCTTTTCGAATTCTAAAGGAGTGAGCTTCAAGTCACCAAGCTCAGGAACCTTCGGCAATTCTGTTTGAAGCTGAGTTACTCGATCCATATCGACATTAGTTCCATTAGTTACCGCCATTTGAGAATCAGTTACAGCAATTTTTACTCCAGATTTCGGCACGAATTCTGCAACCTAAAATAAAACAGTTGTAAACATAGTAAAAAATACTGTAGATGTAATGTTTCTCCACTTACTTGAACTTTTTGTACCATTTCGGCAATAAGTTCACGATTTCGTATTTGGGGAATGCCATATACTTCTGCTTTGAGGTTAGCGGCAGTATAAATGTAATCTAAGTGCATGGAATTATTGATGTCAAATGTTAAAGGTTCGGGACATCTCTTGGGTCCTGACCAAAATAATTGGCCTGTACTTGTTAACTGATCCGGCGGAAAATTAAAAAGTAGTTGTTTAATTTGATTTGAATACTGTTCTTGCCAATAGTTTCTCGCCCAAATAACGCAATCTTGCATATTTCTTGGTCGTTCATCTACCAAGGCCACTTTAACGGATTCCAATATTTCGATAGGTTGAACGCCCGGTAACTTGAGTGTGCGTTCAACAAAATCTGGATCATTCAAATATTGTGAAGCATTTTCCGCATTTTGTTTGAATAAACCCTCAAAACTATCCCGTGCCCATTGAAGTGTGTGCTCTATAGCATTAGGAAAGTTCTTTAATGTGCAAATGGGAATACTTTTCTCTGGTGGATCTTGAGAAGAGCTGTATGATTCCGTAAGAAAAGGCACAACTACTTGAGTGTTTCCTTTAGTTCCCAGAGTACCAGACTCAAGAAGAGGTTTGTGATAGTATACACATCTCCTGTCCATGTAAATACGAGCATCTACATTGTCTAATGCATTCGCTACACCGTCTAATGATTCAAAGAACGTATCATCGTATATATTTTCTGTTTCCACTCCAACTCTGTTCTCATGAGCTACAATATTTATAAACGGATTCATTTTCTTTATTACCTGCATAAAAAAAATTCTTAGTGTACTACATTCATGTGTAATAGTATTAATATTACGAAGACTTTTGGAATGTATAGCTTACCTTAGCAGCTGTAACTGATTTAGCTTTTTGCACATCATGAGGTCTGAATAAAAATTGTCTATTTAAGTTGGATTTTTCGATTAAATCCATGTCTGTCACAGTAATTTTGCCTCCATCACCTCCAACTCCCATCATAGCGAAGTTCTTCAACAATTCACAACCAATAGCACCAGCTCCGACGACGAAATAGTTGAGTTTTCCTGCAATATTTTTAGTGTAATTAAACCATTTCAAATAAAATATTTTCGTGTTCTTTAACTTTTAGTTTGTGCAATATTTTTGAAATATCTTTTTATGTCCAAATATTAATACACTGATAAATGGGATATGTAGTTCTTATTGGTTTTAACTTATTTAATAAATACTTTTACATAATGTCATAACAATTCATTTTTTTTACTGTCCTTCTAAAAATTCTTTCCCGACCACTGCCAAGATACTCATAGCATTTAGCTATTTTAGCAATGCTAATTTCCATTACTGATAAATATTTCTATTTATAAATGAGTGTGAATGTGAAAAATCAGAAAATGATTGCACAGGTAACCAATTTAATTAAAACGCTTGTTTAAACTCGTGAGATTCACTCTGTAGCATTACACTAATCCCAGAGCCACAAACTCTTCTGTTATAACGGTCATAAGGTAGATCAACAGAAAAACACCTGCAAGTATTCCCATAAACTATATACAATGTGTCAAAAAGTACGCATCGTATGGGATTTTTGTTTCTTATTGAAATTAATAAAGCTGATGATTGCATGACTTGAGTAAAATTGCTAATTCTGAACTATTTTTCTTAATAACATTTCTTCTCTTTGAAAAATAACAGTACTTTCTCCTTCAGACACTTTCAGTTTTAAATATCCACCTGTATGCTGTAGAAGAAAAAATGTATTCAATGGGTTTCCAATTGATTTTAAAGGGCCGTCCTCAAACTTTTGGCAATATTACAATTCTATAGAACTTAACATAATAAACACAAATATGGTGTTTATTTTCTAACACACATTTTGTAAATTAGGTTGTTCTGGGGGCGTCCACTTCAACAAAAAAAAATAACTATCAAACAAAAAATGAAAGTGGTGTATATCATCACTTGAAGTAAAGATTTCAGTAGAGATTTAGTGAATAGGATTGTATATTTAGTTATGTTTATCACTAATATTGAAACATATTGGTGAATCATGACTGTAGAAATCTGATTAAATTCCTTTTGAATGGGCAAAATGTGTTATAAAATCCTAAATGTAAAAATGATGTACAAAAAGTTAAATTAAAGCAGATGAGATTGTTCACGCATAACATTATTGTGAACCAATTAAGTACAAATAAAAGAAATACTCAATACAAAAGTCACATGATAAACATTTAGGTAAGCAATGCATTTTCTGAAATCTAAAAATATATGCTAAGAATTCATTTTTACTTCAAGAGATGCTCTTGAAGCAACCATCACAGTGTAGCGTCTAACAAAAAGTATTGCACCATATACTTGAGTATCTACATCTACATAATCAGTCATACAATGAAAAAATAAATGATAAAATGCTGATTAGTAAGCTGATATTTAAGTTGTTTGTAACTGCCTTGTCAGTAATTTTATCAAAAACTTTTTGCTTTTCCGCCACATATTCGGGCATCCTTGTTCATTGAGTAACCACAAGCAACAATTAAACACTTTTTCCAAGATCAGTAGTACATAATATGAGATAATATTCATGAATACGGATGAATCATAGGAAATTTTAGTATTTGATGCCCATCTAATAATAGCCAACATTTAAGTAATAAAGAAGAAAGAAAAATAATCTATCTCAAGTATATGAATCATAAATTTAGACTAAAAATAAATAAACCTCATTAAATGTCTCAAAAAAAGTTTACCTAATTTATTTTGGAAATCCTTTCCGAAAACAGCTGTTTGGCCATCATAACGACTATCTGTTGGGGCAGCAGCATCTTCAGTAATTACCTCTTCCTTTGGTAAACATTCAATAGCATCAAAATACAACCACTGGTATATTGGATGAAATTTTCCAGAACATGCTTTCATAACTTCTTGCGCAACAATTCCACCAATTGTCGCATTCATGGGATTCAGGTCACCAGCACAAATTTTTGCAAATGTTTCTAATAGTTGAGCATTAATTTCTGTATCGTTACCACCAGATACTGAACAAGACTTAGCTAATGCTAAAAATTCAGTAGCATCAGAATCTGACCATGGCTTTGGAGAAGTTCCGTGTTTTTCTATGTATTTATGTAAAGTTGCAAAAGCAAGATGTAACTGCTGAGGGTAATCAAATTTACCATAATCGGTAATTAAAAATTCAGGACTTTTCAATGCTTCCACCAAAGGTTTAAACTTTAATGTTTTAGGCATTTTAACTTGAGTGGCAATTCCACCTCGTTCATATTTTGAAAAGCTTGTAGTATCACCAATACTAAAAGTATAAGGACCAAGTACCTTAATTTTTATTGGCTCAGAATTATTTAATTCAGTCATACCAATAACTTCTGAAAAAGTAACATAATCGCCATCTTCCATGCCATGTCGTGTATCATCAATGCATGTAACAACACTTTCTTTATCATTTGATATGTCAGCTATCATTGCAGATACAACTGGCTCCCCATTGACATCAACAACAGTAAAGGCAGGCCCAAAATCACAAAATACTTGTGCAAATAGGCCTCTGGTATCTGCAATAATTAATGCAATATCGTTTGCATGTGTAATTTCACCTATATGAAGCTGCTGAGACAATGAGCTATTAGTAAGAACTACGGCTCTATACTTCTTTATAATTTCATCTGTCAGTGGGCCAGTGTATGTCTTAATTGGGACATACATATTTAACTCTGATAATTGCTTAAGACTGGCTTCCGCCCGATTTTTTCCAATATCATCTTCACTAATATAAAATTGAGATGATAGATCACTGATGCTACAAAGAGCTTCGTCATGCAAAGTGACAGACTTTACGCCGCCAAGAATTACATTTTTAGCTATTTCTACTCCCAAACCACCTAATCCTGATATTAAAACATCACTACTAGCCATACGACGCATAGCGTCATGGCCTAACACGTATAATTGTCTGGAATAAAGACCTTCATCAATGTCTTCTGCCTTCGGAGACGAAGCACTGGCTTCGTTGTTCGCCATATCTAAGGAAGTAGTCACTGAATCAAGCTTCCGTTTCTTTGCAGGGGGATCGACGGAGCTGTCTACGATTTCAGCACTAGACATCGGACACACAAGAACACAGTTTTATTAGTCTCTGGTTTATTAAAATATTCGATCTTATGTTTAAACACGGACATAAACTAACCCTTTCTTTTCGGAAACCGGCGCGACGCAAGACCGAACAAAGGCCGCTGTATAACATGAACAACGCGCGGTTCCTTCTTCCCTACCAAAGCATTTCTCACTTTAACGCTGAAGTCACCATGAATTCCTACAGAATAAAAAATCAAAAATCAAAATTTCAGTTAATTGACATTATTGTAATTACAGTAGCAAATTGTCATTAATCAGCAGTACAGTTTAGTATTCTAAAGTACTCTGCTTTATACTTTGTAATAAAAGCTAATTTTTAGAAATATAATTATTTTTTTACAAAATCGGTTTGATGTACATTTAAATTTTCGAAATAATTTGAAGCCATTAGCGAGCATATTATTTATATATGCTGTACAACAAAAACACAAAAGATTTAATTTTAATTGGCATAAATATTCAATTCATGCATATTATTTTAAAATTATTGATATACATACATACCTGTGGCTGTATTATTTACGGTCAATATGTAAACGTTGAATCAGCGGTATAAATCAACTATAACAAGGTCGTTAAGTCTATACATCACTCTGTATCATTAAAATACACATTTTTCTTAAAGCTAAGTCATATGTGCATATGTAAAATACTCTGTACTCTTATCACAATGATAAAACAAGTATTAATTTTTTTAATTATAATAAGAAATCCCCAGAATAGAGATAAGCATGGAAATCAAATAGCTAGTTTTTTTGTGAGATAAAAAGGCTACACAATGACCTGAAACTATGTTTTTATTTGTATAAACGTGCATATGTTCTATTTTCTTTTGTGAAAGGCGTCTGCAGAAGGGATACATGGAAATTTCACGGTTCTTCTTTTTTTGTATTTCGTCTTACTTTTAATCACACTCATATAGGTATTCGTCTATTTTAGTAGTCCGCCGGTTAGTCGATGAATATAATCACCTGAGTTAATTTTTGAATTTCCAAAAATTGCTGCTTTGGCATTCACATGAGATGCTATAGTCAGTCTTTATCATTTAATTACAGGGTCTCTAATGCGATACCCATTTTTTCTAGGCGTCCTTTTGGTATCTAGCGTTGCACTAAGAGGCAACTACAAATATACGACCCCCACTAAGATTTACTATATATTCCGCTATCTCCTCCTCGATGATCATTTACAAAGACCTCTCCATGAATCTGCCTGGGTTATTGTAACACGCGGCAATTTTTAATTTTAACTTTTCAGCTACACCACCAGATGGCACTACTTCTTGAGAGCAGGCGCGTATACAACTTGAGTTTATAGTGAGGGTAATCGACATATTTTTATTTTAACTAAAAAAAAAAAGGTCTGCTCTTTTTAGATGCAATTTGAATACTGTCATCATGTGAGGGGTATTACCAAAAAAAGGAAAAAAGCAGAATGAGTGTTTGTCTTTAAATGTAAAATTTTGATTTATAAGTAGGTTTCGCTGACTGGTGGGGGGGGGGGGTAATTATCCCCATCACCCCGCCCCCTCTCCAGCCCTTGCATACGCGCGTGCTTGAGAGCGGAGTTGATGGCCCATTCACCAAACCTATCACAATTAGGTTGATCCAAACTTACTTAAACTGTGTATTTTACGTCGAAGTTTTGTTGAATAGGCACATATTTATGTATAAGTACCAAGAGAATTATGATGTACAAAAAAGGCAAAAAGAAAACAGTTCAATTTGCTTTATTAAAAGTAAAAATATCTATTAATAATTGTAATCCATACTACTGGAGACAAAACATTATACACATTAGGATTTAAAAAGTGTACAGTAGTATAGTAAATATCATAATACACAGTTAGTTAAAATTGTATATAATATACAAAAAAAAAAAACTATAACTAATAAAAGTCTTCTTCTGTTATGCTCACGTTGCCAACCTGGTTTTTAATTTGATCCTGATTAGAATACATTTCTGCTACCTGTTGAGAAGATGTTGCATCTTCGACATTTTTATCTTCACGTATTCGAATAAATCGTGGAAATCTTAACGAGATTCCTTTTTCTGGATCAACCTGCAGCATTTTTATTGTATTATACTACAAACCACAAATGAATTTATCTTACAATTCCTAAAGCTGCTTTGTGCACAGGAGAGAGTGAGAGATCTGCACATTTTATTTCCCATACTTGTACGACGTCAAACCAATGATCAGGCTCAACTGAAGTATCAAACCGATAGTAAGATTTTGCTTTGGGTATAATGTGATTTTTAAAGAATTCAGTATGTGTTTGCAAAGCGTCATCACTAAATCCTGTTCCAATCTAGAAAAGACATCTCATTGGACCATTACAGATCAATATTTGCTTTGTTTTACCTTGCAAATACTTTGGTACTCCTCGTTATCTTGGTCATAACACGCTAACAAGAATCCTCCATATGTACCAGTTCGTTTTCCCTTTCCTAAATATCCCCCAATTACAACTACGTCTAAAGTGTCTCCTGTTCCATCTAAATAGTCTTTCTTTAACTTCAACCAATTACGAGACCGCTTAGCGATCTCGTAAGTCGCTTCTTTATGCAAAGTCTTAACCATAAGGCCTTCGCAGTTTCCTAAAATGAAAGATGCTGTTAAAAATGCATATCTAATTATTTACAAGATAATTACCTTTTACACTTTCCTCCAAAAATTCTTGCACCTCTTCCATGGTTTTTGTATCCAAAGTCGTAGCAAAGTACCACTGACCTTCGTGCTCCTTAAAATGCGTCTTGAGCAGCGAACGTCTCTCACTGAAAGGCTTTGTAACTAAAGGCTCGCCATTTAAATATAGTAGGTCAAACATGAACACACAAACTTGAACTTTTATTTCAGTTTCGTTTGCGTCCTGATTTAAAAATGAAATAAAATTAAGTGGAGACTTGCTATGCGCTAGATGGGTTCGCATAATATACATGAATGCATACTATCTAAAATAAAAATATGGCATATTTACTTTTCTCTTTCTTGTGCTAAGTATTTGAAAAGGCAAAATTTGTTTCTTTTCTACATCCCACGCAACTGCTTCACAGTCTAATATACACGATGCAATTCCATCATTTTTACAATTCTCCAATCTAGAAATAATATCGGGATATTTGCTAGTGTTGTTCTCTTGATTTCTGCTGTAAATATAAACTTTTCCATCTTCAGTCATATGTATCTATAAAGACAAAAAAAATCAAATATGCTATGGAAATGTTTTTTACTGTGTGTCTACTTGGGCTCTTTCGCCATCATATTTCCATTCGCAAGTAAATTCTAGACCTTCAAATCTAGTTAAAACTTCTTGAACTCCTTTTGTTGGATGTGCCAGCATTGGTTTCAGAGGTATTCCAGGTTTTAATTTACAATGTTCAGGTAATTTCTCTATACCTTCTTTTAACAATACAGGCATGATTAAATCATAATTTGGACATTCGCTACAAAAAAAAAAAAAAACGAGTATAATAATACAAATATATTGAGATAAAATTCAACTTTCTTTACCAGTACGTGGTTTTTAAGATCAAAGCTAAGTTTTCATAGTTTGCTTTGAATTTTTCTTGTGATCTATTTTCGGAGCAGTCTAACAGCTTTGGTGGATACTCTTGATTTGTTGGTGTCATCGCGCAGGCTAAAGCTAGCGCTTGCAGTACAGATTGTTCTGCTAACCCAATTCTTAACTTCCCAGCAAGTGATCTAATTAAAAATCTTGCTTCCGATTGTCTGCAAGCTATGAACATTGATTGTATCTTCTCTACTTTTTTAGTTTGTGCCTAAATTAAAGGATATTATATAAATTGTATATTCTAAATACATTAAAATCAAAGCCGTCAATCATACAACAAGTACTTACTGCTTGTCCAGACATTTTAGCTATATCCTTAAGTTTTTCAAATACACCCCTAACGGTTAATGGTGCCGGTTTAATAATAGTTCTTTGATTATTACGTGATTGCTCAGCAACTATACCTAAATCGCCAGTATTTTGAGCCTCAGTTTTAATTTGGGCCAAAGTTCTACCAGTTGATTGGGCAATTGCTTTCATTAAACTAGTTGCTGCTACTCCTAACTCTAGGCCTAAACTTAAAGATAGACAAATTTCTTTCCTTCATACAATGCGTCAATTATTACCTTCATACGCAGGCCCTATTTCATTTAAGCTCAGATATATGCTGGGCAGTAAATCATCTGGAGTCAGTACAATAACTGACCGTAAATAGTTTGATAATATTTCTATCATCCTCAACCTACCAGAGTGCTTTTCAATTTCTTCAAATGTACTTGCCAGAGCCAAGTATGGAACTCTAAGATAGTATAAGTTTTAAGATTTATAACATACAGATTGGAAATAATCCAAATATGAAAATACAGAGCGATTTAGGAGTAATAATCGGAAATATCATGGTTTCTTCAATTGTATTTTCTCGTGGAAATTATATCTTAAAAAGCTGCCTTTAATTAGTATTATTATTAAAGTATTAATATATGCCTATGCGCATATGCAGAGTTTGTTTTAATGTATGCAGATATAATTTGCGATAAAGGATCGCAGGGAAACCTATATACCAGCACTGTTGACTCCAAGGCTCAGATCATATACTGCATGAGTATCGTCATCCGTGTACTACCAATACAGTACATTAATGAAGCCAGCATGGACATTTTATCTGCTCCTCTGTTTTGACTGTGGAATAACAAATACTTTCGTTTTTAGCAAAGAATACTAGAAATTATATAAACTAATATTTGAAAAAGACTGTTATTGTTATTGTCAATTACCTATATATAGCAATTAATATTAGCAAAGTCCAAAAAATCTTACACGCTTTTGTCGTAGAAAGTTTGCCCCTTCAATTGAATGAGAAATAAGTAAACCCAAAGTTTTTCAATACCTAATGTAAATAACTAAACGAGTATCGATATTTATAAAGGTAAAAAAGGTATATAAAAATTGTAGACATTGATGTAACGAGTTGTATACACCCTATTACAACTGAAATAAAAACAATTCAAACCAAAACTATCTACAAAAATAAAATTAATGATAACTAAAGTATAAGAAAAAAATACAAACAATTGATTGAAATAAAATTTCAACACTATTAAGAAAATTAAAACTCAGAATTACTATATAAAATCCCCGGAAACTACAAAGGTTTTAATTCTGCGGATGTTAATCACTGCACAAGCCGAAAAGGTTGCGGCATCTTTTTTGGGCCCCATAAAGAGTGTTATCTTTCGAGACGAGAGTCCACTCCGTTGTAGGATACAGTGGCATTTAAAGTAGATAGAACCTGGGTCATAATTTTTTGAGTTAATTATACCTACTAACAAAAGAGTATCCTCAAGGGGAAAACATAGGTAGAGGAGAGATACAAATTGAAGTCTACAATCATGATGTTAGTCACATGTTAAAAAAAGATAAAATCATACCAGACAATACACTTAAATAACCGTGATAACTTCCGACATAAATGTATAAGGGGTTCCCTAACATAATGGTAAAAATAAGGGAGTAAGACCACCATGAAAAAAAAAAGCCATTAAGAAAAATATTTGTAACTCAAAAAATTAGCAATACATACTTGTCTTTGTATTTCCAACAAGCATCTTTTATTGGATGGTACTTTTTTTTACCTGGATTATATATCACAGATTCTGATTCTACTTGTTTAGAATTTTTGCCTGTACCTAAGGCAGACATATAATTATAAGTTATTAACATTTATGTATTAAAATTATAAATCTTACTGAAGAAAGGATGTACTTGCTTGTCTCTAGGTTTTGAGACATTTTCTTTATCACTTTCCTTCAAATCAGTACTAACTTCCTTTATTTCTGATTCTGACTTCTTAGGTGTCTTAGGGTTTGTACTAGGAGTTTGTGTTTCAATGTCGCTATTTATTTCTTCATCTTCACTAGAACTTAAAATAAGCCTCTTTTTTTTTCGGCCAGCATTCTTCAAAGATATCTCTCTACTTGAACTAGTGGAGCTTTCATCGGTCAGACCTAAAATGTTATATGTAAATAATAATTTGGATATATATAATGCAACTAAAAAAGACTTGGTGAATATTAATTCATACCCGTTTTCTTAATTGAATTGGTTTTCTTTCTGCAAAAAATGTAATTTTAACTTAATGAAGGGTTTATTCCAATACTGCTTACCTTATCCCTGAACTATCATCACTACTACTGCTAGCACTCTTCTTTCGTTTAGTTGGAGGAGCTGTCCCTGATGCTCTAAGTATAGGTAAATAAGACTTAAATAAATCAAATGTGGCACATATTGTTGGATGAATATATCGGTGTCTGACTGTAATATGTAAACGACGCAAAAACATTTTCAGATACATACCCACCCTGCAATGCACCGGAATTATCTTTTGACTGAGTTCTAGTGAAGAATTGTCTGAAATTGTATAATAATGTATAACAGAGAAAACATTTTGGTACTACACACATACGTAATACTAGACTGCATTTTATGTGATTTTAACAATGATATTTAAATTGTCTAGCAATGCATTTTCAGCTGATACATACAAGCACAAATAACCACTACAGGCAGCTACTGGCCACTATTACATTTCCCGCCAAAACAAAAATGTACAACTTGAACTTAGTCCTTGAAATCAACAAATCTTAAATTCCTTCTGTGCTAATTAGATATGTGTATTTGATAATTATTTAGTTTTCTATCCACATATATGCATAATTCCGATTCATTTCGACTGAAAACTTAAAATGTCAAACACGAAATTTAAAATGGGCCAAATAAAGCAAGTGACAAAATAATTTCTCAACCTTTATAAAGTTATGTACGTACTTATGAAGTTAAATCAATCAGAGTTTACTATAAACAAAACATTATTGGATCTTTCCCTTCTATTAATACTTTATAGCCTTATTAGTACACTCCTACATGAACTACTTCTAAAATGTCATAAAATTTTCAGGTATATGAAATGTATGAACAAAACTTCGTGAAATTCGTATTTTGTATGTTGGTAGCAATTGATGCGAAGATAAAAGCGATTTTATACTGTTGTGTTTTGCTAGTTTTCTGGACATTTCTTAAGATTTATTAATTAATTCTTACTTAATGAATTTTTAGTGTTTGTGTGAGCATAGCTGAATGGATTAATGACATAATTTTTGATATCTTAAGTTAATGGTAGATGAAGAAATACTATGAAGGCAAATTGACAAAAAACCATTTACAGACATGGCTGCAAGTAGAAAATTACAAGGTGAGGAAACAACTTCGATATTGTAAGAACTATTGAGTATTCTTAAATAAAATCGTAAGTTTTTATATACCTCCTTATTACAAGTTCATTTGAATACTTGTCTCATACTGGTGCTTAGTGAAATTCTGATTGCAATTGGTTACTTTTGTAATTAATGTGTGTTCTGTTAGTAATTCTTTTCAACTATATAACGGTACTACAAAATTCTATCAATTAATAGATTAATAGAGAAAACGTGCATTTGTTGTTTTTATCAACATAGATAGAATTTTCTACATAACCTCTTTACATACAATTTTACAAATTACGTTATTTAATTAATACCTAGATCTTACGTGTTTGTTATTTTTAGGAGAAATCGATCGATGTTTAAAAAAAGTTACGGAAGGTGTAGAAACATTTCATGACATCTTTCAAAAATTTCAGAATGCCACTAATGCAAATCAGAAAGAAAAATATGAAGCAGATCTCAAAAAAGAAATTAAAAAGCTTCAGAGGTTGCGAGACCAAATCAAGAGCTGGATTGCTTCGGGAGAAATTAAAGACAAAAGTGTTCTTATGGAAAACAGAAAACTCATAGAACAAGTACACAATCAAGTATGCCACTATTTGCAGCATAAACTAAACATATTATTGTAGCAAATGGAAAAATTTAAGGTTGTTGAAAGGGAAACTAAGACAAAAGCATACTCGAAAGAAGGTTTAGGAGCCGCACAAAAGCTGGATCCTGTGCAGAAGGAACGTGAAGAAATTCAGAGTTGGTTAAATGAGTCAATAAAAGAAATAAATAGACAAGTAAGTTTTTATTATTTATATTTACATGTTTGAGTAGCTATACAGATTTTTTTTTGCTAGTGTGATACATTAGAAAGTAAAATAGAATCGTTACAAGCTAATAAAAAAAAGAAATTAGATAAGGATAAACAAGAAATGGTTGATGGCCATAAAAGCAGGCTAGAACGACACAGGTTTCATGTGAAAAAACTTGAAACGTTATTGAGAATGTTAGATAACATGTCTGTGGAAGTTGCCCAGGTACAATAGCATTACAATTCACCTTTTTTTTTTTTTTTTTTTATAATTGTTCTAATGCAGATAAAAGCTATTAAAGAAGATGTTGAATTTTATATTGAATCATCTCAAGAACCAGATTTTGAAGAGAATGAATATCTATATGATGATATTGTTGGGTTAGACGATGTTGAATTGTCAGGCGTGTGCTTACCCTCATCAGCAACTACAGACAGTAATGAAACTGGAGGAACACCTACATCTATTATTTCAGGTTCATCACCCATCGCATCACCTTCCTTAAGTATACCTCCACATAATCATTCCAGTGATAGCTTAAATGAAGAAAAGAAACACACTTACAATAAGGTATTTGTATTATATTTTCACTAACTCAATTTTTATTTTATACGCATTTTATCTATTTTAGCCTATTAAACCTACGGCAGTGAGAGCCTCCAGTACAACCATGAATAGTAGTACCAATTCGATATTAAACTCAAGTGGTAACAGTACAATATCAACACCAAACAATAAACCAAACCTACCGAGCAGTACACCAAGCAAACCTTCATCACGAGATAATCCATCTCCTGTGTGCGCTATACCTACGACGGGTAATTTTGCGGCAGTAGCAGCTAACAATCCCTCTTCCAAACCTGCCACAAGTAAGCCGCCCATGTTTTGTTTAACTTTTTCAATTGAATTGGAGTGTTTATATATATATTTTACTAAAATAAATTCTACCAGTTCCTTTCTGTTAAATTGTTAGTTTATTTATGATTTTTTGTTTTCGATTAGAACATAAAAAACTAAATATGTTCAAGTGTCTGCTCCTTCAAAGTTATCTCATCAACAGATACATGTCAAACGTATGCGGAATGGTGAAAATGCATGCAATGCATAAAACACAAAATTGGTGTTTTACGAAAATTATACCGAAGCGTTCCTATCATTCAAGTGTTTAAACTATTCTTAAATAAATGAAATAACAAAGTCAAGGTCCAATCTCTCAATCTCTATTTAGTTGCTAGTTTTGGGCTACACAATCCATTCTCAAGTCAGAGAAAATAATGACAACTAAAACATTATTATATTAACATTTTCTAGTTCTCTCTGCCCTAATGGCACACCGCTCCTAGTCCGAAATATAGATTGTGACCAAATAGAGAATGTGAGCTTGGACATTGATATTTTTTTTATTTTATTTAACGATGACCTCCCGAGTTGCCAAATTAAAAGATTTTTGTTTTTGAATATATTTGCGAAAATCAGTATGAATATAAAGCGATGATTCTCATTTCATATACATTTTACTAAGGTATTTTATCAACTAAAGATGCACATGTAAAGACTGGGGAAAGCTAGTACAAAAACATAAAAATTAATTACTTTAAGATTTGGTAGGTTATATCATATCATTTACCGAATATTTATCTCGGTTCACAAATTTGTATTGTGCGAGCAGCATCTAAGAGTATTATTTTCGTAAATCCCCAATTTTCTGCATTATGGAGACAGTTAACGATCAGTACGCTTGAATGAACAGGCCTTAAGATTGAATTACATAATACCTTTTTGCCTAAAAACTTTAACACGTTTATACAGAATATGTGTGATCGATCGATCGATATTTCAGTAATAATTGGTCAACTGTAAGTAGGCGAGACTACGTTAAACTTCTACGGCGCGCATTTAGTTATGGTTGAAAGGCATTTAAAAAGATACTTATTGAATGATAGAAGTCGGTTATTGTCGTCGAAAGACGTTCTTTGAAAATTTTGTAAGATTGAGTGTTGGGCAACAGTCCTGCTGAAACGAAGTTTAAATAATATGAAATCGCTCTCGTTCAGCAAAAAAAAAAAATTTCTAGGAATTCCCGATTGCTGTTTAAGTTGCCGTTAATAATAAAAGGTCCGGTTACTTATTTTCCAATAATACCTGCCCTCGACCGCGTTCGTATTTGATTTCGTTCTTGTTAATTACGTGAATCGCGTATTCATGAAATGCGAAGGGGGAAAATACGAATAGTTGATGGGAACACAGTTTCGACGTAAATAAGGGAATTAAAATTCAAATCTACCCGCAATTGTACATGCGCAAGTTCTAAAAAATATTTTTACATATTATTTCAGTTATTAGAAGTGTCCTTTTATGGGAATGTAAAAGATTTTTTTTAATGAAATAGACAAAGTTACGTATTAACTAGTATGTGAGTATACATATTTTCATCTTACCTAAATGGATATTTTGTTAGGCAGATGATATTATAAAAAATAACAAAAAAAATATTTTTTAATTCAATTAAAAAAATATTTGATGAAAAAAATTTATTTTTTTTTTTGAACCTAGTCCGACAGAATCAAACAATGTTTTTATTTTTGTTTCTAGGATTACCTAGAAAACATCAAACTGCAGAAATATCGAATTCTTTATTACAAATTGAACAATTGGGCTTGGAATTGAACAAATATTTTTTCGCGGATGTACTCTTTTGTGAAGGTTTTTTTTTTCATTTGAAAATAAGAAAAACACTGTTCGTGTCCGGTTATCAGAAAGTTCGGTTATTAGAAGTTTTTATTATCTTGAAATCTGTACAATTTTGACGGAGAACGTTTTACTGTATACCTTTCTTGTTCTAACAAAAGAAAACCATGTATGTCGTTCTTTGGTTCTTTACTTTAGCCATCGATCACTCACGGGTTCATCTGGTATACCAGATGTAGCCGCCGAAACTGAAAATGTAAATCAGAAACATGTATCCAACAAGTTTTTAAACTAGAAACTTAAATCACATTCAAGATTAAGCCCTATTTTTACCACTTACGACTCTACCAACTGTTGGTAATATTTCATCAACGAAATTTAATTTTTATTCTACTGAAGGTAATTAGAATAAAATCTTGTACAAAAACTTGTCAAGTTTCTAGCATGAAAAAAGGTGTAATGTAATTCGGGCCTTAAATGGGTAAATCCTACCTGTGATGTTGGATTTAAATGAATAATTTTTGTTTAGTAAAATACCAGAAACGTTTTTGTATTTAACATTAATTTCCAACATTTGAAAATTTGCTGGTAAATTTATATATATTTATTGGATTTTATCTTAAAATATGTAATATAATTCTCACAAAATGTAAACTACAATAAATAACCTCCTCAAATGTTACTAGCATTGCTACGCATTTGGAAATAACAAAAATAGTTGGTTTAAATTTGATGCTAGGGATGATGGAAGTGTTACAACGGTCGCTTATTAATTTAAAGACCAATAAGTGTGCAAATTTTGTCAAAACCTTAATATCAACGGATTAAATTTTCCTTATAAGTGTTTTTGTTGAATTGGAGTCATGGAAGTACATATTTAGTATTGCAAAACAATGTTAATACCGCTGCTATGTAAATATTGGATCGAAACGCGAATTGCTTTAAATAACGATGTAAATCTATGCATAAAAACTCGCCGTAGTTACGAATACGCCCTGCTTTCCACTGATATATATATGTTGTGGACCCATATATATTATGTAAGGGGCAACATTAACATTGGGTCCCTATTTAAACATGGGGATGCAATCATGGGTCAACTTGGGATGGGGATTTGGAAACACGAGCAAGTGCACGTTTTATGGAGAATGGTTTATTTACATAAGCACTACTGGTTTAGTAGAGTTTAAAATAGCAAATAGAGGGTTTTATACACTATAATATATTTAATTGAACAAACTATTATAGCTACGGAATTCTGCGTTAAGCGAAATGAACGCTTTTGCGTACTGCTTGTCACATTAATAAACTTTCACACGCAGTGCATTCAACAAAATATAAGCGCACTAACTTTCAGTTCTCAAATAAATACACTTGACAAAACAACATTCATGGATTTTTAATAAACGTATCAAATTTGTAGTTGATATAAATATGTTGTAACAAAGCGTGAAAAGTATAAATAATTCCCTAAAATGATAGTTCAGATGAGAGATTTTTTAACACTATGTACAGCCGTGGCACATTGAAAGTTACCAATCCGAAGGAAGAAAGTAGTGATATCTTCTATTAGTTGGTACAAACACATAATTATTGAGAAAATCGAAATTCTGTATGTGAAAGCATTCTATTTTCCTCACAACTGTTTGTTTATACTAACTTTGATAAAAGATATCGCCGCTTTTTCCGTCAGGTCTATAACTTTCAATGTGCCGCGACTGTACTTCTGAAATAATGCGTTTTTGGAAAAAATATTAAGCAAAGACATTAATTTGTTCCAAGTTGTATAAGTACTCAAACAAATGTTATATCAGTATTGTTTAAAAATATTACTTTTTTAAACAAATACCTATTTTTTTAAAATTAATAAATAAAAGTTATATTTGTTATAGCAAATGTTGATAGTGTCCCGGTATCTGTGATATCAATTAGTCAATCATCAACGCAGGCAGTTCCCAGCATGACAACGACAGCGCACCATCATCCTGTGACGACGCAATCACTTACACAGGTAAGCTAAACTCATTTTAAGTAAAATAAGATTTACAGAAAGCAACCCAGAAATCTTAAAACAAAATACTTTGAAAAATCATTAATTTGGTATGTCTTTTGATAAGGTAGTTTTATTAAGAAGATACCTTATTGTCTTACGGCAACTCCATACATTTATGTATATTTAAAATTGTAACTCCAGAGTTACTTTATTCAATTAACTATAACAATTTTATAACAAATAAATAGTATTATATTTATTAAAAAGATACAAATAGTAATTCGAGCGACGTAAATAAAGAAAAACGCGATCGAGAATACCATTTGATACTTATTACCATTACACTCTAAGATATTATATAGATAGATGTCATTCTGATGTTTTCCGTATGCACTTGTTTGTCTCACAGCATACCCTATGCGTATATAACCCTGCATATGAACAGTACCGTGTGATCAAAAATAATAAGATGTAAAGAAACAAGATGTAATAATTAGATATAACTTTACAAATGCTATTCGCAAGATGGAAATATCAGAATTATTAACATCATATTTTGTTATTACTTTATTGTTTATAATTCATGAATTATTTACTTTATTTTATAATCGATATAATAAAAACACCTTCATCAAATCTAATACAAAAAAAAATGCTCAAGAGCAATTTGCTGTAATTGTGGGCTTATTTCAAAATAACGTTTGTCACATTTGTGATTGTTGTAAACCGGAAAAGGCAAGAACTCTCTCTCAGTGCTGTTTAGGTTGCATTCGAATTATGGGGCACAACAGTGCTGGAACACAGTATACAGTGCTGACCCTGTGTATCTCAGCCACGTTGCAAACTCTTAGATGTCGATCAGGCGTCGAACTTTGCTAAACACGTTAACGATAATAATTGAATTTAAACTCCAAATATATTTGTTTTTTTTTTTTTCTGAACGTAGTATGTAGCCGTTCTGAACGTAGGTTTCGACGACTGTAATCCATACTAAATATGTTGGTTTGTAATGTCTCTCGTTGTTGCCTATTTTGTTGTAAAGAAAGTTTTTTAGAGACTGCCTTTTAGAAAAACTTCTGAAGAAATTGAAATTAGTGAAACGTCAGCCAAAAAGCAACACCGCGACAACACACCGAAAAATATTTACTAGGAATTACACTGTTTGACATACGTTTGGAACGTGTTTCAATTTGGTTTTAAATATTAAGAAGTTGTTTGAGCTTTCCATGCCTATTGCATATAATACAGACTGGTACATGTTAGTTTTGGTACTACAAGCAACTGCGAAATGAACAGCAATTAATTCTTTTGTGTCAATATCGACGGGATATCTTGTACTCAATACGGATCAGGATTAGTTGACTTAGCTTTAACCCTTTAAATATTTCTGACATAATAGTAAACATATACAGCCTTCACGCTACACAGTGACTAATTACGAATTATAAAATATTGGGCACTCTGCAAGCTGTTCTTTTAAATCAAAATTATCTCCTCTTAATCAATTCACTAGAGAGACAAATCAAGTGGGTCGGGTTGTGAAGATCACTACTATTGTTTGAGGTACATATGTTGGAGACAAACAAATCGTAGTGATTACATGTTTATCCTTACAATATCTTTGATTATGGTCCACAACAGCAGGAGATGAGAATTATATGCATTAATAATATATAATTAATAATATTGATAACATATAATTCTCCCCAAAATCATACTATTCATTAGTAATAAATAAATAGATATTAAACATTAGCGTTAACTAATTTCCCATATAACTCATTGAAACTAATAATTATCTTTAACATAATAGGTACAAAATGTTAACTCGATTCCGAAAACCGTAAATGCCGTTGAACAGCACCACATACAAAACAACTGCACAAGCCCGGTTTCGAGTGTGAGCAGTCGAACATCTCCTTTGCCCAATACCGAAGTAACGCTACAAAATTTAACGCAGCCCATTATGAACGGACCCATTCTAGAAAACAAGGTGGACATTGAACATTTTTTACAATTAAAAACGCCAATCTGCTTAACGAAATAATTTTAGAATGACGGCATGTCATCGCTGAAAAAAATTGCGCAACAGGTGATAGACAGAGCGGGCTTGGACAGCAATCAACTCGTTTTAGAGTCGAATAAAACGCAAAACTCCGGCAAATCTGAAGCCCACATACCTCCATTACTTGGCGTTGCGCCTCTGGGCGCTGTGCCTTTGCTTAAAGAACATCAAGCGCAGTTTCAAATGATGGAAGCCGCTTATTATCATATGCCTAATCCCGCCGATTCAGAAAGGGTTAGGTCTTACCTGCCACGGAACCAATGTCACACGCCTCCATATTACATTCAGTCCCCACTGCCGCACTCTGACACGTTAGAGTTCTATCAAAGATTAGGAACGGAGACGTTGTTCTTTGTGTTTTACTACATGGAAGGTACGAAGGCTCAATATTTAGCTGCGAAAGCTTTGAAAAAACAAAGTTGGAGGTTTCATACGAAGTATATGATGTGGTTCCAGAGACATGAAGAGCCCAAAGTTATAAACGAAGAATATGAACAGGTATATTTTTAAATTACAATACGACTGGATAACTTCTTTCGGGTACTTGCGATTAATTAGATTATATACACTAAGATCAAGAACAAAACCAATTTCGTCCTTGCTCAGTTGCTTATATTGAAATATCATTATAATACAAAAGTGTAATAACAACCCCTTATTATTCGAAGAATTTAAAAGAAATTACACCACTGGGTTAGTGTGTTTAACTACTTAAATCTTTAAATACGCTGATTTATTTTAACTTTAACTATTTGGCCTTATGATGTGATAATTTTAAAATTACAGATATATCATTGTTTTAATAGAGTATTGTATTTTAGGGCACATATATATATTTCGATTACGAGAAGTGGGGCCAACGAAAAAAGGAAGGTTTTACATTTGAATATAAGTACTTAGAAGATAGAGACTTGAACTGAAGTAAAATATATTCTTGCAATATGTTTCTTTATTTCATTAAAGTTAAGTGAAAACCTATTGCAGATACAAAGATATTTCAGAAAGAACAGCAACTGGTAATATTTATTTTAAAGACAGTGATCATGGACCTTTCTTTTCTTATTTAATAATGTACAAATGAAAGTAATTAATATATTATATATTGCTAGTGTACAATGAAAAAAATATTTTTTTTATTTTGTAAATATATTTCAAGGGCTTTTATTGAGATTATTCTTTGAGTCGATATTTACAAATAGAAACATTAGGTAAGTACGTAAAATTAGTTGCGAAGGTAAGTAGTAGGAAATTTTACACCTGAAGATTCATACTCTGCGAAATTAGCTGCGGCAATGGGCGTCCTCTTACGTGTACATTAAATTATTCTTAGAGAAAGTGGCGCTAGATAGAACAATTATAAGTAGGGAGGAGCGATACCTATGATTTTGGTATTCGATGTTCAGTTGCAACCAAAATTCGTCGTCCATCAAGTAAACTCCTAATCTCAAAAAGTATTATTGAATGGAAAAACAATATGCAGGGTCGAATCACACCATGATGATGTGCAGGTGGCTTCCTATACAATGGCGCCATACACAAAGGGCACTATTTCAGTAAATATCATGGTAGATGCACAGATTATAAAAATAATAAATACTTAAGTTTTGAGTCCAAAAAATGCTGAATATTTATTGTTAATCGTTTGTATTTTCAATATTATTTGTGATGTGTTATTGATTCAAACTCCGTATTCGGTAGCAGCAGGCGATTCGTTTGTAGTGAGTATGTTATAAATTTTTAACCACTGCCTAAACTATATTATAGTTAAAGGTTTGTTCTTTATTGTCGAACTTTCTATAGTAGTGACACGGAAGCGTTCTTTATTGCAGTGCAAGGACCGAATAAGTAAAAATTGGTTGTGAATTACAGATTTCGTTCACGTTCGGCTTACACTAGTTTTATTTAAGTGGAATGCAGTGTGAACTCAATGTTATAACAAGGAACAAGCCTATAGTTTATTCGGAATTGCAAAAATACATTAACAATTGTCCACATTTGCATAAACAGCCTTGTGGACGTCAAATTCTGGAGATATTTATATTTTTTTTTTAGGCTTAAAATATTTGCATGTTGGTCTACCCATTTCGTACCAACCATTCATGATTTGGCACTACGCATGTTTATGCACAGGTGGATGAGGCCTCATGAGTCATTTCAAATCAACGCCACGTCGATAATTGCTACGTTCGAATATTAAAATTAAATAATTAATTTTATTATTTTCGTATTTATATACCATACAGGGTACATCAGTAGCGCCACTATAGGTTCCAGTTCCCGCTTTCGTTCTTTTATTCCTGTAAACTCCTTTGTCTCTGAAATCACGTGGTCAAGAAAACTGCCTGCTCTGCTCGCTCGAACAAGTAGAAATTCGTATGTAGCAAATGTTTTCTAAACGCATACAACGCTATCACTTCAACACAATGAACTAATTTACCACGTGATTACAACAACTAATGGGAGGTTGATCGATTTTGCTTATGACTCAACCCCCTGGTTTGAAATGTATGAAAGATACTTATCCTGCGCAGCGGTTATTTAAATTTATATTAAAGCATTTAAAATATATATTTAAAAATTAATATTGTAAATTTACGTAGACAATCATGATTACACTCCTAATCAGAGAATATCAGAAGGGTATTTCATCGATACGAATTCGATGTTCATGTTCTTCTAAAGGGGGGAGGGAGGGGGCTACATTCAATTACCCTAAAAACCCAAGGGACAACCTATTGCACGAGGATAGATAGGAATCCGTAACCACCTGCTGTCTACCGCCTTAACCATGAAAGAGGTTAATACATTAAGGCGGAAACTTCAAACAACGCGGAAGTTGGATGCGATCGTAAAACCGTATACAGGTTAAAGTATGGGGGAGCATGGGACCCTAATTTAGACCAGTAAAGAAGATCAATGACGTAAATTTTGTACTAGGTGAGACGAAAAAAGAGGATCCATCGGGAATTGCAGAACGCAGAGGAAACTGCAGATTTATTACTAAATAGATTTTTTTCTAGGGGCCAAAGTCATAGCTGACACGGAGGAGCATAAGCATATTACGGAATTAGTGAGTAGGGAACGTTAGATAGCTTAATTATAGCGATCACAAAACGCTATGTATCTAGGGCAATATGAAGTTAATAGGGGTAAATCAACTGTAGATGCGGTGAATAAGTTTAAATTCCGTTAAAATTGCCAGGTTAGGAAAGATATATGATAGCGCTGCATTGTTAGATATTAAAGATGCTTTTGATAATGCCTGATGGCCATAAATTATTTGGTACCAGATAGTAGTTAGATTAGAATTTAGTTAGAATCGCTAGGGGATATATCTCAGAGCGATAGTTTGGGGAATCGGAAATTAGTAGTAATTACACGTCAAATTACTAAGGGTTCTTCGCAGAGTTCGGGATATCGGAATGTATACTATAGTCTATTCGAAATTATAGTACCAAATGTGAGATGCTCGCGTACGCGAACGGTAGTACATTGTTAGTTAAAACAGGGTAATATTGTACGTTAAAAAACAGAGCTAATCATGCTTTAGCAAATATTTTAAATTGGAGTTTAGAATAAATTTAATTTATCCCTCCGAATTAAAATTATTTATTAGCTTATACTAAATTTAATTTAGAGGCACTTTTGGAGAGGGTTTAGACATTTTTACCGATGGGTCGAAGGATGAGGGTGGTACAGAGCAGATTGGCAGGATAGGTGGGTTACTACTTTAAATGGCAGGTGGACTAGTAAATTTATCGCTAAAGGTACACGTTTTAGGGAAATGAGAGTTAATTTGTCGTACCAGACGGTAAAATTAATTAACGGGTCAAGGAAATTTTAAATCATATTTATGTAGAAGTTGGGATGGTTAATGATTCGCATTGTGAATTTGGTGGGGTGGATACAGCGGGGCATGTTTTATTGGAATGTCCACTCACTGATAATCGGCTATCATGTATGGAAGATAGGGCATTAGCTAAGAAGTTAAATTGGCCGCGACGCGAAGCAGATAGGATTAACTAACGAGTCGATCGTATTGTGGGATTTTTTTTTTAATAATGCTGCTAAAGAAGTGTATATTTTTCAGTATGATATTTAGATAGTAGGGTAGTACGTATTATAAATGAATATTTCATACTCTTTAGTGGTCTGAATTGTTTTTAAATTTTTAGCATAGTATAGGTGTATAAAATAAATATTCAAAATATAAACCTTTAATTTAATTACTATTAATTAGGTTATTGTTAAATATTAGGTACCGCTATTGTTTTATTAGCTTTCAGTTCTTCCTTCCGCTGATAGAGAAGTCAACTTCAGTTCTGCGAACAACCGAGAAGTTACCTAGAGACGGCGCAGCTATCGAAATTGAAAGGAGTCAAAAGGATAATTAGCTGGCTATCAGAAACAAGGTCTGGGGCTGCTTCCCACGTCTTTCTCCAAGAGTAAGGTTTTCCCCTCACTTCTTGGCGAATACTGGAAGGTAACTAAAGTCGGTCTATGGGCGCAAACTTAATAACAACTTGCAGCTGATCGCTATAACCTTGTGGTTTGGCATCAGTAGCGTAACTGACGGGCCCGCAGTTGGCGTTGAACGTATTTTGGCACTTATACAATACATTTTACTAATATTTATTTGCGCAAGTGAAGCTCTACAGTTAACTTTAACCCTTAATCTACTTTTTAAATTTTTAATTTGAGAGAGAAGCTCATTAATTATCAAAACAAATTGTTTTTTTATGGGTAAATATTGTTCGTGTAGTTTTCATAAAATATATCTATGCATGATGATCAAAGGGAGGACAATTTCGGGCGAACTGGCATTACATCATCCAAGGCAGAAGCGGGCGCCCGTAATGTGCCCGCATCGTCCCGACTAGACTTGCCCTGTGTCGGTACGATGTGTACATACGTGTGACGGTTGCTGCATTTTGTTGAGAATTGTTTCATTTACATATATACATGCATATATGTATAATGGGGTTACTGTTAGAAAAACAATTATGCCAAAAGAAGAAGTCTTCAGTAACAGAAACTTGAAGTTTCTTCACCTAGCTTTAAACAACATACATATTACATATAATATTAAAATTACTTTAACTTATACATAGTTCAGCTTGAAAGAACTTTCTATTATTTTTAAATCAATAGTAAATGACAGGAAATTTTGTAGTGGTCAGTACTATTCAGTGCTCGTGTAATCGTCTTTTGTTGAGAATCGTTGTACGTATATATTATACTTTCATACGTTTGCGTATAAAAGAGTTGCTTTTTCCTTGCGATTTGCGAATAATAATATATAAGAAATATATATAAATAATAAAGGCGTTTCTCACCTTTTCTACTTCGTAATTTACTTATTCTTTCTCTTTGAAAGTACATTTTCAATTATAATTCTTTTGCTGTCTCCTTCGGCTTTTCTTGCTAAGTTTTAAATTTTTATTTTTATATCATATTATATCCGGACGTCGACAATAGAAACAAATTTACAAGTAAACTCTTCCCTTTTATTAAAATAAAGTCTGTAATTCCACACCTTTATCAAGAGAAAAACATGCTTCCCTTGTATGCCGCCTGAAATCATCCTCGCTGTGATGATGATATTGGAAAACTTGTCTCTTTGTTTCTTTTCCAAATGATTTGTTTAAAATGAAATAAAAATTTCTTGAGGAAATGGTCTCTCCAACTTTATTTTCTATTAGTACAAGGATAAAAACGATTTCCTTTAATTAACTTGACGTTTCGATGCCGGTACCATTTTTTTTCAAAAGTTTATATTTTAGTAACTAATTTATAAAATTGTAGTTCTTCGGAAATAAATATAAGGTTTTGAAAAAGAAGATACCACTACGGAAACGTCAACTTAATTAAGAAAATTGTTTTTGTACACGTAATGATAGAAAATAAACTTGGAAAGGCCACCACATCAAAAAAAATATTTAATTCTTTATATCTATATATACTATATACTGTTATTGTGTGCAACAGGTTTATGTAGTCCCGTAAAAATACTTTATTTTTAGTACCAACAAGTACCATCGCGCTTAACATGAACTAACTTATAAGGTATAATACTATTTATAATATTTCACTATGTATTTTGCAAAATAATAATTTTATGATCTAAAACGAAAACTATTTACAAATCAATACTAAAATTTTGGGATTTAAATTGATGTGGAATATTTAATAAATGCATATTTATTTTTGATTTTTTTTTTCAAGCGAAAATTATTCGCGGATTGATTATATCTCACGCCGTCCTGCATTGAAAAACTTGATAAGGTGTTCCTTGAAACTAATAAAGAAACCTTAATAATTGACGAAAACTTTATCCATAATCGTTTGGTGAAAGTGAAAGCTTTGCTTATCCTGAAAGGACAAAGCGGTTTTTTCTTAAGTCGAATGTTCTTTCGCATAAATGAACTAACTCGAACAATTGAAGATAAAAAAATTATCGAACACAAATGGAAACAAAATATGTATTAATTTTAAAATTTTATTGTATCTCACGTTATTTTAATTACTGAAGGAACTGCATTTTAAATGTTTAATTTTGTCTATTCGTATTACAAAAACTACAACTATTTTTATAGCGTTTTGTTCACCTACACTTATTCAGAAAATTATACTTTATTATATCCTTGTATATTTATAGTTATTCAACCGTTTACACTCGACTGTCTCTTAGATGATGCATAACGTTAATGGGATTTTACGTTTGCGCCGTACGCCAGCTAAAAAATTGTTTTTTTTTTTTTTAATGAAAGTTGAAAAGTCAAACTAAAAGTGAATGAACTCGAGTTATTACTGAGAGTGGGAAGGGGGCCGTTAAAATAGTTACGCCACTGTTTGGTATCATGAATTGAATAAAGTATGGTAAAATAATATAAATTGAATTTATTTATACAGTTGTAAATAAAAATACATACGTACATATATATCATATAAAATATATCTTTGTAAAATAAATATTATTAAATAAATAATGAGTAGTAAAATTGCAAAAAATACTTTTCTCAAAGAATACATATAATTTTCTTAGTAAAAAAGACTCTACATATACATACTTTAGTTTATCGCACAAAGGTAAACCTGGACGATCGCCGTATAGGTTACCTACACCATCGTCCAAGTTTACTCTTTTATCATGGTACCTATTTTCAAAAATCAAGTAAATACATAATTTCAGTTCTAAAATACCTATATCATTTTATTTTTTACATTTTATGTGAATTCGCTCTTTAAAAAATGGATTTACCTGGTTTTGTAGCGCCACATACATATTTAATTAGTACGTATATAACGCAGGTGTTGTTACTAATACCCTGATTATAACGTTATATTAGATCTAAATAGAAAATGAGTCATAAGTGCGCTTGCCATATAGACAATGCATTGCACTTTTAAAATTTTATGCATTAATTATGTAGAAATTAATATCAATAATTTTTTGGTTAAAAATAATGTGTAAATCCATAAATATTTTCACAATACCCGCGAGGAGATTTATTCATTTTTATAAGATGCTTCTGGTTTTTGTATAGTGATGTTTATTGGGAACAGTTAAAACAGGTTATGCATACGCAGAATTAGGAGTTTATCTTTTTTGTTATCAATTACGAACTTACTACTAGTCCAACATAACAAAAAAGTAATGTGGCCATAGTTTATTAATTTTAACGCTTAACTAAACTCAGATGTTTTATATGCATAGAAAATAATTTCTTCATTTTAAACTGACTACAACCATGTGACCACAACACAAAGATAGTTAATTTAAATAACGTTACTTGATTTTGTTTTCTATTTCTATTTTGTATTTCTATTCTATCAAATACTGAATTCCTCCATAAGTTTTCAATCTCCAATGTATAGTGTTCTCCCGGAAGTGTCCTACAAACTTACACTTTATACGAATTATTCCAACAGGTCACCAAAATTTACCATCTATTATTCACGTTATGATTGTAAAATATTTTCGAACAAATCCAAATTTTGGCGATCCAGAATTAAGATATGTAAAAATAACACGAGCTACTAACGTAATTCCAATCAAACACAATGCTACCATTGAAAACTTGACACATTAATTGACAGCGTGCAAGATGGGAACACAGATTTTCTGTTTTTCTTTTTCTTTAAAAATACTAATTTTATGAACAAAATGTTTTCTTTTGAATAAAAAAAGCTGCTTTTCGACACTATTGACACTTACACTATAATATTTCATTTCTAATACACGCAGCGCATACAAAAGTCTAAGTATTAATTAACTGTAACGTTAAAAATTAGTTACCTTTTTTAACATATGAAAAAAGTAGATACTCTTTTAAGCAAAAGTAGTAATTGAAAACAAAATAAGATTACTATTAAAATGCGCTATTATGAACAACTGAGTAAAAGAAAAAAAATAAATATCATATACTTTGCTTCAGTCGCAAAACAGGCCATAACAAAGCAACTGAGCCTATTAGGTATGTTGCTGAAGAACCTATACTCCAAAATGCTATACTGGCAACAATTGGGCCCAATGCTCTTGCCAAAGCACCTAGAGACCTGAAATTATACCCATTAGAGACCCTTTTTGATGTTCCAATCCGTATTGTGATGCCATTGTCATCATACAAGGTACAACCATCGCTGTAGCTAAAAAGTTCAGGGTGTTATTGGCTAGCTTTTCATTAATTTAAGTACATACATATAGCAAATAATAAGAGACCTAGAAGCAACATATTTCTTTCTTTCGCCAGTCCCACAGAAACAAAGGATGGTATAATTAACCAAAGACCATATATGGCAACAGGTTTTATTTTATTTTGAGGAAGTCTTCTTACATAGGTACCTTGTATTACAGCCATCGTTAAGCCTAAAACATTATGCTTTTACAGTTATTGTTTAGGTAATGTTTCTGCAATTCCAATAAATTGTCTATCGCTTATTTAATTTGATACTACAATATTTTAATAGGAATTTTAATCTCTTAAATGACTCCTTTCGATTAGAGAAGAAAGGTAAACTGTTTGTTAAAATACATACCAATAAAGAAAAACATCCATCCTTGCTCCATCGATGAATAATTGAAAATGTGATGAGTTAAAAATGTTAGTGTAAATTCTAATCCACTGTATATAAATAAATATACAAAATACACACTTCCAAGTAGTTGTAACTGCTTTAAGTCAGATTGTTTTAAACCAGTAACAGTTGAGAAACCAAATAAGTCATTCAAATTTATCAGGGCATATGCATTTTGCAAACTTTTCCTTATATCCCTTTCACGTTTTTCCTTGCAAAATATATCACTATTACAATAATGATGTAGAAATATATCATTAATAAATACTTACAGGTGGTAAAGTTTCTTTGAAATAAATAGCAAAAAATATCAAATCACTCATTGCTAAAAACATTGCAAATAAAGCAGGGATAACAAACCAGTCTCCTGTTTTACTTTTAGCCCAAACTGCAAAAACAGCTCCAATTACTGGACCCACAATAAAACCTAATGAAAATGCAATTCCAATAAGGGCCTACAAAGAGATACTAATCAACCCTCCAATACTTAATAGATATGCTTTTATAACAAAAATGTTAAATATTCATATATTTTGAATTAATTTTATGTAAATATTGATATATGAATGAAATTTAATTAACCAGTTTCGGAGGGTTAATACTTGATTATAATATTTTCATAAAACATACCATGCCAAGTCCACGTGTTTTCATGGAACATACATCTGTAATTACAGCCATACTCAGAGAAACATTTCCTTTACTAATGCCACCTAAGACCCTCGCTAATATGAAAATGGCAAAATTTGTTGATAGTGCCCATAACACATAGGATAACATGATGCCAAACTAAAATTATTAATGTTTGAGTTATACAATGCAATTTACTTTGAAATACTTACCAAACATGTTAACATAACATTCCTGCGCCCAACAACATCGGAAATACCACCAACAATTGGAGATGCGATAAATTGCAAAAAGCTAAACATAGATCCAAGGAAACCACCAAATAATACAGAATTAAATTTCTCTGGAGCTCCAACAAACTCTTGGAAATATCTCACTTTTTTGATAACCACTCATATAATCCAATACTATCATTGGTTTTGTAATATTCCAACAAAGAAGGTAAAAGTGGAAGAATCATGGTAAAAGCTAGCAGATCCAGTAGTAATGAGAGAAAAATAATATAAACCATAGAATTCACTTTTTCAGACATTTTGTATTATCGAAAATATTTGCAATAAGCAAATACTTCCAGGTAGATATACGATTATAAAATTTCACATTCGACAAAAAAAAAGAAAGTTCACTTTCCAATTGTTTTTATAAATGACCTCTAGGTATCTGCATACACTTCATTATGACTACATAACCTGGGTAAGAGTTTCGCATATCGCCTGCTGATTTGGCAATTTATATGTAAATTAACGAATAGAGCATGTCTAATCCAAAATGAACATTTATTTTCTGAGTAAATAAGAAAAAAGTAAAAACTATTTGAAAAGTACTATTTCCAGGTTATGTTCGACGCGATTTTGAAGTTTTATGTTGGTGAGTGTGGTCATCTGGTGATGAAAGATGAGAGTTACTAAGTATAAAAGGCGCGAAATACAAACTTTAACCGGTTTTCTGTCTATGGAAAGTTACTGGGTGGTATGCGTTGAAAATCTTAACCCTCGACAGGCAAGGCGTTTACAGTTACATTGCATTCTAAAGGCCGCTTTACAGTTCGCAATTTTTCGTATTGCGCGCAATATAAATAGCGCATACGCATTCAATGGATTTCGATCAGCTGTATGCAATCTTATTGGTGTTGCACGAAATAGAACGTGTTCTAATATTTCATTGCACGCAATACCAAAAATTGCGAACTGTAAAGCGGCCTTAAGCGGAATCCGGTCACGGGTGACCCAGCTTTGTCTGTTGAGGGTGGTTAAATCATCAGTGGAAGTGGATTTTTGTTGAAGACGCATAAGTTTGTCTTGAATATATAGAATATATATAATATATAAGTTGGTTGTAGCTGCAACGTAAACTATTTGTGTATTTTTTGAATTCATCATTTTTGCATCACGACGCAAAATTTTGTTGGTAAAACATTAAGTTGCATTATAAATTTTTGCGTTACATCGCAAAAGGATAAAAAAAACAAAGCTCATATTTCTTGAATTAAAAAGAACAACCATCTTGCGTATCTTCCTAAAGTAACAGAAATGGAACACAAAATTAGTGATGCGACGATAAGTTCGTGATTTTGAAAATCGAGTAACTAGTACTCGGTTGGCTAAAGAATCGAGTCCATACTCGAGTATGTAGACTCGATTAGACAGATTTACTCACTAATTCGAGTCTGTGTAATGGGAAAAGGATACCTATGTATGTACCATCGAAGATAAAAGTCTTGACTTTATGTCAAACTTGAGTCAAGATTTTTATCTTTGATAGTACATGTATCCGATTCAAAATATTTATATGTATTGCAAAAGCATTCATAAAAAGGACAGATATTTATTTAATTTTTAAAAAAATGTATTTCTTTCGTCCGTTTGCATGGGTTATAGCATAGATTTTTGAATGCTTATTTTGCTCCACCTACGCGCAAATAAAATCCAGCTCGCCAATTATATATGTATTTGCATTATTATACCTAGCAATAATCATTAAAGTGGTTAAAATATAATTTTTGGTCGACACTGTTAAATAGTATTTTATATATATATATATGTGTATACGTTTCACAATTTACTATGTGTACACGATAAGTTAACTTGGTATACAAATACTAACACGCATCACGCATTCAAAAAAAGGAAACAAAGATACGTGATAGATTTAAGTATTTGAACTCGAGTCTACGAATTTTTGGATCTGGAGTCGAGTTCACGAATTCGAGTCTAGGATCGAGTCCACAAATTCGAGTCGAAATCGAATCTGGAGTCGATTCTGAAAATATTCGAGCCTGAAGTCGGGTACTCAAAATTAAGATCTCATTACCGAAAACTCGTGTACGTAGCGATTGGTATTCATATTGCTATGAGTACTTTCAAGAATCGAGTAGAGAACTGGACTCGTCGCATCACTAACCATAATCTCTAGGTGCATATCCACGCGTTTCATGTTCCAACACAAAGGGACAAAAAAACAAAACTATTTCTGTATTCAGGGACTTACGGCGCTGGTAATAAGCGAAAACCGCTGGCGGTGTTGTCAACCCAACTTCGCTTCTGAAAACTTATTTTCTCTAGCACACGCGTCCTTTGGCTATTGCTGGGTTTGTATGTTTCGCTGTTTGACAAAAGTCTTTCGTGTTGGAATCGCATTAGAATAGAGTTTTATTGTTTATCTTTGTTAAGTCTAGTCCAGTGTAAATAGTTCAAGGACGCAGAAATAATCCTACTCATTCTCCGAGGTAAGCAGTGAAATGTATGTAGATGGTAGGTGTGCCGCCATACCGCTTGCCTTATCAACCAAAACGGTATGTGTTAGGATATGGAGGGGATCAAAAACACAACTAGGGCTGAGTTATAAGGAGAATTGAAAGGATGTGTGGGCTAAATTTTCATAATTTATATCAACTGTGGTGTGGTTATAAATCCCACACATCCTTTCAATTCTCCTTATAACAAATAATATGTACATTTTTACTACGTTTCACGGTTTATTTTATAAATTATATATATACACTACTCTTATATTAACATTTACATATTTGATGGTAGACATGCTCTATATAGAAATACATTGAATGAATCATTTTGAACGTACAGGTGGCTGTTGCGAAATTATGCGTCTCTATGTAAAATAAAACACCCTCATATGCATATGGGAGTGTGTGCCCGATAGTACATTAACAAGCTTGCATTGTAGAAATCGTATTTACAAGTGTCTCCTCTTTCATTTACGTGACAAGATAAAAGTATAAAACGTCGCAGAAGTGAGATATACTCAATGATCGTACTGGATACTGAATTCTGTATAGTTTTAAGTTTTCTATTCTTTACGTGCCAGGAGTGATTTCCACATTTATTCTTTACAATCTGCCAAACAATTCTTGGAAGTTGCGCAATCGCAAAACAGGCGGCGCTAAAGCATATTATTCTGTATATTAGCTATTATATGCCTCGCCCACATATGTAAACAATGCACAGAGTAACTCAATACTAGTTACCAGATTGGTAGCACGGAATATCTAACAAGGCGAATTCTCATTTTCATCGACATTTTTGTAATTTTCCAGTCAAATGTTACATCTTGACCGCATCTGGGTAACAAGGACTGTTAGAGGCGTAACAAGCAAAAACACTAGTCATATCAGCACCGTAATCAGAAATATTATTTTTCTAGCTGTACAATGAAGGTTGCACTACTTATACGTTCATGAAACGTAATTCAATGCAACGTTTTTTTTTTAATTTTCATATCATTCTAAAGTTAAAGAATATACACAGTGATCAAAGTGAAATGTCTGAGATTGGCAAAAGGATATTTAAGTTAGCCTCACTGTGCAGTTCGCTCATACGAATTTTTGTTTTATTAGCTATATTTGATCAAGTTTAATGTTTTCACTTGAATGAAACAGTACGGCACCAATGACAAATGACGCGATCACAGAGGTGTAGTCAATTCACGAAAGTAATGAACTAGTTAATAATTAATCTAGGGATCTTTATGGGGATTTCAGACACTCTCAGTTCTTCGCAATGCACATAATGAAAGATATTGGTTTCAATGAATGCACCTAGATAGATATTTTCTTAACTTCACGCACTACCATTCAAAGCTCTCACACTGCTTCAAATGCAGTGTAGGTAGTAGAATCTGATAGAATTATTTGTAAAAATCAGAACCTGTTTGATGACCTTCACAGATTATACAGCCTGTCAACACATTAAAATTTATATTGAATTCAATGATTGAATGTTACATCAGAATGTCAAAAAAATTGTGATGTCGGGCACAGTTGGTGACAGCCTGGTTTAGAAGCCTAGTATAAAATAAGCAAACAAGATTTATGAATAAGAAGAAACATAAAATACAAAAAAAAAAGTTGGTTTTATTGGGCAATAGTTCGATTTTTAACAAAGCAAGCAGATTTAGAACAACTTTTGGAAAATTTTAACTTCAGTACTTATCCATCTGACACTTACTGACATTTTGCTGCAAAACACTTCCAACCTAAAATAAGCCCGGCAAGTAGCGCCAGCAGTGAACACGTGCAACTCATGGTTCGACAAGCCCTATAAAGCAAACTGTCAAAAAAAGACGACCAAACATGACGGTTTCCAGATGCACACTGAAAATGTGCGTATTTTACTCGCACGCAAGTGTTCTTCACACTTCTATTTGCCGAATATTGTGCATGCTAAACTGTTATTTACAGGCACAAATAACAGTTTAGCATGCACCATTAATGTAAAGATGGTGCTATTGAAACATACTTACATGCATATGCAACTGTTTTATTGTACAGATACAAATAATTTCGCCGCAGGCAATCTGTGTTAATACTAAATAAAAAAAAATAGAATATATATATTCATAATACAGATTATGCATAATTTATTCATTATTCAAATTATGCTATATCGGAGAAAATATGAGGTATGAATATTACAAAAGCGCAAATCATCAACACTAGGTATAATATCTAATTTTTCGGCTTTAATATTTTCAACGATACAAGTTTTATCATAAAAATATGTTAAAAAATTTAAGTACAATATTGAATTAAGAATGCGATTTTTTTGTAAAAGAAATAATTATTAAATAATCTCACGATGTCGTCAAGTTTTTTAAAAACAAGAAATAAATGTATATTATATACATGTTTATTATAGAATATAATATATTAAAATTTAAAATTAAATTTCGTAAATGTGTAATGAAATATACTCAAATGTTTCTACATATTTTAATGATACAAATTCAAGGAAATTCAGTGAAGGAAATGCATAATTTTCATAAATGCATACACATGACATGACAATGAGCCATTGAAATGGTAACAAATTTGATCACAATTTAAGCAATTTACGCCATTTATACAGGCCAGTATTAAAAATATGTATGACAATCCTTAAAAAAAAAAAAAAAAACAAAAGATAAAAACTATATCTACAGTACGCGTGATGTAATTGTTAAGACCATATAACAAGGATCCATTTTACTGATGACTTAAATGTCTAGCTGTTGATGTTACAACAACATTATCATGCTAAGAGCTCATCATCATGAACCATGTAGAAGCTAGGCGTATGTAGTGTGATGAATAAAATATTGAACAATATTTATCACATTGTTATTAAGTGATCTTTTGAAAAACATGTCAATTTGATTTTTATGAAAAGGCACTAGTTTAGTAAGCATTTTTTTTTATTTCCAGTTTCATAGCTAATGCGAATAAACGTTTTGTTTTCGTATTGGGTCATTTACTTATTCTTAACGAGAGGATATTCAGCAAGCGATTTTCATGTTGTACAAAAATAATATTAAGATTGAAAATTAAAATGATAAAACTTATTGAAATTGTCACAATCTTTTTCGTTAAAAATCGTTCAGCGTTTTCGCAAAAATCTCTCAATAACAAAATAACAAATATAATGAGTTGTTTTATCTTCATACTACGTGTATACAAGCTATAGAATATCTCAGTCGAGATCTGTAAAATGCAATAATACATACTCTATATGTTCATATTAAATGAGCTATAAAACTACAAAACTTCAAAGCACGTTTTGGAGTTAAATTAATACCATATTCGAAGATAAAATAATACTTGCGTAGATGTAAACGGATTTCCTTGAGAAATTTTAACATAAATATTATATATAAATACACATGTGAAAAAGTATAAAATAATGGATGATATCAAATACCAGAATATAAATTACTTAAACCTACTAACACTTTGATATAAAAGATATATGTTTGTTTCTGGAAAGTATATAGAAAACTGACTCTCAGTCTATTCATTAGATGTGTATACAATGTAGTACGATAGGTGCACGTCAACATTCTTTTCTGTTGGAATTGATATCCTGTAGATAACAATATAATATACCAGCTTGCGCCATTACATCCGCCGTTCCGGTAGCAAGAGCATCCTTTTGTTTGCCACCATCTCCTTTGCTGGCAGGTCGTAAAAGCGTTGGTCCAAATACTGTAGCTAGGTTATGCAAAGACATTTTGTTTTCGTTTTCATGTTCATTTACTCTGCCAAACAATATTTGGTGTTATAATAAAAATCCTATCGATTATTTTTTTTACAAAGTGAATGGGCATTCTAGCATACATACCTTATTAGATGATCTAGTATAAATTGTATTGTACTTTTATTGGGTGGCGGCAATTCTGAAAAACGTTCTTTCAACTGTTGCGTTCTCTTGCTGAGGTTTCCATTGCAAACATTGAACGCTTCTATAAGAGTAGGATATAATTTGTCAGTAAATAATGCTTCAGGTAATTCTCTCAGATAGAGTTTCAATATACCAGTTACGGAATGTATGTCTACCTCTTTTAGGAGCTGTTCAGCTTCATAGGAGTCTATAATAACAGCAGATGTAAATGAAATAAATAACAAACCCTAAGCATAAACGAAATTGCACTTACTGCTTTCAAAGGATTTTTTTAGTTTTTGAAGATCAGACGCTGAGCCAGATACCCTGTAAATGCCTACTTCACCCATCCCTCTTCTTTCTACTTCTCTGATGCAAGCAGAAACTATGAATGGGATTTCTCGTTTTTGACGTCTAAAAAATAAAATGAAAAACGAAAATATGCAAAACTGATATGTATATTGATACTTCTATTTAATTGAGAAGCTTTAACATTATAATAATCCATCAATATATCTTGTACTTACTCACCTACAAACTTGTTGAATTTTTTCTCCAAAAAGAGCGCCCGCCTTCCCAGCGGGAACTCCTCCAGTACTACCCTCATACGGATTAAATTTAAAACTAACTCTAAGTTCGCAATGATTAATTTCTAGTCGTTTTTCGACAGTCGTTGGTCCCAACCATTTTCGACTAAGCTGCTGTGTACACTTTCCTAATACTGATGAGCGTGAGAATGAGTTTTGGCCAAACGCCGCATGCGCACAATGTTCTCTGTAAACAAGTAACCGCATATTTTCGCAACCTTCTAGGTCTATAACGAACGATTCGTTCCAAATGAACGTTCCTGCTGCATTAGTTTTTGTTTTCGTTTTGGCTTTGCAAAAGAAGTGTCCGTAAAAATTAACTTCAATACATATGTATAAATCTGTAAAAATATAGTATCCATCAGAAAATCTTTGAAAATAGCACAGGTATGTTTACTAAACATCGTGTAAAGGTTAATAATATTTTGGGTTTATTATATATACAAAATACCGAGTGGTTGTCAAGAATAAGTAGAGTCCGTGGACAAAATTTCGTTTGAGAGTCAAGAACACCTAATGCATCTCACGAAGTATAGTTGTCGTGTCTATTATGCGAACTAGTGTAAACATATACATGGGCGTGCGATCCGTCAACTCTCCATGCGTTATACAGATAAAGTTCGGTCCAAGCGATAGGTTTGCCAGCATAGTATATGTTTCATTTAACAAATAGTTGTCAATTTCGTATAAATACGATTATCTGATTCCGTTTCAATGGAAATACTCTATTTTGTTTTAAGGGTAGATAAGCATCTTCTTTCTTAGTAAAGAAGACATTTACCTACCCTTAAACTAAAAATTAACACCATACAACTGCTTCAATCAATTCATTCATCAATTCATCTCTCCCAAAAAAGGACATACACGTTTGCGGTTAATCATGGGTTATGTAATAATAAACTATTATTTTGGGTTATATTCATTTAATTTTCTGGTTTATTTTAATTTGAATTCGCGTGTACTATATAAATCTCATAAATTGTTTCATTACTGTACTCAGATTGAAGTATGAATGAATGGTAGGAATAATAATAGCAGTTTAAAATGAAGTTCTAGGTAGTGGCTCATTTCTTTTAACTAAATACTCAAATATATGTCATACTATTGCTGACATACCGATGGTTTTATTTTTTCCCCATCTTTTCCAAAGCTATTTCTTTTTTAATTAAGTAGAAACAAATATAGTATCATTGTTTATATACATACTAGTTAGACAACCTTATGGACAAAATAGTTAACGGATTTTTGAACATTTTGGACAAAAGCGGTAGATGGCAGCACGCCGTTGATGTCCATCTCGATTTAAATATAAGCTTTATAGTTAGACTACTACAAACAAGATGGCCTCTTACGTGTCGGTAAAATATTATTTAATTGCAATAGTTACCCAAAGGTCAAGGTCCGTATCACGTCCGTGTCCATATACATAAGATTACCTCGTAAGTTATAGGTGAGGCCGGGGAAGAGGAGAGGGTGATAGCGATGACGCTGTGATGACGCGCAACGCGAATCATTCTCGTGTTTGTTTTACATTGAAAGGTTAGTATTGTATTGGGGTATTCTGTTATAATAAAAAGAACTTGAAAGTATATTGCAAGACACGTTCTTGTTGACAAAACATTAATTGGAAAAATTTCTAAATTAAGATTTAAAAAAAAAATAAATATTTAAACTTAAAACATAGAAATCTGTCTCTCTCTCTGACTGAGATACCTGTTATATTTATCGCGTTTTCAAATCAATTTACATTCACCGATAGAGTGCACCACTTCCCTGAGCAATACTTTATTTTTCGTACAATGCATTACGTTGACTAACTAGATATATTTAAACAATGATAGTATGAATATACAAAATATACAAACACTTTTAGGAAAACTTACTCATCCGTTTAACGTACGATGGAATACGTTTATTCAAAATACAATCACATACATTTTAAAAATACGCTAGTGTATTGGAAACTGCAAACTTAAATATATTGGTTCGGAGCAACAGATAAACACGCAATGAAACCAAAACGACAAAACAAGAAATAGTGAAAAAGTTTAACTGAAAATAGTTGGACTGATAAATAGTAATTATAAGATAGGGTAATACAATTTTGACAAATTTTGAATTTCTATTTCATTGTTTTTGAAGCTGTATCATTTTTAAGAAACTTCCACCTCTGTATAGTTCATTTCTCTAATGGGAATAATTATTTTGTCATAATTAAAATGGTGACATGTATTTGATGCATATTTTTTCAAACCAGTATGTGATTAGAAGATTTGTGTGCTCTTATTCCTTCTTTCAAATATTATTTTGTTTGCCCTATGTAAACTTTTTCACAATTTGGTATCTGATATATTATTTCCTCTCTGTAAATATGTTTTATCTTTTAATCTGCTGTAAAATCTGTTAAGATTGCTGTTATTAGTTCGATACGTAGTATTAGTATTGTTAGGTTTTTGATTTTTTTTCCATTTTTTCAGATAATTGGTTAATGTACGGGGGTATATACAAATTTACATATATCCCAGTATATTTGCTGCTATTTCGTTTGTTCGTTGTTTATTGCAATATTTATATGATTTATATGATATATTCAATTATTCCATTACTTAAATTTTCAGGATAACGTTTTTCTTTTCAATCTTGTAGGTAAGAATCGAGCTTGTTAAATGAATTGCTCGATGCACTAATGCTATAATTACATTTTTCTTGCGACTAAATGGTTGGATTGAACCATAGTGTCCAATCAACCCAAAAAATTACGACGTAGATTTTTATTATCCTTGCAATTTTTGTGTTACCAAACGAATTCAAGGCCCGATGGTCTAACTCAACAACAGTATTTTGTTCAGCGAACATTCAACGTATTCTTTCTTAACTAACTCACTGACTGCAGCTGAATGTGCCCAAACTGTGAGCAGGTATATATTTTCGAATCGTTGCAGAAATAATATTTTTAGGTCAAATTTTGCAGGGAGAATTCCGTTTTAACGATATTGCCGGCCGAGTAATTTGTTTTAATAAGATAAAGCTTCTACAATTGTTTAGCCTGCGTTTAATTTATTTATTAATAAAAATCTCGGAGTGTGAACATTGAAACAGCGTTGGGAGTTTATCACGCTTGCGTGCAGTCTCGACTGCAATATGGTATTGTTTTTTGGGGTGGTGCTGTGAACGTTCAGATAGTATTTGTACTACAGAAGGCTTGCTTAAGAGCAGTGTTTCAACTACAAAATAGAGACTCCTGTAAGTAGATATTTAAAAACTATAAATTATTTACCCTTCCATCTTTATATATTTTGGAGTCAGCCGTGTTTGTATAAAACTTTTATAACAGCCTTTTCAAAAAAAATATGAACCTGTTCATGTTCAAAATACTAGAGGTAAAGCCAACACGCAGCTGTTACCTGCCACAACTCATTTAACAAAAATACAGAGACAAGCGGTGTGGCATCGAATTACGAGTTTTTAATCACCTACCATTGAAATTAAGGGAACAACCGGCTCATTTATTTAAATCTAATCTTAAGAAGTACCTGATATTTTTATACTGTGGTAGACTTTTTCAAAAAACTTCTGGAATTATAATTTTTACTATTTATTCATCTATTTTACTTTATATGTATGTATGTATATGTTAACTTAAACCTAGCATAGGTTTCTTTTGTATTTTTATGACGTGTTCTACGCTATTCTATGGCATTACGGAAATAAATCTATATTATTATTATTATTATTGTTGTTATTATGTCGCAACTAGTAGTCATTTTTGTAGGTCTATATATCAAAATGGATGTTACTTTTTTCATAGTCACTCACCAGCTATAAATTCCAGTCCATGCATTTCATGTATTGCAATGTGCAGGTCTCCAACCAGTAGGCTTTCATCATGCCCACTACGTAATAAATAAGAACCCATATTTGGTATTAAATAAGTACGACAAGCTGTAATCCATATTTGCAATTCCATGATATCTAAAGCATAAGACGAAGGGGCAGGTGGTTTGGCAGTTGTTTGTAAAGTACGTATCGTATCACTCCACTGCATTCTCTCATATTCGGATGATAAAAAGAAAATATATGACTTTTGCAGTTGAGCGTGTTTAAGCTTAAACATTAAATTTGGCGACACTAATACCAATTGACTTTCAAGCTCTAATAATCTTTTTTTGTACTTTTCAGTGCTTCTACCTAAACGAATTTTCTAAAAAAAAAAAAAAAGTAAGAATACATATTTTATTAATTTTAAATTTATGTTGCCTATCGGTGAACGTACCTTATCTTCTGAATTTTTTTCTTCTTGGCGTAATTGATCCCTAATATTAGATGCTTGTGATTTTAAGCTGACTATATTTGAGGAAGACACTTCGTAAGGGTTGCTTGTTGGTTCTTCTATAACAATATCTTCCACAGGAATAAACCACTTAACTTCAAATGTATATCTCTCCATTTTTCCTCCTGAAGACTAAGCATAGAAGTTATATAAGAATTTGCAAAAGTTAAGTAAATTAATGCAGAGTATTTCAAACGATTAAAAACTTAATAGTCAACATTTTGCTGACGCGAAGTTTAGGGCATTTTATATGCCGAGAGCGGCCATTTTCACTTTCTATCAACGTTCTCTATAACTCGCTATTATTCGTTATTTATGTTCTTGTTATGTATAAATAGTCGCTTCGTTTTTGTTGAATATCTGTTCTTCTTAGAACTCTTGCTTATCAGTACTATGTTTTTTAATTGTATATAAGTTCATTTTCTGTATTAAATAAGTACGAAATAAGTAATAAAAATCAATAAAAATATTTTTGAAGAGTTATCATCATGGAAGATAATAATCTTCCATACAAATTATATTTAAGACGGCACTGGCAAAGACAACAGCAAATTTAGCAAGTCTAGCAATTCAAACTAACGTTCTGTAAAACCTCTCTGTATACATTGTATATGGTTAATGCATGAATCGCAATAGCAAACACAGAGCTCACAGTAAATAGCAAAATAAATATAGTGAAAGATAAGTTTACCTTATATTTAGCACAAGCTATCACATCATTAAACAAAAATAAATGCCTCAGCTTACGATTATTATCCACATACTCAACAATAAACGAATTTTTGACTAGACGACGTTGAGCCCTATCGTTAGCCTAAAAAAATAATAAATTGTTTAAAAGATATTAAATAATATGGATTAGGTAGCTTACAGGAAACATAGATTTTGTTTGAATTATATTGAACTCATCAAGAAATTTCTGCGTATAATCTAAAGCCTCTTGGAGGCTATTATAGTCCTGGTGCGTTTTAGGAATGCATTTGAGAAGATCGTGTAGTACTAAAGCGTTCTTCTGCACTCGGGCAACAGGTTTATGAAGAAGATCCTCCAATGACATCGGTTGTTCCGAGAGTTGTTTACATGTAATTTTTTTTGTTATTTGGGCAAATTGACTATTGGCGTCACTACATTTCCTCACTGTGTCCAAAGCGCGCCCATAGTTGCCCAAAAAGGCACCGTAAAGGTTTAAATTTAAAGCCTGTAATTAAAGGATTGTAAAAAGAAATCTTTTATAATTAACATTGTGTCATATATAACTACCATATTTTTAAAACAGTCGCCTATTTTGGTATCCCATTTGTTGGAATGTCTTTTCAAATTTTCCAAGAAATTCGAGTGAAGCACATGCAATTCCGGTATTTTATAAAATATTGTTTGAAATTCTGCATCTGATAAAACTGGCTGTGATGACTGAACCGTGGCTTTAAATGCTTTCATATACTGAAAATTTAAAATTAATTAAATGCATAGCATCAATTTAGCATATGTTTTACAAACCTGTAATAAAACATTCAACCAGACAACATAATTACTTTCACTATCAATGATATTAAGTAAAATACTTTTATACATTGAGGATCTTTCTTCATCCGGTTTTGGTTCAATTGAAATATTACTACCCTGAATAATTAATAACATTTTTCACTGTTAAACATGGTTCTCTTACGAATTACTTTACAATGCAAACTTTCAACACATAAGGTTTTCACATACCAAACTGTATTTCCTTTTAGATGCAGGAGTTGATGAATCTAATGAACTTGAACTATTATACTCGTCTATGTTTCTCCGTAATTCAGGTACATCTTCATCATCGCTGCTACTGTGTGCCTCCATTTTTTTGCTATATAATTATGTTATATAAAAAAAATAGAATATATATCTGATCATCGTAATTACTCACAGTAGGAAATACTCTATATTAACATAATTGGAAGCTAAATCCGGCGACTGTGGTTCTAAAGTATTAGCTTGAAGTAAATTATGCCGCACTGCCGGCATCGGTAATGTACTAGCCGTGGTAAATACATTTTCAGAACTTGAATTAATACCTTAAAAGTATTTCATAATTTTAGTTGCATGTGTATTATGAAAGATATAAAAAGAGGATACAAAAAATTGCACATAAGACACAAAATTCCACTTACTTGTAATCATAGAAGCGTCATCTGGAGCTACAATATCGTAAAAAGGTTCTTCGTGCAAAGACAAACGTTCTGTAGACGATCTCGTTGATCGTAGAGATTCTACACTACTTGTTCGTACAGGACTATCATCGTGATGAGATGTTTGACTACTACAAAGTCTTGGTTTTATTGGGGCCTGAAAATATAATCGTTTACTAATAAGAGGAAATAAAACATCAAATTCTAATATTGTTGATCAATTATTGTTTTGGTAATATGGTTTATCCTTATAAAAGAAGACCCCCATTTTTGTTAATAAAATAATTTAAGATTAAAATTATCAATATATCTTAACACAGACGGTTACAACTTTATAGGATACTATTGAATAATACAGAGCTATATATCATGAGATCATTTTCATGCAAATCTAAATTATTATCATACGCAATTGCAAGTCCTTGTGTATTTCGTCCAGATTAAGTGTTGTATTGGCAATTAAAGAAAATATTTGAGTCACTGCTTGATTCTGCAGGGAAAAAAGGAAACAAAATGCTCCAACCGTAGTACCGCAGAATTAGATGTTTTTTTAAGGGGTAGTTAAAACCCAAGCAAAAAGTCCCATGTCAAACATTATTTCATATTATAATCTAACATATGTATATATTTCTTGCAAATAATATATTAAATAAAATTAAAATATCAAAGAAGTATTCCAATTTGTCGATTGTCTGTTGTTTATCCTCTATAATCTTAATAATTATATTTTAATATCTTATTGCGATTGTTTTAATGTTGTTTGATTTGATTTTAACTTTGTTTTTCTCTCTACACAGGTTTTATTGACACATCATTTTTTATATTTACAACATTGACGCGTTTTGCCTGATAATAGTCTTAAACCCGAAATATGTAGCGGAATGAAAATTTAAAATAAATCAAGATTGGAATACGAACTTCTTTGTTATTTTAATTTTACTTAAATACCAATCTTTTTGTGACTTATTAATAGATTAAATGCATTAGAGATATTGCTGCTAACTATGACTATGAAGTGCGCCGACAAACTTCCTCCTATTTACTACAAGCCTGGTTATTAATTAAGTTGTGTCATTGGTCAATGACTGCGTTCAGGCAGTTACAGCGCTAGAAGCGAAAACCGCTGGAGCTGTATCTAGCAGCTGTCGAGTGGCTGTGTGAATCGTATCCTCCCAGAGTAAGGCTTTTGCCATGGTTTTCCCTTACTTCGCGGCCATTGATTTTATATAAGTATATTATATATAATCAGTGTCCTTGGCGAATGCTGGGAGATAACGAAAGTCGTTCCATGGGCGCATTTAATAATAACTGACAGCTGACCGATTTACAGTAGACTCGCGATTATGTGAACTAATCAAATTTCACATCTTTCATCATTTCACAAAAGTAGTGTTCTTATGGTCGCGAAGCTACTGTATTATATTTTGTTATTAAGAATCATAGAGAAATTATCTAATTAGAGTAGGAACATTTCAATTGTTATGGAATCCATATAGTACTTAGAATAGGTAGCCTCGTGTAGTACCTTTATTAGGTGGAGCACGGGGTTGGGATGATTTGTAATAATTTAGTTTTCATAAATAAAGAGTGTGTGAATCATAGAAAAATACCACATTCACTGGAACAGTGTTGAATGACAGGAACGCAGCAAACGGATGATGAGGCAATCATCTTGGTAACTAGCTGGGGATGTGTCGGGTCTCAACCGAGAACAGTTTAGAACAGCGACGAGTGTGCTGACAAGTCACGGTAGTCTAAGCAAGTACAGAAATAAAATAGGCGTCTTTAAAGGTGAACCTTTATGTAGACTACACAACAAGGAGGACGAGACAGACCGCCATGTTGTTTTTGAATTCGTTACGTTAAAACGACAGAGGTTACAATTGCTGGGAGCAATCAACCCGATGACCGATCTGTAGTAAACTAGTAAACGGATTAAGCTGTGTACATAAAGAAATACAATAAGTACGGAACAGTAAAGCCTTCAGCCGGTATTAGGAGAAAATGAGGACACCTGATTCGTACTCAGTGACTAAATCAATCAATAATGTGTATGATAATATTACATTCATCTACATATATGTCACATACAAATTACATCCTCCTAAAAGACCTTCACAAATTGCAAAAAGAAATGTATGCATATATTTATTGAGAATCTATGTTTATTTTGAGAAATAAACGGATTTTAAAATCCACTAGCCTCTTCTGTGTCTCTCACCAGCGCATCGGTCTACAAGTTAGTGAAGCCCTGACAGCAATCTAAAGCAAAAAGTAATCGAATCCTTTTTTTGTATAGTTAGTACAGACGAATCGGACATATTGCGTACAAGCAGACAGTTTTCTCGCAACTGTTTATTTGAATTAACTCTAATAAAAGAAATCGCCGCTTTTTTGCTATAACTCGGCAACTTTCATTGCGTAGCAGTTGTACAGTATCCCTCAAGGGTGGGTTTTCCATCATGTGTGGTTCGCGACACAGCTTGATGCGCGATTCGTATGCTGATAAATAAACATGGCTGCCGATTAGTAGAAACTCTTTAAAATAATAAATTCTGATAATTTTACAGGTTCTAAATGCTTAGTACAACATTTCATAAGGAATTTATAAAGAAATATTTGTACTCTTTAAAAAAATTTATACTTAATAAATTGACATCAAAATTTCATACTAAACAAAAGATAATGGAAAACAGGAATAAGATGTAAGTGGCGATGCAGTGTTTTACTAAAATAAAAAAAATTACCTCCTAGAAGTGCACTATGGGAACATAAGTTTTCATTCTTTATATGAACCATCAAATAACCACATACAAATTAATTCGTAATGGCATGAAAAGCTTAGGCAGTTTCTGAAACGCTGACGTATTTATTTTGGGAAACTATTTGACGTTAGGTGTCGAAGTTTATGAAATACCCTGTACGTACTGTTCACTAAGCAGATTGTGTTTCTGCCAGGGAGCTAAATAGAGCTGATATTGTAAGCGTTGCCAAAGAGATTTTAGATATGTCGTATGTATATTCATAGTAAATTGTGAAACTTATGTGGCACTGAGAAAAACAATAAGGCTTCAACACGAAACTGTTATGAAGGTCAAAACCCAGGCAGAAGTTGGTTACTTTTTCAAAGAAACGTTTGGTTTTGGTTAATATTGGCACAGGCAAGTGCGTTTTAGTCAATATTAATAAATAAATGGTAGTTAGGTGGTAGGTGATATTTGCTGATATCACATACATTACCTACGAGATGAGTTTGATTTTGACAGATTATTGATTAAGGCGAATCTGGACGTCCAAGTGTGCGACAGAGATAAATATATCGGAAAAGTATTCCGCGCTTTTTGGGAAAACGGTACGACCGATTTTGAAATTTTAAACTGTATTTGTCTTAAAATAATGTTTGAATTTGCGCCAACGTTTTATTTTTTTTATTTTCTATGTATTTAAATTTTTAAATGTTGTAAGTTTGTTATTAAAAACAATTTCTAAAATTTCTAAACTTTTTTAATTTTTGAATTTGGACTAATAATAACGCCCGAAACAGAAATATTCATTTTTCTTTTTTCCATTAAATGCCGACAGGCCGCCGGCTTCTATCGTAACCTAACGCACAGACCGGTGTTTTGAGAACGTATCTACGTACAGATGGTCTGCTATGGCATCACGTAAGGCATAAATATAAGGATATTCAATTCTGCTTTCAGTTCTGTCTTTTTCTGTATTTTACACAACCCAACCTACTTCCTACCTATGTTTTAAATAAGTGGGAAATTCTTAAAATGTGTAAATGTTAATAATAGATAATGTATCTACTTTTTATTAACGAGTCATAATTATAAATACTAAACCACTTCAATAATTTCCTTGATGCCAATGGTATTACGAAACAGAACATCAATAAAATGCAAATAAAAAAATGCATACAGCCATTTTTTTGACTGGGTAAAATGTGCCTATAAATTACAATTTCTTTTATATCTGCTTAGATTACATACCTTGTATCATAGTCATTTGTATTGACCGCCCTAGAATTATTTTTGGATTTTGGCGCACTGAAATACGCAATGACAAAGTAATAAAATGTCTAGGTAAGTAGATATGGAACTTACATTTTGTACAATAGAATATTAAGCCTTAGAAGAAGTCTTTTTTCTTTTCGCGCTGATACGAAGATGCTTTCGCCTTTTGACGAGTATCTTTTAACCCTTTTAGGTAATGCGGTTTGCTACTTGTAAGAAAGTAAATATTCTTCATACAATAACTGCAGGGCTAAGTCAGTTCGAGAGAAAAAACTTTAGAGGTACTTGACTATAGGTGTGCGATGTCTGTGTATGTGTGTTGAGTGAGGTTTGTGTGTTTGTGACAGTGTGTGGCGCCCTGACTCATTTATCACAAGGTTACCGTATAGGAAGTTGTATTGTAAAATCATAGATACAGGTATAGAATAATACTCAATGAAACGTAGCGAATACTCTAGACAATCTTAGCAATTGATTTTGGGCACATGTAATATAGAAGGCAAACAATTCATACCATTCAAAAAGACAAGAGGTATCTTTCTTTTCGATCTGACTATCGCTTGAGGTTTATTCCTGCAATCACGTGTTCTACAAATGCTCTTCACATTTGTGTATACCTCGAGATAATTCAGTTTTCGGAAAACAGCAGTTACTCAATTTACAAAATAAGTCACTGATTCTACTGATTCATAGTACGGATTATATTATCAGTGCTATAATTATGTATTTCTGAATTAATAGTATCTTTTGTAGCCTAGTAAATCAAATAAAATTACTGATAGTATCTTATTAATTTGCATTTTAATTTTGATTTTTCTAAAGAAACCATATGAAATAGTGTTACCCTATACATTCAAGTTCATATGACAGATTAACTAATGTTTTGAAAAGATCTGATTACTCGAACCGATATCATTTCTGTAGCGCACTCAATTCGACGAGTGTGCTACCGTTCTAGTTATGGTTGTCCCGGCGGACGAGTTCAAAGAGCAAACGCATTTTCCTCTTTCGGCCGCTATTTGCTATCAGAAAGAAATGAAAAAAAATGTTTTAGTATTAGTAAGGGCCGCTGAACCGTCGCCCTTGGCCACTTTTTTATTTTTCCTTTTTGGAAGCCAAATAAAACCAAACAAAAATTTAAAAAAATAAAACGTTGGCGCAATTTTAAATACTGTTTTCAAAACAATATCTTTATCAAATTTAAAATATTTTGATTGGTACGTCTAAAAACAGCGGAAAAAGATCCGCGCCATCTCCTGGAAGAGAATCTCATTAAAAGGCCGTCCAGATTCGCCTTAAACATCAACTTTATTAAACATAAATAACAATTGATATTTGACTGGTGACAGTTTCATATTTTCTACCTGGGCAGCTAGCCGTGCCTTCTATTGTTAAAATTATGTACAGCAGATTGAAAAATGTTATTTTTCAAACGAAAAAATGTTGATCCTATAGCGCATTTGCCCAAAAACACACTTACCCCACCTCACCCTATCTAATTTTCCTAGAAATTTATTAAAATGTCGGAACAATTAAAACCAATTATACACATTCACATAGCAAAGTGAAATTCAACAATGCAACAAGGATAATTCCAAATTCGGAGACAAATAGTGTATAGAAATAGGATTACCGCAAACTGCTACAAAAAGTAAGGATAAAAAAGCTTATAATTATAAAAACTTAAATCACATGGGTTTTATTGACCATCATTGGACGCATCCCCTCTATTTATAGAGTGAATTTTAAATTCGCCTGGTTTTTCTACAACATAACTCGCGAGAATTTTAAAAGATTACTGTTATAAATCTATGGTGGGTGCGAAAAACAGTACAAGTCAAAAATTAAGGAATATTAGTTTATGTCAAATATATTAATAAAATATTGCATTATATCACAATTAAAATACAGTTAGTCACAGTCAACATCGTCCACCTAGTAGCAGCCGAACATTTTCTGCTATTATTCATTGTACAACCAATAGTAACAAACTATATTTTCCCATTTTGTAGCACGATACATACACTACACAAACACATTAAAAGATTCTATTTTTAGTTCGTACTAAGTACAAAAAATACGTATTCGAGGGAAGTACCGAAAAGCGGCTCACAGTCAAAGCCGTCCAGCTGCAAAAATAGGTAGTTCCCCGAGAAAAAGTGTTTGTGTAGTGTATGTACCCTGCTACAAAATGGGAAAATATAGTTTGTTACTATTGGTTGTACAATGAATAATAGTAGAAAATGTGCGGCTGCTAGTAGGTGGACGATTTTGACCGTGACTAACTGTATAAGTTTTGTTAATGATGTGGTTAAATACATTACTATAGTATACATCTATATTTCAATATTTTATGAATATATTTGCCATAAACATTTCTTAATTTTTGACTTGTACTGTTTTTCTCACCCACCCTAGAAATAAGCAAAAGGAACCACAGACAGAATCGTGCTAACAACTTCATGTAATATTGAATTCCAAACAAATGCATCAGTTTCTTCTAGCTTTTATTTATGTTCCCAGTATTAAAGATAAAACGCTGTTTGCATAATGATAATGTCAATAAATAATTCGTTTCAAAACACCAGATTAGTCAACCCAATTTATTACTAACCGCATTCATTACTTAGAACCTTGACTTCATCAAAATTAATCAAAGGAGAGATTTACTTTGGTTTAACAGATGTTGGTGATGCTGCTGGTTGTTGCACTTCGGATTTCACTCCATTTACTTCAATTACTGTGACGAAGCTGCTGGGATCGTTAGCTATTGGTGTAGCGGCCTCCGAATGAAAAGATTCGCTTTTCGATGGTTTCACTTGATTTTCTGTGATGAGTTCCGTGATGCATTTGTTAACAGCATTTTCATTTTCCGGTGATTCTAATGGAGGAGCTGTAGGCACTATTAATTCAGACTTTCTCTGTAAGTGAAAAAGAAAATGATTGTAAAATATATTTTTTTACAAAAACATGGAATAACAAAACAGTTTTAATAAGAAACAATTTATTAGTAGACTAATGGTCTATCAAGAAGTATATAAAAATATACCTATTTTTAACGAATATTAAGTAAAATGATTCTTAAACAGTTAGGAACGACAAATAATCAAATGTATGTAATAGGATGTAATTAAAATACTTAACGTGTCACTTAAGCATAAGCACATCACGTTAACATTCCTTGTGTATACACGCACACGAAATTTTATTTAACGTTCCATTACTAGCAAAACAATTATGAAATATGAATAACTTTCAACACTTAATACAAAAGATGGATACTATTATTAAAAACAGTAAAGAATAAAATCAATGCATATTCGATAGGTTTAATATAAAACGAAAGCACGCAGTTTCAACTAAAATACATACGTGAAATGTAGTATTGCAATTACTTGTATCATAGATTAATGTCAATTAACTTACGCATCTTACATGTATGATAAATGTGTACTTCAATTTAGGTAACGTGTATAATTGAAGAGTTCTAGATAAATTGGTGTAAGAAAAATTCAGTATACTATGCAATACATTTCAAGTGAAGCATTTAATATTTTGTTTAAAGTATATATTACCAAAAAATGCTTTGCACAAAAGTTTTATCATGTGAAGGGGTATATAAAAAGGCGTTATTCTAATTGTTATAACAAAGCGCCCCAAGGTCACATAAACGTCAAGTCAAACTTTTAATAATTAATAAGATATAAATATATCGCTAATAGAGTGCAAGCCAAAAGCTTTAAACACTTCAAGTAACTGTAAGGTTTCCAATTATCTTCAAGTTAATTCGCAAAAAAAAATTAATGATGTAGAATTTCACACCTTTTCTTTTTATTTTGCTCCAAAAGCAGTTTTTTTATGCATGTGTTTCATTTTTAATGGACTATCTGCATATAGACCTCTATTACGAACAGAAAACTGCGCTTCATACATAACTGTTTGTAGCTGGGATGGCTCAGGCGGTATATGAAAAAATAATGTTCGGGAATGATTTATAGTATAGTGTATAATAATAGTATCGTTTACGCTGCTTTTGTCTTTCTCTATATCAAACCATTTATAAAATGTTTCGAGTGTAGTAATTTTTTCTTTAACCATTTAAATTAAATTCTGTGTTTTTTTTTTTAATATTATTTAGTTTGACCGACACATTTGCCATTACAATTACTATAGGAGATTGAATACATCAGATGAGAATTTTCATTAAAGAGTGTTTTGCGTTTTAAACTAGTGAAACATGATTTTAAATTATTTAGATTTTTATTCGCTACTTTAATTTGGAATGGTTTCAGTATGGAGTTGATTTTTTCAAATACATCCATCCTTCATATAAAGAATAGTTATGAAATTTGTGCTGTTATTACTGCTAGGTGTGTTAATTTATTTTTATTATATACTTCATAAAACGTTGTTTTATACTTTCATTTATAAAATATAGCCGATAATTATCGTTTAAGTTTGGATGTTTTTAATAGATTGAGTCCATTGGGATCTGCTAATGCAATCATTTTTTTTTTTTCGAATTAAGTGGTACACTTGGAGAAAAAATATCCGAACGATGCGAGTAACAATGCAAGATATATCGAGTTCCTTCCATTACTATAACAGGAACCGATATTTTCTCTCTTTCTTGCTCAGTCTTCAATCGTTCGGATATCTTTTTCTTCAAGTCTACAACAGCAACAAGATATTGTTTTATTATAGTATGAAGTGAACATAATATTATTGTTTATATAAGGTTTGTTTGTTTGTCTGATCTAAGCAGATCCGAGGAATTTTACGCGTTTGTTTGTATTTTAGAGCATGATTGATGATGATGAACAAACACGCACATGTTTGTTTAGAGCAAGCAAATCCAGATCACAAAGAGGTTGCTCTTCCTGCTCGCGGTCCGGCGTCCGAGCAATTTGTGCAACATAACCTAATCGCACTAAGACCGTGTTGTAAACTGTCGTTTGTAAATGCAATCTGATTTATAACTGCATCAAATACTGCACGAAATAGATAATATAACGATACCAATCTGATTGATGTAAAGAACGATTATTATATTTTAAAAACTTCACTTGGTAGGTACATAAATACTAGTATACTTTTCCTGTTCATAATAGCTGTGACAATCTGACAATAGTAAATAATAAAATTAAGGTTATATTGCAATCGAGCGCGTTTGTTTGTACCATCTTTAAATCCAACTCTGAGGCCCTCTCAAGTTACTCTGATGTAGTCAGTAGATACTGCTCCAAGCACACAAACAAACAAAGCCATAGATTACAATGCAAGAGAATTTAAGGTTTTATTTTTATTTCTTCAGTAAATTTTATTTTAGGATGGTAGCTATTTAATTGTGATGAAGAGTAATTTATATTTTGTAAAGGTGGAATCCATAATCAATTATCCACATATTTTTTAGAAAAAATAAGTTTAAAGCTTAAATTAGATATAGTAGTTTCATCAAGGTCCTCAAGTAAAAGTTACTGATATTGGTATACAGACTATAGCAGATATAAAAGCAAATAAAATAATATGTAATGGCTGTAATTTCTTATGACCGAAAAATCTTAATGCACAGGAGGTCTATCTGTAAGCATTAACTAGAAAACAAAACTTTTATAAATCCTGTGGCCAGTGGCGGCCATGTCTTCGACGTAAACGCTATACCGGACAAGTGTATCATTATCATTCGCTTGTTCGTAGCATGTGAATCACCGCATGCACTACATACCTTCGTGTAAAAATGCACCACTATACATTTACCTCAATGTAGAGAAGGTGTGGTAGCATTTATTAAAAACTTACTCTCAATCCAACAGAAGAAAATGTTTTTTTATAACTATTGAATTTGTATGTCCGGAGAAACTCCAACGTCTCATCAAAACATTAAAAAGAACAATTATCTTTTTTTTTGTTGTTGTGAGGGCCGTCTGACATAGAGTTCCGGAAAACACTATGGCCTCTGGGGTTTATGTATTTAGTCCCCATTTTTTTTACCCATTAAATTATACTAGCCATCCCGGGATCCTAGTACCCTGCACTAATCTGTACTGGTCTCTAGCTGGATGATCGAAGTAATCCTCTGGGTTCATTTTGTCCTGTCCTCTCATTGCACAGTCTGCAGTTGGAATCTCCAGTGTTGATCCCCAATTTTCTGTAGGTATCCTTTCAGTGCACAGTGTCCTGTTAGGAGATCTTTACGATGCGAAGATGATTCCTACTAAGCTGCAGTAGTTCTTCGCCCTTCTTTTTTGATAGTCCTTTAATAAAGGTATAACCATGAGTTTGCCTGGTTGTATTATTTCACTGTTGTTTTTCTTTCTCTTTTACCCAATTCCTTACCTGCTTCCGTGCTGTGTTTTTGAACACTCTTAGAACAAGTTCTAGGCCTAGATATGAACAAGATGACCCCTTTTTTACTAACTTATCGGCTTTTTAGTTACCTTCGATTGCTGAATGTCCGGGTACCCAAAGCAAAGTGACTTTATTGCGGTCTGTAAGGCTATTTAGTTCTAGAATACATTCCCAAACCAGTCTTGATTGATCCATCTGTAAACCAGAACAATCGTCGAAATCTCTATCTGTAGTTGGATTGATTCCAGCTTATCCGATCCGTGATTTGCACCGCAAAATTTTTGTTAAACAGATATGTCGAAATCATGTGGTTTGATCTCATTTTCAAAAGGTTGCCTTCCACATTATGGACAATATTATTGCGTCCCAATCCTGCACTGCCACTTGGTAGTTCTTGGAATCCGAGATGCCCCATTCTTGCCTCACACATTATCACTAAATGGAGAGGAGATGAGTCTAGGAGGCATTCCATTGCTGCTGCAGGAGTAATCCTCATAGCTCCTGGAATTCCTAAACATCCAAGCCTATGTACCTTGCTAAGTTCAGTTAGAGCAGTTTGCTCCTGCATCCTTATCCACCATGATACATACACACTTATCTTTTAGAATGGTCGTGAGAAATATTTTTATACGAGCATACTAACTCGCGGATCTTGATTTATACAGGCAAAGTTAGATAAATTTGTAAATATTGGCATACGGTTAAAATAATAAGATTAGTGAGAGAATGCAATGTATTTACACCTAATATTCACTCTGTTTAGCAGATATCTAACGATACGTTTCCTTACATCGGGCCCGCACTAAATAATTTTTTGGCCCCATTTTTTTTCTCTTAATGAAATCATCCGCTTTCAGGGAAATTTGTAGTTAATATGTCGTGAAGTTAATTAACCTAACGAAACTTTACTCTTATATTTGCTCCATCTTGTATACTTTAACTAAAACAAGACATATTAAAATTTAAATAACTAAAGTGAATATACAATTTAAACAGGTATGCTATAATAATTATAATAGTGTAAATGCAATTAAAAATTAAAAGTAATACTTGCTATTATATTACAATGCAATTGAAATATTAATCAATTTTCCAAAAATTAAAAAATAACGTTAATAGTTTCGAAACCTTTTGCAAGTTAATTATTGCGTTATTTAGCGTGATTTAACCATAAATCCTACCAGGACCAGGAATTGAAAGAAATGGTGAATAATTACTAAATAATAAAAAAATTAAATTAAGAATATCTTTATTTTATAAAAGTTGTGGCTATGACGAAGCAACGTGTTCCGGCAAATACGATGATCTAACCTAGTACCCTAACAATAAGCAATTTAGAAATCCAAAAACAGCATACAAATGAAACCTATCATAATCCACGTAAAATAGTAAGCATACATACAATTTACATGCTGCTTAATATTTGATTATGAAACTTGTATCAGTCAAACTTAATTAAACATTGTAATTAACATGTCAATAGTTAACCTATTCATTAAAAGCCCTCGCCACATCCGCGCCGTGTCGCCCGTCAGCTACAATATTGCGGATTTCAATATTCATGGAGTTTTAAAATTTATTGTTTGACTTGAGATGAAATGTAGTTCTGATTTAATTATTAATCAGACATTCTTATTAGATTCTATTTTAGGAGTTAAAATTACATGCATATACACTACATTTGCTCTGTTTTTACCATTTTTTCGATAAAAAATGAATTAAATCGAAAATTCGAATTATTCGTTCGCGCCGATATTGGATACTTATTTTGCTATACACACGCGCAAGTAAAATCCAGCCTGCTAATTGGTGGACTTTATATTCAAACCCAACCTCATTTATAAATCAGGCGTTTCCTTTTCCTTCAGAAATATAAGAATGTAAGATATTGTTTTTTTTTTAATTCCGAAATGTTTACCTAGGACAAATACAACTTCGTTTGATGATAATGGAAAGAGAAGTGGAAAGAGAAGTTACAAAACTTCAAAAATAGATTTTTTCCTTTTCAAATTCGATTTTTTTTTTCTGGCCCTGCCGAATAAAATTTTGAAAAGTTGTGAGTTTTAATTAAACTTGATGCGCTTATGTATATATTAAAAAAATAACAATGACTACATTAGTTAACAGCTGAGAAAACGGATTCATTAACAGCTGAGAAAATGGAACATAAATAACAATGGGCACCACCCCCCTTAAAGCGTTTCGACTAGTGCAAGGGGTCGCGAGTTCGAATCTCGCTCTGATCTTTGCGGTAACCTTTTTTTTTTTCTGTGGCCGTAATGATGATAAGGAGGAAGATTTGGCTCTGCAGAGTGGCCTGACAAACAACAAATTACTTAGGCTATATCTTCTAAGCTTTTTTGATTAAAATAATCTTTTTATCTCTGTGTGATTTTATTATTTTATGTTAGTTTTTATTGTAATTTAATGTTTTTGGGATTCGTAAAATCATTATATTTTCTAAGTTTTTCCTCATTAACGCGGTTAGTTATCTTACACATCAATACAGAATTACAGACTTATATACTGAAAATTATCTTTTCACATCAATGGAGTGAAATTAAAATAAAAATCATAATGCTAAGCCGCAGTTATCAATTTTTTTCTCAAAGTTGTTTCGCTTTCCCGTACATACATATACTGTAATCGCCAAAATTTAATTATAGTATAGGAAAGCAGAGAGTAGAAAAGAGTGCGCCGCTTTAAAATAGAAACAGACATATAACCGTGCCTCCCACCACATGCCTAACGCCCAATATTGTTTCAACGTTGGCATCGGCACGTATTGCAAGGTCATTTAATGCATAGCATAAGGATCCCTATACTAAAATTTGTCGACTACGGTATGATCCGGCCGTAGTAATAACAAAAATCCTTGGTGTGGTAAATAAAGTTGAAATAAAATTTTTAATTTTTTGAAATATTTTGAAAACTATCTATTTGCATGCCCTTGTAAGCAATATAAGCTTTACAATATGCAAACGCAAAACCAATAACGTTATTTTTAAAATCTAGTATTCCTTTGAATTATAATAAAATTTAAAATATTTAAGCTTTTTTTAAATTTAAATTAAGTTTAAATTTACATTAAGTAAAGTAAAGTAAAGTAAACTTTATTTCCAAAAGACCACAAAACTACAAAGGTATTAGGAAACGTCAGAAAAGAAAGCAAAATAAAATTTAATCTTAATAATAATAACACTAATCATAATATCTGAATAAATAAATGACAAAATTGAAAAAGTGATAAAAAAAAATGATAACAATGGCAATAATAATAATTAAGAAAATTAATTAAGTTAAATTAAAGTAAAAGTAGTAATACCGACAGTAAATTATCGTAGAGACAATAATGACAATGAATGGTAACAGCGATCATAAAGATCATTAGGACACCAATGAAGAAATGAATGAAATTAATTAAGAGATTATTAATAATAATTAAAAAAAAAAAAGGAAATGTAGTGGTAATAATAATAATAATAATTAATAATAATGATGATAATAATGAAAACACTAATGATAATGACAAAGTGATAATAATAGTAATAATGGCAATAATGATAACAATAGAATAAAGTATATATAAAATAATAGTAATACCGATAGTAAATTATCGTACTGATAATAATGACAACAGTAACAGCGATCATAAGGATCATAAAGACACTCTGAAGGAAATTAAATTACTTTTGTAACAGATTTTTAATAAAAAAGAAAAGAATTAAATGTAATAGCAATAGTAATAATAATAATAATAATAGTAGTCATATTTATTTGTTTTTGATAAGAATACTGGCCACATAGTAAATAAAAGTCCAGATTAATTAGTATGTTTTGAAAATAGTAATTGCTGTTAAAAAAAAAAATTAAGGCTGACGAAATATTAAAGAAAAATAACTAGTAGAGTATTAACAAATTCCCAAAATTTTTGATTTGATAACGCTTCTTCTGCTCACTGACTGAAAACTTTGCTTTGTATCCAGTACTCTTCTTTAGATGTAATCTCAAACGATCTTTTGTGCTTCAAAAAAACATTAAATTCTTTGATTTATAAAGGAAATTAAAAGGAAATTTTTAGAAAATATACCCCTAAAAAAAAACGGCTAGCCGTTGTCGGGTTAATTTGCAGCCAAATATACATGGTGCGAAAATTCTCCATAAGAATGAACTATCAATTTATCAGTGATAGTAGTAATGGATTCTAAATTATTTTATTCTACTGATAAAAAAATGTATTAAACGATCTCAGTACATTTGTGCCTAAAGTGTAATTTAAATTAACTAGAAATTGTTCGGAGTATGTTAACCCTTTTTTACCCTTTACTATTAATACAAAATCGATTAGCTATTTATACATGCAATATTCGTTGCTTATGCTGCGGTTATATTATCATAATTCAGTATTTAATTTATCCAATATTAATGCTTTATGTGCTTACAGACGAAGAGAAACCAATAACCAAATTGTGCAAATAGGGTTCTGTTTAGATTTCTGTGATGAAAAAGTTGCAAAATAATAAAAAAGCAATATCTGCTTTAAAAAAATATACAGGGTGTCCCACCGAACTGGGTCACTAGGTTTTTTTTTAACTTCTAGCAGGAATTTGATTTTGAAACTTGCAGTGTGGTTATGGCCCATTGTGGTGTATTTAAGGAAACTATTTTCAACTTTATAGCACTTTCGGCATACAGGGTGTCGATGTCAACTTTCTTATTTTAAATGGAATGGTACAATTTTTATCGGTACAATGAATGCATCGAGTCATTTGCGATTAGTTTACATGAGGGTTCCCTATCCCTAAACTCAACCGTTTTTGCGATATTTGCAATTTTGTTGATTTTTTGACGTTTGCACTGTTTCAAGTGAAATTAAATAGCTGATGAGCTATCAGATATTTAGTGGTTCCATTAATGTCGATGTAAGTACAAAGACGTAGGTAGAAAGTGTTATGGCAATAATGAACGAATCACATACAGGGTGTTCAAAAACGCATCTCCAATGTGGATACCTTTAAACCAACGAAACTTTTTTATTTCAAATGGAACATGGTATTTTTTACTACAGCATTGAATACAGCGTAAAATTCTACATCGATCAACATTAGGGTTTGGTATACCTATTTTTGATAGTTCTTGAGATATTAGCATTTATGCCTAAATTTTTTTTTTTTTTCCTAAAAACACTCTGTATATTATATTTTAGAATGATGCGTTATCTTTTTTTGCATTGTTAGCTTGAGTTATTTATCATTGGAAGTTTTCCAATTATTAGCAGATTTTATGTAATTGAAATTATAAAATATTAATAAGCCATAATTATCATGCGACAGCAAATTACATGTTAATATTTTTGCCTGCTTATTAAATACATCGAAAATAAGTCAAATTAGAAAAAACTAAGAAGCTATTATCCTGAAAGAATATTTATATTGGATATTTTCGAAGACTTTTAATAGTTTGTTCCTGATTTATGTTATCTCTCTGTATCGATTAATACCTAGTTTAATACAAAAAGCCAAGAGACTGCATTGTTTTCGGAGACTCCATGTCAGATGGCTCCCCTACAAAGAAAATACCTGGTCTAGTAAGTGAACAATTTTTGAAATATTATGGGTGTGTTTAGGATATCTGCTTTAATTTCGCTTTGTATTTTATTTTTTTGAGGTTTTTATTCATTGCAAATAAGTGTAGGTATTTAATCATTGTTATATTCTTCATGAATGTAGAAGTTTAAAATGTTATTTGTATATGTAACTTTCAATGTTTTTCTTATTTCTTTCGATTCACAATATTTTACTTGTTAGAAGAAAATGTGTGAAGGAGTTGACAGCATTAGGACTTACTATAAAAGATATGACTTGTTAATAGTGCATAGGTTTATCACTGCGCAATTTGGCAAATTACCAACAATGGATATCACTTATTTGTTAGCACATATCATGGACTACTAATATCTAATAATTAATATACTGTAACGAGCGCCAACTTTTCAACTGGCGGTTCCGATAGGCGTCCCTAGATGGCGCTAGCATAGCGGAAGAAGAACTACCTACGACGAATAACAGAGGGCAGCACCGGGTCGAAGATTCGAGAATATTCTCCAGAATCTTCGAGGACGTTCTAGAAGGGTCTCGAACAATCTGGACGTTCGCGCCAGCTATAAATAACGCGTCGGGTTGGCCAGGAGGCAGTCAATCGATACGAGTTCGATAGTGCGGTCGCGATTGAATTAGTACATGTAATATAAATATCGTTTACATAAATAAAGACATTAGTGGTTAAGTGATATAGTTAATAAGCATTTTTAATAGATTTTAATTACCGTAATAGTGTTAATAGAATAAGTGAATTTAAATATATCGCCTGTGTGTTTTTCTAAAACCCCGACAACGTTTTAAGAACCGAAAAACGTTACAATTGGTGTCAGGTGTGAAGCAATCGGTCAAAGGACCTGCTCGCGTCCGTGTTCTAGGGAGTCACGAGGAAGAAGAGCCATTAGAAGGAATTATGACGAAATTAAACGAAATGATGACGAAAAATATGACGGAATTGATGACGAAAATAGATCCGTGCAAACTAGGCAACCAGGAAGACGATGCTGGAATTGTGGAAGGATGGGGCACGTACGTAGTCGGTGTCCCGATCCACGAAAACCAAAGCCGACGGAAAACTAAAATGGGCCGACGGGAAGGGGCGATCGTCGACCTATGTAGCTGATGCCCCAGTAACACCAGTGATTGTTGCTTCAGTGGGATGTAGACCTAGCAGCCTCGTCGTGCATGGGCATGTAAATGGGAAACCGAGAGATTTACTGCTAGATACTGGTGCAACAATGACAATTCTTCGGCCGGAAGCAGTGGGAAGGAAGAACCGGATATATCCAACCAGGTGGACGCTACGTACGGCAACTGGGCAATCAGTCAACGTGTTGGGGGAGACGACGGCCCACTTCCGTATTGGTGATACTGCATGCCAGTATCGTGTAGTAGTTGCAGAGATAGAACAAGACGTAATCCTCGGAATGGATATAATGACAGAATTTGGTTTTAAACTGGACTTGCAAGCAGGAGTGTTGAAGGTTGGCAAAGAAGAAGTTATTCTTAACCATAGCAAGAATATGTCGGCCTGCGTAGTGTTGGCAGAAGAAGTAACTGTGGCGAGCCGCAGTGAAACCATTGTGAAAGCGAGCGTGAGTGGAGATATTCCCAAAGGGCAAGTTTTAATGCTGGAACCGGGAGCGATTAGCGGTCAAGGTCGTGAATACTGGTTGCTAAGGCAGTGATACAAGCTGGAGAAAAATTCCCGTCCGACTGATGAACGTCAATAGTTATCCAGTAAAGCTGAGGAAGGGCGTACCTTTGGGAAGTTGTGCTAGTGTGTCGTCGATTGTCAACAAAGAGGATGGCGTAACAACAACTCCAGGTCCGCTTCCTAGATGGTTGAATAACTTCATTGACTTGTCTTGCAAGGATTTGACAACACAACAACGCCATACGTGAAACAGCTGGCTTGGACGCTACCAAGATCTTTTCCAAGCAGAAGACCGGAACACGAGGGGCAGGACTAATGTTGTACGACATCGAATAGACACTGGAGATGCCCAGCCGATCCGCCAAGCCCCAGAAGATTGCCATTGGCGAACGAGCCGAAGCAGAACAAATTATACAGGATATGGAGCAGGATGGCGTAATTGAACCATCGAACAGTCCATGGGCTTCTCCAGTGGTACTGGTGAAGAAGAAGATGGTTCAACTAGGTTCTGCGTGGATTATCGACAACTAAATAATGTAACCAAGAAGGACAGTTATCCTTTGCCCAGAATCGATGACACTTTAGATACCCTAGGTGGGTGTAAGGTATTTTCGACCCTCGACCTGAAGAGTGGTTATTGGCAAGTCGAAGTAGAGGCAAAGGATAAGGAGAAGACGGCGTTTACGATCGGGACAGGATTGTGGCAATTTACGTCATGCCATTTGGGTTATGTAATGCTCCCGCGACTTTTGAAAGATTGATGGAAAACGTACTGAGAGGACTATCCTGGGAAACTTGCTTGGTATACCTCGACGATATAATTGTCTTAGGAAAATCTTTTGAGGACATTTGAAAATTTGGAGCAAGTATTTCAGCGATTGAAAGGAGCGAATTTGAAGCTTAACCCAAAAAGTGCAACCTGTTCCAGAAGCAAGTGCACTACCTCGGCCACGTAGTATCAGAGGATGGAGTGTCGGTTGACCCAGGGAAGATAGAAGCGGTCAAGTCTTGGCGGTTCCGAAGGACAGCATGAAATAAGAAGTTTTCTTGGCTATGCACTTATTACGACGATTCGTTCCTGATTTGCTAACATCGCCAAGCCTCTCACGAGACTAACTGAAGAGGGCAGAGACTACGTCTGGGAGAAGAGCTGCCAGGATGCCTTTGAAGAATTGAAACAGATGCTGACCACTGCGCCCATCTTGTGCTATCCAGAGGCTGAAGGAAAATTCATTTTGGATACTGATGCCAGCAACGTGGGCATCGGAGGCGTGTTGTCCCAAGTTCAAGATGGCCACGAAAAAGTACTCGGCTACTTCAGCAAAGTGCTGTCGAAACCGGAACGCAACTATTGTGTGACCAGGAGAGAGCTGTTGGCCGTAGTTAAGTCTATAGAGCACTTTCATAAATATCTCTATGGCAGGAAGTTCTTGTTAAGAACCGACCATGCGGCATTGATGTGTTGCTACGCTTCAGAATCCGAAGAGGTTGCCAGATGGATAGAGCGTCTTGAAGAGTATGACTTTGATTCGGAACATCGCCTGGAACCAGTCATCGAAACGCTGACGCACTATCGAGGAGACCCTGTTCCAAGGATTGTACGCACTGCTGTCGTGCCGAAGAGAAAAATGAAGCAACCTGCTTGAGGACTACTGTCATAGATGATAGATGGACTGAAGACCAAATGCGAGCTGACCAGGAGTCTGACGAAGTTTTGAAGCGTGTGATGGAGTGGAAGATGCAAGAAGCGCGGCCTAACTGGGAACGGTAGCACCATATTCGCGAGAGCTAAATCGTATTGGGCTCAGTGGGGCTCTTTGGTAATGGAAAATGGTCTTCTCAGACGAGTGTTAGAAGACGAAGCTGGGACCAATAGCAGACTTCAGATTGTGGTTCCGAAAGCAAGAATTCCCGAAGTTTTAAAACTTCTTCATGATGGAACATCGGGAGGGCATCTTGGAGTCCGGAAGACTATAGAGAAGGTCAGAGAGCGATTCTATTGGGTTAATTGCAAGAATGACGTGAAAGACTGGTGCCGGAGATGTACAACTTGCGCCGCTGCCAATGGACCTTCCCAAAGGAAGAGGGCCCCTATGAGGCAATACAACGTTGGCAGTCCTTTGAAAGGATTGCGATTGATGTTGCCGGACCATTTCCCACGACGGAATTTGAAATAAATACATCTTGGTTGCAGTAGACTACTTCAGCAAATGGGTGGAAGCTTACGCATTACCAAATCAGGAAGCTGTTAACAGTGGCTGAGACTTTAGTTAAAGAACTTTTCAGTCGGTTTGGTGTGCCGCTTGAACTTCACTCCGACCAGGGACGGAATTTTGAATCGGCAGTGTTTCAAGAGGTGTGCAAAATATTGGGTATTCGCAAGACCCGAACAACTGCCTTGCACCCGCAATCAGATGGCATGGTGGAGCGCATGAACAGGACAGTTATCAAGTATCTATCAAAAGTTGTCGCAGACCACCAGCGAGATTGGGACCAGCAACTACATCTATTCTTGCTGGCTATAGAGCATCGGTCCACGAAAACCACTGGCCAAAGTCCATCTAGTGTGCTTTTTGACGAGAACTGCGCTTACCATGCGATCTTAAGTTCGGCTTTAAACCAAATGAAGAAGTAGTTGGAGATGACTATGTTTCGAACTTGCGGAGGCGAATGGATGATATTCACGATCGGGTGAGGGCGAATATCCATGAAGCAAGTGACCGCATGAAAGAACACTACGACATCAGAGCGAATGAAGGCGGATATCAGCCTGGAGACCTGGTCTGGCTGTTCAATCCTCAGCGACGTCGAGGCTTCTCACCTAAGCTGCAACGATCGTGGACGGCCCGTCCCACGAAGTGATAAAGCGAATTAATGACGTCATCTATCGCATCAGAAAGAAACCAAATGGTAAAGCAAGAGTGGTGCATTTTAATCGCCTAGCTCCTTATCTTGGGGACAATCAAGAGGACGAGCAGATGGTCCGAGTTTGTAGACTCCCGAAGAAGAACTCAGCTATGAGGAGTTCATGGACAAGTATGGGAATGGCCGCAAAGTGCGTCATGGTGTAACAACGGAGATTCAGGAGGATTTGTTTTTGGCTCCTGAAGGGTGCGCGTTAGCACATTGTGTTGCCCAAGATTTAAGAATGGGCAAGGGGATAGCTACCGTCTTCAAGAAGAAATTTGGTGGTGTCCAAGATCTCCGAAGCCAGAACCCTGAGGTGGGCAAGCTCTGCACTTGCCAGGAAAGAAACGGCCTTTATTCTACTTGGTGACCAAAGAAGCCTCAGTTGGCAAGCCAACCACGGACGATGTGGGACAGCCTGATAAGTTTAAGAGAGCAGCTGTTGGAGCTGAGATCAATAAGATCAGGGTGCCAAAAATAGGCTGTGGATTGGATGGCTTGGACTGGAGGGTCGTAAGAACATGCTCGAAGAAATTTTCCGATATACTGAATAGAGTTCCTAGTATGCAGCTACAACCCGCGGTCAGCAGAAGGGAGGCGACGGACGGTAGCGTGCTATTTCTTCCGGACCTCGTCGTGTAGGAATGGAGAGAACTGTTCGTATCTTCATGGAGGTGATAGTTCCTGTTCCGGGACGGAACAGATCTAAGGAGGGAGCAGTGTAACGAGCGCCAACTTTTCAACTGGCGGTTCCGATAGGCGTCCCTAGATGGCGCTAGCATAGCGGAAGAAGAACTACCTACGACGAATAACAGAGGGCAGCACCGGGTCGAAGATTCGAGAATATTCTCCAGAATCTTCGAGGACGTTCTAGAAGGGTCTCGAACAATCTGGACGTTCGCGCCAGCTATAAATAACGCGTCGGGTTGGCCAGGAGGCAGTCAATCGATACGAGTTCGATAGTGCGGTCGCGATTGAATTAGTACATGTAATATAAATATCGTTTACATAAATAAAGACATTAGTGGTTAAGTGATATAGTTAATAAGCATTTTTAATAGATTTTAATTACCGTAATAGTGTTAATAGAATAAGTGAATTTAAATATATCGCCTGTGTGTTTTTCTAAAACCCCGACAACGTTTTAAGAACCGAAAAACGTTACAATACGTTCTCTATGAGTAAAAGACATTATTAGTAAGAAACGTTAGATATCTGAAATTTAAATATTTAGATAGGTTAGGCAAATAGTGTACAGAGTGTTTTGTAGAAAAAAAACTCATTTTATTTGGTTGAAACTTAGAATTTAGGCATGTTTTTAGCAATTTTTTGCAAGAAATGCTAATACTTCAAAAACTATTAAGAATAAGCATACCAAACCCTAATATCAATCGATGTAGAATTTTGGGGTGCATTCAATGCTCTAGTAAAAAATACCATGTTCCATTTGAAAAAAAAACTTTCGTTAGCTTAAAGGTATCCACACTGGAGGCGCGTTTTTGAACACCCTGTATGTGATTCAGTGATTATTGCTATAACACCACTAAATATCTGATACCTCATCAGCTACTTAATTTTATTTGAAACAGTGCAAACGTCAAAAATTTAACAAAATTGCAAATATCTCAAAAACGGTTGAGTTTAGGGATAGGGAAACTTCACATAAACTAATTGCAAATGACTCGCCAAATTCATTAGGCTGATAAAAAGTATACCATTCCATTTAAAATAAGAAAGTTGATCAACACCTTGTACATCGAAGTGTTATAAAGTTGAAAATATTTTCTTCAAATAGATCACAGTAGGCCATGTCTACACTGCAAGTTTAAAATCAAATTTCTACTAGAAGTTCAAAAAGATCGAATGTCCCAGTTCGGTGGGATACCCTGTATAATGATAATATAAACGGCCAACAAATCCTTGTTTTAAAATTTTCTTTAGTTTCAGTATAGTGGGATATTCTTTATGCGTTCATACAATACATACCTATACTAAAAGGAACATCTCAACAAGGACGGGCAAACAGGATTGATCTCAGGGGGGGAAATGCGTGACCTTCAGTGCGCTTATTAACCGCTATTGGGTAGAACCAACTCAAACAAAATGGCGATTACGTGCGCACAATCAAAATTTACTACTTATCTGGTTGACATGTTTCTTTTTTCGTAGCTGTTACTCACTTGAATGTACGTTTATAGGTTATAAAAATCCCGAAAATAGTTGTTTAGAAAGAAGAACTGTTTTAAACTCCAAAAAGGTGGCGACTTCGCGAAGTTAAAATTTGCTAGCTGTCCGTTCTTCCTTACATGTTACTTGCCTATACCTATGTTAAAATTAAATAACTAAACAAAATATTATTTGTATATTTAACGGGATTTATTTGAGAGTAAAATGTCAGGAGAAATATAAAATTTCATTTCTTCCCATTTGGTGCTTTCATTATTTGAGTTACCTTCGCTACTACTGGTTGTATTTATATATACCTATCTGCCCTGATCCATTTTTTGTTTATCGTAGTTTCTCTTTTATTCCTTAAGTTTTTTGAGCTCTGAGGCTAATTACAAATTGAAATAACTCATCTGCAAATTGTAAACTAAAACTGCAATAAATACAGTTCCATGTAAATCTTCACAAATAATATTATTAGTAATCTTTGGACTTGTTTCTTTGACTATTTCTTATCCGTAACGATATAATAGTACACAGTACCAAAAACAGACGTCAACAAACAATAACAAAATTAGGCATAAATGAATTTGAATTGAATAGAAGCATCTACTAAACTAAATTTGGAGTTACTTCCAAGAAATTAATATACGCAAATGTTTCATAAAATTCCTTTGTCCTTTATATATGTTAAGAAAATGTAATTATGCTTTACTAAACAATCATAATTTCCTTCTCTACTCTTATTTTAGTTGTGATTAAGCCGAAGCAGTTGGTCTTGGTGTACAAAAGACAGTATCGCTACCTGGTCGTCGTCAGGAGACATTAGATCTGCAGCGCACTGTACATTTATTTGATCTTTATAGCGAATTCTTTCCTATGAATCCATCCCTTAAATTCCGCCAATCAATGTCAAGTTTTCAAGCCATCATTTCGTCGCGAAAGTCAACGTAACCACAAAGATAATGGGTTGTTTATCAAATTCGAACCACTTTCAAATCCCAATGTATACATTTTCTTTCAACACTGAATTTGGTTTGCAAATTTAATATTGAAATTTTGCTGATTTGCATATTTGACGTATTTTACACGTATCCATCCTAACAAACCTCCTACATGCGTAAGTCGGTACTAGCCAAACCTTCGCGTGTCCAAATGATGCGAAAGTTTTGGCTTTATACCACGACATTAGATCTGTCGAGCAGTATACCCATAATAATACCCCCTTTTCTATCATGCTGAGCTCTTCAATATACATTCGATTTCTTTTAGCCATCTTAATTTATTACAGATGTAAATGTAATGTAATAACAAATTCCTTGCAAGTTAGTTTCGCAAAAAAAAAAGATGATGGTATCAGGATTATTCATGCGAAAGCAAGTATAATTGATAATATTCATGTACTTTATAGATATTGCGAATCATTCGTTAAAACTTTACGTTTATTTCGTAAAAATTTTGCATTGTAACGAGCAGTATTCGTTCATTTAGAAATTGACAGAGTTATCCCATTTTCACAAATTGTAATCGATACGCACGCATAATTGAATGTCAAGGTTCATTATTTTCCACTGGTCTATGAAATATAAAGGGACAATCAGGTCACATCACTGATGCCACACAGGTGCGTCGTAGGTGACTAATTACCCTCTTTAAAATATTGGCATTGCAAATATCTTATGTTACAATTCTGTGGAATAACTGCTGTACAAGGTGTTCCATTTCGTTTAGTTCACGCTTTGGGAGCAAAAACATTTGCGTAAAGAAAGGAGACCTAATTTAATGGGAAAGAAAACTCTAGCTGTTTCACATCACTTTTCCATTATCTTTGGCTCACTATCTATTAGTCACATTAATGCTATAAATATCAATAACAAAACTCTATCTGAAAAGTTCATCTTCCGAAAACACTTTTTTTTTTAAACAAAAGTTAATAGTAACTGCCTTATTTTAATTGTAACTATTTTTTCTCTTGTTAGTGGATACCGCATATTGTTTAAGGCAATTTATATTATTGTTATCCAGGTGTAAGCTCAACAGTTTTTCAGATATTCACAATTTTATAGAAGTTACATTTTGATCTATTTAAAAAATGTGTACAATTCACACCATACTTTTACAGGAAGTTTATAAATTGGCCATCAAATTAGCTATCTTGGTTCAAAGTAATTTACTTCAATTATAATAAATAAAAATATTTATAAATGACTCTTCAGATGAGGTTTTTTTATTATTATTATTTATTTTCTTATTGCATTAATCTAGTTGCAATAGATTGAGAGGAAAATATAGCAAAAAAGAGACGTGAAATACATTCAATCTTTGCAGCTAAGCAGACTTAAGCTATTACTTTTGCTATTTTTGGGCATACAGGTACACAGAATACTTGCATAAAAATACTTGCATTTTGTTGATGTCATTTATTTTACCAGAAATGCTTGACCAGAAGTGCTAATACAGAATTTTGAACTTATTACGTAAAGCCTCCAAAAATATTTATTCAATTATATTTATTCGACCATGAGGTAGGTTTTATATGAACAACTACAACATTCTAAAATGTATTAGTGTAAAATGATTCATAACATCCTTAAAGATAACGATATATATATATATCATATCTAAATAAACAATTGATTATCTACTTCAATAAGGAAGTGTATAATATTCCAACCCTTGTTACACCTCTTATAATAAAATTATAATTACAAGTCCCAGGAAATATTGGTTTTACTAAAAAAAATATCTGTATTACATTACAACAAAAAAACTGCAAGCATTTGAAGTTATATTAGGCAAATACACAGTTTGTGTATGTTGCAATATGTGAATCATATAAAATATATCATGCAACAACATAAAAAATTAATTAAAATTATTGAATAATTTTACAAATGAAACATTTACTCTAATCTCAGAAAACATTTTACTCAGATGATCAGAAAATACTATCAAATACGTACAACCAACATATATCTCTGTAAACATAATATATTTACCTTAGATAAATTATCACTAGTTGTATCCCTTTTTTCTAATACACTTCCTTCGTGTTCACTTTTTTCAGTTTCAATCTTTTTCTTGCTTTCTTCGATATCAGATATTAAACGCTCAAGATATTCAACATAAACTTCTTCTTTCTCTAATTCTTCTTTCAATGTTTTTACTTTCTGCTTATGTTTTGCTAAATTTGCCCGTACATCTTCCTCCCAACGAGCGGGCAAATCGCTTTGGGGAAACCGTTGAAGCCACACTTGTTGGAAATCTCCGAACACACTCATTTTTTGATGCGAAAACTATTACTACTTGTACATGATTATGTATAAAATACCATCATATATCGCACAGCTACTTTGTAAACAGCTAAAAGAAAGAATACTTTTGACAGCACTTATGTTTGGTTGAGAGTTGACAAGGAGCGGTTATCAACAAACCGCCTACGAAAACACCAAAGATCGTTTTACCTAGCGCACAAGATATCCAATCCGAAGCATAGGCGGGTCGATATATATTATTTAAAATAGCACTCATATTACTCAGAATACGATTTAAAAACTAAGATGAATTCAAAAGTAATCGTTAATAATAGAATCCATAAATTAATTTTAATATTGGTATAATGTATAATCCCTAATAGCCAAATTTAAATTTTCCGCCACTATTTTCAGTGAATTCAACGTAAAGGCATTAAACTAACTATTAATGTAGTACAAAATGGTGGGTAATTTTCTGTTTTAACGTTGACGTTATTAAGAATAATTGCGGGAAATTTAAATTTGGCTATTAGGGATGTTGGTTATTCAGATGATTGAACGAGTGTTCAGGCGGTGATAATATCAGGACATTCAGTTTTAAATTGTAAAAGATATTAAAAAATTAACAAGATGAATTACAGTCAATCAACAAATTTTTCAAACGAGAAGATAAGGCGTTTTTCGCGACACAGCGCTAGGAAAGTTCTGCGTCGCGACAAATGCGCTTCAAGTACTACGTCAAATATTGAACTGTTTCAGGCCACACGTTTCAAAGTGAGGGATTGCGCAGGCAATTAACACTTACATTTTGCCAGGAGGGTAGTGTGGCCAATCTTTAGTGATATTTTTGCTTGCCTAGGCAGGAAAACGGTAGTTTTCATGCTGCTTTGAAGTACTACAAAATGAGTGCTTCTGAACGGAGGCGCAAAAAATAATTTTGTAGAAGCGGGTACTGCGCCGCAAATTAGACACTTATTAATGTTATTAATCAGCACTTTATGAATAACATCTCAGATCGGATGCAAATAAAAGGCCAAAATGTATTATTTTCAGTCAACGTATTACGCAAACACTTAAATATCGTACAAATATCTAAATAATTACTCCACGACCTTAAGAAAATATATTTTTGTGATCGATGCGTCGATCATTTAAAATACGTAGGTTTCATTAATTTTCTATTTCAACATGACACTTCATTAGAATAAGCGGGTTGAAGGTCACGAATTTTTGCCCCGTCAAAACAAAAATGCTGAGTCTCTTTTTTTTTAATTAAAGCCAATAGCTGTGCTAATCCGTGGCCAGTTCATGGCTAATCCCATCCAATAGCTTTGCGAGGACGAGCTCTGCCAAACCAGGCCAAACACTGCCAAGCTCGGTTCCTGTCAAAACTCAAAACAGTTCTATTATTGGATAGTTTTCGAGATTTTTATAGCGTATAAAAAACGCTAATTCATTCGATAAGTTGTGGCACAGAATAAGGAGATATCGAAGATATGTTAGAGAGATCCCAAAATTTAATTTTCCCGCCACTATTTCTAGTGAATTCAACGTAAAGGCATTAAAATAACTGTTAATGTAATACAAAATGGTAGGTAATTTTATGTTTCAAAGTTGAAGTTACTAAGAATAATTGCGGGCAATTTAAATTTGGCTATGTGGGATATAACATGGATGATACAGCCTGTGCCTGTGATACAAGGAGCATGTCAACGCGTCAACAATTTTTTTTGCGCGAACAATTTAAAATACTTTTATTAGTATATATTGAAATCAGTTTTACGTATGCTATATTATTAATTACTTGACAATCAAAATAGAAAGCTGCAAGTAAGCAAAAACCTTAATGTCCTTAATTTATTTAAATGTTATGTGGGATTACATAAATTAAGAAAATAGTTACCGTCTGCTTTAAATTTTTATTAAACAGTTTGCTATGTTTTTGAAGTTCAAGGTTAAGCAAGGTTTACTAATGCAGTCCAAAGTGTTATCAGGTATTATCTTTGTGATTTTATTATTTGTCTCTATTGACAACTGCTGCAGGTGGCAACCAGTACTACAACTATGTCATAACTATGTCATCGCTGCGACTCGCGATTAGTGGCAAGTGGCAACGTTGTTTAGCATTCATGTTAATTGTAAGGATTATCAATAATAGGTGAATTGGAGTATTGAGTTTAAATGCCGTCTGTATACTTGCCCTAGAATATTCCAGCAAATTAATCATTTAGAAAAATGTGTGATCTGTTGGGGGTATCTAATGAATGGGATGAATTAGCCAGTGACTTCAAGGAGTTAGAGGTTAGAAAATTATTTTGTTTTAATTTATATACTCCCTTGAATTCTTGATCAGGTCACTAATAGAACATACCAAGAAAAATTAGAAGAACTTGATGTGTTACAGAAGAAATGTGCAAAACATATAGCCCACCAACGTTATCGTTTGGGGATAATCTCGAGAAATTTAAAAGAGTAATTTAATAGGATCAATAATCTTAATATATATTTCAATTAATTTTTATTTTAGACTGAAAAAGAAAGAAACTGATAAACCAAATATTGAACATTTAGAAAATAAGATACTAAAAAGGAATGCACATTTGTATGAAATTGAACAAACTTTGCCCAAAGAAAATGGGATATACTTGAAAATCATATTAGGGAATGTAAATGTTTCTATTCTCAATAAAGAACAAAAGTAAGTATTTTTTGTAGTACTTTAGCAAATATAACTGTTACATAATTTATTCTTTTGTATGTATATTGGATATAAAATGTTTACCTTGGTAATAGCTAAACTTAGCAACTTAATTCTTATAAGCTATTAATCTAATCAGACCTATTCATAAAACTCTAAATGAAATGATAAAATATTGTGGTATCATTTTTAATAATTTTTATAAGATATTTATGAAACAAGCTAATGAATTCAGATTAATTTTGTATAAAGTTTGGAATAATAGATTGAATGATCTAGATTAGACCATAGTGAAATAGTAGATAGGATGTCCCACCAAGCTGTTTATTACAATGTTTATTTTAAAAAGCGATAAAAACGAGTGCATAAAAAAGTGAATTTCGTCTGCATGAAACTTCAAACTTTGAGATTGTTTAGGTAATTTTATTATATTATACATGAGGTATACCAAACCTTAATAACTGCCACACTTAATGTATAATTTTGCATTACACTTATTGGTGTAATAAAGAGCCAAGTTTTATTTGGAAAAAAAATGGTAGTTTAAACATACATATTCCAGACGCTGTTTAACATCCTGTATACGATTTAGTAATAGTTACTAGAATATTTAACACCTATATCACCTACCATTACGACATGGGTTATAATTTGTGGAATGTGATTGTTTATTGCAAAACAAATAAGAAATGAAATACTTAAAAAAATTAAAAACGTATTAGTTCAGGTATAATGAAAAATAATGGATGAAGAAGTAGATTTTTATTTAATGGAAAATAATTTTTTAGTCAGTTTAAACTACGGCCAATACAGACCGCTGTAATAGTGCATCAGGCTTCCATTCCTTTACCTATTAAGTTAGGAATCACGATATAAATAATACGGTATGCTCGTTTTGAATCTCAAATTCGTCAAGGCCGGTCAGCTGACGTCATTAAGGAGCGTATCGAAAACAATAAAATACATGTATGGTAAATAGCAAAATGTTAAAATCCAAATTATTCACAACTACCAATTAATGTAATTCAAATGCAGCTTTGCTTTAAAAAGGCCCGTTTTAAGTTGAAATTTACTTTATCTCTCTTGTCGCCATCTAGTAGCGCTCATGTTTATTTCTACAACTGTAGCGAATTTCGTGTGTTTACAAAGTGTTTTCGTGGCTTTTCTAGAAAAGTGAATCGTGAAAACACCTTAATGCTTTTAAAATATGTTCCGTAACCCCGTCCGGATTTTCTAAACTTACCTTTCGCATTTACAAAACCCTCACGGTCGAAATCGATTTTAATATAATAAGTGGCGCTATTTATGCTCCTATGTGACGTAACTTTCATATGCGCGTGAGCAGACCGTATTATTTGTACCGTGGTTAAGAATATTATTCATATGCCAACTTATGGCGATGGCGCACTTTCGATTGTACCGGAAGTAGATACCAACTCTATTATTTACGAAATGTATCTTATTGAGCTTTTGGATCCCTTGTTAAATTTAAATGTCATTTTGTTAGGTATGCATTGGATCACATGGTTTCTGGTTTACATGACGCTTTTAAGAAAAATTATATTTGCGGATTCTTGGAAATTTGAAAAATAAATAGATTGGAAATGTACTTCCTAATTCTTGCGATTATTAATCGCTCGACTGTTCCGGCCGGTCAATCCTTGTTCTCCCCACAATGTGCGGTCGGTAAAACATATATTTAAAAATGATATTATAATTACACTGATTGTTAGTTCTTTTCTAATCCATTGACTATTATGAGTCATGTTGTGGCCTGAAGAAGACACTTAAAATGTCACACAACATGCAAAGCTAAGAAAGCTGTTTCTAAGATTTATTACGACAGCACTTTGCATTGCCTGCACTGTAAAACCATTACAGGTCAGCATCTGTCACAGAAATTTATCTTTAGGTTCCTGCAATCTCCTGGATTATACTCTAAGGCTATAGTAGTGCGGTGTACTCTAGCTTAATATTAATATTGTAATTATAATTGTTAATATTTGCTTCTGCAAATAGCGTGCCTCTAAAAATCTAACCTCCGCAGACTTTAAATACAAATCCTTACCGAAAAATTCTAATAAACCGGTTAATGGGACATTCAGTATAATTGAACCAGTGAGTTTGAAAAGGAAACATGTCTTATGGCATAAATATAGAACATGTTCTCTTTTCCAACTCTCCAATTCAATTGATATAACTTACACGTTTCTCAGATCTGTTATGTATTTGTTTAGTGATTTGTCTGTAAGAGAAAGATGTTTTTCAGGTTCAAGTATAAAGATGAATATGAAAAATTTAAGTTGGTTCTAAGCATTATAGGATTTATATTTTCTATGCTGAATCTGACTGTCAGGTTTAGGTAAAACGTAATAAGTTACTAATTTTCTTTAATTAAACTGACTTTATTTTATTAATAGGGCATTAGAGCTAAGCTATATATTTTTATTAGTATGGTACTATTGCACACTAACGATACGAGAAAGCATTCTAAAAGTAAATGGATCAAGAATCAAGGGCTGGTGGAGGGCACATCATTTCCTTTCAACAGTTGCGGCGGGTATTTTACTAATATGGCCAGATCAAGAGACATGGTCAGAATTTAGGAATCAGTTTATGTGGTTTAATGCATATATTAGTAAGTTCGCTTGAATTATTTTTTAATTTTTATGTATAAACACTTCTTACTAGTGCTAGAACCGTCTGGGTTTTTAATTTGTTAATAATTTCAGCTCTAGATTCTTAAAAATCGTAGAATATTGTAGTATTGCTAATTCTTGATGTAAAAATCTGAACATTTCATAAATATTTAGCGCATTTCTTAATACATATTTTGAATAAAAATGAAGTGAACATACTTTCAGGTGTAGTACAATATTTACAATTCAGATACCAAAGAGGAGTACTATATAGACTTAAAGCTTTGGGAGAAAGGCATAATATGGATATAACAATAGAAGGTTTTCATTCATGGATGTGGAGGGGTTTAAGTTTTCTTTTACCATTCTTATTTGCTGGTTATGTGTTTCAATTGTATAACGCATATGCGTTGTATCAGCTTAGTTACTATCCTTCATCTACATGGCATGTAAGTTTTATTGAGCCTACAGAAAATAACACTTAACTTGGATTTACTTAGAAACCAAACTATTAACCTATCAATCAATATAAAACTTTATTAAATTTATCATTGTTCCAGATAATTGTACTAAGTATTATGTTTTTCATCCTATTTACTGGAAATGTAACAACAACAGTCATGGTCATCCCTGATAAATTAAAGGAGAAAGTAAAGTTGCAATACCGGTTGATGAGTCAAGGTATAACAAAACGAAGAAAATTTTTAGAGGTAAAATATAAAGAAAAACTTTCGTTTACTAGTAAACAAACCAATATCATATTTTTAGAAAGAGGAAGGACCGAAGAAGGATTAAATACGCACTTATGTGTACAAACAATAGATATATATGTGTAGCATGTTAAGTGTATGTAATTTTATACCAATTGCATTTTTTTGCATTTTGTGATTAAAGGGATTTATTTAATAAATGTAGGTGATTTGTATTGATATTTTATATATAATATAGAGCCAGATTTGTAATGCAACGCAGACTATTGAAATAACACCCTTTTGCCTAAACATTACCGCTGTCCATTCAGTCCCAATAGCGCTTGTGAGTTGCCTGGTTGTAGTCATCATCTAGATAAATCGTCGTCAAAAAAAAAACAATCAGGTTTAATAGTAAATTGAACATGCATTTAAGTGAATTTGAAAAGTACCTAGGTATATAAATATATATAATTATTATTTCACTGAACATTTGGAGGATTTTTTTTAGGTGGGTGCACTTGAGTTAAAAATTGATGTAGTAGTAAATGTGCCCAATTTGAGGTTGTGATCAAATCAATTGCTAACAAATATTGTATTATTTATCGCGATTTTTTATTTTGAAATACATATAAAATATTTTTTATATTACATTTATGTTTTTATGACCAGTGTGGTATCAATTAATATATCCTGGAAAAAATACGGCGAATCATGCTGTCAAGAGCTAAATCAACCTACTTACACTTAAGAAAAAACGTGTAGGCAGTTTTTTTTAATACGTAGGCAACACAAATTACAGTGAACGTAGGAGAATATCACCCCTCTCAACACAATCGCAATAAAGCGTATTTTGTGAGCATAAAAATTGTAAGCGATAGAATTATTATTTTAAGATACATCGGGAGAAAATGGTGATTTTCAAGAATTAACGTAATGATCTTCTAAACCAAGCCACTCAGGCAGAAAATCATAAGACACACATAAAATGTATACTATCAGAGTCTATTGAACATTTTAGTCTATTGTTATACACCATTTTGACGTCTGTTGGAAGAGAGGTCGGAGGGTCTGCATAGGGATCACGACGGGTAGAATTCTATTTTCGTGACGTCACTGAGATTTCTTGCTTTCTACGATAGAATTGGTATCACGTTGTATAGTATTCTACAATCGCTTTGGTCGTCGGAAACAATTCGTTTTTCTATAATCCGTTTAGAAAACATCGTCAAAATATCGATTGAAATTAGTTCTTTGCTCACTTTCTTGTCATTTTAATGAACCGGCACTCTTGTTTCTGATGTTTTGGTGCCTTGTTTTAAATTGTGAAATAAAAGAAAATGCTTACCACTTCAACAATATATAGCAGAAGAATTGGCTAAAGAAGAGAGATGAGAAATGCGAAGTGACAATGATCCCTTCACTCTTTCAAACACACATTTTAAAAATGTATACAGATTAACTAAGGATATGGTTAACATTTTAATTCTACGTTTAGATGCATTGGGGTACTAAAAGCTAAGATATTGTCCAGAAAGGCTGGCCAAATTATTATTGCATGAGTAACATTACAACAATATTTTTACCGAAAGTAGACTCGAATTTAGCGAAAATGTAATAGCAGAAAAATGCATGATATGGTTGAACCCCAAGTTTTACCTGAAGGACAAGGTCAAGAAGCTAGGAGAAATCTAATTGTACAATATTTCAATTAATTAATATTAATAGTAGCCTAGCTGATAGTCGAGTGGCTTGCATGCTTGACTATCAGTGCGAAGAGATTTGGCTCTGCGGGGCCATGACAAGCGAAAGCTTAGGCATTACAATCACTTAAAAAAAATTGCAATATAATGGTTTTAATTGGAACAGTATTTGGAGAATTGTATTTCAATTATTCTATGAAAACCAAACGAAAACTATGTGCTTATTTGAATTTATTTTAACTTTTGCTCAAGCAAGCTAATCAATCTCTCAAAATTTCCATTCATCGCAACTATATTATTGTTAATGCTATGAAGGGTCGAGAGAAGTTCATTGTTAGTATTTATAAAATCCTCTAATCATTGCCTCTTTCTTAAAGAAGGTGTGGAAACTTCAGGTGTAGTTGGGGTTTCTGTTGTGGGGTCTACTGCAGTTTCTTCTTTTTTATTTATATCTGAATAAATTAATATATCCTCTATACATACTTACAGCAGAGGTGAAAAAACTAATATATTTAATTGTATAATAGCTATTTCTTATATTTGGGAGGAATGATTGTATTTACTCCTATTAGTACAAAATAGGTACTAAATGGAATACAAAATTATGCAGAATGCAGTTTACAAGTTCGCACATTTGATGAACACATTTTATATTGCCCGGTTTCCCGCGTACTGGGCAGTATATTTTATCTTCGTCTTATTAGCAGTATTAAAAGAGACAGAGAATCGAAACGACACCCGAAACTTCTCGCTTCGTAGCGAGATGTAGACGATTTCGCGCGGGTTGTAAAGACGTGAGGGACGTCAAAGCAAGCGGTCGTGATTCCAAAATATCGTCTGTAAGCAAGCGTCCACAGTTGCTAAGCAACGTGACGTCATGAAAATAGAATTCTACCCGTCGTGATCCCACTGCTGATTGTGTGTGTGGGTTGCCAGGTTGAAATTAAGGGAATTTTAAGTTTTTATAGAAACAAACCCAGTAAACCAAATTCAAATTTCCCTCAATTATTTTCAGTAGCTTCAAGATTAAAGCACGAAATTACCTACGATTTTGTATTACATTAGTAGTTATTTGAATACCTTTAAGTTGAAGTTACTAAAAATAATTGCGGGAAATTTGAATTTGGTTTACTGGGAAGCGTACCTACTCATATGTAATGTATTTATTAATCCAGACAATTTCGTTGCTATTTAAGCATAAATTATAGATAAATATAACCTCATCGGCAAATATTCAAATAAATATCCAGGAAAAAGCATTAAGGTGGATTTTTATATGTATTCCTAAACTATTGATTTTATAATTTTCACAAAATGTCCATATAATAAAATGATTTGCCTTGATCGATCTAAATTGTAGTTTTCTGTATTTATAATATTTATATTAACCTCTCTGCGATTTATATTGTTCCATTTCACTTTATTCATCAATCAGTTTTAATAAAAAAGCAATAAAAGTTAGGATTACCCACAATTACTTACGATTTCATCTAGTTCACACGCTTTACAAATTCATATTTGATGTTTGCCGGTCATCCCCACTTTCCACTGGATGATCTCTAGCGTCGGCCATATTGCCCCAGCGAAAATATTTTCGCTAGAAAAGATGGCGAACCGCTAGCTCCAGCGCTGGATATCTAGCGTCGCGTTCAGGACGCCGCTCGATCTAGCGGAGCTCAGCGCTGGCAGCGCCGTAACTCCCTGAACGCACGGAATGTCTTACACATAGCATTAGCACAGTATAGTGTTTATCCAGTAGTGTCAAGAAAGGGAATATTTGTATCTGTTTTTGAAAGCTGCGCCAAGCAGGCAATAATGAAATGCGCCGTAAATCGCTGCGGCAATATGGCGTTATTTTGTATTTGTGCTGGCGTTTAACATATTCTATATTTATTTTTTTTTATATTTATTGATACTAAGGGCAATATACAATTGCTGTTTGTTGTACGGAATACAGCTCTAACTGTAACCTGTTCCATATCTGATTTACCTTCATTGTAAATTGTTAGGGTAAGTAAATTAGTCATTAAAACATTTAATATCTTAACAATTAGTTTTTGTTGTAGTGTTTCTTATTGTTACGTCTGTGTCTGGTGGCATTAAAAATTCTCCTGTTTCCAGTGACTGATTTCTTTTTTTAGTAAGTTGATTCTCTACAAGCACTGCGATAACCTCATTTTAACATAAGATTTTGTTGTAGCGTGGTTTTTTTTGTTACGTCTGCATTTGATTTGTAATAATAATAAATTCTATTGGTGCCCACCGACTCTTTACAGTGACTGGATCCTGTAAAATTGCTGCAATAACTCATTTTGTAACATTATGTTTTGTTGCAGCAACAGATTTTAACTGTATATCTGTGTTTGATTCGTTGAACTTGTAAATAAATATTTTTTTGTGCAACATTGCGTATTTTACAATTTACCATTATAATAATGATTTATTTTGCGAGAGGTAAAACCCAATTACAAGAAAATAACAATGTGCACATCTGCAATACATATTACACGTGTAAATACATAAAATATTACAATAAATTCTTACGAGCAAGACTAATGTAAATTATATGCAAACTCTGTAATGTAATTTAAACTATTATGAATGTCAACAAGCATCAGAGATTTTAGATTCATTGAAATACTTGCACATTAAAGAAATAGGGATGTACGTAGAACATTGGTCCGATGTGAAACACAGTAGAGATTACGTAGGAACAAGTGTGTATGCTTGCAATATTAAAATTAAGTCTACTTGAAGTCATGGACAATCAGTTCTACACGAACCAGGCAAAATAAAATTTAACCAAGCTAACAATCTTCCTTACATATAAAGTATTGAATGGACGTTATTTAAAGAACATACTATCCTCAACTACTCAAAGTAACCCTAAAAAAAAATAGTAATTATTTTTCTAAGTGTATATTATCAGTAGCTACTATATTTTTATTATCTGTTCTCGGTTATTTTTAAATAGTTGTATGTTACAGAAAAAAAAAGTCATGTATTTAGATTTCAACTTCTTCTTCATCCTTTCTTTAGTTGTAAATAATTGTAGATTTGAATTTTACATGTTTTTTTTTAAATACATTCTAGTTGCATCCGGTTTATTTATGCACTATTATTTTTACATGTTCTTTATTTTCTTATTTAAATTTAAACTTAAATGCGCCATGATTTATCGAAGAAATGCACACTAATCGACCCCGCTCGGCCCGAGTCGTAAGTAAAAGTGCCGCTTTCATGCGCTGGGCAGGGTGCGCGAGAAAACTTAGACTCACAAATTTCAAAGGTGCCGACAGCTCTTGACACTACTGCCTATATACTATATTGTGGCATTAGTTAAATTATGAATGAATGCGCATGGGATATGACGTATTTATGCCGTTTCATTGCCAATATTACAGCTTGGATTACTGAAACTACGTTATTTTATAAACACGTAAATCTTTGTTATTATATTTAATAAAATAAAAAACTATTCTCCCACGTTCTTTTGATTACAGCAACGATTATTATTATAGTTTGTCTCTCCCAACGATCGACGATTATGTAAACAGACTTCTGAGTGAAGGAAACGCCTATTTAGATCTGTACGATTCACTTTAAATTTCGCGGCTAACATCTACGGTAGCGCCACCTTGTGTCAGGCTAGTGGGCCCCAACGCTGACTTGTTCCGTGCCTGTTCCTGTCTCTAAGCTTCAAATTAATATGATTGCACTCAGTTTTAACACAAATAGTTTTAATAGAACGTGGGTAAACACAAGTAATCGATTGTAAATTACATGCTATGAATAGTACTTTCCAATCTACATGCATACGTTATAAACAAGAACATAAACAGAGATAATTTGCTTCAGGATTATTAAGTGTTAGTTTAATTAAATTTGATTGAAGAGAATAATTTGTGTATAGTTTGACCTACTACTATGTATTTTATTTTGGCAAAGAATGGTATGTTCAAAAACAGACCATATAAATGTATAATCTAAAATCACTTTTAGGGACGAAAGCATTTTACTTATTTCAGAATCGGGAATATGTTGTTGGTCGTAAAGAGTGCCGGATATATTGATCAAAGATGATACTTCAATTAGTAGGAAACACGCGTTATTAACTGTAAAGGTATAGTAATTTTGAAACTCTTTTTGCAGTATCCACTTATTAATAATTACTTTTAGAATGGAAAAGTGTATATTAAGGATTTAGGTGCGAAATATAAAACATTTCTAAATAATGTTGAAGTAAAAGCTTCAGTGGTAACAGAACTGAATGTAAATGATGAAATAAAGTTTGGAATATTAAGCAGTATCTATATGTATGTATTACACATACACTAGTATTTGCAATTTAGTTGCTATGAATTCCTTATGTAGGGCATGTAGAAGCCAATGTGGTTTGAAAATCTGAGTTAAGTATTTCAGTGAGGTGCGATTTTCTAAATAGCCTTTTAATTAGAGGGAAACAGATATACCAGTTGCCTTGCTAAGTTGAAACTTTATTATTTTTAACTTTTTGTCTTTGCAATCACTTAATTTTGGGTGGCTTGACTGACTCACATAAGAAATTGAAATGCAAGAGATATATCAAAGAAAAAGCATATCAATACTTTTATTTTTTTTTTTAGTTTGAAGGAACAAAAGTTGAATATAACTACTTCAGGCCTAACACTGGAAGAGAAAAAAATGTTATCAAAAGTCATAGAAAAAGTTGAAGGCAGCTTTCGGACCAGTGGTCCAAGAAATGTTCACATTTAACCGTGCGTGAGATAATGTTAACATTGAAAGTATTGTGTGCACTTATTGAAAGGCAACCAATAGTTAATCAGGATTATTGGACAGAATTTTTAGAAAATATGAACCGAAATTTGCCTCCTCCCGATCCAAGTTCATATAAGCCAACATTTGCAGAAAGCGTACTTAGCCAAAATATAAACTTTTCAGATGAACATTCTCGTAAGACATTGTTTTCAAATAAAATATTTGTATTTAAGGACAATTCCTCAAAGGCAAAGGTCGAAACTATTATAGAATTAGCAGGTAATTTTATTTTATAGATAGTACAAGTTTATAATATATTCGCGTCAAATAGTAGTTTAGCTTAATATAAAACCTATAGTGTCCCAGATCTTAGATACTAGCCATAACTTTTCTGTTTATAGATATTTTTTAATAAAATTGGAAGTGTATAGTTTACAGTAAATTTTCAATAATTATTTAACGCATGTTATAATTTATCACTTTCAGTTTTATTTTTATAAATTTCCAATTTGGTATGCTACGAATGTGCAAAAAATTTTTCTGTCGACATAAGAGCAATAAATTATAAAAGTTACTACTATTTTGTTTTGTAACATACTAAACGATTGCATATTTACAGTAGAAAAATACATTTTGATTTTTATTGAAAGATATCTCTAAAAAAATACGATAATACTAAGTATCAACATTAAGTGAAGGATTCCAAGCAATGAAATTATCCGCAATGGGCAACTAGCAAAGTAGATAAGGAGGACACGTCTGCTGCAAAAAAAAAAAATTGTTGCTTGGAATTCATACTTTTAAGATAATTATTTTGAAAAGATTTCTTTTATCATTTTTCGTTGTAATACGTAATATTAACTATGAAATACTAAATTTTTTTTTTATAAAATTACATTTTTTGTAGTTTTTGCCTTTCAAGCTTAGAAAAAAATGTGCGTTTACTATAGTCTGCTTGTTATTGCATTATCAGAGTAATATTTTTTAGGTGGAAAGTGCATTTGCTGGGATGAAAAAAAAATTACTTCTGCGAATTTCCTATCAAGTAATCCACAATATATACTTATTCAAGATGATTCAAAAAATTTGAATACAAGCACATCTTTCATGGAGATGATAAGTTATTTACATAATATTCGAAAACGATCTATACCATTTCAGGAAATTGCTATGGCTATAGTTTCCGCATCATGTGAAAAAGATTGTAATCCCGATTTTGATAGAGCTGGAATTCTGATTAAGGGACGAGAAGAAATTATCTTTACTAGCAAGTTTTTGGCTCCAGGGACTCAAACACAAGATTATGAGAATGAAGTAAAACCATCATTAATAATACCTGAAACAGTCAAAGAACAACTTTCTACACCAATAGAATGCAGTCAAAACATACAAGATGAAGGTGCTGTGAGGAATAAAAGAGAAGGACAATTGTTAAATAATGAAGAGAAACGAATTAAATTAAAAAAGACAGATGAGAAGGAAACATACTCAAGTATATTTCCAGACGATTCTGTTAAACGCAAGAATATTGTTACTTCTACCCAAAAAGAAGTAGACAGTGTTGAAGTTAATGTACCGCCTACCGTGCTCTTTAATGACCCTAGTGAAATAAGTTACATTTCTAATGAAAACGCAGATGAGAAGAATCCCAAAAGAACAAGACAAGAATTATGTAACGGCAATAAGAGAATTAAATTGGATGATAAGAATTTCAAACCATTACCACAAAATGCAAGTGAGGAATGGATTTCTGTTGATTTAACAGTTGAAGACAAAGAAATACCAAGCAACCTTATGCCAAGTACCTCTAAACACCGGAGTTCAGTTGAAAAATCTGAAAATCCTTTTGCAAAGTCAGTAGTATTCACTTAACTCTTGCACCAATACGTTTGCGCTACCTATTTCTTTCTGCACATATGTTTGGATTATTACCCTTCTTTTTTCCTTCTAAGTGTCTGTCTAGTCCTTTTGAAAACTAGTAGATTTGGGTGCATATCATTTTAGAAAATTATACATGGTTGATTAATTTATGGTGCGAGGGTTAATAAGTAGGATTTATTTGTTTCAACTCCGTGCTCATACTTGGTACTTTGTTTTCAGATTCAGTACAAAATCAAAATCCACCAAAATAACCGAGTTCTTCAAACAGTCACCGTTGTCCTCTCCGAATAGCGCTGAATTATCTGTGATACAATTAGTAAGTGTTTGGTCAATTTTAAATTAGGTAAAAATTTTATTTTCAAAATTGAAGTATATTGTAGGTAAAAAATGGATAATTTCATCATTTGCGTTATTGAAATATACTGTAATCGTCAAAATTTAATTATAGTATAAGCAGTAGTGTCAAGAGCTGTCGGCACCTTTGAAGTTTGTGAGTCTAAGTTTTTCTCGCGCAAAGTGCCACGCGCATGAGAGCGGCATTCTTTACTTACGACTCGGGCCGAGCGCTGTCGATTAGTGTGCATTTCTTCGAGAAATCATGGTCGCATTTAAGTCTAAATTTAAATTGAGAAAATATAAAACAATTAAAAATAATAGTGCATAAATAAACCGGAGCAACTAGAATGCGCATTTAAAAAAAAAATCCAATGTAAAATTCAGGAATCTTACAATTTATTGTTTCTGTTCATGAGATTATTTGAAATTGATTATTTAATTAGATAATTCGAGGAAAGAAAAAGCCTATCTCAATAAGTGTATTACTTTCTGTCAATAAATAAATTTATTTTTATATCATTAAAAATATTAATTTAAATGTCACAAAGAAAGGATGAAGAATCAGGAAGAAGTTGAAATCTAAATACCATTGAATTTTTTTTCTGTAACATATGTAACTATTTAAAAATAACCGAGAACAGATTATAAAAATATAGTAGGTACTGATTAATATACATTTAGAAAAATAATTACTATTTTTTTAGGGTTACTTTTGAGTAGTTGAGGATAAATGTTGTTCTTTTAAATAACTTCCATTTCAATACTTTATATGTAAGGAGAATTGTTAGCTTGGTTAAATTTTTATTTGCCTGGTTCGTGGTAGGAACTGATTGTCCATGGCTTTCAAGTAGACCTAATTTTAATATTGCAAGCATACACACTTGTTCCTACGTAATCTTCTACTGTGTTTCATATTGGACCAATGTTCTACGTACATCCCCTATTTCTTTAATGTGCAAGTATTTCAGTAGAATCTAGAATCTCTGATGCTTGTGACATTCATAACGATAGTTTAAATTACATTACAGAGTTTGCATATAATTTACATTAGTCTCGCTCGTAAGACTTTATTGTAATTATTTTATATAATTTACACATGTGTAATATGTATTGCAGATTATGCATTGTTATTTTTCCTGTAATTGGGTTTACCTGTCGGAAAATAAATTATTATTAATAATAGTAAATTGTAAAAATACGCTATGTTGCACATAAATATTTATTTACAAGTGTCTACGAATCAAACACAGATGTACAATAAAATCAGTGCTGCAACAAAACAATGTTACAAAATGAGGTTATCGCAGCAATTTTACAGAATCCAGTCACTGTAAAGAGTCGGTGGGCACAATAGAATTTTTATTATCACAAATCAAATACAGACGTAACAAAAAACCACCCTACAACAAAATCTTGTGTTAAAAATGAGGTTATCGCAGTGCTTGTAGAGAATTCACTTATTATTAAAAGAGTCAGGCACTGGAAACAGGAGAATTTTTAATGCCACCAGACACAGACGTAACAATAAGATACACTACAACAAAAAGTAATTGTTAAGACAAATTAAATTGTTTTAATGACTAATTTACTTACCCTAACAATTTCCAATGAAGGTAAATCAGATATGGAACAGGTTACAATTAGAGCTGTATCTCCATACAACAAACAGCAATTGTAACTGCCTTAGTATCAATAAATATAATAAAAAAAATATTACTATACTGTGGTATAAGGAAGCAGAGAATAGGAAAGAGCGCGCCGCTTTAAAATAGAAACAGACATATAGCCGTGTTTCCCACCACATCCCTAATATCGTTTCAACATTGGGCCGGCGTGTATTGCAAGGCCATTTTTATGTATAGCATAAGATCCCTACTACTATACTACTAGATACTAAAATTAAAATTTGTCGACTACGGTATATTATATACACGTTTATTAATTTTTTTATTAACATGACATGTTGTAATTTTAAGGATTCACTGGCAAATGGAAAACGGAAATCTAGGGATGTTTCGCCTGCTATTTCTAAAAATGAGCAAGCATTTATAATGAATCCTTTTTCAGTAAAGAAATTTAAAACACAAGAGTCAAGTACTGACAATCCCCTCCCAAAACCATTTATTATAGAAAGTGTACCGAAAGATAACCGATTAATTTTGTCCTCAAAGAATAATGAAAAACCAAAGAAAGGAAAAGCAACATCTAATGACAAAACAGAAAAAGATTCTTTGACGCCATATATGTTTAATGTTACTATTGTAGACAAGACAATAGAAAATAATCATCAATGGTTATCAAAAACTTCAACTGTAAAAGATGAGACGGATGTTTCTAAAGAAATCACACATTTCGATGAAAATATGCAAAACTTTTTGGAATCTTTTAATAATTGTGTCATCGTCGAGACGAAATCACTAATTAGAGAGCGGGTCACTGTTTTTGATGAAAATAATGGAATAATTGATGGGAAAAAGAATTTCAAGAAATTTAAAAAAGTAAGTCACAATCTAACAATGCGATTGCTACGATAATATTATTTATATTTTTCTATTTTAGGTACAACCTTTACATGTACAAACGACTATTGTTCCAAAAGCTAGATATCGTTGTACGACAAATTCTGAAGTGACAGCCTATTAGATATTATTTTCGTATTTATTTTAATATTTGAAACTTATATGCTTTGTATTTAAGGTGTTTATATTACATAATTACGAGGATAAGTAGTTTTATTTTATTGAAGGCACATGATAAAAATGAAGGAATTAAAGATATGTATTACTCCGGTGATTATAAATTTTGGCATTAGTTTTTTTTTTCAGAATCATGTATGTATGTACATTGTTCGACAAAATTAATGTCGCTCTCCATAGTAGTGACTGTCAAAACTGCTCTTCATTTGAACAGGCGTGCGTTCGGCTGGAATGCTTATGCAGATAGGAGGTTTATCGCGGTATTTACGTGTACAACACTCGGCAATTATAAAAATCAAATAGAAAAAAATAGAAAATTTGGCTATGGACGACATTAATTTTGATGACGTTGGGCAGTCTTGTGATTGAGAGATTAGATAATGGAATAGTGTTCATGTATGTAGAATACTATTCCATTATCTAATCTCAATCACAAGAATATTTTACGGTTTTTTTCTTACCCATTAATTGACATACAAAAACAATTGTCCATAATTATACTGTTACCATAACCGTATTTTGTTAATTTACATCCTCTATTTTAAGTACTCCGTAATGACGTTTGTACTATAAACGGTACTACCGTAATAGTATTATTATATATATTGTTTGCGTCGTCCTTGTCTGTGTATACACTATTCACTCCTGCTCCGAATTGCGAGTAAGAAGTATATACACTGGCTGCATAAGTGTAGTCCCAACAAACACTTTTTTCTAAACTCGATCGGTATAACCGTATTTAGAGTCGGGCACTTTTTGAATAAAATTGTTCAAATGATCATTTAAATATTAAAAAAATATATATAATTTATTCAAAGATAAAATTATTTACAGATAAATATTCGAAAATTATTCATAGAGAATTTTAACTGTTTCTGTATTACTCATAGTTAAAGATAATTTTATTCCAAATAGCGAATCTCTCTAAAATAACTGATAAAAAAATATAGAATTCTTTGTCCAACTCTGATCATAGTGTAACACCAATGAATAAACCTTTGCAGTGGCGGCTCGTGAGTTATGAAAGAGGGTGGGCACAAAATAAGAACTTGCCTAATTTTTGTACATAAAATCCATTCTCCTATTTTTCATGCCGGAAAGGGCGTCTATAACTTTGTTGTAACAATGCGTTCAGTCGATCTTCTGACATTGTGCTTCTCAGAAAAGTCTTGATGCGTTTGGAGGTCGAAAAACATCGTTCACATTCTGCTGTCGACATGGAGGTTGTACAAAATATTCAACAGTTTATATGTTTCCGTCAAAACTTTTTTTAAGTTGTTGTGTGAACACTAAAAGTGGCAAAACACCACCTATATCTACGTCACACATGTCCTCGCGCTCATAAATTACTGAAAGTTCACTTTTTAATTTCACGCTGTCCAACATAGGTTAAATTTTCAGTTTTTTATATACATAATTAACCGACGCAAAATATTACGATTTTTTTTTTCACATCTCCGTTGTACTTAATTTTATGTCGCAAATAAGCACTGTCTAACTATTCACGTAATGTCTACTTTGCTTAGAACATTAAAATCCACGTATGCATCCATGTGAGGAACGGAATTTTCTTTGCCCTCTCTGCGATATGCTTTAAATCATTTAACCCTTGTTTATTCCAGCCACTGACCTCTTTCTTAAAAATTAAGCAGATAAAACAAAATAGTTTATTTGTTAAAGAACATCCGCACATCCACTCATATTTTATTAAATACTCTATTGTAAGTTCGAGTTTTACTTGTGAAAGTGTAGTTTATTTGAAGATCAGGAATAGGCCTTCCTTTCTCCTTAATTAAAAGTTTTTCCTCAAATCAGAGCGGGTTTTTTTTAAAAGATTTTGCACTCAATTAACTTCCATCATTAGTAAATAAACGTCACTTCAAGCTTTTGAAATCACACTTCAGCGCGTACCGCGCAGCGTTGAAATCGATGCAGTCGCAACGAATGCAGACGTTAACTGAGGGCACGGCATTGCGTGCCCCAAAGCGACCGTATAAGCGCATATAGCGAAGATAAACGGAGCCGTCCCATTCATACCCGAAATAGGTACATCGGAAATAGTGCCCCGGAACATAGTTCGCTTTGCATAGCGTTCGCATATGCGGTGCAGAAGGAAATTTTGATACCATTGTTATATAAACACGTAAAATAAAAATAAACTAATGCACTGAATTACATGCGAATTTCCTTCTGTGTTTATCTTGGTGGTTGGGTGGGCACGTGCCCTTTGGTACCAGCCGCCACTGAATCTTTGATTTTAAACCAACGCATTTTCGTATTGCAACAACATAAAAATTACAACACGCAAGAAAGAAATTCGAGAGCTGTTAAATTGTGTAGTAATTAACAAGACAGATAACATTTAAGCAAGAAATAGAAGAGAGGATTAATCCCGTGCAAATTTTATAGATCGTATGAATTGCCTTTTTTTTTTGAGAATTTTCATTTTACATTTTATAAATTATATACCTGTGAGCCGACTTAACAATTCTAGCCTTGGCAAATGAATGTCAGGATCTTTTGTCTGTGAAATTAATGGTTGAAAATACAGTTTATCTAGACTTGTTTTTATATGAAAACACATTATTTGGTAAGTTAATTTGGTTCATACTGAACTTTACTGTCAAGAAATTATGGAAACTTTAAAACTACTAGTCAATAAAACAATTCATGATTTTATATAAATTTACTCATGTTTTAAATACATTCATTTTTTTTTGGGAGCAGGTTTCTCTGTTTTCCCAGCCTTCTTGGGTTTTGGCTTGTCACCACCTTTAGTCATCTTCTTTTTACCAAACAAAGTTCCATTCCTTGAGGAAGCCTTTTTTATTGTAAAGAATGCTTGTGAGCGAATTTTATTTCTACGGGATCGTGCCCGTCTTAACTTAAAACGGTCAAAGTCTGTAAGTGCAATTCTCTGAAACAAAAGAACAACTAAAGTAAATGCTTTCATAACAAAAAAAATTGTGTATAATTTCATTAATTCAGAACTGAAATTTATTAGCTTCATGTGTGTATCAGACGGCAATTCCTATCATACTAGTATATTCATCACATTGTGCCTAACCTATACAGTGGATATAAAGATATGTATACATACTTTATTTTTTGCTTCTAGTTTCTTTGCCCAAACAGACTCAGTCCATTTTTCGTTAATTTTTGCATCGTTCCATGCCTTACGAACTACACGTGTAGATCCTGTATAAGGGAATTTTAACCTGAATTTAGTCAAATGCAGTTGATTTAACCGTATTTGCTGGCGAGCAACATTAGTTTCTGGGCCATCAATCAGAACCTATAACAAAAGCTTGTCTAATATTTCTCTATAATTAGAGCTACATTATGAAAGCAAAAATATATATAGTCAGAAAAACAGTTTACTTCAAGTTTATTTCAGTCGGCAATTCCTATCTCATAGTGGTTCATCATATACTCAATTTTAAACATAAAAATTTAAAAGCCAAGCACCTAATTTTTAAGAAACATAACCTTACCCTTGTTTGGTCAATAATGTCGACGATGCTAGCAAGTTTTCCTTTTTCTGCACCGTCCGCAATTAGAGCAATGCGGCCCGTTTCAACAAATCTTTTGAATGGCTAAAATAAAAATCAGTTAGACATTATTTCCAACACTAACCATGCGGACAAGTGATTTATAAAAATTACAGGGAATGTCTAATATTCTCTTATTTTTATCATTATTTTGTTTTATTAACTTCTGCTTTTACTGATTGATGTTGATTTGAATTATAACTAAATATTTTTTAAATTACTATTTATCATTTATTATTATAAATGAAAGAATCAATCACTCACCATGTTGAACGGAAACTTGAAAAGACTGGCGGAAACAAATTTGTACCTGAAGTGCAACCGGATGTGCCGTTTAAAATGGTTTATGGGAATAAATACGCTTTGTGAATTTAAAATATGAGTAATTTTTTGCTTTAAATAGTATTACAAATTTTCCCGAAAAAAAAAAAATAATTGTACAACAACAGTGGAATTATTGTATTCCAGTTTTAAATATGTTGTAAAAAGTGTTTATATTGACTAACGTAGTTTAAAATCAAATTCGTCATTTCGAATGACGTATGACGTATTTCAAATGTCAAATTGGGTGGTTGTGAAGAAATAAGTTTCCTAAATCGTTCTTATAAAAATGGACTATAATTGTGCCAATACATATGAGTATAATATGCGTAAGTTAACTGTATTTTTAAGGTTTCCGTAATTATTAGACAAATTGTTCTAGAATATCCGATGGTGTACAATATGTTTCCTAATCCCAATTTTTTTCCAAGTAAAGTACTTGACCCTTCTAACAATGAAACCAGAAATAGATTTGTTTATGTCAATCAAAATTTTGTTCCGGGAGGTATAACTGTGAATACCAAAGTGCTAATTAATCCAAACTTTAAACCTACAGTTCATATTAATCCAAATTTTCGCAAGAGTGCTAAACCATCTATTCATGTGAATCCGAATATTATAAAAATAAATGATGCCAATGCCTGTGATAAAACCACTTTCTGAAGATTATTCCAGTATCAAATCAATGGAGAAAACGTCAGAAAAACCGGCTGCAATAATAGCTACGAGAACAAAATTAATAAGAATAGCCCCTACACAAAAAATTCAAAACTTAGGAAAAGAAGATAGGAGGAAATCAGTCCATACAAAATATAAGATAGTTCATTGCAATGATAAGCTTGCAGATGAAAATAAGCCAAGCCAAAATTACCTAAAATGCAGATATAAAATTGATAAAAATATCTCGAACATAAAGAAATTAATAAAGAAAAAAAATATCAATTCCAAATACAAGGTGCAAAACATTTCCTTAAGCAAGACTGTTTCTACAAAATCTGTGAAAATGGGAAATTCCAGATATATAAGTATTAATGGAACGTTGTATAAAAAAACACCAAATGTACTGAGAAAGGCTGATCTAGTGAAAATAACTTCTGGTAAAGCTAATATTCAGAAAAGCAAAATTTTGTTGATAAGAGGTCGTTTGTATAAATTGGATCAGCGGCAGAGAAAACTTAAAATGATGTCAGTGGCCAATAACTCATTGCAGAAATTAAAGGGAAGATATAGCACTGAAGAATCAAGGCATCTAGCAATAAATAAATTTGTTAAATTGAATAAAACCAAGCAAAAAATAAAGTCAAGGTAAAATACTTTATTCTAATATAACAACATTTTCTAATAGTACCATTTTAGTAACATTCGAAGCATTTGTAATAATAGCACTTTAGTAAATAAAATGAGAAAATGCAATTTACCATGCCCAATATATCGAAGATTTGGTAAATGTAAAGCAAATGAAATGGGGAAATGTATAAAAGTGCATAATCCTGATCAAAATAATGTTATGTACAAAGTAAGTATATAGTTTTAGCAATTTCTTTTGTGCTAAAGATTTATGATTTAATGGGTATATTACGTAACAAGATTGTATATTATACCAATTCATTCACAGAATATTGCAAGTAAAAAAAATATTTGTTGCTGCTACTTATCAACATCAACCTGTACAGGGTGTGTTGTTATGTATCCTACTCTTATTCACAACTTGTTAGTAATCATCAGGGATGCCGGAACCTGGGCTAGAGGGTGTTGTTTGTGTTCATAGCACGAGCTGTGATTTACACAACATTACTAATCTAATACGTCACGAATGTAACAAGAATTGGATCATTATGCGCGCAACTTTATCCCGAGTTCTGAAGTCCTTGGTAATCATCCAAAGGTGTGAGCATTCGGCAAAAATAAAAAATCAATATACGAAAAGAAACCTATGCCATAAATTAGTGTAAGGTAAATTACGTATCACACTAATCTAATTAAATCAAATATGTGATTATACACTAAACTAACCAGTTTCTATATTTTTGGTTTTTACAATTTTTCAGCACTTTTTTGTACATATTTTTAATTGTATCTATGAACTTATTGTCAACTCACTCTTTCTTTTAATCAGTCCCATTCTTTTACCTTGATAGTAATGTGACAAATGCTCTTTTCTATTTTGCATATACCATTAGGACTTTGTGTAACTATTTGTGGTAACATTTTATGCGAGTTTGGTGGTGTTACGTGCCACCAGGTGCTACTCGTAGTTTGACATTTCACTTTTGTCATTTTCATTGTTTTTTAGCTTTTGCATAGAATTGCGCATGATACAAGAATTGTGTCACAAACATGGTCATTCATTCATTCATTCATTCAAGTTAGGGTGGGCACTTGATGTCCGGGCACTTGAGCTTGGTGCTCATTGTACCATCCCTATTAATTCTCTTATTTCCACTCGAGCAGCTTGGTGTTCTCTATAAAGCCCAGTATTTTGCCCAGTGGAAACTTGAGGACCTTTGAGGGCTCCAATAGATCTCTCCCGAAATATTTCTGCCTGAGTGCCTTCAGTTCCTCACATGTGCAGATTACATGTAAACTCATTTTCTCCTGTAGTTCGCATCTTCTACACCACGGTTCGCTTACACGGCCTGTGTTGTATAAATGCTTTTTCAGAGGACAGTGTCCAGTTACCAACCTAGTAATGGTTTTAACTTCTTTCTTACTGTGCTTGAGTAGGTTATCAGAGAAACTACCATCCCTATCCCCTATCAGCGTTTTGGTATAGAGTTGACCTTCAGTCGACCTCCATTTCTTTGTACTTCTTTATCTAACCAGGTCCAGATCTCCCTTCTTGTGTAATCCTTAGTAATCCCACATACGGGCTCTGAACCCATGAAGTGTCTCTTAGAGCCCTCCTTGCCTAGTTCATCGGCTATTACGTCGCCCTTTATATCCTCATGTCCCGGCACCCAAATCAGAGACACCGTGTTGTCTCGTGCCAGTGCATTGAGGGATTGTTTGCAGTCCCTCACAAACATGGTAGCATTAAAATTTGTTGTATGAATAAGAAATCTCATTTTAAATAATAAATAGAAAAAATAGTGTAAAAACCACTTTACAATGGCTTGTAATACTGACACATTGAATTACTTGCCGCTACGTGTCTCGTGTTTCGAATTTGTATTCATATTACAACAAATGTCATTGTAACACTGGTTTAATATACTATTTCTAGGTGTATGTGGGCCAGATACGCTTTTGTGCTTTGTTCCAGGATTTTTTTCCCGACTATTAGTTAAATGTAAATTTATATGTTCCTGGAAGCTATACCCTTCCCTAAAAGTGCTCTGTGAATCGAGTTGATGTTCTATTTTTATTTTTAGTTTATTTTATAGAATGCGTTCGCAGACTTTAGAGCAGCAGTTATCCAAGTTAGTCAGTTAGTCGTTTTAGAAAAAATAACATTAGTTAAAAGATGATTATGTTATGATAGAAATACATATTTATTATTATATAAGGCATTTCAAAAAAGATAGATGTACTAGCAATTACATAAACTGAAAGGACGATCCTGATGTAAGAGTGCATCTGTTGACCAAGATTTAAATACACGAAAATAATTGGCTGTTGATTAAAAATCATAATCGTATTTTTTGTTTTTATATATAAAGTAGTGGGTTTACTGATCTTTCTAGTTCAGAATTAATCTCAGTTTTAGAAAAAAGAAAATCTTCAGAATCACTTTATTTTCGTCTACAATATTTGTTTTGGTTATATTTCTTAGATTGATTTCCTTAAAAAAAATAATACAGAAAAGTAAAAAAATAATAATAAAGGCGTGACAACGAAGTGATGAAAGGAATATGGTGGTAGCTGAATAAATAATAATTACATTTTTTAGATTTTTGCAAGGTGCCTGTTTGAATTCAAGATGTTTATTATCACATAAGGTTTCTGCAGAAAAAATGCCAACATGTAAATATTTCTTGGAAGGACTCTGTTCAAAGGAAGATTGTGTCTATCTACATGTTAAAATTAGTGCTAGGGCAGATATATGCAAGGATTTCTTGGAAGGATATTGCAAAAAAGCTAAGGAGGTATAGAATGAAGTAGTAATTAATAAGAAATCTAGAATTTCTATTTATATTCTAGTGTGTTAAGCGTCATCAATTCTTGTGTCCTGATTATGAAAAGAATGGAAAGTGCCCAAGAAAAAGATGCCAATATCCGCATGGAAATGTGGTAAGAAATGCAAAACATATAAAGAAAGTTGCAAAAAGAATTGTTAGAAAGAAAACTGAAAAACCAATGACTGTAGGAATTAGCAATGCAGAAAATGAAATTGTGTGTCATGATAAAAATATCAGGTATTACGTAGATGACACAAAAGGTTTGGAGAATGAATTCAAAAGTATTTCAACTAACGATCAAAAAGAACTTGACCCTCAATTTAACAGCAAACAGTCACATTTATCTAAAAGAGCTCGATTAGGTGCTTTACCTTCGTATATTCCTTTTGGTGAATCTAAATTGCCAATAAATAATGTGATAACATAATTTCTTATATATGTATGTTAATATTTGGTATTGTTTTTGCAACTTTGATTGTGTTATATTTTATATATACATATGTATTTTATTTGTGAAATAATATAATATAAATAAAAATAAATTTCTTTAATCTCTTTATCGTTTTATTTACCAATGGAAACATTTAAGAATATCAAAGACGTTAGCAGGCGTTCTTTTTGGTCTATTTTGTGTTTATTACTAATCGGATTGGGCGCAAACAAGTAGTTAAAGTAGTAGGTTAAAGTTCAAATAACGATTGAATTGTTTTAATTTAATTATTGTTTTCAAAAATACCTAGTGTTTGAATTACTTTAATGTGTAATTCTTTTTAAATACTTCAAATTTTATGTTTCTCATTTACTTCAAATACTTGTATTGGTAATTTTATAATTTACACCGCAATTTTGGGTAATCTACCATACGTACGTGTTAATTGTAAATTTTAATCGCAATTTTCCGCCCAATGAACAAGAAATTCAAAGATGTACAATATTTAAGAGTACTTGTACTATTTAACATTCTTCAATCATTGTTTTTATTCGATTATCCTGTAGTCATGCATTAATTGCAATTGATTTTAATGAAATAATTTTGTTATTTACTGTATTCTACAATCATTTATATATAAAAAAGCACTTAAATTATTTTCATTAACGACGTAATTGCATCTACCAACCTCTAGCAAATTAAATGCGAACCTAAGCTCCACATATCTTGGATTATTAATGTAGTCAAAGCTACAGCGCATTGCAATAGTAATTAAAAATTATTTGCAAACAATTCTGAATTATGCATTGCTCGGTACGCAACACTTATAGTTTCAATTTAGCAGTCCTCATTGTAAACTGAATAGGCCAATAAATAGCTAGGTGTAAAACGGCGGAGGGGTTTTATATATTGCCAAAGTTATTCATAAGTATAATGAGTTGCGAATAGAAACAAAAAAGGCAAAATACAAGATCGAAATGCCAAGTTATTTGCTTACCTTTAAAAAATATTTTTATGCTATGTACTACAATTCCTACCCTAATAGCCGCCAAATTTAAATTTCCCGCAATTATTCTCAGTAACTTCAATGTTGATACATAAAATTCCCCACCATTTTGTATTACATTAATAGTTATTTTAAAGCCTTTACGTTGAATTCATTAAAATTGTGGCGGGAAATTTAAATTTGGCTATTAGGGTAATTCGCACCTTTCGTAATCAGCTTGTCACGGCTGCGAACGTAATTTACTCTGCTAATGGTAGTCTTTCTTGTTTTGTTTACCTCTATTCATTAAAATATTAACAGTGGCAACTGGAAGCTACTATTATAATTATCAAAATACCTAAATAACTTTAGCAATTTAAAATGAGGGTAGAAACATATTAATAATTTCGATATTTACGAATAAAATTTATTAAACACCATTTAAAAATTTTAAAATAAAAACATTTGTATTTTAATTTATTAACAAAACAACTTAATGTAGTTATAATACAATTATGTTACACTGTACATTTTCCTGTTAGGTCATTTTTTGTGCTTGTATATTAATTGCCAATTGCTAGGATGGTTATATGCTAGCAATATAGGACAATGTAATAATAAAGAGAATGAGTGTTTATCAACTTCTTTTGATATTATCAGCCAAATCTGCAACCAATTTATCATATCTTGGTTCTTCATGTTTGAAGGATTTAATCCTGCAATTAGATGCACGTACATATTAATGGCATTATTTTTTTAGGTCTTAAAGTTAAATTACCTCTCATCAGACAAGCATTTCTTAATGCATCAGTAGACATGCCTTCCAAGCCACCTTCTTTTATCATAGCTCTGTCAATAGCCAACAGAATAGCTGCCCTTTCTGCAAGTCGAGATCGTCTAAACCAGACTCGATGCATGTCATGCATCAATAATAAGTGTTTCTAAGGTAATAATTACTAATATGAAGAAATATAAATTGATACAGTTCTCTTACCACATGATTTCCATTTAAATAAAATAAGTGGAATGGTTTTCCCATAAATAATTTTTTACATGTGAGAATTTCTTCAACCTGGGGATGAGAGCCACTACCTAACGAAGCAAGTATACCATTCCATTTGTCATACAGTGGATTTTCTTTTAGTTGTGGCAATGGCGCCTGCAAATGTCGAAAAACTGGCCGATTATGGATTAGACGGCGCTGAAGTATTATTATACGAAATTCAGATTTTTGTTGTAAATTCCAGAAATGAGAACATAATAAGTGCCTTGGAAAAAAATAAGCGAGAGGAAATATCACATAATTTGCAAATGGCAGTGCTGATAATATTAACACAGGAGCAACTTTTATCATATCTTTTGGCATTTGATAATATAGTTCAATTTCAGTTCTGGATAGGTCATTCAATCTGTTCCCTTTAATATTTAATAAAGTTACTATTCTTAAATAATCCTTGACATCTTTAAAAAAATATCTTATGCCATCCATAAATATTCTATAAACTTGCATAGCACTTGGAAAACGTTTTGCCAATGCAGATTCATATTTTGTAAGAAACTCTACATATCTATTCGCTATGTAAAATCTGAATTTCTTTGCCTCCTCTCTTTTATATAGAGGTTTTGGAGTTTTATTTGTGGTGCCTACACATCTAAAATTATAGTTATACAACATGTCATACATATACATATAATATAATATGATAACTTACACTTACCTTTGATTAATAAATATGGTCCTAGAGAACCCTAATAAAGGATTTGATATTCTTAATGCCATATTAAATATGGCGTAAGTAAATTATGTTCCTTTAGCTTTATTTATCGCATACTTAGACAAATTATCTGTTAACAATGTTTATGATTTGATGAATGTATACAAGAACAGTTTGAATCCTAAAATTGTAGGTTATATTATTGACAACTGACAGTTGGATACAGAGTAGCGAGAATAGCCAACTTTAAATTTAAAGGGTGGCCAACATTAGGACGAAAAATCGCTACAAAGAAAATTAAAAGGTAGCTAAAATAGCAGTGTTGGGCAAGATAGGAGAGGTGAATAAATTTCTGCAGCGACTAGATACACTCGTGTTTATTTGCGCCTTGATGATATTTTTATTTTAGCTAAAAAAAAAGGTCGGCTCTTCAATACAATTTGAATAGTGTCATCATGGTAGCGGTAATTACACAAAAAAAAAAACGGGAAAAAAGAAGGATAAGTGTTTGTCTTTAAATGTTTTTGATTTACAAGTAGGTTTCGCTGGTTCATGTGAGGGAGGGGGGGGGGGGAATTACCCCCATTACCTCCCCTTTGCGCGTGGACTGCATTTAAATTTAAAAACCCCTTATAATTGTTTTGGGGATATTTAATTATCCCCGGTTGTGCTTAACAGTCGTTAAAATCAACTTCAGAGTCAGAACTGTACGTGATTGCAATGCCGTTCTCTCTGTACATTTACTGAAGATTTGTTGCATATAAATATTTGAAAAAAGAAGAGTAGTTACTGATTTTTTGCAAGTAAGATATATCCATATAACCATCTATAACCTGGATATATCTTATGTTAGAGTTGTGCTCTAGTGTATAATAACCGAATATAGATGGATAAAGAATTCAACTACATCAACTGGTGATCTTGTTGATATATTTATTCTTTGTATCAACCCTTTGAAAATATCCTTAACGTATATCTAGAAGGCATTTATCGTCATCTAAAAGCACCTAAAGAAAGAACAAAAGTTTGAGTGAGAGAAAAGACAGTGCGCTATTTGACTCGTCAATTCGCACTGTTTTCTCTCGCTGAAACTGAACGGATTGCTCTTTCTTTGGGTGTACTTCCCAACAGTTTTTGAATACAACCAAATTTGAGATTATTGATTAATTCTGAACTCACTAATATAATGTAGGTACCTTTAGTTTGTAAGCTATTACTCCGCAATTATATTATGTAGGTACATCTGTTGGGCAGCAAAGAATTACTTATATTATTATTATAATTCAACATTCACATCTCAGGTTGCGAAAATTATTTACCTTAGGACAAATATCAACAAGAAGTTAGGCGAGTAAAGTAGTTCGACAGCACGTGGGAATTTTAAATTTTTAAAATTCACCGGAGAGTTCACATAGTAATTAATAACATTTTTTTTTCTTTTTTTTTCGTGAGTAGCATATTTAACACGCCTGCGTTGTTCTCGTTTATGCGGTGAGATGCTATAGATAGTTTTAAAAGATCTCTGAGTTTATTTTAGTATGACGATTCCGTGCCTGAAAATACGTCATTATTGTTCCATCCTGAAATAAAAACATGTTTTGTAAGTTTGTCAATAAAACGGCATTATATATAGTTTAAATTTATGATTGTGTGCTTATTTAGCTTGTAAATACGTATTAGTATGTTTTAACGGCAAAATCAGTATTTCCTCAGTAGTATTAAAATTACATGAAAAGTAAATTCGTGATTGGCTATTTCGATATATTCTTTAACCGTAGTGTCTGAAAGGAAAGTAAACCATAACCCGTAACATACATAAATGTATGTGCTTGCATTAAACATCAAGAATTATTTATAAAATCCTTGTATTGATATTTTTTTAGTTTTAAATTGTTTAAAAGTTAATCCATTTCTAAAAGTAGGTGGTATATATAGTATGTTCTATCAGTGTTTACATAGGTATTGATCGGACGGGGGATGCTGTATAACCTTGGTCTTGCTCTTAGTTACTACCCTCATATTTATGTAGTTTTTCCTACATTTCAAAGAATGGGTTGCTTTCTTGTAAAATTTTGATATTCTCGTGAGTATTAGGTGTTTACTATTGTAACTGCATTGCTGAGTTTACAAAGCTAAAAATAACATGTGTACCTATTATAGCGTATATCACACATTTGCATCTGTCAATAAATTTTCATTTTAAGTATTTTATTACAGGACGATTAAATATAACACCGTTTATTAAAGATGGTGGTTGAAATTTTGGATGAAGATCATTTTGCAATTAGCGCTATAGTCACGGTGATGATGCAAATAATATTTTTTACTGTGGCGGCAACGTTCCAGATGGACAAGGTAACGGATTTTGCAGGAGGAATAAATTTTATAATTTTGGCATTATTGACATTTTTTTTGGGGCAAGGTGAAAGGGTAAGATGTAAAAATAAAACCAATAATACATCATTTCTATATACAAGTGCTATTATAGAAAACGTACGATAGTAGGCAACTTATGGTAACTGTATTCATATGTCTCTGGGGTGCTAGATTGTCTGGATATCTTCTATACAGAATATTGAAAATTGGAAGGGATAAACGGTTTGATGACAAGAAGAGCAATGTTATAAGATTTGCAATTTTTTGGACTTTTCAGGTGAGTTTTAAAGATTTATTAGTGTGAATTTAACTCAGTGACGTCACATATATGACGTAATAGTAATTGATTTTAAACCATGTTTTCTTTTGCGTTTTCAGTGAACTAATCCTTTTTTTCTAGAAAGGTACTAGCGTATTTTCTACAGTATAGTTAATTTAACTATAGAAAATTTATTTTATTTGTATGAAGGACTTTAAATGCGTATTTTACTACAGCCATTTTTTTTTCAGTCACCGGTTAATACTACCCAGTAAACCAAATTCAAATTTCCCGCAATTATATTGAGTAACTTCAACTTAAAGGCATTCAAATAACTATTAATCTAATACAAAATCGTAGGTAATTTCATGCTTGAATGTTGAAGTTACTAAAAATAATTGCGGGAAATTTAAATTTGGTTTACTGGGTAGTCGGTAACATGCCGATAACTATATATTTTAATTATTTATATTATTTATTTATTAATTATTAAACTATTTTAAGTAACCAAAAGTTGCTCTATTTTATAAATATTAATAAATTTAATTAATTAAAATGCTTTTAGTTATCTTTTACTATGTTGTTAAATCAAAACTGTTATTATTAGCTTTTAGTATTGGATTCACAAAAATTACAGAAGTGACGAAGTCACTGGGTATTGGCTAGTTGCACAAAGAAAAATAATTTATAGTCTATCTATCTAATTATACGATTTTAATATTTGAATTAATATTTAAATTTTGAAGTTCAACAAAAATTGAAAATATATTTAAATACATAACTAGAAACTTTTAATAAATTTTTCAGAGATGCAATATACACCAATGTAACTTAAACTAGACTATAGAGTGTAACAAATGCAATTATGTTAAAGAGGGTTTCACGTTACGATTTGAAGGGTTTACGAGTATTCAAGTAATTTTAATATTTTTAGGCTGTATGGGTATATGTCGTTAGTCTTCCAGTAATAATAATTAATTCGCCAAGACACTCGATACCACCTGCTCCTAAAACTATGACAACTTTGGACTCCACAGGAACGTGTCTTTTTGTAGCAGGCTTATTGGCAGAAACATACGCCGATCTGCAAAAGTTTTCGTTTCGACAAGATCCGGTGAATCAGGGTAAATGGTGTAATGATGGTTCGTTTAGTAAAATGATCTGCATATTTGGTTCTAATTAACTATTAACATTCTAGGTTTGTGGAGATTATCAAGGCACCCAAACTATTTTGGTGAAATAATCCTGTGGTGGGGTATTTTTATAATCTCTATGAATATAATTGAAGGAATAGAGTGGATCGTCATTATATCGCCAATTTTCACCACGTTCATCATACTCTTTTTATCTGGGATGCCTCTTTTAGAAAGATCCTCAGATGAAAAATTCGGAGAGTAAGTATCCCTAATCTCTTGTACCATCTTATCCGAATTAAATGGGAATCTAATGTCATAAATCTTCAATTCTTTATACAACTGAAACTACACGTACCGCATATCTAGCGGATGCGTTAGTGTACTGTGGATTCGGTTGCATAATCAGTCTAAGACTTGTACGTGGAGTTTAGATTCGCATTAATTTGAAAAGAAAGGTGGCTTCTAAGAAATTAGTTTCGAGATCTTTCAAAAATTATTTTGTTAATAAGCAAGATAAATTGAAATATGAACGGTTTTATTTCACAAGCTGATTTGCTTTCGATTCTCACTATGCATTGGCGAAGTATTGTATAGTTTCGGATCTAAACGCTATCTTATTTAACCTTAAAATATAGTACACGTTAAGTGAACGTATAATATACAATTCATATTATATAATTTTTTGTTAACGTACAAAAAACAGCTCTTTCTAACGGGGTCAAAATGTAATGTGTATCTGATGATGAGAAATAAGAAAGGTAATGGTGACTACAAGGAACCGAAACGTCTTATACTGAGTATACTACTAGGTTGAAGGTCTCAACTAGCTTTGAAAATGTGTTTTACTTTATAATGCCAGACAGTTGCTAGAGATTAAAACAGAAAATAACTTTTTCCTTTTTTTTTTTAATCTCGAACGTTTTGTCACAGATTAATTTTTATGATAAATAAAAAATACAGAAAATTTGTCAACATTATCAAATTCAAACATTTCATCGGTTATCTGAAATAATAAGTGAGATGGATATCTATACATGATCGCCAGTAAACCAAATTCAAATTTCCCTCAATTTTATTTAGTAACTTCAACTTAAAGGTATTGAAATAACTATTAATGTAATACAAAAGTGTAGGTAACTTTATATTTTAACGATGAAGTTACTAAAAATAATTGCGGGAAATTTGAATTTGGTTTACTGGGATGAGGGTCGAAAATAAACTGCTTCTCCATTTTGCCATATTAATTAGCACAAAAAATAGGTCTATTAAAGACAGGAGAATGTTTTATATGTTTATTTTTTCTGACAATAACCATTGTTTACAGCAATTCCGAATATCGTTACTATAAAGCATCTACTTCACCACTTATTCCAATACCTCCGTCAATATACGTTGAGGTACCTCAGTTCCTCAAATTTATCATTTGTTGCGAATATCCAATGTACGATTCGTTGGATATTCAATCGAAAAACTCGCATATTGCCAAAGAGTCGACAAATGCATCGTTGGCCCACTCACAGACATAACTATAACTCCACCCAGAAGAGTTAAAATAGAAATGACTTCCAATAACGTGACATCCACTACACCGTTAATTGGGTCGCGTATGGAACAAAAGATAGATATTACCAACTCTGGAAACAAATTTTGTGTTACTGCAAAAACTATACTGTTTCTTGTAGAAATATTTATATGGATAAAGAGTGACAAAAGTGTAAGGATACCTTGAAAATGTAAAAATTATCACCTACTTGTAGCACTTCTTAGTGAATTTATTTGTTATTACTGCAGATTATTATTTAAAATTGAATATAAGACGCTTTTTAGAGTTTGTTTTTTTATTGTCTCAATATATAATTAGTTTGCAGATTTCCTCAAAAAAAAAAAAATCAGTTTTGATATTGTTTAAAGGTAAAACCGTTGCTTTCACTGTTATTAAATTTAATTTAATGTCCAATGTTACTTTTATACAGCTGTGATAGACTTTAACTAGTTGCTAATGAAAAATAGTCAATTTTAGGTAATAATCTGTACGGCAATAATTTTTTATTATTAAATTGCCATTTTAAGAATAAGACACGGCAGATTAACCAGAAAAAATAAGAGGTACATAACCAGTACATTATACAGCTTAGATACATACATAGGTGATGGAAAATCATATAGTATTAAAAATGTTTTACAAATCAACATTTTCGACAGTATAATGTTTTCTTGTTATTAGTATAAGAGAAGATTGCAAGGAAGTAAGATATCTTAAAGGACTGATTTATACGTTTTACAAGAAGGGAATTAAAATAGAGAAACAGGTGTTATTCTTCAAAGTTTAGTTTTTTAGTTCCATATAATTAGTCGTATAGAAATTTTTGTTACTACTGCGCGGAGATTGCAGGTCGGGACCTACCAACTAGTGCTGTGCAACCGGACAGATTTCATAACCGGTTAACCGTATGTACATATCCAGTATGACCTGTTATAACCGGCGTAACTCAGTTAACCGCCGTGACCAATTAACTGTCTTGAATGATTATCCGCTTTGGTGGGATAATCGCCGTAATCGATTAAAAAGTAGTTGTATTTATTGTATATCTATCTCTATACAGGGTGTATCAGATATAGAGGTAAATATAATAATATGTAGCAGCTGGGGGGTCTATCTGTAAGCATTAACGAGAAAAAAGTATTTTGTAAATGCTGTGGGCTAGAGCCGCACATGTGCCCAACCTAAATGCTGTCCGGAGTATACCCCCACATACCACTATCATTCAGCCATTACCGCTGTTAGTTTTGTGTGGATCGCCGCTTGGAATGCATGTGTATAAAAATGCAGCGCTACACAACGCAGGAATTGACAGATATAAATGACACAATAGATTCATTTTCGCGCGACATCATAGTAAAAAGGCGTGTTTGCAAATTTTCTGTATCTACATTTATTTCTGCGTAATTCGATTCAATTCATTTTGGGTTATTTGACTAAATAAATCCAAAAGAAATAACTCAGATTCATGTGGTACCGTTTATTAACAACTAACTCTCGATTCGACAAAGCAAAAGAAAAATATTTACGTTTTTTGCAACTACATACTTAAGTCGCATATCCGGTGAAACTCGAACGTCTTATCAGGATATTAAAAATAAAAATAATACTTCGTAGACTTACGTAGAATGCTCTTAACAAATAAGGAATGTTTATTTTATAAAAAGAAGAAATTTAAAATGCCTCAGTTTTGCTATTTTTACAAGGGCACACTGGCCGATTCGCCTTTATTTATTCAGAATGACGTTAAATGAATTTACGGCATACCATTCAGAATAATACTAAATGAGTGCAATGTATTTATACATAATACCACGTTTAGCGGGTGCTTAACATGACGTTTCCTTGCATCAGGCCCGGACTAAAGAATTTTTGGCTCTAAATTTTTTTTTATTTTTTAATGATGAAATCCGGTTTCGGCGGGTTTGTGCTTTATATGTCGTGTAGTAACACCCAAGCAAAATTTACTTTTTTATTTGATACACCCTGTATAAGTATTTTACTACTTTATAAAATGTTTTTGTGTATATACGTTTGCTGGAATTTAAAAAAATAATATTGTTATATAAATTGATCCGTCAGCTTTGTATTAAACGAGTTAATTCAAATAGAAAATGCCTGAGTCCAATGAAAGTCTAAATTCTTTATTTTCTTATCTAATGCACTAAACTAATACATTGCTAATACATCTCATGCCCACTATGTTGTTGCATTCGTTGTCGTCTTCTTCTTCTTTCCCCTCTATTTCTACATATGCTTATTAATGTGCTAAACTCTAATGTCATAATGTCACATAGTGTCATCTATATGCATATATTACAAGCTTAATGTTTTATTTTTAAAGTTTGCTACATCCTTGAACATATTTTAAGGGCTTAAATTTATACACAACAGTAATTTTCTTATTTAGCAATATTTTTGATTTTCTTACCGATTTTCTGAATCCCCATTTTGCTTTTTTAATAGAAATTGTTATAACTAGCTCTAAGAAAATGTATCACAAACTCATGTCCGTTCCAATATTTAAATAGCTACTTGTTAGCGATAAGTAGTTTTAAACACAACTAATTAATTGAAACAAAATCCATACGTTATAGATGTACTCTACACCTCCCAAGTAAATAAAGATGTATTCTGTCAATAATCGGCGAGTACCTTACCCAACAATGCGAGTAGGTAAAATACTTACTCGTAAGTAATCATTCATGTAGGGTACAATAATTGTCTATGGTACTACTTGTTGATTATCACTTAGTACTTAGTGGCATGATTTTCCTATAACGTAATTTATATCCGTATGCTATCGTATTTATTTATATTGTCTAAAAAGTCTATTCGAATTCATTTATACCTAAATTATCTACTTTGCACTTCCATGTCATGTCAGTTAAACAGTTATTGACAGAATGCCATATAATAGTTATAGTAGATCTATTTCATAAATTGCAAAACTATCAATCAACACAGTCATAAAATTGGCTAAAAAATAACTGGAAAAATAAGCTATAGTTACATTGTTTCTTTATTTAAGTAAAAAATTGCGCAGGTATTTTTTCTAACTGATCCTGATGATACTACTCCTACTAATCAAGCAATACTGCGGTAACTACGGTACTACCTACAACACCTGTGCACAATTATACGTACGGGTAATACACATCGTCATATAAATATTTGTCGAAAAAGTGTACATATGTATGTTACGTACTTATAAGTTGCACGATGCCGTACTTACTCAGGCAAGTCTCTAGATGCCTAGAATGTACGTTGTATTTAATTTAAATTTCAATTGAATTCATTTTTGTACAAACATTGTGATTGGAGCACTATCGGCAATTAATGTTATCAATTGCTAGTTGTAAAACATGTCCACTATATTTTTGACTCAATCGCGGTGACCGGGTAACCGACGTGTAACCTTCGCGTCCGGATACCCGTCGTGACCGATCAACCGCCGTGACCGGTTAACCGGTTATCCGTTTAAAATGCGCAGCACTACTACCAACCTCCCATTAAAACCCTTCTCACAATTATTTGCACAGCAGCGGCCGCTGGTCCTTACGTTTCACGAAGATTCTTACTAGATCGAATTTCTTCGTGTAAGTTCGTAACGTTTTGGTATTACGGAGGATAGCCTACGAACTTCGATCATATAATGAAAGATATACGTGCCGCTTATGCCACCGTCATATGTAGGCAGCCCCAGTAGTTGTGGGTATGTGGCGGTAGTCAAAAACCTGAAACATCCGCGCAGTAATTATCACAGTACCTGATAAAATATAGGGTAAATGGAATTAAAGGGGCAGAAAATGATTGTGATTGTGTAGGTAGTGTAAGAGATGTTATATAGAATGACAAAATTATGGTAGATATTAGGAAAAACTAGTTTGAATGTTTGAACATGTTATAATGGTTCTTTAAAGTCTATGCGTATACCGTAACATTAAAATAATACGGTCTTCAAGTTAATGAGCGTTTTATTTAATAATTTATGTGCACTCAGATAGACGTTATATATTTTAATTAGTTTTAAAATATATAGCGTCAAAAAGGTAAATGTACCAATTTCTGACCCTGTCCTAATTACTGACACCTTCCCTGTATTTATTCCTATAATAGTTCCTTTTGCTGTGTTTTAGCGCAGCTTCCAATTGAAAATAATTCCGCGGAGATTATTTTAAGTTTAAAAATCAAAATTGTTCTTCCAGTATCATCTTGGAATCTTAAACATTGACATCATTCTATCCCTTAAAATGTCAGTAATTGGGTCTTCTACTTATGTATGTGGGATATTTGTAGTTGATGCTATAGTGATGTGCCAGTAAGCAAGTAAACATGAGTCTGTCTCATTATTTTGAAAAGTTGCAGTAAGTTCCTCTACCTTAACATATCTCTCGATGTTGCTTTGCCTGCTACGAAACATTAGCATATTTATTAGTTGTACTTTTACTTGTTAATTACTGTTAAATTTAAATATAACAACAGGTAAGTAATTTTTAAAAAGTTAAATTTATTTGAAAACATTTTTATATATCTTATGAAAATGTGTAAACCAACTCTTGTGTACATATATGGACTAATATCGCATTATTTTTTGTTAAATGCTTTGTTTATTCGCCTTTTGGTATCGTAATTCATTTCAATCGACACTTCGAACCTTGACTACTATCGGGTGCTGTTGGTTCAAATCTCACTATAGTCAATAGCGATTTTTTTCCGAAATGGTGATATTAGCAGCGAAATTTTGGTAGTAGCGGTGACTAACAAAAATGCTCTTTAAGAAAGATACTGTTAATAGATAACTTGAATGATACACTTTTAGCATATCAGCAGTTACTGTAAAAGTTTAACACCATAGTTTAAGGCATAACATTAGAGTATATCTTTGGGCATAATTATACAGGTGTCCCAACGGTGCGAGGACGGAAGATTGCTCATAAACTAAGAGTATTTTCAAAAAAATATTCATCGATTATCATTGGTCGTACCTGACTGCATGTCCTGAAAATATTTTGAATTATGCAGAGTGTTCCGTTTTTCAGCTACATATCAATGTTGTATTTTTTAAATGGAACAGCCTGTATTTTGTTGAATATTTGGATGGATTACCCAAAAAGAAACAGATTATTATAAGGTACTAAATGGCTTTGATCATCATTTGTTTAGCTATTTACTGTTTTATTGGAAAAAAGACCCAAATTTAACCACGCAACACTTCGCCATTTTGAAAAATTAATTTTTTAAATGCTGATCAAAACTTATTTCAGTTCTCAATCGCTTCAGATCGTTTAACGATACTTTGATTTGTTTATATAGGATGTTCGATAACGCAGAATTTATTTTTTCCCAAAAATCTTAAACGGAACACCTTTACATTTTCACACCATTCGATTCGCATTTTCACTAGCTTTTATTTGATACCATACTTGTTGGGGTTTGGTACAACGCTTATTGTGTTTAGTTTGCTTTAACTATTTTATAAACAATAATACTCAGTGAGTAGCAGCCAATACATTCTTAACATCAGTAAGATTTATCTTATAAATAAACACAAAAGGGAAGGTTATATTAAATGTTCAAAAATGTCGCCATTTTGTTGTATACATAACTGTAATCTTCTAATGAGTGCTTCTTTTACATTCTCAAGTGCATATCGTTGTATATTCCTAGAAATTTCAGGATTTCTTTGCTTCATGTTTTGTTCGGTGGTTGGTAGATCGCGATATACTTTCTGTTTCACGTATCCCCACAAATAAAAATCTGATGGTGCGAGGTCCGGTGATCTAGCAGGCTAGGCTACAGGTCCACCTCGACCTATCCAGAGATTCTCACCCCAGTTACTTAAATATTGTCGAACACGTCGATCGTAATGAGTAGACGCGCCGTCATGTTAGTAATAAATTTCCGCTCGGGTTTGCAGATTAATATTTTCCAGAAGTTGTGGCAAGAACTCCTGTAAAAAATGTAGGTACGTTCTTCCGGAGAGGTAACCATCAAAAAAGAATGGGCCAATAACGTTACAACCAATTGTCCCCCCCCCCCCCCCATACGTTTAACTTCCATTGATTCTGAAAATTGAAAATCAATTTGTCTCATCCAGTGCGGATTTTCAGTGGCATAATAATGCATATTGTGTTTATTTATCAGCCCTATGCTACTAAATGTGGCTTCATGACTAAATAACTACTACTACTAATACTTTGTCCAGGAAATTTATCATACGATCTTGATAATCATGTGAACGCAAGCCTTGGGTACACAGGTGGTATGGATGATTTTTGTGTTTTTTTATAATCCTTTGTATAGAGCTCTTGCTAATTTTTACTTCATTTCCAATTTGTCGTGTGCTTAGATGAGGAATTTCTTCTAAAGGCAATAGTATATCTAATTCGTTTTCTTGCGTTGCTGTTGTTGGATATGCTACATTTTTTTTCTTATACTTCCCTGATCCAGTTTCTTCGAAGCGCTTACGTAGTTTTTGAAACGCTTCTGGTCGTGGATATCAACAGACAATTTTTATCAGCCACCCCCAAAATGTAAATCATATTAATTAGTTCTTTAGAAAAATCCATTTTTTTACGTAATTATGTACACACTAATAATTATGGTGATAAATTTTGACAGTAACTAGGCAACAATCATAGTGTTTCATTTTTTTGTTTCATAGATATGGTGTTTTCATATTTCATTTATTGTCAACTTCGTTTTGAAAAAAAAAAAAAACAACTGTCGTGCAAAACCCCAACAGACATGGTATTAAAGAAAAGCTTGTGAAAAGACGAATCGAATGCTTAAAAATAAATAGGGTGTTCCATTTAAAATTTTCAAGGAAAATTGCATTCTGCGTTATGGAGCATCCTGTATAAACAAATCTAAATATCATTATTTGGTCTACGGCGATTGAAAAATGAAGTAACAAAATAAGTTTTGTTGAGGATTTGAAAATTTGAATTTTAAAAATGGCGATGTGGTAATAAGTCATTAATCTTGGGTCTTTATTCCGATAAAATAATAAATAGCAAAAGAACTGGCGATCAAAACCATTTAGTACCCTAAGAAAATTTGTTTCTATTAAAGCGGCCAATCCAAATATTCAATAAAATACAGGTGTTTCATTTAAAAAATGTAACTTTGATATGTAGGTGAAAAGTGAAACACTCTGTATAATTCAAAATATTTTTAGGACATGCAGTCAGATATGATCTATATTATATACGAATACTTTTTTGAAAATACTCTTAAGGCCGCTTTACAGTTCGCAATTTTGTGTATTGCGTGCAATACAAATAGGGCATGGGCATTCAATGAATTTCGATCAGGTGTGTGCAATCTTATTGGTATTGCACGGAATAGAACGTGTTCTAATATTTCATTGCGCGCAATTTTGTTGCACGCAATGAAATAAAAACAGCGCATGCTCTATTCCGTGTATTGCACGCGCAATACAAGTAAAATTGCACCCAGCTGATCGAAATCTATTGAATGCGCATGCGCAATTTCTATTGCATGCAATAAAAATAATTGCCAACGATAAAGCGGCCTTTAGTTTATGCGCAATCTTCCGTCCTCGCATCGTTGGAACATTCTGTATAGCCATTAGTCAGCAGATGTTCGTATTATTATCTCAAAGATGGGTAGGTATTATACTTTAAAATCTGAAGATTCCTTTTGAAAAAGTTAGAGGTCTTTTTTTATAACAAAGCTTTTGGTTAGAGCAAAGCTTTTGGTTTATAAGTACCTACTTACGAAAAAAAAATAACGTCGTTAAAAATTCGTGAAAGTAGGAGCCTAACAAATCATTAAATATATCCTCACACATATTACATAGTTCAAAAATATTTTTAGATCTACTGAAAATGAAACTTTAAGACGAGCACCCATTGTGTTTATTGAATGTTTTGTTCTTTTACATCGGTAACATACAAAAATTACTTGGTTATGTCATTATGATTACAATTTAGACTGGAAATAAAGATTCAAACGAAAAAAAATGTTTCTTTATTATTTTTAGTGTTATGCACTACACGCGAATTTGGCTTCGTTGACTCAAATATACATTGCATTTACGTATTTTGTAGTTTGTTTATTACTATTCTTCACGATGACACACTAACTGCGAGAGAAACTCGACTAAGGTACGTGTTGGTCTACCGGACATACCCTTCCTCAAATAAGGATAATCGTACCCGTTAGATTTCATTACGCCGAACGTGTCTAAATGTAACCAATCACCGCACGGAACAAATTCGTGCAAGAAAGCAGCAACCTTGCAAGATTCACTTCCCTTGCAGCGCTCGCAAACACCTCTGCCTACAGTTTGGGTATCCACGTTGTCGAAGTCGACAATTAACTTGCGGAAATGCTCCCATAAGGGGAATCTCCATACGCGATCTCCGGTGTGCATTGAGGCTGCCAGCATGTATTCCCAAAGCGCTTCGGAGTTGCTATAGACGCCGCTAGCTGCACATCCAAGCGATGCTCTCATATCGTAAGTCATTGTACCAATATCTACGATGAATCGTGGCCAGAAATTCTGCGCGTATACTAACGCATCAGCCAAAGCTAATCGACCTGCGCAGTCCGTCGACTCGATTTCTATACTTTTGCCATTCATAGCTTTGACAATGTCACCTGATCGCATCGCTGCGCATCCAGGCATATTCTCGCAGAGCGGGATAAGTCCTCTGATATTCAATGGAAGTTGAAGGCCAGCTACTGCTCTACATGCAGCCACAACACAAGCAGCTCCAGCCATGTCGCCACGCATTTTTTTCTGATCGAAACATGGCTTCAAGCACAAACCTCCACTATTATAAGTTATGCCTTTTCCTATTAGGACAACCGGTCTTTCGTCTCTGGACACACCGTAGTAGCTAAGTTCGAGAAATATCGGTGGTTCACAAGACCCTTGAGCAGCTGCCAGGAAAGCGTACATTTTCTGCGTCTCCGCCCATCCTTTAACTTTCACTTCAACGTTGACGCCAGACTTACAGAGTACTTCTACCGCATTTTGCGCGAACGACGTGGGTGTCATTAAATTTGCCGAGGTGTCCATTAGTTGCCTAGATAAATTTTGAGCAGCTGCCTTTTGCAGACCGATCTGCCAACCAGTCCAATCGCAATCGTCGTGCAACTCCAATTGAGGAATATGTTTTTGACGATCACGACGTTTCTTCTCTTGGTATAACCAAACGCCCAATGCAGCACCCTCTGCTGAAGATTCGGCGTGACCAAAACTTTCCACAAAGACTTTCTCCACCAACAATCTTTGCAGAGCTCGACAACCCACCGCTGAGGCAATTCGTATAGCTTCCTTTCCTTCATCCATCTGCTCAAACACATCATACCCTTGGCATTCTTTGCCTAAACCGACTAGTGCGACAGACGCAAATTCAGGTTCTAAATTGAAAAATATCCTCACTTCGCGGAGTTTTGGTGGCGGACCAGAGATCCTTAACAGGTCATACAATCTGTTGCATACTAATTTGTTATATCTTTTCGCCGCTGGTGTAAACTTACCAGTGTCGGTTGGATCATTCGGATCAACATAAATTCCGATTACTAGACCTTTAAAGTTCTTATTTTTGCAAGGATCTTCTATTTCCTGGTCTGCGTGACACTGAAAGCGCTTTATAATAGCTGATCGTGGTTGCACAAAGCATCTTCTAATGAACCTTAAGGCCATGGCGAGAATATTCCTATTTCATTGATTTATTGTACGTATCACTCCCAATTTATTAACATCCTTTTCAGTGTATAAAAGTAATGAAATACATAAATGACTATATTCGTGTTGACATTTTACCCTAGATATTCACATGTTTTTCAAAAATAACAAACTGAAGGACTACTTAATTTTGAGTTATAAGTTAGCCATTTTGATGAATAGGAAAATTGTCACCAAGGAACATCTCAATAAGAATTGACAAACAGCGTCGGCACCTTTGATCTCAAGAGGAGGAAGTGAGAAGGAAGGGGAGAGGTGAGCGAATTCATGACCAGTCCGCTTATTAACTGCTAATTGGCTAGAACGAGCTCGAAAAAGATGGCAGTCGCTAAAATTTGTTATCTGTCAGATTGACATGTTCTATTATCACAGCTGTTATTCGCTTGAATGTATGTTTATAGGTTATAAAAACCTCGAAAACTCTTAAATGATTGTCAAGAACTGTTTTGACCGGGGAATCGAAACTGCAATTATAACGGTTACGGTTACGGTCATGATTGTGACCGAAATTCTTACTTCTATTACGATCTTGACCGTAACCGCAATTCATAGATTTAATTTCAATTCAAAATATATGAAAGCCGCTCATGACCGTTACCGGAATTCCACGTTAAAACGGTCAGGGTACCTCTTATAACCGTATTTGAATTACGGTCAGACTTTCGGTGACCGGTTAGTGACCGTTATTCAGACCGGTTTATATACGATCATACACGGTTTAAAAATTTTTAATTGCCCCCTCGCACCGCTCCCCATGGTACGATACGGGAAACGCTATCCGGAACATATTGCAGGCGCACGAGGCAGACATAATTACAATATATTCCTTAAAGGTTGAAGCCGGTGACCGTTATTCAGACCGTATTTAACGGTCTGAATAACGGTTACTAAACGGTCACCGAAACCCTGACCGTAATTCAAATACGGTTAGGTATAGCGGTCATAGAAATACGGTCAAGGAATATTTGGTTAGAATTATGATACTCGATAGAAACAGTCAGATTTAGGGTAACTTTAGAATTAGGGTACCTGAATAAAAAACGAAATAATGACCGCTTAAATTACGCTTTTAAAACGGTTTCGACTCTGGTTTTGACAAGAGCCGAGCTTGGCTTCCTATTGGCTAGAACGAACTCGGAAAAAGTTGCCAGGCCTTTGTTCCTTGGCATCATGTCAAACTGGCATCATTTTTACCGTTACCGATATTACCGTATCACAGCATCATTGCGTGTGCGCAAGACAAGTGTCATCTATCTGCGTTTTATTTTTGAATTGTGGAAAATTGTAACGTTAAAGGTAATTAATAATATTAAAATTAAAAGAAAAACTCAATGATAGTAGCATTGTTTATATACATACTAGTTAGACAACCTTATGGACAAAATAGTTAACGGATTTTTGAACATTTTGGACAAAAGCGGTAGATGGCGGCACTCCGTTGATGTCCATCTCGATTTAAATATAAGCTTTATAGTTTGACTACTACATACAAGATGGCCCTCTTACGTGTTACCCAAAGGTCCGTAACACGTCCGTATACATAAGATTACCTCGTAAGTTGTAGGTGAGGCCCGGGGAAAGGAGAGGGTGGATACACGATGACGCTGTGATGACGCGCCTCGCGATCATTCTCGTGTTTGTTTACGTTAAAAGGTTAGTATTGGGGTATTCTGTTATAATAAAAAGAACTTGGAAGTATATTGCAAGACACGCTTTTGTTGACAAAACATTAATTGAAACATTTTCTAATTTAAGATTTTTTTTTAAAAAATAAGTATTTAAACTTAAAACAACAAAAAATCAGTGAAAAGAGAGAAGTTAAATCTGAAGAACCCAAATTTGCCAAGAAAAAAAGAAAAAAACATTACATAAATTTGTGTTTCTAAATTTTTAGTTTTCTTAGTTTAAGTATAATTATATAATAATAAGAATGTTTTTTTTTTTATTAAGAAGAATAAATATTTAGTTTGATAATATATAATCGTTATCTTTTTACCATTTTACTTTACTTTTTCTTAGTTTCTAATTTAATGTTATGCTCTATGAGTGTAGTTCTAAGTTTTGTGTTATATTTATATAATATTTTTTACTTGATTTACTTCTGTTTACTATTACATAATAATAGAAATTCGTTTTTTATTATAAAAAATAAATATTTAGCTTGGGAGTACAAATCGCCATTTATTTTTACATATATGCACCACTTTACTTATTAAAAACTGCATACATGATGACGCATTCATGCTCTTTCTCTTGATTGGCTGAAAAATTACGGGGTAACCTTGTATATACGGACCTTGCCCAAAGGTTACCCCGTAACTTTCCAGCCAGTCAAGAGAAAGAGCGCGAACGCGTCATCATGTATGATGTATGGTGTTTTTTAATAAGTAAAATGGTGCATATATGTAAAAATAAATGGCGATTTGTACTCCCAAACTAAATATTTATTTTTTATAATAAAAAAAACATTTTCTGATTATTATATAATCATAAACATAAGTAAATTAAGTTAACAAAATAACTTATTAATTATAAACTAAGAAAACTAAAAATTGAGAAGTAGTTTTATGTAATGTTTTTTTTCTTGGCAAATTTTCGTCCCTTTAGATTTAACTTTTCTCATTTCAGTAATATTTTTTTTGTTTTAAGTTTAAATATTTTATTCTTAAAAGAAAAAAACCTCAATTTAGAAAATTGTTCAATTAATGTTTTGTCACAAGAACGTGCCTCGCAATATGCTTTCAATATCTTTATATTTATAACAGATGCCTCAGAATACTAACCTTCTAATGTAAACAAACACGGGAATTATCGCGAGGTACGTCATCACAGCGTCATCGTGTATCCACCCTCCCTCCCTTTTCCCCGGGCCACACAACTCACCAATGCGAGTGAATCACACATCACACCGAGTCACCGACACGGGATTCCGTCGTTTCCGCAGATGGATAAAACACAGAACTCTGTCTCTCACTTTGACCGAGATACGTGTTATATTTATCGCGTTTTCAAATCAATTTACATTCACCGATAGAGTGCACCACTTCCTTGAGCAATACTTTATTTTTCTGACAATGCATTATGTTGACTAACTAGATATATTTAAACAATGATAGTAGTGATTGCAATCCACAAAATACAATAAAGAATTTATCCTCACCTACTCTTAAAACTATATGTGCACGATCCTTTGCTTTTAAATACTACAATTTTGGCTTTTGTACGATCATATCAACTAGAAAAGTTGGCAATGCTGCTATAAATATTTCAAACTACAGCGCCCTCTATCCGTGGAGTGAGTGGATACACGCACCACCGATTTAAGATATACTACCCCATCCACTAATCTGTGATAAGATGTAAAATTTTAAAAGCAGTAGATATTTTGGATGTTTACCAGTAAGATAAGATTTTCGAATGTTTTGTGGAGCGGTATCTACCGGTAGAATTTTCATTAAGTAGTGGATGTCATTTCATTTTCCATATCCTTTATTTTAGTCAATTTTAGTTTTCGCAGGGAGTAGGGTTTGCATGCACTTATAGAAGTAAAAGCGAAATTAATTAGTTGTGAGTTCCCACTGTATAAACGAATATAATGTTTAGCCGAAATACACTGTCCACGAAGTATAAAAGTTATGTAAAGACTCTGCAAAGTGTTAAGGTACGGTTTATATTGTGTAGGGTTATGTATACAGATTTTAAATTAAGCCTTTTTCTAATGATAGGATAATTTAAAGAATACAAATGCAGTGAAAATAAATAAACGATGTCAAGATCTGTTGGAAACTCTAAATGTGGATTGCAAGAAATGTTTTAGTTCAATAGATCTACAAAATGTAAGTTTATTCTAAGATGAAGTTTTAGATACTCAATATTATCCAATAATTAATTTTTAGAAACCGTACTTAGGAAATAAGTATTACCACAAATATAAGAGACTGTTATCTAGTGTACAATTATCTTTATCACCTGTAAATTCAAAGGAACATGTAAGTAATTCTTTCTATCGAGAAAATGTTCTAAATTGTGAAGTATTTTAGAATGAACCACATTTACATGAAAATAAATTACTGAAAAATAAAATTTATAAGAAAATCTTAGCAGCTGCAGCATTAAGGGCAGTTGTTGTTACAGACGTAACAAATAAAACGCCTACATCTGAAACTGTTAAAGTAATCGAACCGATTCCTGAACCACCGCCAATACCAGATGTTGCAGCAGAAGCATTAAATCAGCTAAACGCTCTGGGTGAACCAACCTTTGCATCATTGGGGCTAGGTGGAATGTCACCAATTGGTATAGTACAAAACTGTTTTGAATATTTGCACATTACATTAGGTGTACCTTGGTGGGGTGCTATTGTAATTGGTAATTGTGTAACAAAATATATGTGTAAGTATATCATTAGGATGGTTTTCAGGTACAATTGTGATTCGTGTATGTATGTTCCCTTTGGTTATTGTTGCACAGAGGAATGCAGCCAAAATGAATAATTATTTGCCACAAATGCAAGTCCTACAATTAAAAATGTCTGAAGCACGACGGAGTGGGAATCAACTTGAGGTGGCCCGTTACTCACAAGAGCTTATGTTGTTTATGAAGGAAAAGAATTTAAATCCATTCAAGAACATGATAGTTCCTTTAGCACAGGTACCTTGTCTCTTGTATTTATTTTTCAATTTTAATTTAATTTGCTTTGCTTAGATGCCAGTTTTTATATCATTTTTCATGGGATTACGGCAAATGGCAAATGTTCCTGTTGAAAGTTTACGTGAAGGTGGATTATTCTGGTTTACAGATTTGACTGTTCCAGATCAATTTTTTGCATTACCTATCATAACAAGTCTTACATTATGGGCAACAATAGAAGTGAGTAATTTGCAATACTTACTTAGTATTTCTATAGTAACTTTATTAATTTCAGCTGGGGACGGACTCTGCAAGATTATCAGCACAAAATATGCAAATTATGAAGTATGTTCTTCGAGCATTGCCTCTGTTTATTATACCATTTACTGTAAACTTCCCAGGGGCTATATTATGCTATTGGGTATCAACCAATTTTATGTCATTGTTACAAGTTGGATTTTTAAGAATACCTACTATACGAGAATATTTTAAAATAGAAGCTTTAGTAAAGCATAACCCTGAACAGTTACCAGTAAAGAGTAAAGGATTTGTTGGAGGAATTAAAGAGTGTAAGTATTATAATTAGGGAAACAAGTGTTGGGTAAAAAGTTGCAAGTAATATTAGAAGTTGTGAGCATTGATCAGTGTTTTCTTTGGTATAAAAAAAAGAAATATAAGAATCACGAGCGATTGTTTGTAATAGTCCGGTGATGGTTTTAAGTTATGTTTAACCCTTGAACACTGCCTATACCTCCAGGAGACGTACTTTACTGTAAGTTTCAATAGGCATATATTTTTTTATATTATATATACAGTGCGGTCGGAAATTGTGCTCCTTCCATCATATCTTTTGCAAGGAATAAAGAAAAACTAGGCGAAATTAGAGGCAATCTGTGATATTTTTACTATGCGGATGTGCACTTAGTTTGAAATGTTAGAGAGAGGGCGCTGTTGTCTTAAAAATTGTAAAGAGAAAGAAAATAAGTTCGTATAAATACTCATTTGGGAAGATATCTTTATGACATTTACGACTATGCAAAGAGTTTAACGATTTTTTAAGTATTTACTAACTTACTCAAAATAAATGATAACTTACTTTCTATTTAAAAATTTAAAGGTAGCAACCCTGTCTTGCTTACATTTCAAGGCATGTGCATATCCCGATAGTCAAAATATCACAAAGGACTTCTTATTTCGCCTTGTTTCTGTTTTATTGCTCTATCTAATTTGTTTTAAAAGTAGTTACGTTTGTGATACAATTTAAAGTTGTAACAGTGTAACTTTTATTATTATATAAGGGGCGTGCGAAAAATTCAGGTCACATTGAAATTTTCTGTTTTAATCTTAAGGTGCATCCACACGCTCGGAGTTCGCCGAACTCCGAGCAACTAGTTGGCGATCTCCTAGTCGTGTGGACTGGCAGTTCGGGTTCGGCGAACTAGTTCGGCAAACTGTTTGGCTATTCCCGATCTGCATGGAAAATGGCGCACGAATGTTCGGCTGACGGAGTTTCGTGCACCCGTCCACACATTCGGGAAGGATTTAGAGTGAGAGGGAAAGCTGTTGACAGCTGTCTATGAGCTGTCTCTTACTATCATACTATTATACCTACAGTTTTTTATAACTGTTATATATGACAGCGGTAACAGATACAAATTTATTTACTGAAATACTATGTCGTATGCTGAAAATGACAGATTTGCAAAGATAATAAACAATTCAAAGTGTTTTTTTTTGACAGGAGGAGTGCAATTTTAGTATTCATTATTACATTAAATTGATGCATTTTAAGTAAATTAAAGATCTTAAATTTTATAAAATTAATCTTTAAAACTAATGTGTAGATTAAAGTAATTAAATAATTTGCAATGGTTAGCCTAAATATTAAAAAGCTTACCACTCTTTTCATAATTCATCAAATTTCTTGAATTTTTTTAAAGAGGGTCGAAAAGTATATTGTTATATGTGACGATCTGGTTTAAATGCGTATAATGATTTTTTGTCTATAAATTGGCAAACAAATTAAAAAATTAGATGATATTTATTAATATATAATCATTTAAAAGAAACCGCCCTCATCCTCACGGCCTCAATTGAAACGATAAAGAATCCATACATCCACAGTGCAAACATATTCGCCTCATTGTAAATATTACTCATACAGTGTATATGCTCGTAGATAATTGGATAAAAAATGGCGAAGAAATTTGAGCAAAAAATATTTCTTTGATTGACCTATAATTTTTACGATGAATGTTTCAATGATAACAATCACGTTGGTCATAACAATTATAGAAGTCAATAAAACTACTTTTTTTTGTTCGAGTTTGTTCGCCATTGTATACGCAAAATGAATTATGGGCATTCATCATCGTAAACTTGGAAAATACAGAAATTAAATAATAGCGTAAGTTGTCAATATTTATAACCTAAAGATGAATTACTGGTATCCGTGATTCATATTTAGTTTCTGTCACGCTCAACAAAAATGACGGAACTTCAAATATTTATGATTTGCGGGTTTCCCGCGAAACCAAAAAAGAGTTTCAGTTATTGCAGTGACAGCAATGGTTCATAACCAGTCATAATTTCTGTACCAACACCAACCTAATTCATTCAATCACTCAATGCTACCACACTAAACTCTCATACCGAACGTTCGGCGTTTTCCCGTATCTGCTCGGAGTTCGGCGAACTCCATGCGAACTCCGAGCGTGTAGACGGTCGCGTCCACACATCGTAGTTGCCGAACATTCGGAGTTCGGCGAACTCGGCGGGTGGGATGCACTTTATATTTTCAAACTTTAAACCATACTGTTACCATAGTCACAGTACCTATATACTGTAATCGGCAAAATAAGAGTATAGGAAAGCAGAGGGTAGGAAAGGGCGCGCCACTTTAAAATAGAAAGAGATATATAGCCGTGTCTCACACCATATGCCTAACGCCCAATATTGTTTCTACATTGGCATCGGGGGGGTATTGCAAGGTCATTTATTTAGTACTTATGTATAAGATACAAATACCCTAGACTAAAATTATTTTTTTTCGATTACTGTATACTCGTTTAATCTTATTTTCCGAGAAATGCCGTCATATATGTTAATATTTTATGCTATTTTGCAGATACAATGAATTGTTTTATCAAAAAACATTGTCATAAAGTTTCACCGTTACACTTTGTGATACTGTTTGTGGTGACATTTTATGCGACGTTGGTAATGCAACTCATTGTTTGTCATTTCACATTTTTATCTTTTGCTTGGATTTGCCTAGGGCACAATAATAGTGTCTCAAACATGGAAACATTGAAATTCCCTACATCGATAAAATATCCTATTTTAAATAATCAATAAAAAAATTAATGCGAAATAATAGTATAAAAAACACGGATTTTAATGACTGTTGTAATACTCGTACATTGAATGTGATTCTGTCCGTGATTTAAACTTGTACTCGTAATACAACTATGACATTGTAACACCAGTATTTTAATATACTATTCTTTCACACTTTCTACATTTTACTCACTTTGCTCTTACACAATTCCTACTACTGTTGCCATTTCAATTCTTCCAATATTTCTCAATAAATTTTACCCGGGATATAGTCCATTATTTTTATTTTATTTTTCTTATATGGTTTTTTTATTATTCTTTGTTTGAATAAGGGTAACAATAATAAATTATGGAATTTTTGTTTTTAAGCTTGGACCAATCTGAAAATAACAAAGGAATTAGAAGAACGGCGACGGTTAGACGAATTACAATTTCAGAGAGCAGGAAAAGGACCTGTTGTGAAGACTTATAAATATGATCCAACCAAACAAATTTCAAATACGAAAACAATTAATGCAAAAGAGAGATAGTCATGTACATAGTTATTCAAGTATTAAGAACATAAGTTGTAATATTGTATTTGTTACTATCATAAAATAAAACAATGTTTATTTAGTTTTACCTTTTATTTTTAATTGAATCATTAACAAGACAGTGTTTTTGCCAAAAAAAAACCTTTACCTGGTAGCAATACACTGATTAATAACTTTTATCAAATGTACATTTTCTAGCGCAGCTGCTACTCTTTCTTTATCTGCTAGTTGTTTATTGACAGCATTTTCTGATGCATGTGTGCCAGGATTTATCTCTACTGTAACCTTAAACCTGGCAGGTAAACATCGCAACAATTTTACCCTAATGGAAAGACCAATTAGAGTTGCCATGCTGCAATGTGGAATTGTAGGAGTATATAAAACTGTAACCATATTGTTTTTATTATCTACTTCTATCAAACTTTCTTCCAAAACATGTAACTCTTCGAGGGTTAGTGGATGTTCCGGATCATTTATACCTCGTATAAGATCTAGAATTTTATAACTTTCATAAATATAAAAGTAAATAGTAGACATATTTACCAAAAATTTCACGGGCATCAAATTCATCAACTATATAGTCATCTTCTTCTTCAAGGGTTGTGGATCGGTCGTCAATCTTACCATAAATGTTAGGATTCACATTTTCCAACTCCATGGTATAATAATAATCTGTACCTTATCTATGAATAATAATATTAACTCATTTCGCGATAGTTGCTTTAGTTAGGGCATATGCGTAATTGCAGTTAGCGGTGGATAAATGATAAATGGCAATTCTAGATGATTCTTTACTATTCTTTATTCTAACGATCATACATAAGGTAGGTTGACAACGATATATGTACTGTGATGAAAATTTCAGCCGCCATTTTGTTTTGTACTGTGCGATTGTTACGTGCGTCTTTTACGTCTATTCTATGATTTGAAATTTAGGTAAGCTATTTGGAACTGTTTTTAGTTTTCTTCTTGGATGTTAGGACCGTTTTACACCTAGCTGTTTATTGCGCAATTTATTGGCCAATTTGAAATTTTACGTGTATAACACGTATTTAATCCGTGTTATACACGTAAAAATTTTAAATTGGCCAATAAATGCACAATAAATAGCGTAGGTGTAAAACGGCCCTTAGAGTGTATTTTCATTCATATGGGAATGATTCTAATTTTAATTCTTGAACATTCACACATTATATAATATTTATTATATATTTTTTTAAAATTTCGCGCACAATGTACAAAACAAAATAGTAGAAGGTCACCAAAACATTCTCTTAAAATCTACTTATACACACGTGAGTGACGCTATTTGGTTTACCTATACTTTGATACTTTTTTATAGCGTTTTCTACTGGCCGCACTGGGGCGCACTGAGTGTGGTTATCGTATTCCACTGGTAGAGTTAGTGCGCACTTGCGGAGTATTTTACGTTTGACTGGCGCACTGACACCGAAAAAAGGCGCACTGAGTGCAACAAAACTGGCCCTCACTACGGCTCACGGTGCCAGTTCAGTGCAGTTAGATGGCGAACGCATTTTCAAAATTCATGTTGTTAGCAACTAATTTGTTGGAGGAAAGTTCATACATACTCTCGATGAAGATGAAGTAAACGCATTAATTACGAAAACATACAAATAAGCAACAAAAGTGCGTGTTGAATATTCTATAGACGCCGATTGAAAAACAATTCGCCCAACAGGTTAATATTATATGACGATGTCTATAGACAGCTGCAATTGTTACTGCTATATGATTGCTTATTTCTACAGCACGATTTTCGATTAAACTATAGTAATGAAAGCGCTGACATATTCTTCTGAATGTAATAAAAACAATTGGTTATGCTTTTATATTCTGAGCAGCAATTGCGACAAACTAAGAAATAGACAATACTATACTAACTTATCATGTCCAGAAAAGTTTCTTTTTCTACGTCTATATTGTATACAAAGTTATTTTTAAAATACCTATGCATTAAAAATTTTCTCTGCCGCCATTTGGAAGTTGAACTTTTCTACACATAATAAGTTTGTTCGCGTCGCATGAACTATTTGCACTATTATGCACTTTTGCACACAAAAGTTCTAAAAAGTGCATAATAGTGCAAATAGTTCATGCGACGCGAACAAACTTAATGTGTATTCCACTGGGAGTGCGATTTTATAGCACTCGATCAGTGTTGACGTGCACGAAAGCCAAAAACTGAAAAACTCACTGCGCCCTCGGTGCGGCCAGTAGAAAACGCTATTAGATACATCAATTTATATGTGAGCTATGTAACCAAATTGATACCACACAATAAAAACAATAACTTGGCTAAGGAAAACTTCCCTACTCGTGTCTGGTGCTCATATCGATAACTAATAAATATGGTGTGTTACGTCGGCACAGTATAGAAATATATCAATAATGACAGAACCCCTTTTTATGAATGAAATTCTTCGTCCTATTTTAATGACCTTGATCACATTGATGTTACGGAGTCCACGGTCACGCGCATCCTATGCGTCTACCGGAAAAATATAGGAACATTTAAAAATTTGATCTCTATGCTTTATAGCGGAGGTAAGGTTATCTATGGCGGAGGTTATGTCAAAGTTATATCATATATTTATTATTGAATTGGTCGAAATTTAGTAGATGCAAGGGAAAGAGTCGCTGTAAGAATATTAGCTGTAAATTATAAACATACAATGTGCATATAACCAATTTTTTTTGTAGAAATGTTTTAATAAATTGACATTTCGTTATTATTGATACTATAACCTATAGTAATAACGGAACTGTAAGTAAACATAAAAGTGTAGAGCGGAATTTATTTACCTGATCGGCAAAATTCCTATATATTCAAAATTTTAAAATTGCATAAAATAAGCCACTTTATTTATAGTGGCATTTTTGATTTGAAATTTAGTGATTTACCTAGTTGATAGCACTTAATCTATTGAAAAATACCGATCTGTTAATTTTCTATTGCTGTAATTTAATTATTATAATTAACTAAAAGATATTACCTATCATATGGAAACGTCGTTCTCCAATATTTTTACAAAATAATGTGAATTTTATTAAGTTCTGGCTTCTCAGAAAAAATATGCATTGTCTGGATTAGAAGCTTTCATTATAACAGCAATGCATACACGATATACTGGACATTTTTGATGGGCTTTTTGCCAGTTAATTCCAGGTAAGAGTAAACAGCTTTAATATTGAAAGACATAAGTAGTGAATAGTTTATATTTGCTATGCCTACAATATAGACAATGAACAATATTACAAACAGAAAGTTTTCATTAGAGATTACATATAAATGTACTGGTCAACAATTTATTCTAGCAACGAAAGGTAGCAAGTGGAAAGTTATTTACATATTGATATAATTGACAAACTTTATGAAGTTATATGCTTTGTCATTCCATTTTTGTCAACTTTTTTCTGCCGATTTCACACTGTGCTTCTATTTAATGTGTACCCTGAAACCCAACATCTTTGAAATTAAAAACTTCAATGTATAAAATAATCGCATTCTTGACATGGATGTTCATGGCCACTGCAAGCTTAATAAACACATGCGCCGCATAGGACTGACTAGCAACCCAGTCTGTCGTGCATGTTACCTAGAGGACGAGACGTCGGAGCACATCTTATGTGACTGTCCGGCGCTTGCCCAACTTAGAGGTTCCATTCTGGGGATGTTCTGGACCCAGTATGGCCAGCTTTGGCGGCACTTCACATGCTACACTGCTCGAGTTCATTCTTCGCTTGGGTTGGCTCGAGTAGGCTGCGTGTAAGCGACTCCGCCTAGGGAAGGTAGCACAATAGGCTCGGTTAGAGTGGCCTAAGTGCGCGTGGGTAGCCACCCTTCCCAACCAATAATCCAGAATACTCATCGTTCTAATATATTTATTGTAAAACAAATACTTTTCTTGTTGAAACAATCCAGTCAGGCTGCGTTTCAATTCAATCAATAATTATCGTTATAATTTTGAATTATGGTATATTACAATATAAAAAATTAAAATAAAAGTTCAGATGTGCTACCATAAAATTAGAACTTAGAACATATTTTATATGTGATTACGTAACTATAATTTTATGGTTATATTATATGTGGTTATCTTTTTATCATAAAATCCCAAATGTAAGTTTTTGTGTTTGAATACGTTTGTTAGCAAGTCTGATTGGAAATATTTTATATAAAATAAGTTGTAAAAACAATCTTTTTCGAATCATTTTTAACAGCTCAGACAGAAACAAAGCCAAAGCAATAACTAAATTAATTTTCCCGCGATTATTTTTAGTAACTTCAACATAAAAGAATTTAAATAATTATTAACGCAATACCAAATCATAGGTAATTTCAGGGGCGGCTCCTCTTAAAGATCCCCGGGGCCATGGCCCCACCATTGCAAATCACAAATTAATCATTAAAGAGCTTTTATTTTCTGTAAAAATACTGATAAATATACGTACACACACCCACACATTTAAGTACAAAACGAACGTTGCGATTCCCATGATTTGATGCGACCAAACGCGTTTTGCAGTTGTTTATGCAGACAAGTGGCGGACTGGGGCCATGTCTAGATTGGTCCCGACTTTTTTAGACGTTTGTAGGTCTCCGCGCGGAGCTAGCGGAAGAGGGAGTAGTCGCAATATATGCAAAATTACCTTGAAGTGAGACCATTTGTTTCGTGGCTCGCTGCTCGCTGGTTGATCGAGTCATCTCGTCAGTGTTCGGCACTGTGCGGGAAGGGTCTACCACTATCACGGTAGGCAAGCGTGTGAGTCAGACGCAGACGGCCGTCGAAGATCGATTATTGGAAGTAGAAACATATGTAGAGAGCCGTAGCATACAGACTTCGGTTTAGCACTTTCCCGGGATCAAGAATATTCAATATTTATTGATTATAGTAATAAAGTGTAGTATTATTCTAGGATGACATCGCAAATTAATAACTATAGTATTTTAAATCAATATGAATTACCATTAATGTTTTTTTTTTAATAAGTATTTTGGGCACCTTGACCATTAGCTACCTATCAATAACGCCAAAACTATACTCAACTACAGGAAGGTTGCAGGACAATTTTTCACGTTTCGGCGTCCATCGAAACGACTTAAAAGAAGACAGAGACAGGCCGACGGAAAACAGGAATAACCCACATAGGATTGAAACAATAGGACACTAAAAACGACAAACTGTATAACAATGTTGGATGCCTTCATAAATGTTACTATCGTCGAGAATATTTTAATTTTGTTCTTTCTCAAAACTTGTGTAATGTTCGTATAGTGCAATATGCAATTTTATCAGGTCATAAGTATTGCTCTTTCAACATTGTACAACGCACACTCAAAAAAGAGATGGTCTAGATTTCCATTATCATAGCCACAAACACATGCGCTGGACTCCCTCATTTTTAATCTATGCAGGTGTGCGGCGAATAAACCATGACCAAACTTCAGTCTAGTAATTGTTGAATAGAGCCACCTCGAAATCGTATATCCATCATGTCAGACCTTGTGGTTTATCAGCGGGTGTATTAAAGCGTACTGGGTAGGCCGAGTAGCATTCAACTGTTTCCATCGATCCTCCCATTCTTTCCGAAGTTCGTTTCTTGTGGAAATCAAAAGATTTCTCCAATGTATCCTTATTGGACAATCCTCCCCGCTGGAAGCGGCCAATATTGCCAATCCATCAACTTTATCATTAGCTTCAATGCCCGACTGACCTTTGATCCAATAAAAACTGACTAACAAACCGTCCCTTCATGTCTTTCCTAGGGTAAAAATTATGGAAATGAAACAATAAATATAATGAGGGGGTTATTCCTAAAAAATACTTCGTAATAGTGTTTTAAGTAAAAAAAAACAAGCCATTTGCTTAGGTAAATAAACAAAAAATAGAAATTGTCTTTTCCTTTCTTTGCAAGAAATGCGTCGGCTTATGCATAAAATATCTATTATGTTTTACTCGACGATCTTCGCTTAGGTAACTCATGTACTCTGTGTTGTGTTATGTTTTCGTCGATATAAAATCACAAAAACATCTGAACTAAACAAGTGACTCATGTATGTGCAGTTTAAAAACTAAAGATATGCAATTCTGAAGGAAATACATTAGTATTTATATTTAAGTAGATAAGTATTCCTGATAAGAACTGAATGTATTTTTCATTTTAAAATGGCTTCTGAATTTGTGTATATAAAATTTTTGGTGTTGGTATTATTTTAGTCAGGGCTATTATTACAATCGCAGTTTAAACCGTAGATGAATAATATTTCCGTTTCATCAAAGGGATTGAGAGTTTTAAATTATGATAACTCAGATTTTCACCAGAGGGATAACATTGAAATATATGGGAGAAAACTATTTTGTAAAACCCAATCATTGTGTATAACAGGATACTTCTTGACTTCTGAATACATTCTTTATACACAATATTGATTGATTAAATTATTATATTGATTTATGTATTATGAATACATTTATATATTAATAAATCATGAAAAAATATTTTAATAAAAGTTGTAGATCACAATTTTCTTTTATTTCTCATTTTTTATTTCAGAATTTTTAATAGCATTAAGAAAAAAGGCTTATTTATTTGTTTTAATTTTTGACTTGGGTTTTAAACTTCGCTATATTATAGTGTAACTTGTGGGAATGTTTTTATTAGGAGATACCGGCAGCTATAAAGCTAAAGGTGGGATTGTATGTATACCTGTGGCATTTGTAGATTTATCTGCAAGTCTGTAAGCATCTAAAATAACTCTATAGACGCTATAGATGCGCATGGAATTTCGCCATAAATATCAAACCGTTCTTAGATCAAACCGATTTTTTTGCTCGATAGCACGGTACAAATAATACGGTATGCTTACGCGCATATGAAAGTTACGTCACATAGGAGCATAAATGGCCCCACATATATAATTATTATTATATTAGAATCGATTTCGACCGTGAGGTTTTGTTAATGCGAAAGGGTAAGTTTAGAAAATCCGGACGGGATTACGGAACATATTTTAAAAGCGTTAAGGTGTTTTCACGATTCAATTTTCTAGAAAAACCACGAAAACACATTGTAAACACACACGAAATTCGCTACAATTGTAGAAATAAACATGAGCGCTACTAGATGGGGCGCAAGATAATAAAGTAATATTTCAACTTAAAACGGGCTTTTTTAAAGCAAAGCTGCATTTTATTACATTAATTGGTAGTTGTGAATAATTTGGATTTTAAGATTTTACTATTTACCATACATGTATTTAATTGTTTTCGATACGATCCTTAATGACGTCATCTGACCAGCCTTGACGAATTTGAGATTCCAAACGAGCATACCGTATTATTTGTACCGTGGCTTAATAGTAGAAAGTATTAAATGAGGTTAATGTTAAATTACATTAAAGTAACATTGTCAGCGTACAACGCTAGTGTCTTTTAAGCTAAAACAATATAACATAAATTATTATTATATGCCCAATGTTGAATTTTGATTGAGTAAACTTGTTAGCGACAGTAATCTTTATTGACTTTTAAATCGATCGCTCTTTAACAATTTGTAATGGAAAACGTAACATATGCATGTAAACGAATCCCAATAAAATTCCTAAACTTCAGAACACCCAATAACTGTGCGCTATTATTACTTTGCCAAATAATATAAGAACTAGCAATCGTTATTGTCTGTTGGCAACTTATTTAGATGATAAGATTTGTTAAATAGTATAATATAGTAAGTAATCCTAGTACATACGCGTTTTATCGGCTCCTATTTATCTGCGATTTTTTGATTTCCTAACACTTGTAACTAATACCTTCGGGTGGTATTTTTCTTGTGTAGTCGATTGATGTGAGTTTTATGTTCGGATTGTTTGTGTAAGTTCTGTATTTTTATTATTAAATACTGACTGTTCGTGTCCATATTGATTTTACGTACTTTTTGCGTGGAGCTCCTGGCGGGTTTCTTTTGTGTTTTTCCTATTTGAAATTCTATAGTTTTCAAATGTTTGCAATTTATCTCTCTCCTTTGTTATTTTTCTTTCGAGAATACCTATCCGTTACCCTTTGCTCTTGTGCTTGTTAATTATTAAGTCGCTGTGATGGGTACCTCAGTGTGAAGCGAGTATTCCCGTTTAATCCTTTTTGTTGCTGTTATTCCTATATAATGCAATTGGTGCATTGGACTAGCCGACTTGGAAAGATATGAATACCAGAAACAAAGCTTTAAAAAATAAACTACCCGCCAAAAGTGGCAAAACAATTGGATTTGAGAGAGGTAATACCTTAAACAATAGTTATTGTAGTATCCAACATGAGGATAAATCTCATGAGAGTACTGATAAGAATGATAATAGCGATAAATGTGACATTAATCATATAATTTTGGATCTACGTAATAGGCTTGCGGGGGATGGGATTAAATTGTTGGAAAATGAAAGGTACGGTCTTAAAATTGTTATCGATCAGCAGAATAGTCTTATTGAGTTGTTGACAAAATGTAGCAAAATTCTTCACGATAAATGTTAACTATGAGGATAATAACACTCAAACAGACTGTGCTGATTTACCCCCGCAGTCCTTCAATCCACTGTTGGTACGCACTGCTGTTGATATGGAATATCAGATGAAAACTAATGGCAACTGCAATAGGGCTCTCTCGAATCAAACTCCAAAAGTTTTTGCTTCTAGCTGATAGCCAAGGCCGATCTTATAGTCATTCGAAACATAAATCTCTTGGCTCCTCTAGCTTCATTAAACCGTGGGAGCAAAACTACATAACGCGGTAAACAGCTTTGAGAGCATTACTGTAAACTTCACAAAAAGATATTTCGTTATGGTGATGGGTTGAACTAACGATATTGAAGATTGTGTTGACAGTATTACAGTACAAAATGTTTTGAGTGTTTACCAATGCATAATGGAAACATCTTTGAAGACCAACTTAATAATAAGCACTATTCCGTTCCGATTGTATGACACACATTTGAACAGAATTTTTGAACATATTAACTACAGATTATATAGCATGACTGAGCAATTTGACCACGTCAACATTTTTTGTATTAATAATTTAATCTTTCGCCATGACTACAGCAGAGATGGTCTACATTTGAGATTCGGGACGAAGAAATTCCTGTGTAATCAGTTGGTCGAGCGTATTGAGGAGTTATGCATGGAGAACGCAAGAATTTGGGATGATGTTTTTTTAGGGAAGAGTATGAATAATTAACCCAGTCCAACAAATTACCAACAGAATATCACTTTCTTTATCAAAACGTGCGAGGTCTTCTATCTAAGTTGGACACTATTTTCTGTGCCAGTGCTGCCATTGATGTGGATGCGACTTTTCTTACTGAAACGTAGTTGAAGCCGGATATTGCCGACTTCACCCATATTTTACGACCTTCAGGAAGGACAGGGACTTTCATACTGTCAGACGGGCGACTGGTGGTGGCACTCTGTCGGCGGCCTCTAATGAGATGTCTGTATTGGGCATGGACTTGCCAGGTATTGCGAACTTAGTTCCCTTAATAGATATTGTTATTTGCAAATGTAAAATAGATCGTAAGATGTCGTATATTGTTAATATCTATGTTCCCCCGATATTACCTGCGATGATTACGACCTATTTTTTGATGCTTTGTATTTCGCATTGACGTCCGCGGACTTTCCTTTCTTGAATGTCACTCTGACGTGAGTGTGTCTTCATTTTACGATGTTTTCTTATGTGTTGTTGACCAACATGTACCGTTATACAAAAGTTTGAACCGTCGTTTTCTCCATGGTTCAATAATGGTATAAGGCAGAACCTGAAAATGAAAAATTTCTACTTCAGGAAATGGACTTATCGAAATGAATTTGCCAGACTTCGTACTCTTGTTAAGTCAGAGATTAAAACAGCTTGTAAAGACTATTTGAGGCAGATAGAGAATAACATTTCGAAGGAAGGAATTCCAAGTCCTTCTGGCAGTTTATTAACGCTAAACGGCGGTCCTCTAGAATTCCAGGATGTCAGTCATTTGACGATGTATCTTTTAATAACCCAGCAGATATTGTAGAGAAATTTGCTGATATTTTCTTTTCGGTGTATTCCGGTAATACTGTTTCTCCTACTACCATGCCTGCTCAGGCATCGGAAATTGGTGTGTTGAACATAGGCTATCTTACATCGGATGAAGTTTTATGTGCCACCAAAAAACTTAAATCTACCTTTATTTGTGGCCCGATGGTCTTCCATCCTTTTTGGTCCGTGATTGTGCGTCAGTTCTTTGTGAGCCTCTTGCTGTTTTGTTTAACCTAGCTTTACGTACTGAAACGTTTCCAAACTCTTGGAAGATATGCAGAATTAGTCCAATTCTCAAGAAGGGCGATCACTCTGACATGAAAAATTATAGGCCGATAAGTGTACTACCCAACTTCGCTGAAGTCTTCGAACTTTTACTATATGATAAATTATACAGCTGCGTCAAACCATATCTTTCACTTAATCAACGTGGTTTCATTCCTAATAGATCTACCATTCCAACTTGGTGGAAATTACTCAGTTCATCAGCGAAAATCTTGATAACCGTACTCAGGTCGATGTAATTTACACTGACTTTAGCAAAGCGTTTGATATATTGAATCACAACGTCCTAATTCACAAGCTTAACTCCCTCGGCTTCTCGCCTAATGCAGTTTCATTCTTTAAGTCATATCTTCAAGATCGCTCTAATTCTATTACAACGAATTCTGCTCTGACGCTTTTACTCCAAACGCGGGTGTGCCTCAAGGTTCAACGCTGGGTCCATTGCTCTTTAACATTTATATCAATGACTTACTTCATCTGTTAAACTGTAAAGTATTAGTATATGCTGACGATATTAAGATTTTTAGTGCCTTTAATTCAGTATGCTGCTTGAGCAATGGACTCCATTTGAACATCACTAAGTGTGCCATACTCTCTTTTTCTAAGAGTGCTAACCCAATCTCGTTTAATTACATTGTGCGTAGTGTTGAAATTTCTAGAGCAACTTACTTTTCTGAGCTCGGTGTACTTTTTGATAATTATTTATCATTTAGCTTACATATCACCAACCTATTCTCTTCTGCTTCTAAATTGTTGGGATTTGTTTTCCGATCTTGTCGATTTTTTAACAACGTCAAAGCTATAAAACTACTCGTTTTTACTATAGTCCGTTCTAAACTAGAGTATGGCTCGCTGGTTTGGTATCCATATTACCTCTATCAGTGACTAATGTTGGAGAGAGTGCAGAAGAGGTTCCTGAAGTTTTTGTCTTTCAAAGTTGATCACATTTATCCACCTCGTGGTGCCAATTACGATGATCTAGTTAAACACAGTTTCACTTCCTTATCCCAACGTCGAGATTCCAAGTGCCAAATTCTTAATTAACTTAATGGATGAAATTGTGGATTCTTCACATCCCTTTTGTCTCAAGTGGTTTTGGCCGTGCCCTCGATCAGCAGACACTTTTCTGGTTCCCCGAGCGCGCACAAACGTTCTTGTTAAGGTACCCCTAACGCACATGTGTAGAAATGCTAACAAGTGTGACTCAGATCCCTTTCGGTACAAATAATACGGTATGATCGTTTGGAATCTCAAATTCGTCAAGGCCGGTCAGATGACGTCAGTAAGGAGCGTATCGAAAACAATAAAATACATGTGTGGCAAATAGCAAAATGTTAAAATCCAAATTATTCACAACTACCAATTAACGTAATTCAAATGCAGCTTTGCTTTAAGAAAGCCCGTTTTAAGTTGAAATTTACTTTATCTATCTGGTCGCTATCTAGTAGCGCTCGTGTTTATTTCTACAATTGCAGCGAATTTCGTGTGTTTAAAAAGTGTTTTCGTGGTTTTTTCTAGAAAATTGAATCGTGAAAACACCTTAACGCTTTTAAATATGTTCCGTAACCTCGTCCGGATTTTCTAAACTTACCTTTCGCATTAACAAAACCCTCACGGTCGAAATCGATTTTAATACAATAATAATTATATATGTGGCGCCATTTATGCTCCTATGTGACGTAACTTCCATATGCGCGTAAGCATACCGTATTATTTGTACCGTGATTCAATGTTTCTTTTTACGTATGTTTTATGTATCTATTTCCTATTCACATTTTTATTGTTGTATTGACCTTTTATTATGTCCTGTAAATAGATTACCAAGATCTGTTGGACATTAAATATTATTATTATTAAAAAAAATAATAACAATATCGGAGGTGTATCAAGGCACAATATACATTCCTTTTTCAAATATCTACCTACTTAAAAAATGCAGATGTTATTCACGATTATCTCTGAAAACGGCATATATTCATTAAATAATTTTCAACTTTACAGTTAAATCACACAATTGCATAGCAGGTACATATATGAATATTTTGATTTATTTTCTGTTCCGGTAAGTTTATCCTTATCGCTTACGTACTTGTGGGCCTCGGCCCACAAACCGTACTCATACTCGCCAAACTGTAGTTTCTGGCCCTAATAATACAAATAACTATTTTTGTATGATATTCAACACAACATTCCGCTAAAACCAAGACAACGCAAACATATGAATATTGAATATCGCGCCACAGTGTAAAAAATTGTTACCGTTTCAAAATAGATTTTCAAAGTCGATTTGAAACTCGTTACGGTTTTTGTTCTCGAGGCGATTAATCGCCACATCCAAAACCGATTTCACATAAAACCGGTTTCGGTTCAGTATAAACCAAACTGTCAGTCACTGAGCAGAGGTCGTGCAAAAATCATTGGCATTTTTGCGTTCAGTAAAAATTAAAAATGAATGTGATTTGTGGTAAAAATACAATACGAGTCGTGACGCATTGTTAGAGATTATGCGGGGGTAGAACGAAAATACTGATCGGGATATTTTAAATATTTAATAAGGTTAATGGGCTTGTTACCAAGTATTCTATACTATAGGTTGACTTCGTTAGTTTACATTACCTATGGTAGATGACAGTTTGTTTTTTGTATAGTGCTAGTTAGTAATGAGGATTATTGCGTTTTACAAAATGTAGAATTCAGTTAGTCCTGTATATTTACTAATTAATATAATATATTCATCATATAAACTTTTAGTAGTGCTACAAAAATTATTCGCGCAGTAGGTAGTAATGTTTGTAGGTATTTAATTGACAGCCGATTGTGGTGTTCATGATTGTGTTGACGTTTGCATGTGGGTCTGTGCGAGACCTCAAACTTTTCTCGGTAAAAGGGATCGATATTTGTAGTTTGCAGATGGTTCGCAGCATCTCAGCAGTTATGTGACGCCCAAGTTACGGTGTGGTTATTTGCCTTAGCCGGTGTTGACCGGTATTCGTAGTATTTATTTCCCGTTATGTGAATGGAAGGAGATAACCTATCTGTTTTAAATGTAAGTGTTGTTTGCCCTATTATAGATATTACAGGGTCCGACATAGGTGTAGGTACATTACTTCGTCAGGATATTGTAGTGAATTTTAATAACTTCATCGGTAGTCTTGATAAATTAGCGTGGTTAATATAAAAACATAGATGTTAACTATTATAACACGTGTTATTATATCTACATACTTTTCTTATCTTACCTGCTACATGTATATTGTAACTTCGATTTGTTTGGCGGATTAACTACATATTAAAAATTAATTCATTTACATACTCGTAAGTCAATGAACTTGTATGGTCAGTTGCGACTCTAGGTGCTGTTGTGGTGCTGTCTTCCATGTTTAGCGCATTATATACAGAGTGCCACATCTTTTCTTAATCATGCGACACCCTTTTTTTTAAATATTGTAGTTGCTGTTTTTTTTTAATCTAAATCCAAAATGCGCAGAAACATCAGAAAAATAAAAGAAGAAAATCACAACGAACTATTGTAGGAAAAAATGACAAAACAAAATATTTTGCGATTTATGAATTTGACTGTGTTTGAATTCTCGAAGAGATATTAAACACTTTAGTTGTTGTAAAATTGGAAAAAAAGATTGCCAATATTCAAAAAAACATAGTATCGTGCAGTGACAGCTCGTGCCTAAAAAATGTGGAAGCTAAATAGGTAACTATGTATGCTTTATATTTTTTTTTTTGCCGGACTACTTATAAAGAAATAAGAAAAAGAGTTAAAACTCACTATATGATACCTTGACTTCAAATAGAAAATTCACACAACGAATTTTAGTAGTAGCAACTCTATCTCTAACTCTTTGATTAACATCTGAAATATTTTGATAACATCCTTTCCTTGAGAAAGCATCACCAATGCAGAAAGTTTCAGTTGTGCTCATTCTATTTTTTAAGAAAGCTTTTATTCTTGTCAAAGTAGAAAAAAACGCCGTTTTGTTGTCACTATTACTGTCCTTTCCAATTGCTATGATAAACGACATCATCAATAACTGTATTCATATTTTTTGTATGAACTTTTTCTGTAACAACATGGATTATGTATTATTCCCAGATAGCATCAATTACATTTTTTAAGGCATTAAATAAAAGTTGCATAACTTCTACTAATTTAAAACTTTTATTCTTTCCAGCAACTTCACTTTTTATTTGTGTCCGCACCAGATCAGTATAGGGTTAAGCTTGCAGTGATAACGAAGAGTTTTATTTTGCGATTTCGCCATTTCATTCATAACACAAATTGTATTGGTCTGTATCATATCTTCTTTATAGTGTATTGCTCAGTTTTGTATATGCTTTACATGAAGATCCACCATTTTCCCTATAATAAGAATCTTTAAAAACAGTAGCATTCATTTCGTCATGGTAAGTTGAGGTTTGTTTTTCTCCAAGCAATAGTAAACCATGATCGACGAAACCATCAGTCAAACTTCCAATGTGACGTCCTCTTCCGGAAGAATTCTTGAGCACGTAGGTCTTTTAACAAAAGTTTGCCTACAGCTATGAATATTTGAATCTGTCCATACTTTTTGCATTATATGAACATCATTCACCCAAGTTTCGTCTAAGTAAAAAATGGCCTGTTCTGAAATACTATTTCTGCTTCTTTTTATGTATCTATAAGATGCAGTAACATCACATCTGTTATATAAAATATACTGTCTAAACTGTCTTACTATTGAAATTCATATCTTTCACAATGGTGTTCGACTCATGATTGACAAATCGCTATTGTTTTTAATTTAAGCCAAAACTTTGTTTAGTGTCAGTGGTTCATTTTCTCTGAACATATTGTAAACAATTGACGAACAGCAGTTTTTACAGACTCGTCAAAGGATTGTAATAAAGAAGTCCGTGTAGTTGTTTTTTAGGATCCGCAGTTTTCCCTGTAGTCTTACATTGTTTAAATACTGGATACATGGTTGCTCTTCAAGTTGCTGGTGGAAAGGTGGATAACTCACCTATGTACCTACAACGTCAGAAATTTGTTTTATCATGTCAAGTTTCTTGATATCAATTAAACTTTTTTTGTAAGCATTCACTATGGCTTGGTTTTCATTACTGCGTAAATGACACGACTCTTCACGTTTTTTTTTTTTTTCGGAGGAGAACACACGTGCACTCCAGCACGACTTATACTTAGGGTTGCCATATTTTCAAAAGCAAAAATACGGACAGTGCACCATATCAATTAACATTTCCGTGAAATGTTCTTCAATATTCACTTGAGACATATTGTTTAATTATTAATATTATTATATAAAAATATAGATATATATCTCTTCAGACGTGATGCTACTGGAAATGCAATGTTAACGCACATCATACGAAAGTTTGAATGCTAAAATAACTATAAAAAGACAAAAGTACGACTTGAGTACGACAAATTGGACTCTAGAAAAAAAAATACGGACGCCTTGCAGAAATACGTACAAACTACGGACAGTTTATAATCTACGGACAAGGCTTACAAAATACGGACTGTTCGTAGAAAATACGGACGTATGGCAACCCTACTTATACTTGATTCTCCATCCATGAAGGAAATTAGCTATAGAAGTGTATTAAAGAAAATACAAGTTATTTTTAACTGTAGGTCCTAAAAAAATTGAGAAAAATATAATAAACACGATTGGTGCTGTGTAATTTGGTGCTACTTTCAACGAATAATAATTAACTGTGAAAATGACGTGTTCAGAAATTCGTCTCTCTATATTTGAAAGAAGGTAAAGGTATAAACATTTTGGACAGTTGAGTGCGTGTTGGCGCTTTCTTTTACTACATATACTAAAAGCAAAATAGTTATTTGTTGACGTCATTATTTTAATTTCTCTTGGCGCATACGTATTTCACATAGGAATTATAATAGATACATTAGCTTTCTAATAATACGTCTCTTTACCTTTGTTTATTCGAGTGGCTTAATTATAGGAATGTATATATCTAATTACTTATGTACAAATGTACATACGTTTTCATTGCCTAATCATCACTAAACAAAGTAGTTCTAACAATGTACTGCACGTGCATGAATAATTGTTTTGGCTATTTGGCCGCGTGCATACATTAGACGTGTATTTTTATGTTTGAAGTGAAATCTAAGAATTGTGTGGTTCTTGCTTTCTGAGTATATTCAATGAATAGTTGTTTTGTCTGCTGTTTTTCCAGGTATTCACTATTAGGTATATGCGGTTAAGAGAATTTTATATCAAGCGTTTTGAATAAAAAAATTATCATAGAGTGTGTAGATACGTGCCTATCCGCATAAGTACTCATTATCAGAGGTAAAAGTGAGCGGTTGCTACACTATTCACTCAATATTTATATGTATATGTACATATTTATATTGCGGCTATTTGATTGAGTAACGAGTGGAGAAACATATACTTACATATAAACGTATGTGAATAGCTTTATATACATACACCTAGGTATTGTATATATTTTCGTAACTAATAATGATCTACTAATATAAATAATTCATTAATAAATGAAAAAGTGTAGTTTCTTGAACGGAAAAGTATAAGTTGGCATTTTCTATCAATTATAAGATGGTGACTGTAACAAGTAACAATAATAACTAGTAATAGGTTCTGAGAGGTTACGTTTCAAAATGATCGAGTTTCCATAATGATATGTATTATATGTTTTTGCATAGGTATTTCTTAAGTAAAATCAATATAAAAACTAGGAAAACTAATCAGCGAAACTTACATTGTGTGGGGTTGTTATACAAAATAACTATTGTTACTTGGAATAAAATTGTTTCCACCTGGGCTTGACAAAAACAATATTTCTATGTAGTTGTTAGAGAATTCTGCTTATTTTTTTATTCTCTTATTTACTTAAGCGAATGCGATGTTCGTATATTCGTTATTTCTAGAAGGTTTTCTTTTATTTATTTCGTACGCTTGTCATTTATTTAACACACCAATAAAATATAAGTATTTTTAGAAATACCTTCTTTATTATGTTTGTTAGTTAATTTTTACATTTTTTCAGGGTAAAAAAACGTGCATGATACATAGATAGTACCACAAAATAAACATGAACTGTTTCTTACAATAAAATGTTTCCTGAATTTATAATGTCAAAAAAATATAGTCTGTATGTATTTATCTTTGTTTCTTGTATTATTATCACCACCCAAATTCATATAAATAACAACACCATACACAAATTATTGTCAGTCTTTTAGTTACAAGTTACCACCAAAGTTTACTACTAGAATAAAATACAACCAACATATATTGCAATAGTTTAGTGCCAATTATTATAATAATATCAATGTGATTTTAATGATAAGAGAAGCTATTCAAATATATTTGACAAAAACTTACTAAATTCTTTATTAAATTTAATAATCACATGTTAATAAAGTTTTTTTATTACATTAGCACTGAAGTTACAACTACAAAATGGAACAAATTAATAAATTATCAAAAAATTATAAATCAATTTACTCATTTAACTTATTATTACCTCCATTCCTCGCCGGTGCTGTAAAAAAAATAATTAATTTAATCATTGAAAAAAAAAAAAATAATCCCTTCTGCGGAACGCGCCTCCCAAAGTCATCAAGATGATCTAAATACCCCTATACGACATTTGCACGCTCGAGAGCACGCGACTCCGATCCAAACCGACGCACGATACTCCCTTTATAACATACTTAGAAACATTTACAGGAGCAGATTGTAGCTGCTAACGAAAGAGCAGTTTTATACATCACTACATTTTATACGCTGCTTTATGCTGTATATACTGCTACAAAAAGTAGCAGCTTCTTTTGATATTGAATAGCTGCTACAAACTGCTAACGGTGGTTAGCTATTTACAAAATAGCAGTTTGCTTCGTAGCAAGCCATCACTAACTGATAACGTATTCTCTAACCTGATGGACGTAAGCAGATCCGTTGGAGGTGTGCACTTTTTTTAACCATTGAGGTACAGACGAAATCGAAGGTGGTACAAACAGGTACTAACGAAGTACAATCGAACTGTATTGTTTTTTTTCTTTGATCAAGTTGCTTGCCAAGTTCACACCGGCAATTAATGGGTCTTTGGTATAGTGTATACAAATATTATTTTTTAAACTTTCAAGAATTCGCAATTTTATATCGCTGACCTTTGCTCATACAATAAATCGTTAAACACTTCAATACAATAAAAATAAATATCACTGAAGTTCAAAAATAATCATAATGAAAATAAAATAACGCCAAAATTAAACCAAAAACGAACTATAACCACAAACCATAAGTATAATAACGACAATAACAATCTTTAACATAAAACAACATGGATGGCATCGACACCCTACTCAAACGGTCTTTAAGCACTGCATTGAGTTTTGTCCACATGTGCATAAACAAGCGTTAAGTAAAATTGAGGATGCTAGGTTCCGGACACATTTAAAAATGTTTGAGGCCTAAAATATTTGCTTGTTGGTCTACCCATATGGTTTACAAAGACATAGAGCGACATCATTTTCAGCAAAATGAACTAATTTACCACGTTTACCACAATTTTTTTTTATTAAGATTTTACTCTAGGCGTGTACCTTCAGGTGGCCACTATTAGCAGGGATCTGTTAGGGCATCAACCGCAAATTACGACGACGATAAGCGATGGCAGAAAAATATGAACAACTTCAACTTTACTAAATGATAAACGTTCTGGATTGTTGCATATTTGTCTTCACACATCGATTTGAATTCTACGATAATATTTGTGTTATCTATTGATCTTTATTTGTTATCTTAAATACATACACTATTTGTATACACTTGTGTTTACAGTTACAGTACGTTCGGTTACCACGCTTGCACTACCAACCTATAATATATCCAATGCTACCACACCACAATATTCTTGCCCGACAGGTGATATTCCCTATCGTTCCAACAATCGTAAGCAAAAATCCAATGCCTGTGGAGAGTCCAACTGCAATAGCAACATACTGTTGTCAGCGTATTTTTAACCTAGAAAATGCAGATTGTAATCCGTGTCGAAGCGGGCAATCTTCTCGAAATTAAGGTAACTGTATTTACGGTATGCCGACAAAAAAGCTCCAACCTTTTCGATTTTGAAATTTGTGGAATTTGACCTTTGTAGTTTCTGCCAAAGGATTAAATATAATATTTTTTTTAGAATCTGGGCGCACGCACTTTTAATCAACTGTTCGCATTTGCTCATCGGTCCACGATTTCATACGTCAATTTTATTAGCCTTGTTTATTTTGTTGTTGTGGAATTTAAAATTTTATTTGTATTTATTTTATTAGAATTTTAAATCTTTTTCGGATAGCCGTGGATACATTTAGAGTTTAACGTAGCCTCTTCCACTGGTTGACTATAAGTCTAGCTGTTATTGATATATCCATCAATCGCACGGAAGTATAAAAGTATACAGACTCGAAGATCTGAGCCTGTACTATCTGTGCAGAACAAACTGTACCTATGTATAGGAATGCCTTGACTTATAATTTTGTATTTTTATTTATAAACATGTTAATTCACATTGAACGTATACACTAATTGAATTAATTTTTGTTAGAAAACCTATTAGAGGGTGCTCATACTCAAACTAATGCTCTTACAATATGTATATTACCATTGTTTAAGTATATCTAGTTAGTCAACGTAATGCATTTTCGGAAAAATAAAATATTGCTCTGGGAAGTGGCGCACTCTATCGGTGAATGTATATTGATTTGAAATCTCGTCATAGTGAGAGACAGATTTCTGTATCGGTGATTTTACTAGTATTGGCGAATTGTGTGGCCTGGGGAAAAAGGAGGGTGGATGCATGTGACGCTGTGATGACGCACCTCGCCATAATTCTCGTGTTTGTTTACATTAGAAGATTAGAATTCTGAGGTATTCTGTTATAAGTAAAAAGAAATTGAAAGTATATTGCAAGGCTCGTTCTTGTTGACAAAACATTAATTGAACAATTTTCTAAATTTAGGTTTTTCTTATAAGAATAAATATTGAAACTTAAAACAAAAAAATCACTGAAAAGAGATAGTTAAATCTAAAAGGACGAATTTGCCGATAAAAAACAAACATTAATCTACTTCCCAATTTTTATTTTCTTAGTTTTTAAATTAATAAGTTGTTTTGTTAACTTAATTTACTTATACATATTTATGATTATATAATAATCAGAAAATGTTTGTTTTATTAAGAAGAATAAGTATTTAGTTTGATAATATATAATCTGTAGTTCGATGGCCTTTTTATATTCAAAATTTAACAAAACGCGGTTTTTCGTTCGAACGTATATACGAAAATCCTTCTTCTCCACCTCTCTCTATTGTTATCTTCGCTTCTCTCGTGTATAGCGGTACTATCGCTACCTTCAACTGTGTAAAGGCGGGAAATTTGAAATTTAAAATGTAGCCTACTATAAATCGTTATTTTCTTTACATGTATGTACCATTTTACTTTACTTTTTGACTTTTTCTTAGTTCTAATTTAATGTATAGGTACTCTATGTATATAGTTTTCTTATATTCACAAAACATTTTTTATTTGATTTACTTTCTCTTGAGCGGCTGAAAAGTTACGAGGTAACCTTTGGAGCAACATCCGTATATACAAGGTTACATCGTAACTTTCAGCCAATCAAGAGAAGAGCGCGAACGCGTCATCATGTATGCTGTTTTTAATAGCCTTGTTTATTTGTGTGCTTGGAGCAGTATCTACTAACGTCATCAGAGTAACTTGAGAGCGTCTCAGAGTTGGATTTAAAGATGGTACAAACAAACGCGCTCGACTGCAAATATAACCTTAATTTTATTATTTACTTATTGTCACAGCTATTATGAATAGGAAAAGTAAAAATAATTTTTCAAATTAATGAATCTAGACTACAATAAAAATGCATCATATACTAGTATTTATGTACCTACCAAGTGAAGTTTTTAAAATATAATGATCGTTCTTTACATCAATCACATTGGTATCATTATATTATCCATATCGTGCATATTTGATGCAGGTATAAATCGGATTACATTTACAAACGACAGTTTACAACACGGTGTTAGCGCGATTAGGTTATGTTGCACAAACTGCTCGTAATTGCTCGGACGTCGGATCGCGAGCAGAAAGAGGAACCTCTTTGTGATCCGAATTTGCTTGCTCTAAACGAACAAACACGCACAAATCATGCTCTAAAATACAAGAAACGCCTAAAATTCCATGATCTGCTTAAATCAGACAAACAAACAAATCTAATAAGTAACGTGGTGCATATATGTAAATATAAATGGCGATTTGTACTCCACACTACATATTTTTTTTATAATGATAAACGAATTTCTATATTATGCAATAGTAAACATAAGTAAATCAAATAAAAAATATTAATAAATATAACACAAAACTTAGAACTACACACATATATAGAGCATAAATTAGAAACTAAAAAAAAACCAAATTTTTATTCTTCCTAATAAAACAAACATTTCAATGTAAACACGAGAATTATCGCTTGGCACGTCATCACAGCGTCATCGCCTATCCACCCTCTCTTTTCTTCGGGCCTTGCAATGCTATTGCAATTAAATATTTTGCCGACACGTAAAAGGGCCATCTTGTATGTAGTAGTCTAACTATAAAGCTTATATTTAAATCGAGATGGGCACCAACGCCGTGCTGCCATCTCCCGCTTTTGTCCAAACTGTTCAAAAATCCGTTAACTATTTTGTCCATAAGGTTGACTAACTAGTATGTATATAAACAATGATATTACATATCGGAGGTGTGGCCGGTGGTGTAGAATTGTGACTCCGTGTGGGGAACTTTTTTGCGTTTAACGATCACAGGGTTATTATCATTAGTACATAGAGCGAGTTCCCCTAGTATTTTCGCAGTGTATTGTCTCAGTTCATAGTGGTTTTTGTCACGAGGTTTGCCTGTCTCCGATGTGGTGAGTGCATGAATAATAATTGAGAGAATTCAAGGCATTTATTTAATAAAGTAAAGTCAGGTGAGTGTGTAACCGGAGCAAGTGTGTAGTTTGGCTACATTTATTTTTAAAATTAAAATATGGATGTCCTCTGTTCTATGATTAATGTACTAAACTTCATGCTATAGTTTTACAAATAAAAATTCACATCTCCTAAAGTGTAATATCTTGCAAATTTATCATACTTTATTAAAAAGGCATCAGTATAGTTATACACTCTTGACCGAACTGAAGGGTAATGCTATTAATATATAAAATGCGAAACAGTTACACACTTGCCCCATTTTGCTGGTTAAGTGTGTAGTATTGACAGTGTTTAAAATTTCTTTTTTTCTAGTAAACCGTTGATAATTATAAAAGGCGCATCTATTGAAGGCTTACAACTGGGCATACATTACGTACTTCTATGCGTAAAATTTATCAAAATGTCTTATGTGAACAGTGTTACATTTTCTTCACACTATGCAATTTTTACTACACACTTACCTGACTTTACCTTACTTCTACCTAAATATATACATAATTTTAAAAGATTCTTTTGAGCTGTGTTTGTATTCGCATAGAGTATATGCTCATAAATTAGTGGCTTTTCTTTACGTTAAAATTATTTGTAAAAAATATTTATAAAAAAAGTTATGCTTCCATGGACAGACCTATTAGAAAGAGAAAAGTTTTGCAATGGGATTTTGGGAAAAGTGTAAGCTGAATATTTTCTTGTATAAAAAAGAATAATTATATGAAATTGAATGACTTAAATTGTTGATTGTTTCAGGTTACTTTTGCAAATGACTGTTTAAATATATAATAGAATAAGCACATTTACTGGTGAGTTTAAAGATGCAGTAAAAAAAAAGTTATTATCACTTAAGTATAAACATTATTATAGTAATGTTTTCTATCTATGTAGTAGCAATACATTGTATTACTGATTTTTTTTCATAAAGCTGCCATTTCCTATTTCACTACTAAATTCCACATAAAATGCCTGCCAGACAAAGCTATAAAACATATAACTGTAGTTTATTTCGGACGAGATATGCTACATTAATTCCACATATGTACTTTCGTTTCTTACAATAAATTAAATATTTACTCGAGTATTATAAATCTGTATTCATTAAGAAAGAAATATACTTGTTAAACGGTTCTTTGTTTCAAATTTATGATTTTTCTTAGCATATATATGTATCAAATAAATTTCAAATCAAATAAATCAACGAAAAAAATTGCTTGGCAGCTATTTAAAAGAATAATTTATTTGAATTAACTTATATTTATTAAGGATAAAGAAATCGTTTTCTCAGTGTGTCTAACAACTTTTTACAGCCGAAATTAGAAATTGTATGGTCTCCTGAATTTTATGGAAAAGGGATAAACTAGTACATTATTTAGTAGAGAAAGAAATTAATTTAGGACAGAAAATTGCTAATTTAGTATACCTTATTGAAATACGACATTGATGGCTTTTGATAACGTGATAATTAATTAGGGGCGTATTAAATAAGTAAATAAATAAGCAGATATTAATTAATATAATACTCACCAATAAAATATTATAATTAATAAAAATATCCAATTACAATCAATATCTCAATTGTCCCTTTAGAAGGTATGAGTAAAGTAACTTACAATTAGTAGTCTTTTATCAGTTTGTTTTATTTTATTTTATGTATAGCGTATTACTTTTTTTAATTTTCTGTTTTTAACCGCTTCTTTTTTAAGATGGTTAATCTTTCAGACACTTAAACGAGCCTTTCATATTCAAATGATTTCATTTCTATAAACTTGAATTCGAGAAGTACAAATTATTTTCGATAACATTATCTTTGGGGTTATCTACCTCTATTAACTTCTTTATTTTAAGCATACATGACTTTCGCGGGATTTTTGTTCAATTTTGTTTTTAAATTTCTCATATGTCTGTTTGGAAACTACACCAGAATTCCACCAAGGGCCTATTGCATAAAAGGGCAATTACAGGTTACAGGTAATATCTTTTCACAATTTGTAAAAATTTGAGTTACAAATAAAAAGTTCCTATGGATTTTACAATCTTACAGGAGAATTTTCAGTTTTACATATAATAGGTAGTATTCTCCCGTAAAATTGGAAAATTGATGATGGAAATGAAAATTTGCAACGCCTGTAACCGAAATTTTTGCAAATTTTTAAAAAACATTACCTGTAACACGTAATTGTACTTTTATCTGCTTTAATATCTACCATTACACAGAGAAGAATATTTCTATACGCAGAATAACATCTTGTAACCATATTTTGGTAGATTATACACTGAGAAAAAAAGATTCTTTCCCGAAAAGAAATACATATCTTTGAGAAAATTTATTTCACATAAACTTCATTTGATATCTAATTCAAAGATATCAATAAGTAAAGATTAATGCTACTGCTTTCTTTGAAGTGATCAAACTATTTCTTTAAAATAATATCTTTTATTCAAATAAATTACCTTAACAGCAAACAAATATTTGTTTTGATATCAAGGAGGATTTTCTTAAAGAAACTATTTATTTCATACAAAACCGACACAGTTACATAAAAAGTAATAGTAGATTTACGTCAAAATTATATTACTTAAAACTTTACGTCATGATGTTTTAAACATATAATAGTAAAGTTTTCTGATTTATAGTAGTAAATATGTAGGTTAAACATATTCTAGGAGTACAGAAATTGCCGTGACATGACATACATTCAGATATTTATTAAATATTTATATTAAATTAATAATATATATAATAATTAATTAAATTATTAAATATTTATCTATTACTTGCCAGATAAATATTTCCTAGAAACTGTTTTCAAAACTTTCCATTGCATACATGGTTTTTGCGAACCGGCAATGTGGAGGGGTAACGGGCAAATGGCGTGGAGTGATTTTGACTGTTTTATTGGTCAATCTGTTAACATTATATATATTTAATAATTTTTAAGCAATCTTGAATTTTAAAATTTCTTGGGTGTAAATGCAGCTTACAGAGGATATATGCACTTATCAAAGCCATAAATCACTTTTTTGTGTGTATTATTGCGATCAAAGGTAAAAACTAAAAATTTAAACAGTAATATAAATATATATAGAGAAAAAGGTTTATACATTAAATAAACACATTGGAATTTCGGTGGCGATGTTTCCTTAGAAATACCGAATACGGAAATATTAATGCAAAAAAAAAACAACTAAAAGGCCTCTTGAGTAGACGGCACCATTTAGAAATACACATATATGTATTTAACTTGTTTGATGTTATGTAGAGATGATTCTTTTTTTTAAGAAAATATATGGGGATGGGATTATATTACCTATTGTTATTACCTATGATTTTCACATTGATTAAGTATACTACTATTGATGTATTCATTATGTGTTGTTATTTTTGTATCTTAAATATGTTATTACTACAAAAATATTTTCTATGTATTAAAAATTACCAAAAACAGTTTAAGATTATTTACAAAATTTTTGAAGCATTAATTTCACAAAGAAATTATTTATTTTATTAACCCTCTGTTTATTGTATTTTCAAGAAATATATCTTAACTATCGCCTGTGTAATCTAATGTCGTTCTATTTTATTGAAATATAGCTAACACTTTTGGTCTGTAACACAGCTTCGGGCAGTAGCAACGAAAAAGTATTAAAATGTATCAATATTCAACAATAAATATTTTAGCACTAACTGAAATGACGAACAATATGTTTTCTTACAATGTGTTATGTATTATAAATCCAATAATATTTTAAATAATTGTTAATAAACCTGTGCTATATAAAGACAGTTTGTAAAAGACCTAGTGTTGGCCATATTACAAGAAAATAGATCAACGACGTCAGATTACACAGGCGATAGTTAAGATATATTTCATGAAAATACAATAAAGGGTTCATAAAATAAATAATGTCTTTGCGAACTCAATTGCTTTATTTAAGGCTTTTATAAATAATCTTAAACCTGGTTTTGGTAATTTTTTATAGATAGAAGAAAACTTTATAGTAATACAATATTTAAGAATATTAAACAACAATAGTAATTAATACATCAATAATAGTGTAGTCAATAAATCTGTGAAAATCATATTATCCCAAAACTGAGGAGGCTGACTGACATATGTATTATCTATTGCTAAACTAATACTCGCAAGCATAAATCCAAGTAAGTAACTAATATCAAAGCAGCATTAACGAGTAACAATTTTAAATAATAAAATCCCATCAACACGTGTTTTCTTAAAAAAGAATCATCTCTACATAAATAAAAAACAAGTTTAATAAATATATATTTCTAAATGAAGCCGTCTATTCAAGAGTTCTTCTTGTTGTTATGTATTTTTTTTTTTCATTGATATTTCTAAAGGAAGCCGCCACCGAAACTCGGATTTTTTATTCTATACATAAACCTTTTTCTCTCTATATATTTATTTTTCTGTTTAAATTTCTAGTCGTTCCTTTGATCGCAGTAATATACATAATTAATGGATTTATGGCCATGATAAGTGAATACATCCTCCGAAAGTTGCATTTACAATCAAGAAATTTTAAAATTCTGAATTGCTGGTGTCCCGATTTTTCCTGTGAGAAGTGTACGCGCAGTTTAAAGACTAAATACAGTGGCGAGCAAAATGTTCTAGGGCACTTTGACAAATTAATGAGTTTCATGTATCTTGCATTTTTTTGTGATAGATTTTCAACGTTTATGATTAATCGTGATTTATGGTTACAATTAGTCTTTATAGATACCTTTTGTAATGTATTATTTATTTTTTATATTATTTTCAAGTCTTTCGAGATGTCAGCTTCCCCTCCCATTCTAAAAAGTATTATAGCTGTACTTAAAAATACTCTAATATGCAACAAATTAATAAGATCCTTTTAAAAATACTACATATTGTATATGTATTACCTACAAGTTTTTATTTCCTCATTTTTTTACTGTGATATTCGCCCAAAATTTAGGGTGCCTATAACATTTGCTCGCGACTGTATATGCAAATTCGAAGGAAATACGCTAGTATTTATATTTAAGTAGATAAGTAAGAACTTAATGTATTTTTCATTTAAAATGTCTTCTTTATTTTTTTACGTGGGTATTATTTTAGTTAGCAAGAAGCGAGGTAATAAATTACTGCCAGCTGAACTAAACTGATTCAAAACTTTGTAAAATTAATACAAAAAAAAAAATAGGGGCAGAGTTGGCTGGAGATTGAACCACCACTCAATATTGTCACGGGCCGCCACCACTTCATACTATTCCTAGATAACTCTCAGTGTAGTAGCAATCGTATATATTATGGATACCACAATTTTGGTGGAATTTGCCATAGCTTTTTCTCTGTGTAATATTTCTTGCTGTGATAAAAAGCCCTCAACTGAAATTGTCTCTTTACAAGAGATTTCTGCCGTTTTGTTTATTTGTTTTTTGTTTTAGTTCTGGTCGGTAAAATAAACTTTATTTTTAATTTTATATTGAAACAGTACGTCATTGAAAAGGTGCAATTTATTTTCAAACAAAGTAATGCCAATGAGTTCTATTAATGGTTGTGTTATGTAGCCTGAGAAAATAATTATCGTGCGGACCATAACGGAGCTGGGGTTCGGATGGTAAATACCAAAATTCCCATCGAAACTGGGAACAAACAAGGTTTATTTTTATTACATATTATTATTATGAAAAGTGCCAACATTCATTCATTCATTCATTCCATTTTAATGAAACTCGATTTAATTCTTATTTGCCTTAATTAATGAGAAAAAGGTATTTTTCCTAGAATCCGATCCTTAATCATAACCAACGCGTGTTTTACATACTTGATTTGAGAGAATCCATTGGTAATATTTACAATGTTTTTGAATAATAATGTAGATCGCTCAGATTAACAGTGGGGCAATCCCTCTCATTTAATTAATGGAATAATCATGCACCTTACTTTTGAAACAATAAGTTAGTGTGCTAATCGTTTGTGAAAAGAAAGGAAACAGAGTTCCCAATGCAATACATTATACTTTAGATAAGCGTTTGGTCCAGTTGAGTCAATTGAATACTAAACTATAAATTCAGCATTTCAGTATTTTATTGGATTAAATCACGAACGGTGTTTAAAATAACTTTTTTAATGCTTTTCAAAAGTTAAATTTTTGTGTTTTTTTTATTCAATCTTTAGGTGGATATTACACTATAAAAGTTCTTCGATAAGGATCTTTGGTAAAAGATATTTAAAATAACGACATAAGACATAATCTAGAAAAATTGGAGTATTTTGTATTTATGTGCCCCTAATACTTACTTCTTTCTGTCTTTTTGTCTACGGTGTAATCTTTAATTTCTAAATAGGAAAGTGAAAATTACAAACTTTGTTAACACAATTTTTCAATATATTCTGCTCCATTTGTTTTTAAAATATCTAGTTCCAATGATTATGAAGATGACTACGATTACTATTAAGAATAGGTATACCAAACGGTCCATCGGGTCCAACGGTAACCATCAATCGGTGTAGAATTTTATGCGGCATTCAAGATGCTTTAGCAAAAAGTACCATGGTTTCATTTGAAAGAAGAAAGTGTTGTTGGTTTAAAGGTACCCACATTGGCGATGGGTTTTTGAATACCTTGAATATGATTCGGAGATTATTGCTATAACACCTTGTACCTACGTCTCTCTACTTACATCAACATTATTAGAACTACTAAATATTTGATACTTTTAATTTTACTTGACAGAGTGAAAACGTCAAAAAGTTAACAAAATTGCAAATATCTCAAAAGAAACGTTACTGTTTAGGGTTAGGGAACCCTGAACTAGTTGCAAATGACTTGGTAAATTCATTAGACCAACGAAAATTTCACCATTCCCTTTCAAATAAGAAAGTTAATATCAACACCCTGTATGCAGAAAGTGCTATAAAGTTGAAAATATTTTCCTTAAATAGGTCACGAAGGGCCATGACTCCACTGCAAGTTTCAAAATAAAATTCCTACTAAAAGTTCAAAAAAATCTAATGATCCAGTTCGGTGGGACACCTGCATAGACAAATATTATTAGCTGCTACTGCTTTTTTCATTGTTCGATACAAGTCTTGTAAACATTTGTTTTTGGTAATAATTTTATATGGCGTTTTACTTACGCAACTACCGTAATCACTATACATAACTTCTTCAAATAACAAACAATATTTATGACATATCTTAGATTGGCATCACTTAGCTTTTGTTAGTAACAAACAAGTTTGGTATTGATTGTAGACATAATAGGGCCGTCTAATCTAACCTAATCAGCTGTTTCTGACATTGTTTCTTGCCAAGAAAACTTATGTATAGGCAAAGCACATTTGATTATAGCTTATTTGTGATAGAAATTGCAGATGTCTTACATTCGTTTTCATTTCTTTTTAACCTGTTTCTCCAACCAAATTGGATTAAATTTTCACATAAAAAGTAGATTATGGAGGCATATCCGATGACATGTTGGTTGGTGTATTACGAGGAATGACCCTCATTCTGCGAGTCGTAAAAGAATCTTAGATAATTTTATTTTAACTAGTTAAAATTATCGTAGACAGACTAAAGATTTTCTAGTAGAAGTACTAATTAGAAGATTATTTCTGTAAAACTCCAAATCGATTGGATAAACAGAGACGGAGATAAAGAATAAAGTACTTTGAGGATTCTATCAACATCCCTACACACAAAAAAATGATTACTCAATTTGAATATAAATACAACATAATTTCCTATATAAGCAAGAAGATGATGTCTTTATATTGAGAATAAAATTTGTTCAGTTTTCCAAACCTGTGAAATTGTTAGACGAAACAATTTTTTACTTCAAATGTAATCAATATACTAAAATCATTATGAACATATAATATTTTCACTACAAAAATAATTATTTTAGATTTGAGTACCTAAATAGATTCTTCACTGGAAACTATCACATTTATGCCTTAATAATTTATGTACATTTGATAGAAGTATATAAAACTATTATTTGAAGTATTGCCATTATTTGCTTCCAAAATATAAGTACATATTTGAACTGATAATACTTACCTGCTTAATCTAAGCATTTCTACTATTCAAGGGTAATAATTACCTACTAATTTTGTGTCTGTAATACGCAAAAACCTAAACCAAAAAATTAATAAATAAAGAAATATTATGTAATTAAGTAAATTTACTGTCATACTTTATAATTTTACAATGTTTGGGAGAAGGTAGCGTATCGGAGTACTCCAGGAGTGCGCATGGGATATTGATGCGTAGAGGTATAGATGTTATGCGTATCCGTCGTTGCGACTGGTGTTCTCAGGATACTTCCCACTAAAGCCTGGGCCTGGTATCTAGTCGGCGTTGGTTACTGATATAATTTCAATCAGTATAATAATTTGCTGGTATTACCTACTGAACACTAATAACTAGTAAATACCTACACGAAAAAAAATTGCGACAAATTTTACTATAAAATCATAAAATTTTACTACAACTTGTAATAAAATACCAGATTATTGCAACTTGTAGTATATTTTTCTAAACATTTGTAGATAAGTCTTGTATTAACATATATTATAATTTGTAACACTTATCTAAACATATGTGTTAGTCAAGCTTTCACAGAATTTTAGTAAAAAGTTCAACAACCATTATTAGATTTTCTTACAGCAATGTAACTATTAGCTTCAATAAATGTACTGTAACTGTTTATACTATGCTGTAATATACGTTATTGTTAAGTGTAACAGAATCTTAAACAATTTTGTAAATACCGTAAACGTAAAATGTAGTAGTTTGTTTTAATAAAATGTTTTATATTTAATTAATCCACACTATTGATACTAATATATAATATACATAGGTATATACATTATGTATATTATACATTATAGTTTGTGTGCTACTGAAGTAAAATTGAGTTATTTTACATTATACCTACCTACGACTCTAGCTATGGTTTCACACATGCATTTAAGCAAAATTTAGTTGTTATTAATAAATAATAAAGTTAATATTAAAAAAAAAAATATGTTAATCAGTATTTTTCCTATTATCAAACTTATTACATAAACCAAAGAATGTATCAAAAGAAAAATATTTACCAAATCGAAGCAAATAAAACAACAGTCGGTAGCACTTTTATATTTATTGAAAATTTCTTTGTTTTCGTTACATAATAAATAAAACATATAGCAGCGCCATTACATTATAGCATTTTAAATATTTTCACATTTATTTATATTACATTATTGCATTTTCACAAAAACAATAATTATTATGAATGAAATGAAATAGGCAATTCCAAATAAAAATATTTTTAAATTGTATTAGCCTTTCAAAAGTAAAATTCTTATAATATGGGAATCCATGAGCTTTATGATCATTTTTTCGTAATGATGGGTTCAGTCAACCTTTGTTAATGTAATAGTGCACATTACGTACTTTAATTTTTTAAGATTATTAATACTAGTATCAAGTTAAAACTTATAAAGACTGCCTGAACCCACAATAATTGTATACAAAACAATACGAAACATGTGTAGTGAACGCTACTACAATAAATGTACGTATGGTTTATAAAAAATTAACCTTAAAACTTATTACTTTGTCACGTCTTCACATCTAACCTAATACTATTCAACACGAAGTAAAAATACAAAAGTTTCGTATGTTTATGTTTATTTTTACTAAAACTTACGAAGTATGTCAACTTTTACGAATTTATAAAAATATATACGTATTTAACAGCTTCTCAATTCTCTCTTAATTACCTTTTAGGTACATACTGTAAAATTTCAATGTACATACATTTCTACATACTTTGTAATTGATATATTTACTAAAAATTAAACACCTTTTTGCAAAAAATAACGTAACCCCTGTGTAACAACTAAAATACAATTCACAAGAATAGGTATTGTTTCCTAATAAAATTACTTAAGCAAGCACTACTAATCCCTAATCCCAAACGCTAACTATCCTGTCACCCTTTGTTAATCTATTAAAGACAACTTATACAACATATATCATATCTTATGAATCTGAATGGATTTAGTTATTTGTGTGAGTTAAAATTATTTATTATAATTATTATTATATATCATTATCACTATTAAGTGCCGAATAACCTTGGTGTGTGATTCCCAAATATATACCGATGGATGCTGTATGACTGCATAAACCAAGCGACTACCAAGAAACCTGTTCAGTCAAACAAGCCGATTAATATTACTAGTTCTGCTAAATGTAAAAGATGCATGCAATTGAATAATGATGAAACAAATAGATATTAAACGTTCATACCATCAAAAAACAGAGCGTTTATAATTTCCAATTCATCAAACTTTCCTTCACGCACTTGTTCATCTTGATAAAACGGGTGCAAAATGTCTTCTTAGCTCCGCTACCAAACAACAACGTGCCACAACGGTGGTTAACAGCAAACACGGAAATGATAAACAATACGTATGTGGAGATGCATTAGTTAATATTTGGTCACAAAAAATGCACCAATAGAAAGTAACAACATTTTGTAAGTAATTTATTAGCAGCTTTGCCTTTATTTTAATCAAATTGTGTCTATAATGTAGTTGCATTATTAGCATTACAAATTTGACAGTTTTTTTGTTGCAGCAGTGCGAATAAGAAGATTATAAATGTAAGAAGGGTAACTACAAAAAGTTATTTGCAAAATTGTAATAAGCAGTACATACTTATTTTTTTCCGTGTACATATGTTTGTTAATGTACATATCTATACTATGTTCATGTTGCGACCGGTGTGGTCGATGTGTAGAGCCTACTTAATAATTTCACTGGACTGTTTCCTGAGATGCTTTACACTTATTATTTCTTATTTTTGCATACTAACAACACATCAGCAACATAAAATTGATATATATTTCAAAAAACTTTTGGCTACATGCAAAAAGACATTTGATATTGACAAGTTAAAAATTTACACTCTCAATTAATAATTTTTGTTTTTCATAGCATATTAGATTACATTACCTTATACACATTATACATACACACATACATTAAGTTTGTTCGCGTCGCATGAACTATTTGCACTATTATGCACTTTTTAGAACTTTTGTGCGCAAAAGTGCATAATAGTGCAAATAGTTCATGCGACGCGAACAAACTTATTAATAATGAAAATGCAAACATGCCGGCTATAAACAGTTCATTTATATTATCGAGACACTAGCGCTGACTCTAAGTATTATTGAAAGCTTTTTAAACCAGTGCTTTAATATTAGATAACACGTGCACATAATTTCAATTTGATATTTCATGTTTTCAGTACAAAACATTTAATAATTTTATATAGTAACTTATTATATCAAACGTATAAGGAGTTTTAATTTGAATGTACAGACTTTCTCACTATGATTGCATAGATTTATTCCTTACACAATAACAATGTTCATTTGGAGGAAGTATACTTTAATGCAAATATTTATACTGTTTGTTCTGAGAGTATATTGTGTTTTCAGAGAATTTATTCTTATGTTCTAACCAACAAGATTTAGTTCATTTAAATACATATTAAGTTTCGTTTTCTGAATAAATAAACATATTCAGATTGATAATAGATTTTTGTGTGTGTAGCAATTGTAGGAAGTTGAAACTTTACGTAGGTCATTACCTTCATGAAGTACCATTTTTTGTATTAGTTTTCATGATATTTTGGTGGTAATTTTTATTAACGGTATTAAAATTTTGATTTTCCGGGATTATTGTAGAAAAAGTAGGTATAAGGAAACCTAATTTGGATTGATGCAAACTGTAATTTTAGCATTATATTACGTTCCAGAAATGTCAAATTGCTATCTAGAATAGGTACAGCTGGAGGAGATATTCAGTTTTACCTTTTTCCAAGGTGCCCCATCACAGAAAATTAGATCAAATTTTCACACAACAAAGCTTGGGCTTTGAAGTGTATTTGACGAAAATTTGATATTTGTGGTTGCAACGATGACCCCCTTTCTGGGGGTTTCATAGATATTTATTAATTATAATAATAATTGTTTTTTAAGTAGTTAAAATTGTCACAGCGAGTTCTAATTAAACAAATTATTTCTGTAAAATTTCAAATAGATTGGTTAACATGAGACGAAGATAAAGTAATTTGGTGGTTAATTGCTTCTTGGTCATTACTTTCATAATGGCACACCCTGCTATAGCCTTTATCCAAGGCTCGCTAAAAGTCTTATGTGTCCTTGTTTTTAGTTGAAAAACAACGAATATGCTTGTTTGTATGAATTGATTGAATGATTCGCTAAATATAAAACGATTCAAACGGACTCGTTTCAGGTGCGGAAGAGGAAGTGCGAAAGAGTTTGGTGAATGATTTATGAATGTTTGAATGCATTGTTTCATAATTGATTTATTCGGATAAACAGAAGATTTGTTTTTAATACTGACTTTGGGTTTCAATGTAATTGTGTTCTGCCTTATTTTGGCCAACAACTTCGTGTATGATTATAGAACTTACATGGTTCCTGGAAATGGATTAAATGAAAACGATAAAGTGACTGACTTCCTTGTTCACTATAGATATTATTCTAAATGGATTTTGTTCTTCTGGAGATGTTTAAAGTATGTATTTTGTATATGCTGAATGTTTACATGCTTAAATTAAATGCTACAAGGAACAAAAGGGCAATATTGTCGTTATTTATATTATGAATTCCTTTATATATTCCTTTATTTATATTTTTTGATGATTTACTGTTCATTATTTTTGCAGCAAACACCTTCGAAATGATGCAAATTTAGTGCTTTGTTTCCATTAAAAAAAGATGTAGTTGGTGGCATACTGCAAAAATCACCTGCACAAAATAAATGGAATGTCAATAAATGCTGCATGAAACATTTGAAAATAAGTCTAAATGTGCGACCGTTTGCACTTGGCGTAATATTATGTACGTCCTCTGCATATTGTAATAAAATATTTTAATATTTTGGGTGGTAATATATAATATTAGATTCTTCGCTTGGGAATTGTACGTGTATATCTAGTTTGTGTTGGAATGTTTTTTTTTCTTGTGGTGCAATTGTCTTGTTTTAAATGTAACGAATTACTCAAGGTTTGTAAATATATTTTCTTAACTTTTTTTAGTAATATTTCTCCATTGATAATTGCAACTGCAACTTTATAGGTTTTGGTGAGTTAGGTTTCATTGTTGTGCACTTTGATATCAAAATGATAACGCAATAATAAGTCATATGAAATTAATCCTCTACATTAATAGCATTTATTAATAACTCTAAAAGGCTATCCTTTTAGAGCTATTAGTTTATTTATGTTAAAGCAAACGGTAAAGAAAAACAATTTATTTGAAAGGAATGCTGCTAATGGCACTAACTATACACTGTTGAAAATATTACGGTGTTGGCGTTAATTTTGCGCTAGTCAAATATTTTAGTGTTGATTTTTCCAAACTTTGCCAGACGAGTTGACTACGCGTATTTAATAGAACAGAAATTACTAGAATTTCGTGTGAATTCTTTGTTCAGATATGAGGATTGACTATTTTTCTAGACATTCAGAAGCGTCAACCAATCAGAATTTTTCCCTCGAATAGAAATATAGAAACCCCACCTATTCTAATACAGTATTGCATTATACGCACCACCTGCATTACACGTGTATCTGTTTTCGTGTTTGATTCTCCGTATTAACATACCCAAACAAACCACCAAATGTGACTGACTTGCAAAGTGTAACCTCGTGTTATTAAACGTTAATTCCAGTGGGCATAAAAAATTTCAACATCTTAAAGATGTATTGGGAACATCTATTTACGCAATTAGTTTAGACTTGAATCAAATAGCATAAACATTCACTTAATTTTATAATGGTTCTCAAAAAATCATTTTAAAATTGGTACGTTTAGTTGAAACCAAAACTTGTGAATGAGTGGTTTTGCATATTTATAATTGAGAAAACGTCTTAAAAAGAGAATATTATAGCACTAAGAAATAGGAGTTGCATATTAAAAAGACGTTGTGTTTAGAAAATGGTGTTAAAACACCCAATAGATCGCATTCATTTAGTTAAACAGCTAGTAAATTTGTCTAGTCTAGATCAAATAAAATGTGACTAGAAGTATTTTATAATTCCACTTGTCAGTTGGACAAAATAACCCCTTAGCAATAGACAATACTTGACTATCTTTGCTCGTCAAATTTAAACTTCTATAGTTCTCGACAAAATAACACGAAAAGAGTGTGGACCTCTCCTGACTATTAAATTAGTCAAAAAAGTGTTAAAATTTTCAACAGTGTAATATGCTATATACAATAACATAAGTAAGTATAATGTAACTTAAGTAGGTATGCATTTAGGTGGTCTAATCAATCTGAAGCTTAAATTTATTTCAATAAGAGAAAGTGCTTGCTAATCACTACTGAGAGCTTTTATAGATATAAGAATTGAGTAAAATACTACACCATAGGTAGCGATAACTGTACGAAGGGTACCGCGGTATACCAGTAAAGCGCTTTTAAAAAGTACAGCTCAGCTTATCACTCTCATTTACTCCTTAATACCCACTAGTAGTACATTCCTGCATTATATTGAGGGCATAAAAGTGTAGTGAATATCCAGAATATTGTGTAAGTTTCAAATATTTACTTTTAATATTTGCTTTATTGTATGTTTAAGCAGTAATATGTAAGTTTATGAGTTTCCAATATTTAGTTAGAACTATCAGGCTCATCACATTTCGTACATATAATTATTGAAGTTCGCTGGGTTTTGCATTGAACTCATGCATTCAAAGTAGAAAATAAAGATTTACAAGCAGAGGTTTTAATGTTTTTATTATTCCAATCTGCTAGTCAAAGTCAAAATGAAGAGAACAATAAAAAATGAATGAGCTAAATAGATATAAGGGTACTATTCAATAAAATATGATGTGTTTGTTATAAACAAAAGATAACAATGACTATCATGAAAATGTGTCATAAAAAAAAAATTATGTGTGTTAAATAAAAATGAAGAAACATTTAAAACATAAACGGGTAAGTATCAATTTTAATAGATCCCTTCGACGATATTATCACATTTCGTTGTTTCTAAAGTCAAGAAAATCAAAGGAAATAATTCTGCATTCACCATTAACAATATACTATTTTTCTGTATCTGCCACTCGCTTGCGTTTTGCGATGTTGTCATGTAAAACCACACGATACATTTAATGTCGAGTCGCATACATTCAAGAATAATTGAATAATGTATGTTTTTTATGCGATTTTGGAATGTCTAAACAACCTGTAAATACTGTTAGTTGCATAGATATAATTAGAGTATTTGTTTAGAAACGATAACAACACCATTTAAACCAGAATTCCATCGAGTAAAGTCAGAAGGTTATTTAAAAAATCAGGAGCCATTAAATGGCGATATGAATGCAAAGACGTTTAAGTAAAAATACCTCAGATTAAAACAATGCAACATAATTTTTTTAAAAATTCATTTTATATTCTGAGTGCGAAGTGGCAACATCTTTTTAAATAATTTTAAAGTGTCGTTTGTTTTAATTAAGTGTTTTATTGTCTATTTAATGTCTGTTCTTTACTTATTCTTACTTTTTACAGTGCACTTTCTAATTTTACTATGTTTTTAAATCTGGACTATTTTTAAATTGATTTTGAATTCTGACCTGCGGATGTTCGGCTAGAGCGAAACCGGTCGTGCGATACAGTAAAGAATTTTGTGAGGATCAAGATCTTGTTTTCTTCTTTTTTCCTTTATAATATTTTTACTAACAAAGCTTGATAGCTTTGTTAGTAACACTAATTCTTGGGCGAATTTAATTAATGTGATTCCACGTAATAGGTGTTAAGTTTCAAAGATTATGTATGTGGTATCGTCTGCATGTTATCTAAATACATATTTGCTTCTACTTATCTAGTACGCAGCTAATTGCATGCATTACCGATAAACAACAGAAACAACAGTTTTATACATACGTTACCTCTTTAAGTAGCCGCATTTTCTAACAATAAGTGTTTTTGCAAAAGAATGCATTTATATTCATATATCCATAATAATCCATATATTATTACACCTCACTGTAAATCTCGTTTACATAGCTTAAATACTCCTTAAGCATTTGGAACATGAAAATTAAGTTAGACTTTTACAAAATTCAAATTATTTAAAACACTTGGTATTACAAACCTTATTAACACAGATACTTATTTTGATCGGAGAATCCAAAAAATGTAATAACATATAGAAGTAATAAAAATGACTTCAGAAAATGATTTGAGATTCATATTCATATAGCATCTAAAATCTCGCTAGAAATGCTTGGTTTACATTTTACGGCATCGATTGACAACAGATGTGCAATTTACATTCTTTCATTTACTCACATGAAACTTTAATTGACTCTCGGATATTGATCGATTATTTTATTCACATCAAGATATACAGATATTGGACGTGCAGTACAGTCTCTTTCCTTTACTTCAACGCGAACTTTTTCTATCGTTTTAAGAGCAGTTCTTTTGTATGCAGTGTTACGTAGTCACCTGATGCCGAAATTTCAGTTAGAAAATATATATGTAATATATAAGGTAGTATTATTATATAGTTTTTGTTAAAAATGTTAATTTAACTTATACGAAAAATTCCTTCGTCATTTATTTTACTGGTATATTCATTAACTATACATACATAACATTTCTTTTCTCCAGAATATGGTAATTTATTCATTATTATTGATCTTTTGCTTGCAAAATTTACATTTTATATTTTACGTTTGGAATATTTTGTGCTTCTTTTTCAAAAATATTGTTTTATCATTAAGTATTCTGCCTATAAATGAAGTTAAAGTTAATATATTTTTAATTCATCTTCTAATTTTGTCGTAATTACCTATTGGTCTTGGGATATAATGCTTAAAATATTCATAATTTGCACCAAATTGGTGTGTGTTAAATTGACAATTAAAATTACTATAATTTAAAACATTTAACATTAAATGTATAAAACAAAAATGCACTTTGTGATAGTTGGTTTCCTTGTTTAATTGCAGTTTCCTCAATTAATTTTATGTTTATAGACAATTGCAAAATTGTGGCGTTATGTTTGTGGTTATACTATATTTATGCGCACACACTCTTGTATATTCTATTAATGAAAGAGTATGAGCGCATTAGTATAGTATAACCACAAACATAACGCGACAATTTTGCAATTGTCTATAAACATAAAATTAATCGAGGAAACTGTAATTAAACAAGGAAACCAACTACCACAAAGTGCATTTTTGTTTTATACATTTAATGTTATATTAATATTGATTGATTGACCAATATAACTTCCCTCACAGTCCTGATATTTATTTTGTATATTGTGTTAGTTTGTTTATCGGAATATATTGGTATATTCCGATTTTATTTATTGTATTGGTCAATCCAGACAATATATTAACAAAAGGATATAGGCACATAAATATAGTACAACCACAAATAAATATAATAGGTACAACAGCTTTAGCCAAATATGCAACTGACTATAATCATAATTTTATTTTATTTAACAAGGAAAACAACTACATAATTAATATTTAATAGATACTTCCCTTATGTTGTATCATTTACGTTATTAATAACGTGTACGTTAGCAACAAATATAACGTACTTAGTTATTTCAGTCTGAAGTGGTATGCTGCATCCGGAAAGTGTACGTTATAAAATAACATGCATGTTATTTACACTACGTTATATGGAATAAAATAACGCCATACGATCCCTTGCATTTATGCGAATAACAGGAACGTTATGAACAAAAATAAGGTTAAAGTTTATTGAATCGTCAATCGACACGAGTTAATTTTTGGAAATAAATAATGGTTTTGGCTTATTAGAACAACTTTTAGCTGTAATAATAACGCTAACTGTGAAATAGGCAATCAAAAGGTACATGACATAAAAATCTTATTTGTATTTTTGTAGAAATAATTATGTAATTGAAATTGATCTACCTTGCATAATCATTAACACATAACAAATACAACCATTCATACAGCAATAAAGATAAACAGTAATAGCACTTTAAAGAAGAATATATGTTCAAACATGAAAGTACTAAATTTTCAAAGGATTTTGGTTAAGGATTTATTTTTTTTTACGCACACGATAGTTACCAAAAGGGTGTGTATTTTTATGTGGCCGTAGAAAAATTTGTTGTAATTACGCCGAACTAGCAAAACTAGCAAATATAATGCACTTGCAAGTCAAATTACTAAGAATTCAAGAAGAAGCATTATGATTAAAAAAAAGATATGGAACTTCACGTAAAAGTATTCGAAACATGTATCATAAATGTATATATGTATAATTCTACCAACTTGTTTTTAATAAACACACACAAAAAAGTTTTTTGTTATTAAATTTTGACTATGTAGAAGCACCAGCTCTTAAAAGGCAGGCGACGTATATGATAGCCTTGTATATACCCCAAGATGTAAGGTGTTTAATACTTTCACTGATATACAAATTTGCCCAACGTTTCCTGTTCCTTGCTAGCACTTTTTCGCTGTTCCAGTTCAAGCCTCTCTCTTCCAAGCACTAACGCATCACGTTGTTGCCCTTTTACATGATCTCCCTCTTATTTTCTTCCTCTGCGGTTATGTTTGCCTCTGGTCCTCCAGTCGAATATCCTATACTGCTTTGGATCGGTTTTAAATCTGCTCTACTACCTCGTTTCGAACTTTGTCTCTCCTTGTGTAATCTCGGAAGGTGATAATAAAGAAAAACACTTCACTCTAACCGGGTTTTACTTTCATATACATTCAACAAAATCTAACACACATCTTCTATGTGACTGTTCGGGGTTTGCGTTAAAAGTAACGTTAATTTATCATACTGAATTGACGGGAACTAGAATTTGACAGCGTTACAACAAACATTTCGGGTTTCTTTAGTTTTGATTGGTTTTGATTTGACAGTTTTTTATTAGCTTTCTTTGGATAATTGAAGTTTGATTCTGTAGATGGAGCTGGTTTGCGATGTATTATATTATTTTCAATTTTATTTCTTTTTTGGATATTTTTACTCGTGAAAAGATCAATATTTATAAGTAATAAAACAGAATTTCATTTTTCTTTTAATATTTTGTTTTTATGTTCGCTTTTCAACTGAATTTGTATAATGTATTTTCTTCAAAATGTTATTGTCAATGACACAACACCACCAACCAGCCAACCACTACCACACCGTAGATAACCAAATAGAATGCAATGTCCCTAATAATAAAGTGAAACCGCGATTATAGCGCCTTCTAATGTCAGGGGAGAACTATTGGCAGTAGAATTCAAAAATAGGTATATTTAATAATAGTAAATAATTTTAGACTTTGCTGGTGAACGCGAAAAAGAAAAGAAGTCGTCATCGATTAGTATTAATTTTGTGGAAATCGAAAACTAACTTATCCCCTTTTTCACGTGCACTAGCGATTTAATTACTACTGAAAAAGACAAAAAAAAAGTTTATTAATTACTTATATTTATTAGAAATTTAAGTAAAAGCATACACGAAACCAAAAATTCTCGGAACTAATAGCCCACCTGTAATAAATTTTCATTTTAATATTTACAGACAATTTCTATCCTACTCTCTACCATATTGTATGCAGATTACTCACAAAAAAAAAAGAAATAAACACGATAGTAATGAAGACAAAGTCCAAAACGCAAATAAACATAAACAGAGCAACAATCGTTGTCCGTAGCTTGGAATAATTACTCAATGAAGTAGATGTCTTCCAAATCTTCGAAGCTTCAGAAAAATAGGCCAAAACAACCTTTTCTGTGGTGGTAACAATTTTTTTTCTGCTTACACCCAATTAGAAATTAGTTGCAAGCTACTTGATACACCGATTTTGTTTTCTCTGGCATAAGAGTATTCATGGCCGCTTCTGATGCATTTCAATGTCAGAAATTACTTCGGAATCACTAATTTTTTGGCAACAGCTACTTTTGTATAAGTGAAAGTGACCTCACTTTCCGCTTGTTCAAGTGCAAATGGAACAACCAAATGAGCCAGTTCTACATTTATTACTTGACATTATGTACTTACATATTTGACAATTTTTTTTGTATATTTTTACTATTCATATTTTTTCATATTTTTACAATTTTTACGCATATTTCAAAAACTTCCATAAACACAACAAATAAACAAAAAATGCAAAAACAGTAAACTTACCTCAAAATATGAACTAAGATAAAAAAACCTTATACTGGGGGTGATTATAAACTCACTTAACATCGGTAATGGGGAAGGTAAATTCCCCAGTTATTTTTTCTCAGTTGCTGGCAAATGGAACGAACAAATAACTCAGTTAAGTGAGGATATGGTGCATATGGAAAACAGCTAAATATCTACTATATCTACTTTGTTGTACTCGCTAATTACCCATGAATGTCAAAATCATTTGCAATCCTGTCAATTTGACAATGTCAAGCAATTTTTTTAAAGCTACCACGGGTACTTTTTTTACGTACTTACATCTACACATCTCGGTTTGTACGCTTTATTACGTAAAATTTGTCCTTTGTTATCTAGAGCAACATGTTTACGATCGCTTGTATAGATTTAGATATATTTCAAAGTTACAAATGAGTTGTGTTATTTATTAATTTAAACGACAGCGACATCTATTGATCTTTGCATTTTAAAGCCTTTCTTAATTTTTAAAATGTCACATTTGTCATTGCGTTACTGATTCGCAGCACTAATTTAAAGCAACTATTATTTTAATTTGTAATTTTTGTAGAGCGAAATAAATGATCACGAAGTAGAAGTTATGGTACAATAAGGACTTAAAACTTACGTACATGTCTGTGGTCACCGTAATATTTGTCTATCAAAGTGGTTTACCCTATACTTGAACGTCAAACGTATATTTATGCCAGATATAAGCAAAAGACAATTCTTTTTGTATTATAAATTAAAATTTCTGAAACAATGATTGATACCCTTGATGATGGATTGGCAGAAGTTAGCATTGATTTCTTTTGCAGGTATCACCCAACCTTCCGGGAGTTCCACAATGCTTTCATAGAATTCTGAATAATGCACGAAAAACGTTTCAGATTCGTTTCTGGCGTGGTCGCACTAACACTCTTGCTAGTAGTTGCGATGTGGCAATTGACGATTGACAGTTCACTTCAATATGGAAAAATCGATGATGAACAGCTTGCGGTATACACCGTTAACCCCGAAAATTTTACTTATGTATATCCGGTTCACATGCTACCCATCGGTGACTATAACAGGCTAGTAGATCGTGAAGATTTTCATTTCCAAATAATGAATAACGACTGTAACGATTCAAATCCCTTCCTTTTAATTCTCGTACATACCGCACCGGAAAATTTCGACAAGAGAAGAGTGATCCGTGAAACTTGGGGCCAACGCAGAGACGGAGTGAAACTTATTTTTATGTTAGGCGACGTTGATGACGAATTATTAGAAGAGAAATTGGAGAGAGAAAATGAGATACATAGAGACTTTGCTCAGGGGAATTTTATGGACACCTACAGGAATATTACCTACAAACATGTGATGGTACTGAAGTATGTGATTTATCATTGCCCACAGGCGAAATATATACTAAAGACTGATGACGATATCTTCGTTAATATCGAGATGATGATTTATTTTTTGGAAGATGTTTTATCCGTCGACGGGGTTTCGGATTTATTACTGTGTAAGCTGCTAAAGAACGCCAAAGTGTTTAGGAGTTATCGTTCAAAGTGGCGGGTCTCGGCGAGGGAATATCCAGACAAAACTTATCCGACGTACTGTTCAGGTTTCGCATTGTTATACTCACCTGATATAGTGTTCAATTTGTACATAGAAGCGCAACGTAGTAAATTTTTTTGGATCGATGATGTTCACATAACGGGAACTATCGCCGAAAAGGCGAATATAACACATACGGACGTTTCACAACTAATTCTCCCGTTGCGCAGCATAGAGCGAATAATTAGTGGGGAGGAACATCCGGGACCATACCTTTACGGACCCGCGGACTTATCAGGAGATAAAATAAGGAATTTATGGTATGCAGATGATCGACATTCAAATAAAAAATTTAAGTATTACATTCAGTAGATTTACCCGATTCTGTATTTGTTTGTTCCTTTTTTCTTATTTATTATTTGAATAGAAACGCAATGGAATTACTGAGTACTTCTAGTGTCTACTTTAAAAACGACTTATGATAGTGACGTAGTAGCCTTAAGAAATAAATCAAAGATAGAGCTTTATTAATGTTATAGATTAAAACGAGAAAAATATATTTTATATTTTCGTATACAATGAACGGTAATCAAATTGCTATTTCTTTAAATAAAAAAATGTTGAAGAATGGCGTGGTAGTTCGTTGAAATAATCAAAGTAGCTCGATGTTTATATTATAGCTGGATTCGTTGTTTAGTTAGTTAGTAACTCCAGCAGTTCATCGATAGTGCAGCTTATTTTTGGTACTCTTATAGAATGACATCTGTATTTGTATTGTTTATTATATTAGTATCTATTAATACTTTGAAGTTAATTAAATAATAACCTGCATTGATAATAAAAATATATTTTTAGTTTATTTTTTGAGTATAAAGTATGTTTGCAAAAACTATGTAAATTTTTTAATTGTCGATTCATGAGAAGCATCGCGACCATATTGATTTCAAAATTGACTATTTAATATTTCCTCTTATTTCTCCGATATCATTCTACAAATATTCGTTTTGTTTATAAAAAGCAATTAGTTAAAGTTCTAAGTTATTTAGAAAAGAATGTAAATTCTCACTTAATGAATTCATCGTGATTTTGTTTGTTATATGAGACATACATTCGTCATCGTTACATCAGAATACTGATTTGCTGCGTTTATAGTCATACTTCATGTTAAATTTCTGAGTGCTATAGAAAGTTTGTTCTAGAAGGATGTTCTTAAAGTAATTTCAATGTCGCAATTATTTTAATCAAGAGAGAAAATCTTTTCAAAAATATATTAAACTTCCATAAAAAAAAAAAATTTTAGAGTGATGTCGGAGGAATAAAAAGATTATTAATGTTTAATAATAATAGTTCAAATACTCTAAAATCCATAAAAAAATAAAGGTAAATGTGGTTAATATGGTGTCTAATAATTGCACCTACTGCTTGTTCAAAATTTTACATCTTTCTTCCAAACACTCTGTATAATTTCTTTCGTTAAGTAAACAAAAATCTACGTAGATCCGTAACATGTTATATTTTATATTGGTCAATGTCTTATTCTTTTTTTAACATGTTTTATTATAGCTCCATAGTACCTAGACATAAGCCGTTCTTTGTACCCACAATCTGCATAAATATATATTTCTGTTTATGATTTTGCAGTAGAATGACCTTTGAATGAAAATATTTTTTTGAATGTCCTAATTTGACCTAAATCTGCCCTGAAAATTCTGCATAGGGCAGTGGCGGCTGGTGCATATGTCACAGGTTGGGCCAATACAATGATTGAAGTTCGTGTGCCATCGTTCGAAATACGAACTTATATGAAGGAATTAGATCATTGTAATGACCCTTGTAAAAAGGAAGCACCAGCCGCCGCTGGCATAGGGTGTTCAAAAGTTTATCAGTTTAGAAAAATGATCCAGGATCCGAAATGTTGTATTTTCTTGTCAAAATGATTTGTAATAAGGTTAATACAGTATAATTTTATTTCCGAAGTTTTTGAACATCCAGTAGATGCACCTGTATTTAGTTTTTTATTCCATCCTATCAGTTTACTGATTATTTAATGTAATTTAAAGGAAATTATTGCAACTGCAGATGTTATAGGAATATGTGCAAAATCTGCATGCAATAAACCGCAAATAACATAAGTATTGAAATAACTCATGTTATTTGGGCTTTATTTCATGTTGTGTATAGATTCCCATGTAATAAAATGATAGTACCGCAACACACATTATTACATATTATAGTATAAGTAGTACGTAAAATCTATAACATATGAGAACTAGAGATATTTATTTTGTTGCCAACCAACGATTATATTGGCTTTTCAATAATGGATGTAACCCACGTACATATTACATCTATATCGTCATTGACGACCTTGTTGTAAAAATGTAATTGCACAATATCCTAATATAAGTGCTTTCCATTTATCGTCTCGATCAGTTCACTTCAGTTTTGTGCGTTAAGCTACGACTTAGTTACTACGAATGACATAACCTGGCGACTAAGGCTGCGTTCCGAATCGCGCATTTTATGCGATGCGTGCATTGAAAGACATAGAACACTGTGAGCGTTCCGATTTACTTGTCGTGCACATGCTACTGCATTATTTTTTTTTCTATGCGTTGTATGTTTCATTCTAGCCTCTGTCAGGATCTAAACTGATTTCGCGGCAAAACATTTTATGCACGCATACATGTTAAATCGGAACGATGTATCGTTACATCAGACGCATAATATGCATTATGAGCGACTCGGAACGCAGCCTAAATGAGTTTGACGTGAACAGTTCGTAACTTAACACAAAACACTGAAATGAGGTGAGTCAAGTGAGTAAATAGAAAGCAGCTATAATTTCAATTATTTTCTCTTTTAACCTCTCTTAACTCTATCTTTCAACGTTTAGGAAATACTAATGTTGAACACGTTAATTAAGACATGTGTATATTATAACATCCTTTATTGTTCGTAAAATAAAAAATAAATTATTATATATAAATTAAATAAACGAATAAGAAACACACATATTTCTTATTCGTGGGTTGCTCCAAGAATTGGAATTATATGTTCCTGGTAGTAGCGGATTAGTTATTAAAAATAATACTTAAGTTGTGAAGAAATGATTTAATTCGACATTTCGCCATGGTGCACCAAATCTTTTTCAAAACTGAATTACAAAACTGAAACATATATAAATTGTTTAGAAAATGGATTTAAAATTTTTCAAATTTAGTTTTTACCTGAAACTTCACATTCTTCAAGAGAGGTAAAATTCACTTTAATTATTGAAAAAATAAACATAATAAAAAATTAATATTAAAGTTTTGTGTATAAAATTTCTCTTTAAATTTATGTGTCATTTTCTAAGCTATTATAAACTGCAAGTGGGATCTTAAGTATTATGTTTAGTAACTAATCCGCTACTACGAACATATAATTCCAATTCTTAATAAAAAATAAAGATTACAAAAATTAAATTTCCAATCACAGTTTAAAATAGGTAGTTTTTTGCCAAATATATATGTGCCATTAGTAAATAAAGCAATAAAATAGAGACGACACCTGCATTTGAAATAATTGTCCATAAGTACCTATATTAACAATAAGTGCAATTTATTGATAAGGAATGCGCAATTGGTGATGCAATAATATGAATCTATGTTATTATTTTTAATTCTAAAGTAATTTTATGCGTAAACAAAAAAATATATTGTGCTAGTCACTGCGGCAAGTTCATATGTTACATATTATACCTTTCCGAAAATGTAATTGTTGTAATCACCAACTTTGGTGATATTGAACTATTGAATTTGAATTTATTTATTACCATAAGTTACTCTAAAAGCCACTTTTTGGTATAACTTCAATAAATAAGTTGGTTCGTAATTTTTACCTTGGAATATTGTGTGCACCAAGCACATTTTACATTATTTTTATTTGCTGTCGTTAAAATTGTCGCGACAGTACCTATATTTTAACATTAAATTGCTTTACATACATACGTATGCGTTGATTATATTGTCTTACTGTACTCACTCTGCTATTTTGCTTAGGTGTATACATCATAGTTAATATGTGTATCCCATTCCGCGGCAACAAATTAGATTAGAATTGTAAAAAGTAGTCATTATAGAAAAGATGAGACTGTTATAACGAATGGCCAAATCTCTTTAAGTTGAAACATTTATAGAAAAGTGCCTAATGTATTTTATTTTAATAAATTAGATGTTTTAATTTAAATAAATATATTTATTATACGAACCAATACTTCTGTATATGTATACTACAAGATCACTTTACTTTTAAAATGTACTAGGAAGTAGTAATTTTTCAATTAAACCAACAAAAAATAAATAAATAATAGTTTCACAGCTCTTAATCGAAAATTACAATGGGTCCATATTACTTAGTACCTAATGTCAAAATTGTTATATAAAAATATATTTTCTGTTCTTTATGAGTAGTATATGATATAAATTATAATGTAGATATTGATAACGAATACTATGTTTAACATCAATAAACTTTTTTGTGAAGTAACCTCAGTAGTTTCTGTCACCTTATATCTCTATTAGATTTTTTAAATTAGACTTATTTTATATATATATTCTAAAAAATTGTAAGTATTTAACATTTTTAATGACATGCGTATATCTAGGAATAAGCAGTTATTTGAAACCTGTGGAAAAAAGTATTTTGATTTACTAGTGCCATCTGGTATTGAAAGGTCATAATTTTAAGAACTGACAAGGTAAAAGGATTCTACAAAGTGAAATACGAAATTCAATTTTAATTTTATATATTTCTGGCAAGCAGTACTTGAATATATTTTTATATTTTTTTTAGTATTATTATTTATTTATGGGTTCTGTAGGAAATTTTATAATGCCTGTGTAAATTAACATCCAAACGACGATTTTCTACTACTGAAATATAGATGGCGCGGGCAACAGGAAAGCAAGCTTGAATTTGTAAATAAAAAATAGATAAAAATAAAATTCAGCCAAAAAAGTCCCCTAAATTTATTATCTGCTATGAAACCTCAATTTTATTTTTATTTACAAATTCGAGCCTGCGGTTTGCAAAGAAAGGTTATTTTTTTAAACTTTTATAATTTTTTTTTAACTTTCATTATTTGTATATAAGAATAACCAAAGGTTAATCATATTAATTTGATTAAGAAATATAAATAATAAGATTCAAGGAATTTCATGAAAATAGATTAGGCAGTATATAAAAATAAAATTTTGAAGGAGATATTAATTTACTGGCGTTATTGTTAGTTGGTGGATTAAGTTTTAAATAGTTAAGTTAGGTCACTGAAATCGATGTAATATAATTTTAAAAGTAATTAACAACAAAGTAACATGCTTTCGTACATAATTTAACATTCGTTTATAAACAGAGTTCCACCTATTCGTGTCTGTTTCAATGACGTGGGGTTTATTTTGCTGGTAATAATTATATGATTGTAGTCCGTTGCTAGGAGTTAAATTATCAAGTACTTCTATATAAGTATATCGGAGCACACGGATATAGCTTGACGAGAACACCAGTTGTAGTTCACATTATGTTCATCTATTATTCATTGGTTTGGTTGTAGGGCAATGTGCGTTAAATATATATAAAGAGTAAGAGTTTAAGTATATTATCAATCCAGAGGGTATATATGTGTACAGTGGTAGTCTTAATTAATGTCTCCCCCTATAATGGAGAATTAGTAAAAAATGGTAATGTACGTAAATGATAATAAGGAAGGTTTATACCTGCGCAAACCAACGGAAGCTGAACTGTCTATAACATCCAGGGACCGTAGTTTTGCTATTCTTTTCGTCATAAGGGGAGACATTAAATAAGACCACCACTGTACATACACACTGTGTTGAACAATAAACGCATGAATAGTGCTCACACCGTACGCGCTTACGGTTATATAGATATACAAGGTGTTTATTAAATGATGTCCCAAATGCTTAAAAGTAACATATGTCATTAATATAAATTCAACCATAGTTTCTTTGTTGATGCCTAATAAAATATAATTTCTGACAGTTATGCAGAGAAAGAACATCGCTATATACATGCATGAACCGCCATATGCATTTTACAAACGCTTAATGTTGTCGATTTAAACGATAAATATACGTATTCGAGTTTAGATTTGATAAAAGAAAAAAAAAAGGGTTTTAATAAAAGTAAAGTGTTTTCATGATCGCATTAGAAACCAAACTTGGAGGGCAGAGCTAGAGTGAAGTAAAGCACAATCAGGTAGGGTAGATGTACTATAATTAATATTTAAATCGTCAGCATAGGCTGTAATAATACAATCCACCGATTACACTTCATTTATGAAAAGCTAAATAGTAATTACAATTCATCCTAAGCCTGCTCCACTTACAGGTACTACACGAGGCTACCTAGTCTAACTATTATACAGTACTTTAGAGTTAAACTGTATTAAGTCCACTTTTTTGCTCATATTCTGATTTATTGGAAGCTTCTCTTTCATCTGGTGAACGGTATAAATCCTACCTAGTAGCTTGCATACAATTTTATTACTTCACTAACTCTTTGAAATCAATTGTTTCAATTTATAAATCGCTCTCCTGTAAAACAAATAGATTAGGAGTTAATACAGTTTAGCTGTAAGGTACCGATATGGATTCCAAAACAATTGAAATGTTTCTTCTTTAACTAATAATTTCTCTATCATTATTAATAATAATAATAAAAATGTAATAAATCTATCAGCTCTCAGCTAGCAGTTGTTATTGTATTTGCGCCATTGGAACGACTTTAGTTATTTCTCAGCATACGACAAGAAGTAAGAAAAAACCATGGAAAACCTTACTCTGGGAGCAAATCCACCGACGACACTTTATTTATGAAAAGCTAAATAATTACAAATTATCCTAACCTCACCTAAAGGTACTACACGAGACTATATATCTATTCTAAGTACTATATGGATTCCATAACAATTGAAATGTTCCTACTCTAACAAAAATATAATACAGTAGCCTCGCAATTATGTGAATACAACTTTATGTAAAATGCTGAAATGTGTGAAATGTGATTGCCTAGTTCACATAATCGCGAGTCAATCGGTCAACTGTCATCGAACGACTTTAGTCATCTCCCAGCATTCGCTAAGGGTTAGGAGAAATCATGGCAGAAACCTTACTCTGGAATCTGGAAGTAGGATCTGGGAAGAAGTCCCAGATTTGTTACTGATAGCCGGCAAATTATTACTATCTTTCTGAATGCTGAAGAAGCAGCCCAACATTCCGTTAATTCCGACAGCTTCATGTAGCTGCCCTCTATTTCACACATCATGAATTGAAATTGAAGCAGAATAGAAGTAATGATCTAAAAACAAACAAAACAACAACAGTACTAATACTTAACAATAACGTAAACCTAATTATTCTAACCAATAGTAATTAAATTAGAGATTTACATTTTAAATATTTATTTATATACCCTAAGCGATGACAGGAGAGCATTTAAATAAACACGAAAGAACGACGGTCTCATGTGTGAACCCTGTGGTACTCTAGAACAGGCTGCAAAAGAACTTGATACGAAACTATTAAAGTAACATAGCAGACACATATGTAGATGTGTGTAGAAACTTTGAGTTTCTATACTTCATAGAGTGTTCTGAAGGATATTCTTTGATGCTGTGTCAACTTTAAGGGTACAATCTGACCTTGAAACTTGACCCAGGCTTATTTCAATAAGATACTTTATACATTGTTATACGATTACATTCTGTTGAAAAATCAGTATAAAGTTACAACAGGTAACATAAATAATGCTTATATGTTTTCGGGTTATACGCGTTTGGATGTTTTTAGGCGTACATTAAGCCCTTTGGAAATAAGTAAATTTAATTTGGGTTTGCATTCTGGTGATACCGTAAAATGTTGGCTGCACTGTGTATTTTGTAACAACTAGCACAGACAGTTAAAACTGGTATCATCATTGGTGATACTCTTTGAGGAAGTAGGCGGTTTTAAAGTTTGTGGTAACTTATTCTAGGTTACATAGTTAGTTTAGTTTTGTAAGAGATGGCATCTGCATGATTTAATTAGTGGTTCTGTCCACTGCTACCGCTAGGGTCTATTGTAAAGCGCATGTTATCTTAAAGTTTATCCAACAAGTTCAGGAAATTCAATATCTTGTTGAACAATATTTGTTTTCAGGTCTTCTAGGGAAGGTTCGGAAACTTACCGAAGGTTCCATACTTGATTCTTTTAGCAGCAGGGCAGTGGCAGAAAATATGCTCAACTCCTTCTGGTAAATAAGAATGTGTAGGTGCGAATCCCGCGGGAGGAGAAAATTTTTCTTGGGAAAAATTCCTCTTAATTATCACAGTTATTAGCAGAAATACATTGAGTCGTTAATTATCGTTATGATCAAAACTCAATGGTGAACACTGCACTCAGAAAAGTACCGGCATTAAGTTAACAAAAATTTATTTAATTAATTTAAAAATACTGTTTTGTTGTTGTATATGGCGAAAATTTTTTGTTGCAGGAACGAAAACAAATTCTCCAATACATTTTGTTGATTAAGAACCACAATCTCGTCACCGTAAAGGGTACTATCGTAGGATAAAATTAACATTTTGTTTTCATCATAGTATCCTGTAGTAACGGTTTCCTTGATGAGATTTTCTATTTTTTTTCAAATTTACATTTTTGTTTCTTTTGTCAATCGAAAATTGTGCCTTTATGTAATAAATAATGTAGCAATCGGTACAGGTGCGTTAATAATAGCACATTTAGGGTATTAATACCGAAGGAGGAAGTGCAAACTGTTAATTTTGACATCTGGAATGATAGATTTTGCAGCTATATAGAAAATGATTTAGGAATTGATTGGACATTTAAAGGGATTAAACCGAATCCTGGATTAAAAAAGAATGTGTATTAGATGAATATCAGTTTGTCTTACATATTTGTGAGTGTAGTTCTAATCTTGTCGCCAATACAATTTTGTTTATACATTACTAAAAAAGCCTCTTTTCTTTAGTCGGTGTTCAACATCATTATTCTACAAAGATAAAACTTAAAAATTATTTATTATCAAAAGATATGCAAAATATTTATCAAACGCCGTTCGATGATAGGTTTCCGCGTAAAATACAAGACGATAAAATATTTTAGCAGGATCTTCTTTTCACTGTATAAAGAGACTTATTTTTGGAAGTGCCTGTTTATTCAGAATTTCTTAATTGAAGCTCCCATAATTTTAGCCGTGTAAATATTTATTATGTATAAACTTTGCACAGAAAAACATTTACGTCTCTGCTCCGTTTTATTTATTTTATCAATATTATTGGATTGTAAAATATTTGCATTTTTTGCATCTAAGAATAGGTATATGAATATTGTGTGCTCCAGTGCTCCAGCAATTTTCATGTTGTCTTTATTTATTTTATCCTTTTGTTAAATTTAAAACACTGTATATAGGTGTTTGTTGTTAAAAGAATCCGTCCTGATTTTTTAAATTAACTGTTAAAAAATGTGTATGTAAAATATATACTTGAAATTAGTTAGGGTAATAAATTTAAAGCTACAGACAGGCAGAGTAAATAAATAGAATTAGTTAAAACGGCATTGGTCACCTTCAAAGAAGGAATTCTAGACTATTTTTAGAATGTAGCTGTAAACAATTTGTATTCGGTTCTTCATTTTGAAGGAATATTTATTGAAGTAGTCGCAAATAATTACATCACTAATACACATTTCTTTCTTTCTTTATACTGATTTTCATAGTCGACTATAACTCAGTGAATATTCATTATTATTTTTATTCTGTTGATACAAAGCTTCCAAAGTAATTGGTGTTATATTTATTTTACCCATAAACATGAAGTCGTTATAACATTCATAACATATATCAGATATTCCGATAAGTAAAACACGCTAAATACACAGAAAAGAGTGCAGATTGAATTGTCTAACACAGTTTTCAACTCTTTTCCAACATTCTCTTGCCACTATCCGTTTGAGAAACCGCTATTTCGGAGTTAAATACTTCACTACTAAACACATGGAATGTAGAAGTGATTTTTCTCTCTATACTCTAAAAAAAGCAGGGAATTTTACCCACACAAAAGTATAAATATATATGCAAAACTTGAGGTACATTCCACGTTATTTGGGGAAACTGGTAAATGCTCTGGGGGTAATTTTTCACGGTAAATGCGTTTTTGGGTAAAAATATTTTAAAATGTGGTGTGAAAATAATGAATTAATACACGAAATTTTCACTTTCTGGGGAAATACTTTAGGAAGGTATAAGAATTTATTCAAACAGAGTCAAAAATAATATTATATAAAAGATACTTTAATGTAGGGTAATTTTCACTGATGAAATTGATGGAAAGGTTAGCACACACTATAAATCAGTTTTGCCTGCGTATATGATAATGAAAACATTGCATTTGACTGAGTTTTGGGAAGCAATGTGGTGGAAAGTAAAATCGGTGCAATAAATTTGGATATTGTTTACCACATAATTGAAAAAAATAAGCGAAAATCATATATCTAGCGCATATATGTAAATAAAATAATGGATCATTATTATATCTGGGTAACATGTTATCTAACTTATATAATACCCTGTTTATACAAGCCCACTTCACTAGATGGCCATGAGCTTATGAATATGCTTGATATGTCCCAAATTCACCACTGCAGAACATGGGCATTAGTAACCCTCCAATGAGGTAGTAGTTATATTTATATATTTTTTACCAGTAGTAAGTAGATTGCCGTGATGGCTTTACGTTTTGTGCCTTCTAAATCAATAATTTGTATATTATTAGACTTTTACTTGATTAAATATTAAATTTATAGCTAAATTTAATCATTTATGGTATTGAATGCTTTTATATTAATAAAAATAGTGTAAGTATCAATAACATGCGCAATTTATTACTCAATATTATATTAAAAACATTTAAAGAGCATAAGGACCCTTACTCAAGCTGAGTACACTTATTTTCAATATTTAAATGGAAATGTCAACTACTATCCAGTATACTGGGTGAGCTTTTTATCTTGAGACAACGGAATATCTCTAAAATACTGCATCAAATCAAAAAAAGATCTTAATAAGATTTGTGATAATGTAGAGGGCTCACTGAATGGTGCCGAACTCGTTCCCCCACCTCACCGCCCCAGAGTGGGACGGGGGAAAACTTTAAAATCTTAAATGGGAACCCTCATTTTGTGTTGCAGATTCGGATTCTACGTCATCAAGTTTGTAGTTTTTGTTTGAAACTTTTTCTTCGATTCGTAACAGATTGCGCTGTAATCGCAAAAAAGCATGATTGTGAACGTCTAAAAGAAATACGCAAAAAAGAGAAGCAAGAAAACATGATTTTGTGTTTTTTTATTATAACATTAAATAACATTTCAAAAAGCCATTCAATAACGAATTTATCATACCCTCCATAGCCTCCATTACTGTTCAAATATTCAACACTAACTAAGGTGGCGGATCGAGTTCGGTACCATTCCGTGAGCCCCCTACATTATAACAAATCTTATTAAGATCTTTTTTTGATTTGGTGCAGTGTTTTAGAGATATTCCGTTGTCTCAAAATAAAAAAACTCACTCTGTATTTTAGATTCTTAAATTACAAATTAAACATCAAAACAATTTCTAAATCTCCCACTATCATAGCATGAATTCACCAACCATGCCTACCAACTTATACATATTAAAATTTAAATTTAAACTGTCATTTAGAAATGTAAAGAATAACTTCAAAGTTTTAAAAATACTAAATATTTATTTTCACAGAAATTTAAACATGAACTATACAAAATATTTTCAACATCAGCTTGCATACACCCCAAAGTATCTCAGAATGGAGTTTCCTCGCACTGACAAACCAAAGATGTTGCAGAAAAGGATCCACATCAAAAGTACAACGCCGGTGTCAGGAAGTCCAGGAAAAAATCTCTTTCAAAGCATCTATAAAGTATATCATTTACTCAAGACAGCAGAGACATGTACGATTCTATAAACGAAAAGGTATCAAGGTATGTTAATACAGCAAACTCTGTTCAATGTTGGAAAATTTTGACGTTTCCTTTTACATAGTTTTAGCCCAATGGTAAATACATCAATTCACAAAGGAAAATTTAATTGATTTAACTTGACGAAAAAAAGAAAGTCTTTTTTTAAGAAAATTTTATCAACAACAACCTCGTCTCCATGGACCCCAACTCATTTATTTAATATGAGCTACACTGAGTTTCCACCCCTTTGAAGTAGTATCGATACCAAGGAAACTACAGTGAAATCATACAGTTACCAGACGATAAATTTATATACCTGATTACCACGGCTACGATGCAAATTAATTAATATCCAATATATGCTGGATTTACAAATAGGTGTCTACATAAAATAATAATTACACATCTACTATGATTGGAAATTCATCATTAACAATATCTAGAGGCGTTTTGTATATAACAGTAGGTTTCTTTTGATATTGAAATATATTAAAGATGTACAGTTCCGAGTGAAAAAGTTGATGGTTATTAGTTCTTACAGAAAATATGTCTATGAAGTGTCAAAATTACAAGTAAGTAGTTATATGTAAGACTGCTGTTTAACAAAATTGAATTTGTAGAAAGGAAATGAGGTTGAAATACAGACGTTATTACACTTCGTATAATATATATCTCTTAAAGAACAGAAATATTATAGATATTAACCTGTATTCTTTATACTTATTTCGAATAATTGTTTCAGGCAACCGTAAACTATATTGTGTTTCTCTATAAAGAGAAATAGGAGAAAATGGAGGACAATTTTTTTATTTATCTCTTAGGTAGGTAGGTTTTATACCCGCACTTAAATACCACTACTGCGTGAGTTGATGTAGCAGTGAAACACTTACATTAAACTTAATTGGGTAGATAAACTATCCCCGTTATCTACTTCTTAAGGAATTTTACATTACCAAGGGAAAAATGCTTCCTTGATGATGTGAAAAAAAACATTTTCCTCTATATTTCACTCGGGCAGTGGACAAGTTCTCCTACTTGTAGGGAAATTTCGCCTGCAAAAGTGATATTTCACTGCAGGTGTAAATTACCCGAATAATAGGAGGTAGAAAAGTTGCCTCCCATTTTTGGGGTAATTTTGATTTTGAGTGCACTGGAAACGTATTCTGCACTATGTAGGTAAATTCAGTAAGTGCCTAGTTGTAATATGATTCAGAGAATGGAAACAATTTAGAGGAAAAATGTTCTTGATCTGAGTTATCCCCTTCCCCTATCAGAAACAGAAACATCTGTTATATAAAAAAGATACCTTCCTGATTTAAAGAATATAATGTAATAGTGAGTGCATTTGTTTACACCGAGGACATCACGTGTAATCAAAGCGAGAATCAAAATCAGTACGTTACGGGACTAAAGCAAAAATTAGCAGACTGCGGATTTAGCAAGTTGAAGGACTCATTAATAAGAGACAGACTGATGGTCTGTCGTAAATTGAATAATCGTCTAAGGGAGAAATTATTAGGTGAACATTTCTACCATAACTAAATGGTGAATATTTGTATGGTCTGAGAAACAGAAACCAAGTACAAAGTCATAGGGCAGGCCCCAGATAGTAATACCTTGAGGTAACAGATAAAACACAAATACAAAAAGCAACAAGGGAAGAAAGGAAATAAATATAGCATGAATCAGAAGGGTAACAAGTGTCACAGATGTGTAAGAGACCTAATCACTTTGTAAGGCGAGGAGTATACGCGAAATAGGCAAGTCAAGATATGCAAACGCTAAACAGAGAAACAGAACTTATATGTAGCTCGATATTGAAGCTAATGGAACAGTTTGCCTGGTTGTATATAATAAAAGATGGTACAAGATGACAGAGAAATAAAGTTTGATTCTGATTTATTGTTAATTTTAAGCTTAACGGGTGTTTCAAATATTTTGCGCTGATATATATGATAAGTAAAGCAAGTGCTTCCGCGTTCGAACAAAACGCACATAGTGTTGATAGAAAGGCACCAATTGCCGTATAATCCTCAACTTGTTTTGATCGAGTAAGAAAACACACCCGTGATAAAAATACATGCGCCCGTAATCACGTGAATATTCATGCACAGCGATGACGTAAACTAACTTGTTTGTTCGATCGAAGATAACGCAGCTGTGTTTTCGCAATATTCTAGGCATTGCGGCGTCTTAGCTGTAGCTGTTTATTTATATTTGTGGAGCACTCAAGTTTTTTGGTCAGGCTTTCTTTGTATATGAGTTTTACATGTGAATACAGAACCTTAGGTAATACTAAAATTTTAGATTTCAAGACATGTGTAGCTTTAAATTTAATTCAAAGAACCCATAGTACCATAGAATCAGATATAAAGCGGTGGTCGATGACAGCCTATATATAATATATATTAAATGATTTTAGAGATGTAATTACAGGAGTGAAATGCTTTGGTAAACCATATCTAATTAAATTGAAAGACAGTGTGATACCCTCCATATCTAGGTGTAAGAAGGTGCCTTTGGCGCTTCACAAACTGTGAAGGAGACACTAATAAATAGAAAAAGATGATATAATATCAAAGGTGGAAGAAGCTACAGCCTGCTGAATGCTATGGTTGTAACAGAGAAGAAAGATGGGCAGTGCGTTTGTGCATGGATTCAAGGCCTCTCAACAACTGCATTGTAAGGCAAAAATTAGGATTATAGATATTTGAAACAGTAATGGCACAAATTAGGAAAGCACAATGAATGTTTGGACGTTAGATGTTCAACCGTTTACCGTATGGGCTAATTAGTGCCCCGGAAATATTCCACAAATATGAAAATTTTTGGATTTGTGATCTAGATATTCCGGTATTTGGAAATTCACTGGAGGAGCATAATCGGAGACTAGCGAATTTATTAGATAAGCTGAAGGCCAAGTGAAATTCAAGAAAGAGAAACTCCATTAGCTAAAAACAACGTTGCGTTTTTAGGCCATACTATTTCGAGTAAGAGAATATTGGACGAAAAGTAGAAGCAGTATAAAAAATAAAGCGATCGTCCAATGTTAAAGAGTTGCAGTAATTTTTAGGTATGACGAATTATCTTAGTAGATTTATTTAATAACATAGCTGAAGAAACAGCTCCTTTGCGTTTACTTTTAAAGAAAGTGTAAGGGCGAAAAGAGTAAAAAACTCGTTCTTTCGTTCATAAATATTTTAATATATGATTACTAGTTTCGGTTTGCAACAGCCATGTTCAGATTAACGCCAATAGGATTATTGTCAATCAATTAATACACCAAATATGATAACCACATTATGTAGATGAGAATACTTATATACTAAAAGCTACAGGATAAAATAATAGTTTAAAATTTTGAAATTGTAGGTAGTGACGTTAAACTAACTAATTTTAATATGTGAAATGTGTAAATATTATATGTGTAAAACTGAATTGCGAAAGATTGTTTAAAAGATATCAGAAGAAAGAATCAGTATGGTTGGAACAATAGTAGTCCACAAGAACGCCCTTTCATAAAGCTAAGGATCCAGTTTTGAGTGTTTACAATCCTGATGTACCAGTAACGCTGGCGATAGACGCTAGTCAGCATGGTTTAGGAGGTCACTTAAGTCAGAAAGGTCATCCAGTTGCATATTGGTTGGTGATTGAATGCATCGCAGAGAAATTACAAAAGAATTACTAGGTACTTAGGATATGTTTTCACTATTACTTATATGGAAGATCCTTTGTGACGATAACAGGTCATAAACCACTACCAGGCCTTATAAAGAAACCCCTAGACTTATTTCCACCAAGATTACAGCGTTTAGTAATAAGATTAATGAAGTGTGATGCAACACTTCAATATATACCGGGTAAAGAGCTGTACATTCCTGATACATTATCTAGAGCTCCACTAGAATTCGAGAAAGCGACAGATTTCCCAGCATTCACTGGGCTGCATTTTTATCTAAGGAGGAAATACGTTTGTCTATTTCACAATTTGTTTATTTTTTTTTTATAATAAATATTTCTTTGTTACTATTTAAAAGAATAATACACTGAGAGAAAATCTTTCTCTCAGTGTATTAGAAAATTATTTCATATTATTAATTACGTTAGTTGAAAAGAATAAATGGTTTGAAAAGTTTCCACTCTAGTGACAATAATATGCATAACCGCAACACCCAAAATTGTCTAGCACTATATTTAGAATATTATTGAATAATAACACCGTATTTGACGACATTATCCTAATTAATCGCCCCGACTTGCCGTGCCATCGCGGCTTTGTGGAAAGGTATCGCGATACATGCCAATCTTACGGCGTAATTCGTTCAGTTCAGTACTGTGGGTTGACTTGCGCGTTCGCGACGTCTGTGTTTCTGTAGTAACACTTTCAGATACGGCGGCATAGTTAACCTGAAAAACAAAACATACGTTCCGGTTATGAACTTCTGAATTCCATTTTCGCCGAGCTTGTCGCGACTTTCTCGTGGAATAAAACAGATAACTACATCCACAAAGGTGAGATAAATTAAATATGAGTGTTCGCTTCTGTATGCACGTTAAACTTCCGCTGTTATCGTATTTTTTTTGTGCGTCTACACATGCGAAGTTTATTTTCGCGTGGCGTTACGTTGCTGAATTTGTGGGAAGTAGTTCTTTGCCCGTATATACCTAACTTTTTTTTTTGGTTCTTGTATATTGTTTGATAAACTTTATCCAAGTTTCGCTTTTTCTCTGTTTTACTGCTGTTAGGGTAGCCATTCTAATTGTTTTGCGGCTGTTTTATAAATCATGTTTTGACCCTGATGATGATAGGTAATAAGTTTACAAGCAAGTAAGGCTTTAAATTTGAATAAACTAAATAGAGCGTATGCAATTAATTCAAGCAGAAAAACTTGATCTCATTTTGTAATTCGTGAAGCAAGAATGTTGCAAGCCCTGGAAATTTGAAGTTTAAAATGTAACGCAAAACAAATTTTATATACCGTTGAAGGTTTTATCTATTCAATTATCAACAAAATTAAACATTCAACCAGCTCCAAGTGTGTTTTGTGAATCTACATACCAAATGTTTATATTTATATTATTTTTGGATATGTACAGGTACTTAAAAGATTCAAATTACTGTTTGTTTCTCGGAAAATCTTAACTTCATACTTCTTAATTATCCATTAGACAGTGAGTCTAAGTTGTGTATAAGCATAGAAATAGGTCGCAATTGCAATAATTATTAATCTTTGACAGACTGGCAGATTTTTATATAATTTTTTTTTGTATTATGAGTTTACCCTTCAACAATTGAAGGCTATATTACTGAAACATGTTTAAGAATTTATTATTTATACGTTTTCAGCTATTTCTTAGTTTGTCCAAAATAAAAATTTTCTGACTTGTCGCCACAAAATGTTACAAGCATACTTACCTACGCAGGATGTCTCCACGGAATTGCTCATTAAGTTTTTTCGATATCCTGGTAGGAATCAACGAACTATACTTTTACAATACTGAATCGCGCATTTGGGTGTACACAGTGCTAGAAAACGGTCGGCTGTCACCATTTTTAGACGTGGCAATATAGACCGATAGACCAGAATAGAAGATACTTTCATGTTGTGTGCTGTCAAAAAAGAGTAAATGCTATTTTCTGACATGTTAAGGGTTTGAATTAGAACATTGTACCAATGACGTATTCCTACCGCTTAACTGCAATATTAGAGAGAGGGAGGAGCATATAATTTAAGAGGATAGGAAGTGAGACGGAGCTAGTATTAGTAAAACACTCTAAAATATAATAATATAGAGGATTCCATACGAATTTCAGAGATATCTATATACCTGTTTATCATAGTGGTCGTGTCTCAAAAGTCGTTAATTTGGCAGATTTTAGCTTATTCGTTCTCGTTTGACTAAAAATAAGTAATGATAGATAAGTCGTCAATTTGAAGTATAAAAAATATGATAAGGCACTATCAACTATTTCTTGTTAAAACCAGCAAATAACAGATGTGAAAGGCAAAACTTTGGATTCTGACACATTTAAAGATGGTGGCTGGTTGCCTAAGGGATGGTTTTTTAAAGACACATCGCGCGATCCAATGTCGTTTTAGTTTTTTGGTAGGAATTTGATCTTGAAAATTGCTGTGTTTATGGCCGTTGATAATCTGCTTGAGAAACATATTTTCAGCTTTGTAGAACATTCAATCCCTGTATATTGGAGTATATGTAAGTTGTCACAAATTTTTTATTTCAAATATAATACTACAGTTAAGATCTAGTGAATTTATCATATCATTTGTGACCCATTTGTAGCCCTAAGCTTCTTATCCCTAAACTCCCTAAACTCAACCGTTTGTGAGGTATTTGGGATTTTGATGAATCTCTTTGGAATAAAATCAAGTATTTCATAATGTGTTAACATTACTTACTAAGATGTTTTGCTAATTCGAATGAAGGTATAACGTAGGTATTCAGTTTTGCAGCATTCGTCACCAAATCATATACAGGAAGTTCAAAAACTCCTCTCCAATTCAATTTGTTTTAATTGTTTACCGTTTTAAGCTTTAGTCAATCTCCATTTTATTTATTTAAATTTAAACATCAAACTACCGTTATTCCCAAATCAATGAGATAGAGATTAATATTTATAGAATTTAGATAACACTTATTCCTCAATTTAACTTCCATCTATGCCAAAGCGATTTCATTCGTGAGTCAACTTTCCGGCCATTAATAAAAAGAAAACGCGTTCCACTGTTACGTTATGGCCAGAAATACTAAAAATATATTGGGATGTGTTTTAGTAAGTAAGTTTCTGTGATGTCCCAGCCCGAAATGTTTGTATCCATCTTTCACTCACACTTTTATAGCACATTCCATTGGTAAAGTCAGTGCGCACTAGTATAGTGTATCCATTGGATTTTTCCCTTTCCTTTCAGATTGATAAAGATGAAAAGAAAAAAAAACTAATAGAAATGAATATAATAGATGTGCCGTTGCTTAAGCTGCGCAGGGCATTATTAATCAAAATCATCACTAATCACTAGATCACACTAGGCAAAGGGCGCCGGAACTTCTTAAGTTTCATTTTCAAGGTATATTAAAAATGTTAAAGACGAAAGATATGCGGGGGAAGTCAATATTTAACGAAGATGAAACCCAAGAATTAATTAAATATCTCAAACAGGCAGCAACATTTTATTTTGGTTTAACACCAAAAAAAGTACATAAATTAACTTATGTGCTCTAGGATATAACACAACTGTAATCAGTTGTTAAAGATATATAATTATCAACATTATTTCTTACGTGATGACCTTCCAAGAAATATTGGTGCTTCAAATTGTTCCGACTGAGAGCCAAGAGTAGGCATTTTATTAAGATTATTTGGCCACTAAAAGCCACACTCTTTGCTTCTCCTTTTAAAGAATCAATGCACATGTTTGCAAGTAAAGATAATAAATTTGGCCAAGAAAAGCAATATCACAATGCTTTCTTTTCTACTCACTCCTCCCATACACTTCAAACTACACATAAGTGTATATGGGTTACTTAGATGATCATTTCTTGTGTGTTGTGGTTCCTACGCAACAGCAAACCAGGTGAAGTTGGGCTCAGGTACCAAGGATCTAAATTTTGGCCAAATTAACAGTGTATCGGGGATACTGCATCTTATATTTACCATAATTGCGAATATGACTAGGTATGGATTGTTACATTACTTGCTTCGTTTTTGTTATTAGATTCTATTTATTGTGTTACTATTTTCCCATACATTATTACAACATATCCCAGTATACGGATAATTTGTAACAAATTTTTCAAATCACAGAAAAATTGGTACACAATACAGTTTTTGTCTACATAAATATTTATAGTCATAGAAGACAGTTGCAGCATATTGCTATGTAAAAACGGTAGATTTTGGCTAGCATTTGTGCCAGTTACCGATTATTTTACAAATTATGTTACAACCAGCTTTAGCATCCTTTACCGGCTTCTGTGTAAATGCATTGAAAATCGCAAATTAAAAAAAATGTTGCTACCTTATTCACTATGATAATTTATAACAAAATACGGGTTTTATACTTTCCGGTAAAGTACGGCAGCATGGTTGGTTACATTGGTTTTACGTTCGGTAACATTTTTCTGCATTTGTATGGGCGCTCAAGGAGTTAATTAAGTTCAGAACACACACACCTTTTGACATAAATCTCATTGCCAGTTCAGTCTACCTCACTTGCGGTGACTCAGTTCGGTGACGTCATAGTTAGCGAGACTTTGTACCTCCCACTTTTCAATTTGTTGGTTTATCGAAAAGCATGTGCAGAAAACTGAGATTGAATTCGATTCAATGAACTGGCGAGGGCACCCAATTCTGAAAAGCGGTGAAATCATTTGTGGGAGTTTGAGGTTAATTGTGACAAGAAAATACAAAAAAAATGATCATATTTGTGACGCATTTGTATCATTTCAAGAAATACAAATAATTGTGACATTTTACTTACTCAAGGAAAATACTCACCTAAAAAGTTATCTTAAACAAAGGCTTTTCCGAATTCTTAAAAATAGCAGTCCTTGTTTAGATAAAGTTATTTAAGTAAGTTCAATGTTAAAACAAAGTAACAAATGAAAGACAATCAAAACAATTATAATAGGTAAAGATTTTATCCAAAATTGTTTAAACTAGTAAATCAATTAGTGTTGAAAATTACATTGATTGCTATAAATTTTTGAACTTTCCTTTGATATATTTTGGAGTGTCATTTTTTGTTGTTCACATAATTCATTAGGGTATAATAAACCGTTCACGATTTCTTTCTTTTTTTTTATTGTTAAGATGTAATAATTGGGGATTTGAAATTGAATGTGTAATAGATGGAATAATCAAAAAATATTAGGTACCTAAAATGTCTACCGTACAGAGACTAGTGCTACGAATCGAAACCGGTTTTATGTGAAACCGGTCTTGGATGTGGCGATTAATCGTCCTCATAACAAAAACCGGTTGTTAAAGAGCAAAATCGATTTTCAAAACGAAAACCGATTTTCAAAATCTTATAATCAGAGTATTGCGCATTAAATTTTGTTTTCGATTTAAATACATAGCAACACTAAAAATGCAACAGGTGTTTTTTTTAGTCCGTACTTAGCACAGGTTTGAAACCGGTTTTTGGAAAAATTGGTTAATCGGTTTCTGATATCTAGCGATTTCCAGGCAGCACTAATAGAGACAGCAGACATATACCCTGCTGCTAATCAATATTGTAATGGGATTGTTTATGCTACAGAAATAAATCCACAATACAATTTACGTACTTTCATATCGGTGTCGTTGACCTTTTATTCGACTTTACCTGTATAAGTTTTCTGTTGCCTGATTGATGAGATAGTCATATACGATGTTTCTTTTTTAATCAATTTCTAAGGTGAAACTCCTGAAGCCTACGTTATGCGTTACAAGTTCCAATTTAATGATATATTTTGATGTAGTAAGAGAATGTAAGGTGAAAAATGTAATAAACGGTTGTGCAATGTCTATGTACACTCTGATTCGATTTTGGAATGCACAAATCATAAAATGCAAATAATAGGAATTATTCCGATACGGTAACGTTCTAATATTGATATGACAGAGCCACATCAAAGGAAATTTTAACTAAAGCGATAAGATCTCTGTGTAAATATAAACTGTTTTTGTATCGAAAATAAAAATGTGAAAACTTTAAATATTCAGACAGGAGAGGTAAATACAGAGTGAGCAACCGTATGTGACCACCACCTGACCTTAAATTTTAAGGTGGTGCAAAGATACGCCACATTTCTGGTTTGTTAGATTATTTTTATAACTTAACCTTAAAAAAAGAGACATGTTCTTTTTGATTTACTAGTTTTACTTTCAAAAATAAATTGCTTTTTGGATCACATTTAAAACAAAAATACTTAAATATTTTTAGTAGGGAAATGAAAGTAAATGGTCCAATTTCTCACAAATTCTCTTGTTGACGACAACCGGTTTCATCCAATAACGGACATCCTCAGGTCAGAATTATAAAACAGTTTAAACCATGGATTATAAGTTCCCGCATGATAGTGTAATTTGTTTCCTTTTTGCGTTTATTATTCTTTTTAATAATTATCCATTATTAAGCTTGGAGACAAATGAATGCAAAATAACCGGCTCATAACCATCTGTTAGTTTGATTCATGATACACAGAAATTACACCTATTAAAAGTAGTAGATGGGGAAGCTTATTTTCCGCTGCCCAAAAATCGATTTCCAAAAAATTGAACTCATTGTGAATATCAAGTAGATTAAGAGTGTAAATAATATTGTTTGCTTTATTGAATTAAATAGAAACTATTGAAAATAAATTTTAGATGACGGCAAAATAAAATGGATGAGGGCGCTTGATTTTTTCATAGAACTTTTTGATTTTCGTCAACTAGACGCAAAGGAACAAAAGCATTGAAAAAGAGAGACTCATCCGTATTTTGGGTTTGATCAAAATTTTGTTTGTAGCGACTATAGCTCCCATCAAAACCCACTTACTTAGAATAAGAGGATGCCAGGGNTATTTCTAAAGAATTAGACCAGAATCTGACCTATGTTCTTAGAGCTCGTTTGTAAAGAGAGAATTCGATTTAGTGAAAATCCGTATTTTTTTATATCTTCCATAGTATAGAGATGAGATACAGAGCATTTTCGTAAAATATGGCATCCTTAAAAGCCCTTGAACTTTTTAATTTGTGAATAATCTTGATTATAATAAAACTTTATGAGGGCGCTTTTTGACCAGAATTTAATGCTCTAATTTTTTTGTTTTTTTAACTCGTATCTGTTTTGAGATATTATCAAACTTGTGTTTTTTTATATGGAACATCTATATATTTTTACACTATTGAAAAACAACATAAAATAACCTAACATGATTAAATAACATAATAATACAACTTGATAATTTATTTAAACCAGTTTTTTAAATAATTCTGCCTTTTTCGCTTTCACAGTTTTAATTTAAGATGGCTATGAATGATCATACTAAACGTGGAAAACGAATACACTTGCATGATATTATAATGTTTATTGCATTTTTTTGCAGTATATATAAATTTTTTGTTTAAACATATGTAAGAATTTTAGAAATCAGCTATTTTGGGTAACCATGATTGTTTCAACTTTTAATACATTATGAATGTTTAACAGAAAAAACCCTCTTTAATTATAGCTATCGTATCAGTACTTATTAATTTAATTCTTAATTTGTTTTTTGGAATTGTTATTTGTAGCACAACAAACATTTTTAAAAACATTTTTTGCTGTCTTTTGAGACGACTTGTATTTGCTTCTCACACCACCGATCCATAGCTACTAAATAACGGTGAAAATTACAGAATAGAGATTCGATATTTAAGAATCAGGATTAAATAAAATATCAAGTGTGATACATCATGTTAAAGTAATTAAGCGATTTTCGCGACATAATCTAGCTTGAAAATATAGTTGATTTATGTGTAAACTTTTTCAACGAAAATATATTCGTGAAGGAATGCATTGATATTCATCTCCAAAAATCTACCATAAGTGTCCTGGGAGTGAATGTTCAAGGTGTTGCCAGCTGTAACAGCAGACAATATTTCACTAGATCGGAGGCGATTAGAATAATTCCACCACAAAATCAAACTAAAATGGGAAGGAATTAGCTTTTAAGGTTCTTAGAAAATCAAGAAAAAAACTATTTATATATTATGTAATTAATATTTTTCTACTATAAATCCTCTTATTTGATTTTTATTTATTATAATTCGACAATGTTACTAGTTTAACCTATTAGATAAAGTAGATTTATTTTGTTATTTATATATGGAATTTATATACAACCTTATGGGGTAGGGTAGGTCAAATTTAATATGTTAGCAAAACAATGATAACAGTCGGACCCCAGTGGAAACCGGAATCAATTTGGACGAGATTTTTTTTTTAGAATCGGGGTTGTAGCTCAAAGTTTGCTTCCTCCCTTATTATTTAAAATGAGTTTTTAATATATGATTGTTTGGTTTGTTTGTTGCGTGATGTGATTCTTACGAATGAAGTAATTTTTCTGTAGGTGCTGTTCAGTTTATTTTTCTCGTTTACCTAGTGTCCGTGTTACGCCAGATTTCGTTAACCTGAATCAGCTCTAGTCCCAATTGATCCGGTAAAACGAGGTTCCACGTACAGACTGTATACTGTAATCGTGTTTTATAAAATCATAATCATCATCCTTATTATTTTATATTTGTATTTTTTTTTAATTTATTTTACATATAATTTGTTATATGTAATTCAGTCTCTTCACTAGATTTTTATAAAATTAAGAAAATTCAATTCTAATTTTTACTGTATAGAATATGATTTATGTACAGCAGAATGCTTTTCATACACTGATTTAGTGGAAAATTCCACGCAAAGTGGCACAGGTGGGTATGTTAGGCTATCTATGAGTCAACGAAGAAAGAAGAATGTGGTCGTCTAGTCACGGTTTTGGAGGTAGGGATCATAATCTAACATAAATTTAGATTATGTCGTGGAAATTCACCTTTTATGTGCTTTTGAATAGTGTAAAGTCTTGATAATATCTTAAAAAATACGAGTTAGAGCATTAAATTCTGCGTCAAAAAGTGCTCTAATGAAGTCCTTTGTTGTGTTGCAATACATAATACACTTTAACATAATTTTAATGCTAATAAAATATGTTTTAACACACAGTGCTGAAGTGCATTACGAAATATCATTTGCCCCAACAGATTTTTTATTTCTTTTATAATTTTTATGTTCAAGCAACATTGAAATTTTAATGTTGATTTTACAATGTAATTTTTATTGAAATTACTAAATATGTATTTGGTTCAATCAAAATAAAATAACAAAAAAATTGTTAAACTAATATCTAGATGTATTAGTAATAATAATTATATGTTCTATCCAATCATTTATTTTAAATTTCTCTGTGTCTACCGGGGGTTTCGGCTATTCGCGCATCATCTGGGCAGCAGTACGTCGGAGAGAGGACTAAGAGGCTACGGGTCATTCGAAGTTGTAGTATTAAACATTATATATTAAACATTTTAAAATAAAATAAATCAAGCACAATGGAAACTAAAAACACGTTAAAATTATTTTAAAATATGTGAAGAGCGTGATGTGTTCGAATGACGTAGCTCTTAGTTCCTCTTAGACGTACTTGTCCAGATGATGGCGACTAGGCGAAACCGGTGTAGACACAGAGGAAATTTAAATAATGGATTTGGATAAGAACATATAATTATTATTACTAATTCCACCACCAATCAAAACTTTCAATAACTATAATACATGTATGTTTCTGTTAATGCATAAATCTAACTTAAAATGAATATTTCACACATCTTTCACATCTTATTTGCCAGAAATAATGATATACGACCTATTACCACCCTTCCTTCATAGCCATTCATCATCTGTCTGCACCCTAAAACTTCGAGCAAACTTTCCTCAACCCCCCAAAAACGAACTTACGTCTGGCCGGGCCGAATCTGGAACTGTGTGTAGCCTTCCCGACTCCTGGAGCATATCCAAGCTGTCTACAGATGACGTCGGCTTCGCTATCATCCCATTCGTCATCGCAAACGGAGCCCCACTGGCCATCGTGCAGCACCTCCACGTTCCCTATATTTAAACAACGGCAAATGTATATAACTATAGGTACTGATTTTATTTACTGGTATATAGGAAAGTCAAAAGAATGGTGTGCTTTTGTTTCTGGGAAAACTAGGTTAATGAGATCCGGGTCTTTGCGCAGTGGAAGGGTGAAATTTGACAAATTGACAATGGAGACCACTAAGAATTTAATTCTACTGCGTTGAATGCGAAAAAGCTTCTTCGTAAATTGGTATAATTTAAAGAAACATCGTTTATTAAAATACATAAAAAAAAAAAAATGTAATTGAACTAACGTGCATATATGTAGATATCTGGTTTTGTATAGTTAAAAATAATATACTGTAACGCTACATAGTATACTTCATTTACCATAACAGACGAGGTACGTCATTACTTGCAAATTCGGGCCATGCAAATACATATTATTAAAATAACCAACTAACATAAACTTATTCATGTTCAATTAAGATACTATGTTGGTGGCTACTGCTTTTTAAATTGCATGCTTGTCACATCTTCCCATGTATCCACCAATTTAGCTTATAGCTGTCAACGTGTCAAAGGGTTATATTCTGCATTGCAGTAAAGTATGGAATTTGCGTTTATACTTGGTATATATTTATTTAAAATAAGTAGTTATTACACTAAACCATATCGAACTATTGTGTAAACAATTCGAAGGAGTTAATAGTTTCGTTAATCGTGTATTTCGACGCAGAACGCGAGAACAACGGGCCATATTACTTCCGTTAACTTTCGTGCGAGGAGTATAGAAATCCATATATTGTTTAATGTCATATTCTTTACAGTATTTCGTTTTAGAGAGTAACGAGTGGTTCTAAACATCATGTTGCAAACATAAGCAAAATTTCATCCATGAGTAAACAAGGAATTACATCCACTGACCCAAAACGAAAATGCATACGAAATAAATGTTGTAAAAATTGATTATTCTACTCACTGTCAATGTGCTATTGCAAACACAATTTATGACATGGTACGAAACAGTGAGTATGATATAAATATTGCTTACAGAAGTGGTTCTTTCACATACCTTTTTCAGACTAACATAACATTAAATATTTTGAACAGTGCTCTTAAAGAAAAAGTTCTCAAAGAAAAGGAAGTTTGTTACGAAACAATGGATGAAATATGGCAGATCGGAGGATGCATACAATTGTATAAAGCGGATTGAATTAAATTAGTCTGGAAATTTGACGTACTTGGTGTACAACATATTGGAAACGAAATTCAGAAGTAGTAAATCAGAGAGACTGGTTTGGATAGAGAAGAAACTTGCATACTAATCGTTACTGTGAATACTTTAAGCGATAATGGTCCCGATTAAATTTATTGTACTCACTTGTGCTTTTTTGTTATTTTTTTTTTCCATTGCTATCATGATTAACATACTTTAAACCCTGATTTCCAAAAAGAATCATCACTAATATTAACGGTAAATGTTATTTTTAAGAGTTTGTTTATTCACCTGTCAAAAGTGTTTGACAGTTAAATCACCTAACGGTTTGTTTACGTTTTGACGAACAGAAAATTTGCAACACGGTCGTGACGTCATAGCAAACTGACTCACGTAGTACCTCGTCTGTTATAATAAATGAACTATAGCATACAGCCCGGTATAAAAAAAATAAATTTAAAAAATGATACTTTAATTAAATTAGTAAAAATCAAATTTTTTAACATCCCAGTGTCATCTATATCCATCAGTTGTAAATCATAAGTGTGTTCTCTAAATAAAAGTGGTTCTATTTGATAACAAAGTTCGAAATGTGATCATTTTTAGGTTGGAATTTGGAATAAAATTGGATTTTATCAAAATAGCCGTTAAAATTTACGAAATAAATTGAGACACATCTACCTCTAACGGAGGTTTGCTAGTGAATCCTTTCGAATTGAAAAATTCTAACCGACTTTTATTGCGATTGTCTTTCGACAAGGGGGACAAACTGTCTCAGAGAGTCCGTTAATTTCATCGAAGTGAGGGGAATATGAAATGTTTAAAATATGAGAATGCCCATGTGACCGAATGGACTGTCGAATGTTTACACAAAATTAAAATAAACAATTATTGCAAAATTCTGGAATAACCTTACCATTAAAATATAGTAAAGGTAGGTCTCTTCAGATCATGAGAAAAATACATTTAAAAATTTTCTTAAAATCTTAAAATTAATTACTGTATAAAGAGTAGGCAACCACTTATACACATTACATTGTGACGAAACCGAATCCCATCAATTTTTCATGTCTTTCTGTTGACATATCAATGCAATTGGATTGCCAATGCATATAAAAACTTTATTAGACTAAGTTTAAATAAAATAAGTACACTGTAAAAAAAAAAAATTAAATTTGAATTGAACTTTGATCTGTCAATATTTGTTGTAAAAAATATACTATTCAACTTCTAATATTCAGTTTCGATCTGTAGGTATATCACTGCTGATCACCTTTACTTTCTGAAGGGAACATTCTGAAGGAAAATGCCTTGAAGGACTTGCCAAATGCCGAGATTTCCTACATCACCTGGACATCGATTGGCTGTCTACTGCTACATTCTATATCCTTTTCTTGTTATTTTTTTTAAAATATAAATAAGTAAAACTAGAGTAATTATACACTTAAATAATATCAAATGCTCACTTCACTGCAATACATACTGTACTATAGTTTTTATTTATAAATATGTAGTCATTTTAGTTAACAATTCGCATTATTAATATGAAAATTAAAACATCTATAATAATATCATATAATATTTTTTGGTGAATTAAATAAATTATGCACATGATATAGATATTTCATTTATTGTTTCAGACGACAACTTATTACGTATTTTTGTTTTATTCGAATTTACTTCTACGTCTACTAACACCTAATTCTATATTTGGAATTTGTTGCCAGAAATCGCTCATATTTATTCTTAACAAGAGTGAAAATCTGTATTTGTGTATTTTATATTAGGCACTATTCTAGGTCATTGCTGTTTAATTCGTCTTAACCCATTAGATTAGGAAATTCACTTAGCAAGAAAGCAATAGAGAACAAAACTTCAGAAGCTGAAACCAAATAAATCTTTTGTTCTAATTCGTATACATGAATTATTAGTTATATTAATAATAATAATAATAATAACCTTTATTGCCTAACAGGTGAAACACCCAATAACAGGACAAATTACAATCATAAATAATAAAAGAAAAAATTAAATTAAATTGAAAAATGCACACCAACATAGCAATATGCTATTAAATGAGTGAAAATTAAGCACACTACATATAATACAAATGCAATTATCGATTAAATAATAATGAAAATAAATAATGAATAGTTTTGCAAATATAGGTTTAACCCTGAAAGAAAACATCCTCAAATAATTTATTGTATATATGTATTTGTAATATAATTTATATTATCATCATTATTATCATTTCTAAATTTGATGATTGTATGTAAAAATCTGAATAGCATTTGTGAAAAGTAATAATTATACTGTGATGCATGCCTATTTTTATTTTAAATCTGACATTCGTGTTTCATGCTGCGACGGCAGATGGCGCCACTTTTTGTTAGAGCGGAGATCACGAAACTGTTCATAGAGGGCGCTAGTATATGACGCGTCAATTCGTGATGAAAATTTGGTTGGAGTTGTGAGATTTATTGTCCCGATTCCCGACAGAAAAGATGTTTGAAACGCCAATAAAATGCACAGAACGATATAAAAATCTTTTACACGACAACAAAAAGAAAATGCCCGTTAAAAGATGTTATCACACGACAAAATAAGACAATGCACGATAGACTTCTAATTTTATCGTTCATTGTCTTATTCTGTCGTGCTTTATCTTATTTTGGTGTGATTTTACAATATTTTGTGTTATATTTTCTTGTCGAGCAAAAGGCCTACTCTGGCATGCTACTATCTATTCCCCATAGAAATTTGTAACACGAATTTACTCGAAATTTCAGAAAAGCTTCAGGTTGATCCAGAACCAAGCTCGCCAAATATAAACACATACATATACGAGTTGGAAGTCCCAACACAAACTATTAAAATATCGTTTGTCACCCAGGCTAGCTCTACCAGACAGTAAATTAAGTTGTCTGTAGACATTCTCTAAAATTGACCGTAATAGAAATTTATAATTGACGTGTTTTTTTATTTGCATTGTTTTTGTTCCTGTTAGATTTAAGATAAATAGGTAAAATTTCAATAAAAAAAAGGATACCAAAAATAAAGATTAGCGCTTATAAATCACAGTTATATACTATCTTATGTTTTAACCAACGACATCGATTTTTGTATATATTATTGTCGGATTTTTAGTTCAACCGTATAATATTCGTTAATTATAATTCTGGAATAAATTAATATTTTCTAACGAACGAATTAGAAATTAGTACTAGTTTCCACGCTCCATCTATATTACAAAAGTTGAATTATAAACTGTTCCTCTGCAAGCGACATCTAGGCTATAATGGTCTAATCACATAGTTATACTCCCAGTTACTGCTATTACTTATGTGATGGCGCCACATGTTTTACACATGGAGATTTAAATCATGAAAGTAAACTAATGATTTTTACATCGCGGAATCAATCAATCGAATTGATGGCTGACTTTCTGTTGGACAACATCATTCAATTCATACTAAGAATAATAAGTTTCCTGATTGCATATGAAATTTTGATAGTTTGACTTTTAAATTAAATACTTTACCACATAGTTTTTATAATTGAATATATTGCTGCAAGAAGGGAGCTAACTCCATTTTCTTATTATTAACGTGATTTTTTTTACATGTTTAATTATTATTTAACTTTGCATGCACTAAGCAGTTTGTGAGTTTACGAACTTGTTGTATTTTTGCAGCAAGGCCTTCAATTATTGCATTAGTTTTTGAGGTAAAATCCTTATTTAAAGAATATTTTTGTGTGAACTATAAAATACTAACAATCATGTTCATCTTGACTTGTATAAATAAGTGCTGATACTGAACAGCATTTATTAGGTAGGATAGACATTTGCCAACTCAAAAAATCCTTTGTGATTTTGGTAATTGTGTATTAATAGAAAAAATAAATGAGTTATTGGCACTTTCTTAGTAACAGTAATCGCTTAATATTGATTTAATTTAAAAACTTTATTATAATGTGGAATGTTTTTTTTATATATATAAACAAGGAGATGTGTAAAATTACGCAATGCAATAAATATTTATGTACTTACTTTTAAGGTTTAAGATCACACCACTTTTATAAGTTGTTATGACAGTTGAAAGCAATTGAAGATACGATTGGATGAAGGTGCTATGTCGCATTTTAAAAACTGTCTTTTTTGCATGAATCAAGGTGTTTTGTACCCATCTTTCACATAACACCATCGAAAATTCCAGATATTTAAGAACATTCGAGTCTTGTGAATGAATGAGAAGGGGTTATGTTACAATATTTTTGGGGAAAATTACATAAAAAAACTTAATTTCTGAAAAAGTTTGACTTTGTAACATAACACCTTCATCCACTAGTGTCTTCAATTGATAAAATACACAAACAAGTCAAAAGAAGTAATGAAAATGGAAGTTGGCATCAGAATTATAGCAGTATTTGCAAAGAAAAATTTCTGTTTGAAACCAAGACGTAAACACGAAAATCATTTCACTTACCTTCATATTCCTCTCGACCACCGACTAACTTTATAGCACCCTCAACCTTCTTCAATCGCTTGAGATGCTTCTTAATCAATCGCGCCTTTTTCGCTTTCAACTCTTGTTCGGTATCGCACTGCAGGCATACCAACACGGAGAGAAAGGCGACGAAAATAATAAACGCACGATCGGCAAACATATCTTTGCTCTGCCTTTTGTTCACCGAATGTTTTGGCAGACCACATGCGATGCCTAACTTCCATGATTTTGTGTAACTCACTCATAACAATTTCATGACCTACACTGACACCGATTATCACATCAAAAGACGGATCGTATTCGTCTCCTAATTGGGGCAAATGATTATTATGTATGATATAGGCTGTCGTTACCAAGTACAAATTACGTAATTCGATAAACAATTTTTATTTTTGTTTTTTAGTGGTACGTGCAGTTAGATATGTATACGATTTCGAAGCGATGAAGCATTAGGAATACCAACGCAATATTAGTTGGTTTGAACTGGTCAAGTTCTTTTATTGCTATATATATCTTCTAACATACTGGAGATATGAAAAATGAGTATAGAATAAGTGACAAAACAAACTTATTCTATCTACAAGGGACGTTTCGTCTACAAACTATAGTCCTTTTCAAACTACAACGTTTTATAGGGTAATCATAAAAAACGGTCAAAAAAATTATAAACGAGTAGCATTGCAATTTGGCGATCGGCGGACAAATGTAGCGATATTTAATTCATCTAAAAATAAGCATATTATTTTGCCATAAAAACATATTTCTTTTTGTAATAACCTAAACAATGTCATCAAGAAATTTGTTATTGTAAATTATACATACTAGATGAGTTTTTTTATCTTGAGACAATGGAATATCTCTTAAACACTGCATCAAATCAAAAAAAGATCTTAATAAGATTTATTATATCGAGTTCGGCACCATTCAGTGAGCCCCCTACATTAGAAGTATAAAGTTCCTAATTTGATAACAAGCTTTATTCATTTTAGTAATAACATCGGTACAATGTCTCTTCCAGATTAAAGTCTCATCTATATAAATTCCAAGAAATTTTACCTCACTCCTAGGCGATAAAGAATAGTTGTTAACAGAAATATTGACATCCATGTTTAATTTAGATGTTGCCGTGTGAACAAACATATAGTTAGTCTTTGAAAGATTTAGGTGCAGTCTATTGGCAGAGTACACCGAATAAGGACAAGAGATAAGTTATAGCGGCCCAAATTTCTAAAGCTAACTTCACTTCAAACAACAGCTTCCCAGTATGGCAGTTTGTTTTGTTTACGTTCGTATCTACACAAATTAGTTTACTCCTCCGTTTAATCTACATGATTTACTTGTTTTATTTACTTATTTTACGTATTTTATTAGTTTTGAATTACCCCTGCAGTTTTAAAAACATTTAATGAACTATGATATTCTTGTGTAAAAGGTAAAATCGGTGGCCAGTGGCCATAACATTTACATTCTTTCTTATATATTATATTGTTAGGTTTAAGTGAAATGACTCAAATAACCGTGAAAGAAGACACCAATGGCTATCATGTTGTAGTGCCAGTCACTCTCGCAAGATAAATTGTGATGCTAATGATAGTCGCAGTTTCTTGGGATTAATAATAATAATAATAAGAAAGTGCATGAATAAGAACTATTGTCGTTGTGCAGAGATTCCTAGGTCACATTAAATCAATTTATTTGTTAGATACACATTATAAGCGAGATTGCTATTTATCGCAATAACTAACCTAATTCATTTTATGTTCACTTTTTAAAATAATGTGATTTTGGTTTGAACTGCATTATACTGGTATAAATTTTAATCGCATTTATTCACATTATAGACAATTCGATATTATATAGTCTACGTTTGAGCTCTATCCACTTGTGCACCCCCGGACATTATTGTTGACAAACCAGTGCCGGGTCGGATGTTAGAAATGAAGTAGTCGAATAAAAAGGAACAATCTTTGTATCGATAGAGTCATAACTCTCCAACCCTAATTAAAAGTTATTGTGTATTCGTGTCAGAAATTTGAAAGTCCCTTCCATCGAAACTGTTGCATTTTTATTAATTTATTTGAGAAAGAAGCACAACATATTTATTCCTGGAAGAATATTTTACACTATAAAAATATAAATAAAGATTTATTTCACAAAAAAGGAAAGAATATGAACATAATTATCGTAAAACACTTGCAAATATCATGTGTATCACTTAATCAAACATTATTTTACTGGAATCGTGTTTTTTATTACTATAAACTGTTCATAAATATTTGCAACAAAATCAGAATAAAAAACGCATAAATTTGTGTATTTTTTAATCTATTTTTCTACTTCCTTCCCAAATAACACGTAAGCTTACGGCAAGCTTGCCACTTGCTTAAGTTTCCCTCGTCCAGACAAGCTTCACAGTAAAAGGATAATGTTGGGTTAATGCAACGCTGTGACAAAGTTATTATATCATGGTACGGTGACTTCATGTATTTCCGGAGTGATTCGGCGTCAATCGTTTATCGAGTATTGATTTTTTTTTGGTTTAACCGCCATTCCACTATTCTGTCATCGACCGCCATTGTTTGTTGTGTCGTATTCGTTTGAGCTGTTTCAGTGTATAATACTTTAAAACATCTTTCATGCAAAAGCTAATATTACCTAATTTTATATCTTTTACTAAATATGCGTTGTTGCTTCAGGAATATCAATGGTTTATAATTCTAACCGTTGAACCGAACTGGAAAAACCTTGTCCTGTGTCAACTAACAAGCTTGTCATAACCTTGCACCCTTGTCGTTATAAGCTTGTTGACAAGCTTTTTCCCTTGTCGGGACAACCTTTAAAAAAGGCTTTTATAAACCTTAAATTGTTATCTGGGTTTAAAATATAAATTATTCTACACGTTTGAAAATTCCCGGCAACAGCTTTACAAAATGGCAGCTGGGCTTGAAGGTCATTCAAAACGGACCACTCAAGAACAATGGATTTTTGCGAGCATGTCCTTACTGATATATACTGTACTATTGGTAGTAAACCATTGATTCAGTTCCGAAAATAAAATAATACAATCGAATGTAATCGTTTCTAATTTCGGTTTGTCACTGATAGCGTATCACAATTTGACGTGCAATTTAAAAGTAGCCAATCTTACTAAAGAATTTGCTTAAAAAACAGCCTACTCTAATTAGGATAGTTTTTGAAAGCAGGGTATTGTTTTTATATACAACGAAAACGAAAAGCGTGCCGAATCAAGGCATTTCTCTATAGAGAACTGTTTCTTCAAAGGAATATGTTCACCTGTATACACAGAGATTCAAAATGATTGTCAAATCCGCTCCTAAAGATAGTAACAGGGTGTAGGTATATGCCGCGTGTTTGTAATGAAGGTTTGAACTAAGTCAGTGTTGGAACATAAGAAAGTAAACGGATCTGTCATAAATAAGGAAAACGTAACCTATATTTGAACTCGCATTATATAAACGATTATGGATTGGTGTTTCTGCTTGTAAAAATGAAATGTAATTAATTTAACTTTACTAAATTATGATTTTACAATTCAGTACTAACTGATGTTTAACTAAATTTATTTATTACTTTAAATTATAACATACAATTAGTATAATTATTAAGTGACAAAACTGCATCTCTCAGTTCTTCTATGGTATGCATGCGGTTTCTATACATCCTATTTTTTTAGATAGCCGAACATGAAGTAATCTAATGGAGTTAGATCAGGCGATCTTGGAGGCCATCTTTGTGCCCTAACGAACCTGTCAGCAAAAAACTGTTGAAGATATTGGCAGGTTTGTCGAGCAGTATGTGCTGGAGCATTATCGTGCTGAAAATAACCTGCTTCAAGCTGATTTTCTTGTAACTCTGCAATAAACAATTCCAACATCTGTTGGTAACGTTGGGCTGTTACAGTTTCCTCGAAGAAAATTGGCCCTATCACTTGTTGCCTGGACATAGCTAACCAAACTCCAACTTCTATGGGATACAATTGCGTTTCTCGAAATTCGTATGGATTTTCTGCAGACCAGATACGATAGTTTTGTGAATTGATATAGCCTGTTAGATAAAACCAGGCTTCATCTGAGAAAAATGATTTGTTTAGCAAGTCATCATCCCTTAAATTAAACCAATGACATTATTCCAATCGCCTATCATGATCTAATGGTAATAATTCCTGTACCGTAGAAACTTTATAGGGATGAAAATGTAACTTTCTTTGACAGCTCGTTGCGCTGAAGTGTATGATAAGCCTATAAAATTATAAAATGTAAAAACTATTTCACTTAATGTTAATATTGATTTTTACCTGTTTGTTGAGCTATTACACAGATAAATTCCCTTATTTTCTTACCAGTAATCAGAAATACTATTGTTGGTGATATTAGATGTAAATATAAACGATTTGAAAAAAATTATAAAATAAATATCGAAAGATACTACAACACGCACGCCAATGTCGCTAAATGTCAAGAAAATTCATTTAATGTATGAAATTTGTATGTAGCTAACTTCGCTCATTAAATTGGTAGTAAGTATAGGTAATTTTTTTCCGGAAAACAGTTTTTTTCTTACGACAATCATTTTGAATCACATGGTATAATATGATTTTTATATATGTAATATTAAAAAAAAGTAATATAGTTAAATTAGGGAAATATTAGTAATGTATTGTGTGCTACTTGAGATCATTGTCTCATTTTTACCGTTTTGTATTACTTCATAGTATACTATATAGCCAAACCATCTTAACTTTGCATGTTATTCCTGTTCAGTATAGAAGGTCATTTTTTTTTTATACAACGAAAACGAAAAGCGTGCTGAATCAAGACAATTCCCTATATAGAACTGTTTCTTCAAAGGAATATGTTCACTCTGTGTATATAAAAAAAAGGAATTATTATATAAAAATAAAAACACAAAGATAAAATATCACAATAAAACAATATAATGGTCTTTTTTTGTTTCTTCTTTAAATATACATCAAGTACTAATAAAGTAATAATGATGTTCACTCAAATACATGGTTTATGACTTACATATGACGAGTTTATGTGGAATGAGACAAATTCGACATCCATTTCGTGCGCAGAACGCACGCTTCCCCCTTTACACAATTGAGAGACCGCTAACCCTTATACGATTATTACACATTACATTTATTATATGTATATATATAATATATTGAAATATAATTCGAAATTCAATTGTTTTAAGGGATTTCAGTGCACAAAAACAAAATAATAATAAATACCTATCGTTATAAAATCCAATAATAATAATAATAATGATAATAATAATAATAATAATTAGAGTAAGTACTATACTTTGTCGAAATAAGATAAAAACAAGGTATTAATTATTATAATTTTTTTTTTGTTCGTTTTATAAAAATAAAACTTCTATTTACAAATAATTGAGCTAGGCGACAAATATCGACGTATTTTTTTTAAAAAATATATATATTGCACATACATACAAAAGTTATTAAGTCTATCGTTCGAAAAGAAACGATATTTTTGTTTTATCTTTATGAAAAAAGATCGTTATTTATAAAAGATTATACAACGTTATAAAAAGTACATTTTCCACGTTTATTCTAATTGGTTAATATATTAATTCGTGTGTGCGAAAATTACAAAAGAGAAAAACCACATGGCACATCATCGCATTTGTAAAAAAAAAAAAAAAAACAAAAACAAAAAAGAAAAAATTGTGCGTCTTAATATATTACAATATTCTAATAAATATTCCTTGATAACTCTACAAATATGTATATCTTTATTAGGCATAATATATTTCTAGATTTCGAAAAATTACTCACCTTCCCTAAGAATATCTCCGCAACAAACATCCAAATTTATAAAACACTTACAATTAGTATACAATAATCGCCATTATCTCCACAATATTTTTGTTATTGTACACTGAAACGTATCGTTATTTAATAACAGCATCTAAAGTGTTATTATTATTAGACGGTGATGGGCAAAATATATTTACAACGAAATGTCGAAATGTTGAGAAGAGAAAGAGAGACAGAGAGATAGAGAGAGAGAAGAGGTTAGCTGGAGTCGGTGGCTATTTCGCTATTCCGGAATTGTTGTTGTTGTTGTTGTTGTTGATGATTGTGTCGCAGAATTTGGGAAGACAGAACGTCTGAAATTACGGTGAGAATATCCAACGATAACGATGATGATACAGGAGGACAGCGGCATCAGCTCTCGGCCAGTTGAGGTAATAGGCGAGGATTGATCGGTACGGGCCTCAATCTGGGCGGAGGTTTCTTCTGGAACAGTGATAAGAAAGGAACATATAACAATTATCCATAAGAAAAAAAAAACTTTAGTATTAATAACTGTAATAGTTTATAGTCTTATTTGATTTGATTTAAAAAAAGGGCGTAAAGTAAAATGAAAATAAGCAAAAAAGAAAGGCTCTGCTCCGATAAGCCATTGAAAAATGCCCCCAAAGCTATCGGGCTGAAATTAAAGCAAATATAACAATTATCCACAAGAAAAAAAAAACGTTAGTATTAATAACTGTAATAGTTTATATAGTCTTATTTTATTTGATTTAAAAAAAGGGCGTAAAGTAAAATAAAAATAAGCAAAAAGAAAGGCTCTGCTCCGATAAGCCATTGAAAAGTGCCCCTAAAGCTATCGGGTTGAAATTAAAGCAAATATAACAATTATCCACAAGAGAAAAAAAACTTCAGTATTAATAACTGTAATAGTTTATATAGTCTTATTTTATTTGATTTAAAAAAAGGGCGTAAAGTAAAATAAAAATAAGCAAAAAGAAAGGCTCTGCTCCGATAAGTCATTGAAAAGTCCCCTCAAAAGCTATCGGGTTAAAATTAAAGCAAATATAACAATTATCCACAAGAAAAAAAAAACTTTAGTATTAATAACTGTAATAGTTTATAGTCTTATTTGATTTGATTTAAAAAAAGGGCGTAAAGTAAAATAAAAATAAGCAAAAAGAAAGGCTCTGCTCCGATAAGTCATTGAAAAGTCCCCTCAAAAGCTATCGGGCTGAAATTAAAGCAAATATAACAATTATCCACAAGAGAAAAAAAACTTTAGTATTAATAACTGTAATAGTTTATATAGTCTTATTTGATTTGATTTAAAAAAAGGGCGTAAAGTAAAATAAAAATAAGCAAAAAGGAAGGCTCTGCTCCGATAAGCCATTGAAAAGTGCCCCCAAAGCTATCGGGCTGAAATTAAAGCAAATATAACAATTATCCACAAGAAAAACAAAAAAAAAAAAACTTTAGTATTAATAACTGTAATTCGACTTAAAAAAAGGGCGTAAACTGAAATAAAAAGTAAGCAAAATGAAATTTAACTTTAAACAATTTAGATTATTATACAGGGTATTCCACGTAAGTGGTTCATTAGAAGTTTATGATGTTCTAGCATTTACTTATATACACCCTGCATGTTAGAATGTGAAGTGTGCGTACCGTTTCTTAGAGTTATATCTACATTCATAACATACAGTACATGAATTAAAATACCTACTCGTCAAGAGAATATATGCTTTAACACTGTATTTAAATTAATACTAATTTTTAATTTCTTTAAATCTTTGAGGCAATGTGTTGAATATTTTTAAACCCAAAATATTAGGACAGTTTTTAGTCAAAGACTCTAAGCCGGTTAAACATATGAAAACTGCACTCGCATCTGATGAAGGGTTAATACTTTTTATCGTTCTTCATCTAAAATAGCCATACAATTAATCTCACATCTCTAATCCCTATTATAAGGGAAATATGGCGGTGACAATCCTTAACATAAACATTTTCTTTCAGTAGCTATTGAAGATATCTTTATAAAATTTAAACTGTACTTGACTATCTACAAACTCATTATAATATATTTTTTCAGAGTTTTTGTGATACTGGAAACTGTAAAAAAAAAGAGAAGTATATTTTTTGGGAGTGATTTTTTTATACTAACCCCCAAAGTGACACCTATCAAAAAAATATATTTTATTTGTTCATTGGTTAGCTACTACATATTAAAGTTGCAAAAGGGTCGAATTGGTGGAACATAGTAACTAGACTATAATGAACACCTGTATATAACTATATGGATTTTAGTTCCACAGTTGTATCAAGGTAAGTATGCACGTGTGATATTTAAAATATGAATATTTAAAACAAATGCATATCCAAACTACGCCGCCTGAACCGAAAGCTAGCAACACAGCTATTTTTTACAAAAGCGTAAATAACAAGCGTTGTTATTACAGATAGACATACAGCAGCTTATATAAAGTGAGTTTAAAAATGGAATAATATAAGGGTATTCCATTTAAAATGAAGGAGTGATTATGGGTTTTCATACTTTTGGAACAGCCTGTATAGTCAACAATATTTTTAGGTTATGCAGTATTGAATTCGGTAAAACTTTTGTATAAAAGACTTTTTCCTAAAATCAAAAATAGAGCTGTAAATCAAAGACTAAGTCGTTGTTGGAACACCCTGTATAGTCAACAATATTTTTCGGTTATGCAGTATTAAATTCGATAAAACCTTTGTAGAAAAGACTTTTTCCTAAAATCAAAAATAGGGCTGTAAATCAAAGACTAAGATTTCGGTGGAACACCCTGTATAGTCAACAATATTTTTAGGTTATGCAGTATTAAATTCGATAAAACTTTTGTAGAAAATACTTTTTCCTAAAATCAAAAATAGAGCTGTAAATCAAAGACTAAGTCTTCGATGGAACACCCTGTACACATATCTCAGAAATCTTTACTAAATATAACTTATATTTACCTTTCTTCTAAACGGAAAACAACCGGTGCTCTCTGGAGTGGTAGCGGGCGTCAATATCAGATCCGGACTCCTAGTACCGGCAGGTCCGAAAACGTTCAACTGCCTAAAACACTCAGTTTCTATCATTTCTGTCTGCCAGGGTATTGAGACACACCCTGTGTTAAATTTACTATAGAACGTCGAGTCAGTTTCGTCAATATTTACACCTTTAACGGTTGAAAATTGTTCAATATCCAACACGTCCTTCGCGTAAACCGCGTGCGGCTGAAAACTACCAATAAAATCATTAATCGTATTCTCGTAGCGATAAAACTCACGTCCTTACGTCCGGTACGAAAGGAGGATCGACCATTCCCGCTTCTAACCGCCTCCAATTCACCGTCTGGAAGAACTGGTGCTGCTTAACGATTGTAGCACCGTTCCTGGTGATCTTGCCGCCTAACCGTTGGACGGGAACTTTGGCTAATAACTGTTGGCACAGAGATTTGGCATCTTCGCTGAACTTATTCGAGTATTTCTCTTGTTCCGTCTTCACTCTACGGTCGACCTCTTCGCGTTTCACCTTCTCCTTGCGCGCCCTGAACGGCGCCTGGCCTTCTATCATCTCGTACAGCAAGCAGCCGAAACTGAACCAGTCCGGCGAGTATGTGTACTTTTCATTGTCGATGATTTCGGGCGCTGAAAGATTGGCAATCATTCAGGGAATTGAGTCTTAAATGAGGGGAAGCTTACCCATGTAACCCACCGTCCCCACTCTACCTCTAACCGATTCCCCTTCCGGTATTTCTACGGCTAAACCTAAGTCTGAGATCCTAACATGTCCCGTGTCGTCCAAGAGGATATTTTCTGGTTTACAGTCTCTATAAACAATGCCCTGAAAGAGATACATATTTGTTATTAATTGTAATAATATAATACAGTTGTTACGTCCCCATATTTAGATTTAAGTTATTTTAATTCTAAGAAGCAGTGCATGTATCTTCCTTTGTTGCATTATGTCTTCATTCTGACAGACACCCTTGTCATTTTGTAATTTAATAATAATAATAATAATAATAATAATGCGTTTATTATCCAACAGTAATAACAATTACTTTTTACAGGATAACATCGGTACAAAAAAAATAAAATTCAAAATTAACATATATGCGTGTGCAACAACAAAGGGAAAAAGAAAAGAAGGTAGTATGCTTAACGAGTTGGAACAAAATAGTAAACTAGAAACAAAATATATCTAATACATAATACAGTAAACGGGTATGCAAAAGTAATAAAAAAAATAAGATAATAAGTATATAATACAAAAAAAAAAAACCGTTAAGAAAAAAAAATTAATGAAATGATTCTAAGTCAAACTTTTGAATTAATAATTTCTTAAGCTTACCACTAGTCATATTGAAAATATCTATATCAAAGCAAAAAGTATTAACATTACGACACATTGACAAAATTGGAGAAAACATATAATTATGTGTTTTAGCAAGTGGTAGGTAAAAGGTTGCTGGGGTTCTAAAAGTGATACGTGGCACATGAATCCATCATTTACAACTACTTGAGTCCCTTTGTACACCACCCGCAATTACTTTGTAACCCCACCAAGGGAAAAGTGGCCAGTATAATAAGGGACTAGTAGAGTAGTTCAACCATATTGTGTTCAATAGTTATCGTCCGAACACTTAACATCACTGTAAATATTTCCTTATTATTTTGTTATTAAATAAATAAGTGTAAAAAGAAAGGTGTTTGTGTGTATGTCAAACAACCATATAGTCCACAAACAACAACAGTGAAACCTCTCTACAACGGACACCCATGGAGTAACTGATTTGTCCGTTAGAGAGGGGTGCACAAAAACGAGCATTAAAATTTCATGATTAATACCACGCTTTAGAAAATAATCAAGGTAATAAATTGTCAGGCTTATAATTAGAGACCGGATTATATGCAAAGTGCATATATTTTATTTTTTGCATATCTTTAATTATAGTCTATATGCAGACGTATTACACTAATTGAACTTAATCAGCGCTAATTAGTGATTGCATATATTGCATATTTAAACATTTCTATGCATATTTTTACAAAAGTTGCATATATTACATATTTAAGCTTTTTCTTATCCTTTCTATTAGTAAAAATTCCTAGTAATTCCTAATGTAGATCGACAACCGACAATTCTCAGAACGATAAATCTTTTACATTGGTTTCTCTAATACTTTTTTTCCAAGAACTGCACGTGTTTAATTTCGCCTTGCAGAAGGGATGTGGTAAATACGTTTTATTATTATTAATTCCGAAATAAACTATTCATTCATTGAATATCTTTGAGCGAAACAGCATGTAATTGTGTTAAAACGTTTTTAAATACTGTGCGTACATGCAATGAGTATAGCGAACAAAATTTCTTTATGGATTAAGCCATATCCTGAACTGGTAAAGGATGGCGACAAAATATTTTGTCGAGCCTGCAGTAAACTGGTAAGTTTAATTTTACTAAAAGCTTTACAATTGTTTTTAAATTCTTTAACTTTTGATATAAGATGACAATTGTTGTTATAGGTGTCTTTTGAGAGAAAATACCTGATTGATCAACACGCTAAAACTCCATCACATATTGGAAAATGTGAAAAACTAAAGCGATCCGCATGTGTGCAGCAATCTATACGTCAATATGTAGCATCAACTTCACGGAACGCAGAACAAGAAGAATATAATACGGATCTGTGTAACGCATTAATTTCGTCTAACATACCGTTAGCAAGATTAAACAATGTTAATTTGAAATAATTTCTGCAAAAATATTGCAAACATAGTATATCTGACGAAAGTACCTTACGAAAAAATTATGTCACATCTTGTTACCAGCAAAAACAATAGCAGAAATTCAACAATTGGTAGGGAATAATTTTATTTATATCATGGTAGATGAAGTACGGATAAGTGTGGCCGTTATATTGCCCATTTGTTAATAGCAATGTCAAAAAAGTACTTTTAAAAGCACCTTTACGAATCTAATTTTATAAGGAGCGACATCCCGGTGTTAAGTTGCCTCCTGAATCGATTATTACGAGATGGGGTACATGGTTATAGGCTGCACTTTTGATATGCTATGTAAGAAGGTTAAGGGTACAATAGGTAATTCTATATACGATAAATTTAAGAAAGTGATAAATAAAAATGCGAGATATTTGAAATTGAAGAAAGTTAAGAACATTTTGGAAGGTAAAACAGTAAACGATTTCGACTTTTATTTTAGTTTAGAAGGTATTGCAATGTTAAAAAATGCACCAATTACATACGTGGATATTGAAAGAAGCCTTTTTATTTCGAAACATATGTATTCTGATAGAAGACAAAATTTTCTTTTACACAATTTTGAAAAACATTTAATTATAAATTGTTTTAGAAATATGTTGTAAAAAAATGTTGTGCAATAAAGTTAATGTTTAAATTTCTGTTCTTATTTATTTTATGTAAAAATTTTGCATATTGTCGCAATTTTTTTGCATATTGTCGCAATTTTTTTTGCATATATGCCCCAGGTTTATGCATATTTTCTCAAAAATCGATGCATATATATGCGCTTATATTCCAGTTTTTCTTTGCATGTAATCCGATTTCCCGCAATTATTTTTAGTAACTTTAACACTGAAACACGAGGTGTGCGTTAGCAAAGGTTTTACTGTATATCGCTTCTATAATCCATTCAAGTGTAGTGCATATCAACAATACAATCACAGTTACTTAACATATTGTTACGCGCGCTTATTTGAGTTTCCGATTGCGCCAGGAGACGGTGCGGATTGTATAACGCGGAAATAGTCCAGCCGCCCAGAGAGGGCGCTGTAACATCGATACGCAATCGATGTTTCTAGTGCAATTGCACTAGGACTAGAACATTCAGTCTCCAGAATACGCCTATTTATAGAAATAGCTCTTTTTCGCTATCTATATACACAATGCCTTGCAAAATTAACTAATTCGATACGTTACAAATTAATTATGGAAAATGATTTAATTTACTTAAAAATTAAATCATTTTCCATAAAAAAATAAAATTAAATGCTTTATCATGAAAATTAAAATGTTAGTTTCTAATTGTAACAATTCGTTACACCGTTTCTATTCGGAATTCATAACAACTGTCGAAAATGAGTTACATCCGTGCTGATAAAGACCGTTTTGAACGCTTGTTACAAAATTAACACTTTTAAATTTCAAACGTCGAAGTTACAAATTTAATTGATTTTTTTTTGGGTTACGTGATAGTTACAAAAAAGTTCATCAAGACTTTTTTGCTTGGTCAATCATGCTAACACTCTGCCAAATCTTATTCTCTTTCCCAAAACCACCCTGTATAAAAGTAAAAGAAAAATGCGTAATAAAACGACATTGACACTACAAAATATTGTTACCTGTACACTGTACTGCTTTTAAATTGTGACAGCTCTCAGTGACAAACCAAAATTAGAAACGATTGCATTTGGTTGTATTATTTTATTACAACATGCTAGAACTGCAACACAAAACATTTATTATCGAAAGTTACTTTGGAACTCGTCGAAAATTAGATAATGAAAAATGGGTTTTATTCCATTAATCGGTGCATTGAGGATTTCCGGCAACAGTTTCTTAATCTGACAGTTATTTACGTACATTTCAGTCATTCATGCTTGGATTGACAAATTTCGTACAATTGGGGCAGTAACTCGTAAACCTGGCGGTGGTGCACCGAAAAGAGGAATCACAAATTGTGCAGAGGATATTCGACGTCGAATGGATAACTCACTAAGTTCAGTTGTCACTGGGAACATGCCATAACGTTTTAAAAAAGGACTTAAAGTTATTGCCGTATAAAATTTAAGTATACAGTACTGTCAATGGATTTTAGTACTATTATCTTTTTAACTTATATTTTTTTTACATATTTTATTACACATATTGGGGCGACATACAATCTGTCAAAGTGATTAGTGCCTGCATGCACTGTGACAAACGATTAAAAAAAATGCTTTGGCCTACTCTAATCAAGAAAGTATTTGACAGCATGGTGTTGTAAATAGGGGTTATGATCTGAATAATCCAGAATCACTACGGATCTATCTTTAAACACACAATAAGACCTGCGACTAGCTCATCCTCGATGACTTCGTTATATAATAATCACTTTTAAGACTATTTAATGAGTATCCTCATCGAAAATGTATTAAATGTAAATCGCATTCACGAGGGATTATTATCGTTAGCGCCGAGAGCGGCATCTACCCGCCATATTTGCAATTCCATTCGGACCGACTACATTATTTAATTAAGATTCTAAACTAGGGTTCGTCTCGCAATTTGCAATAACACACGTAATTGCGAGCAAGTTATTCGTGCATAATAATCATTCGAAAGCGGTAGTAATACCTAAGTACAACATACGTATATTTTATTCCCGCTTAGCGGCGCATAAGTAAATTTAATCTAATACGCTTGAAATGTTAAAGGAATTAAGGTAATAAGTTAGAAACTAAATTAGTATAGTTTCTAATAAATTTTAATTGTGCCACACGTTGAACCTGTTCTTCCCCCTCACTTTCACTTTTTTTTTTTTTATTTTCGTGACGTAGTCTCGATTAGCAGCCATAGCCGAGTGACGGTCAAGTTTGAATGTTAATGATGTATGGTTAACGTTCCAATGTATGTACAATTAGTAGTTGTGCATAAATTAATCAGATATGGACACGCGCACGGTTGAATGAAATCTGTTTACCATTTTCGGCGATATATTATATGAGAGATTAATAATAAAATTTAGATTGTTTCAGATGTGGGACAGAGGCTTGCTTGTTGCTCTGACATACATAAATATGCGTTGTGGATATATTAGGCAAAGGTCGGAATAAAGGATTAATTAGCGAAAATACGCAATTAATAGCATACCTGGACGACTTAATAGTAATCAGTAGGACTCGACAAGACTTTGTGTGTGAATGATTATTGAAACTACCGTATCAATAAAATATTTAAAGAAATTTCCTTTAGCACATTGTTGCGCAGCCATTTTGGTTGGCCTAATAGATAAGGACAACCACAGAAAATCTGTTTGTTTTTTTTTTTTTTTTAAAGCGGAATACCTGTATATTCCAACATATATCCCTTAAAATTGTAAGTAATAATGTTAGAGCACAAATTTAAATTTTAAATTTGGCATTTAACAATTTAAGAATGTAAGGTTGGTATTGATGATTTATGTCGGTGATGTAGGTTATGTTTTATGAGTTATGAAATACAGTTGTTGTGTTTATAAAGTTGTTTTATTTACGAAAGTCGGTAAATTTAAATATTGCGAGAACGATAAGTAAGTAATATGTAGTATCATAGAAAAGTTAGCCGTTGATAGAATTAAACAATAGCTATTAAATTAATTGTCAATTGTAATCTTTGGATGTGTCGAAGCTTTTACTAATTATTTCCGTAAGTTTTGATAAACGTTTCTTTAATATCCTTTTCTAAAGTGCAGTACATTTCAGTGAACGGCATCTTGCTTTATAAAAATAATAAAACAAAATAACCGTTTGATAATTAATACAACGAAAAAGATATTAAACTCAGCCGAATTTCTATGTACTTAGAAAATAGTTTCGTATCCATTCACCGATAGCGTTATTTTACCGCGCTAATTTGAAAATGTAATTATTTACTATTGATAGGAGATAATTTATTGTGAAGCATTAGGCTCATTCTTTTATTCATCGATATCTAATTAATATAAAAACAAAAACACACTATAATCAATAAATATATTTATATCGATGAATTAAAAAATACGCCTTACGACATCGTTAGCTTGAAAGAAGTCACAAAGAGTTTTGTTTTTAATGCTAAAACTGTATATGCAAAACTCCTACGAATAATAATAGCAATATCCTACAGATATACATTTTGGAGATGTTTTAACATTAAAAACAAAAACCATCGTCTCCTTCCAAGTCGATATGTTCTTGTTTAGCAATAAATTATCCGCTTTTAACTCGAATATTCACGTCGATCAGTCGATGTAAATTTAATATTAACATAATATATGTTATATTTTATTACAACAAAAATCAAAGTTCTTTTTAGCGTTGCCGACTTATTTCAGTAAATTCTAGGAAATTAATGCGGATAAACTGAGTTCTCACGTTGTAGCGCAGCCATTTTGGTTGGTCCAATAGATAAGGACAAGAAGTACAGCTCTTGTACGAACTGCCAACTTACTACGCTACATAAACTTTTAAAAAATAAAAATACTAGCTTTCCGATTGTAGCGCTCCTTGTGTTTGGAGCTAGAACTGGGGGTTTGCAACTCGACTAACTTGCTTATTTTTCAATGGAAAAACGGGAGAGTTTACAGGGCATGACTAAGACCTTTATCGGTCTAAGCCTACTCGTTTGGGAGAAAGAGAATGCTGTTTTTTTTTTTCAATTCACCGAAATTACTGTTCATTTAAAAAATCGTAACTATTCCATAATTGACTGCAGAGTGACGCAATTCGAGATTATTATAAACTAGAAAGTGCTTCAATTTTCGGTAAGATGACTTTCAACAAAATTTATTGTAATAAAGGTATGTGCCGTATTGCTATTACTTTGATACAACCACAGAAACGCTGCATTTTTTTTAAGCGGAACACCCTGTATATTTTATCACGAATGAACTCCTTTTAGAGTTTACTATGATTTTTGTTAAACATGTCTTATACCTCAAGGCAATAGTTTCTGCAATAATTACATTACTTCGAATTATTAACTTTTTGCACTCATATCGATATTAACCCTAATAGCCAATTTTAAATTTCCCGCAATTATTCTTCAAATCATGAATGGTGAAATTTATAGAACATCATAATCTTTTTTGTCCGCAACAACACGGATTTACTAGGAAACGTTCCACAGAAACAGCACTATTTCAGAGCTTAGAAATCATATATGAGCTCTAGCCATAATGGCATATTTTTTGATTTAACGCGCGCTTTTGACTGTGTTGACTTGACTATATTGACTGAAAAACTGTATTCCATGGTTGGCATCCTTTAGGGTGTCCGGCTGGATTGGTCAGCTCTACGACTGTCAAAGTAGGCAACGTGTATTCGCGGGAGTATGCGTGTGACATGGGAGTAGCGCAAGGGTCGGTGTTGGACCCCCTATTATTTTTATTATTAATAAACGATCTACCGCAATACTTTAATTATGGTCACACGATTTTGTTTGCTGATGATGTAACGGTAATAGTAACGGGTGAAAATTCTGCGGACCTTTCATTTATGATAACACGTACATTGCAAGATATGGCAGAGTGGTGCAAAACAAACCGATTAATTTTAAATAAAAATAAAACTAAAATATTAAATTTCCATAGACGCAAAACACCAGATATTACCACAAATATTCCTTGTACGGATGGTGCATCAATATTAGGTGTCACCATAGATGATAAGCTGGAATGGAAAAAACAAATAGCAAACGTGTGCACGCAACTGAATAAAGCCTATTATATTATTAATCAGTTGAAATATACATTGGAAAGAAAAGACCTAGTAGATATTTACTACGCGTTGGCATACTCTGCTCTTTCGTACAACGTTATTATATGGGGCGTAGCAACTGGTTGGGAGAGAGTATTCATCACACAAAAGCGGCTCATAAGACTGATTTTTAACATTAATAACCGCGACAGTTGCAAGGATGTTTTTAAAGAAATAAAATTTTAACTTTTCCCGGCATTTTAGTCTATAAATCGGCAGTCTATGTGAAACAAAACTTTGAAATATTTAATAAACACAAAAAACATCACCCTTATACCACCCGCCATATAGAGCAACTGACGATACCCAAGCACTACCTATCATCTACAAAGAGATCGCCTATAATTCAATGCCCAAGAGTATATAATAGTTTGCCAGATACAATAACTAGCACAGACTGCATTAAACAATTTAAAAAACCGGTTAGAGTGCTCCTAATAGAAAAATCTTATTACTCCATTAATGAATATTTTTGTTCTTGACTATACACATTCATTGTTATGTTATATTATTGCGTGTGTATTTATTGTCGTTTTTGTTTGTTCTATTTGTTTTTCTGTAAATTATTTATTTCTAAAATTTTGTTTGTTGTATTTTACATTTGTATTTTGACACATTGTATCCAGTGTTACTGGCTTAAACAATATGAAAATAAACTAAACTAAACTAAACTTAGTAACTTCAACGTTAAAACATAAAATTACCCACCATTTTGTACTGCATTAATAGTTATTTTAATGCCTTTGCTTTGAATTCACTAAAAATTGTGGCGGGAAATTTAAATTTGCCAATTAGGGAATATTAAAATAAATCTCAAATAAACACTATTTATACCAAATATTTAATTACAATTATTATTGAAATTTTGTTATTCAATAATAAGAATAGTAAACTCACATGAGGAAGAATGTTGCAAAACGCGAAATATTTAACAGTAACGTGAAATAGTTTCAGCATTATTTTGTAAAGACTGCATCACATACGATTTGTAAAACTTAATCAACGAGACATCCTGTGTATTTATTAACAGAATTATCAAGGTAACTTGGTCAATGCCATTTCCACGGTTGGCAATCGCCTATACCGGAACCCCTTTATCTCCACGAACTATGACGATAATGTCGGATTGTTAATTAGGAGAGGGGGGGCACCACCTTGCATCGAACACGAGTTACCGATTCCGAATGGAAATTACGCGTGTACACATCTGCTATTATTGCATTGCATTTAATGTTGACGCGTTTTCAGACAATCGAATTTATATTGCGGTCATGTTGCAACCGCAGCTGCGGTATGTATATGCAAGATTGAGATTGTCGTGTTGTGACGCAAACGCCTAGGGCTTTGTTGTTTTGCAGTATGATGCCCATCAATATTGCATACCTGTATTATGCGATGTGTATACGTGCAATTTGAAAAGTAAAAAGGATGTGCTGTATACAAGAAGTATGCAACTATCTATGTGTAACATCCTTCATTATTGCAAGGACTCGTCAAAAACACTTTTCTTTCATAAATAATAATAATAATAATAATATCTATATTTGCCCAACAGAAACCCATTTACAGGACAAAATCAAAATACAACAATAAGTACAGTGTAGCTTAAACTAAAAATAACACAATTTAAAGAAAAAGAAAAAGAGGTACTTTTGGTACAAACTATGAAAAGTAAATAATAAAAAAAAATGAAAGCGTTCTACGTTAAACTTAGAATAAATACAGGATTGAATATATCCACCAATTTATATATTTGCAAAGTTTGGAAATGTGAGGCTTATATATTAAATATATCACTGAAAGCGACGTTTGCATTAACTGCTATATGATAAAGTGGTGCTCGTTTCAATAAGTTGGATCGTGCGGCAGGAATACGTAAGCTGTAAGGATATCTGGTATCATGAATTGGGACGGTAAAGTGCATTTGAGACAGCAATGTTTGAGAATCCACATCGCCTTTAATTAGGTTGGCAAGAATTTAGCACTGGCAGTTGTTCTTCGGCATTGTAACGATTTAAAGTTATGCCGATTTAATAAGTCCTCATAGTTTGATCCGCGTGCTGGATACACATGATCTATTCTATACGACAAGTATTTCAAAAATCGTTTTTGGATTCTCTCTAATGCAATCTGTTGATAGTGATAGTAAGGATACCAAATAATAGACGCGTACTCAAGCTTAGTGCGAACAAAAACGAAAAATAAAATCTTCATGACGTTAAGATCGAACAGTGATCTGCATGTACGTATTAGGAATCCCAAACACTTAGAGGAAGTGTTCCCAACATCTATAATATGGTCACTAAAAGACAGTTGTGAATCATAAAGTACCCCTAAATCTCGAATGCATGACTGTCTAGGTATTGGTGTTTGGTTGACAGAGTAAGGAAAGGATATGACAGTGTTGCATTTCGGGTAGGACACTAACAGCACATTTGTTTATGTTTAGATGTACTCTATTTTGATCACACCAGGTATTAATGATATTGAAGATTCTTTGTAGTGTGACGCAATCGATATTTTGGATATTCTAGAATAAATCTTAAGATCATCAGCATAAGCTGTCAACTTCACATTCTAGTTTAGATAACAAGTCGTTTAGATATATATTAAAAAATAGAGGTCCTAAATGTGATCCTTGCGGAACACCAGTACTAGCAATGAATGAATTCGAATTAAAACCATTGTATGAAACGTAACAAACGCGATTGCTTAAGTAGGATAAAATTAGGTCGGTAACTTGAGCAGTAAAACCAAAGTTAGACAATTTGTGAAGCAAATATGTGTGATCTATGGTGTCAAACGCTTTTGTAAAATCTGTATACAATACATCAACTTTGCTGACGATGTCTTAGCGATTCACTAATAAATTGTGTAACTTTCAGCCAAGTTGGTTAACGTAGACCTTCCGGATACAAATCCATGCTGACGAATTGACAGAAAAGGTTTAACCATAAAATATAGTTGTTTATGTAAGACATTTTCGAATATTTTGCCAAAGTTATATAAAATACTTATAGGTCTATAGTTGTTTATATCCGATATGTCCCCTTTCTTAAAAACTGGTGTGATTCTAGCTATTTTCCACATATCTGGAAATGTACACGTGCGGATAGCTAAGTTGAATATCATTGCAAGCGGCTGGCAAAAAACAGATGCACATCATGTACTAGAAATCCAGGCAAGTTATCGTGACCAGAAGTCATATCACATTTTATTTTCTTAATGCTACGATACACGTCATCAGGAGTTATATTAGATAGTAATAACGGATAGGAGTTTGTAAAGGCGGATATTGAAAAATTAGATCGAGGTTGAGAATGAGCACCTCGGTACACTTTTGAAAAATTTTCTGCGAAAGCATTAACTATATTTAGCGGTTCATCAATAACGACACCATTACAGCTTAAACTACCAGGTATCTTAGAAACACCACGTTTAGTATTTACAAAAATTCAGAACATTTTAGAGGTTCTTGGCAATATCAGTTTCCATTCTTAATATATAGTTTCCGTAAGCAAGTTTCACTTGATTTTTAATCAATGAACGCAATCTCTTAAATTCATTGTAATAAACCTCACACTTCGACCTGCGCCATTTTTTAAAGTAATATTCTTTAAGTTTAATATTCTGTTTAATATTGAGATCGAACCAAGGTGGAAAGCTTCTGGTTGAGCGTTTATGTAATGGCACTGATCGTTGCAAAATTTAAATAATAAATAAATAACATTATAAAAAGCAGTAACAGCTTCATTAACATCCTTAAAATTATTTAAAAATGCCCAATCAACCTCAATTAGGTCGTTATAAAGTACTGGAAAATTAGCCTGACGAAAATTATATCTAGTATTAGAATTTGATGGAAAATTACGTTTGGTAGTTAATTTTGATAGATTGATATAAAGATAAAGCGCAGGATGGTAAGGATCTTCTTGCACCAAAGGATTACATTCACGAGTAATTTCAAATGAAAAATTAGTGTTAGAAAAAATCAAATCAAGTAAATAGCATAGTTACATTTTTAAAAATTATCGAAAATATATTTCTAACTAAAACGATGATTACACTGATCTAATCTGAGAACGATTGTATACAGGGCCTCACCGAACTGGCTCATTAGATTTTCCAAACTTCTAGTAGAAAATTGAATTTGCGATTTGAAGAATCGACTTAAGGATAATAATTCCACCTACAACCGTGTTGCCCGCCAAGTGCGCGGATCAGTTTTCTTACTTTATGATCTTCTTTTTTAATTAAATTGAATTTTAAACCTTGTGCCGCAATCTAGTATTGTGAGTAATCGTCATTCACACGAACTTCGTTTTCGAATTCCCCATCGCAACTCTACTAGCGGCATTTACGGGTCAACACCGAAGCCACCCGCTTCACCTCACCTACCGGCCATCCGCAATTAAGGTACACTCTATCCATTATTGTATAACTCTTATATTTTGTCCTAATCAGCTGATAACATAGCGATAACTCTTGTATTCTGCCTTAATCAGCTGATAACGTAATCTTTTGTATTTTTGTAATAATTAACCAACCTTAAAAACATGATAATATTGATATAATAATCGGTATAATCGTTTCGATCCAATCTTTCCCGAATCTACTCTACTGGGGTTGCTATTAGCCGGTACCCCGTAACAACCGAGGATGCAATTATTGAAGGCATTTAATCAAAACGTCAAATGTTGGATGAGGACACTGACTCTGATGATGAACATCAATAGCACCAGTAACTACTCAGGAAGTAGGATAATGTGTCGTCATGTTGCAACTTTTTTTGCAGAAAAGCAATGATGAAAGCCCGCACTGGACACCTCTGCTGTATTTTGTGCAAAAACAGTCATGCACCAACAAATGACAAGCTGACTTCATGAATTCTTTCTCCTTTCACAATTAAAGTTTAGTTATTTTTAACATGTAAAAAAGTATTATAAATGAAATTATAGAAAAATGTTCATTCTATTCTATATATCCTACCAAAAATGTGTTTTTATTTATTTAAGAGGAATTGCCTGTATACAGGCTGTTCAAAGTTATCGGCGCACTATTGGTCCACAAATAATCCAAACAATCACATTGAAGTTCCTTTACATTCTGTTAAAGTTGGAATATGATGGTTAGCTGTATCTCGTCATAGAATACTAGGACCAATATTTTTTTCACAAAAACATTAATAACCAATGAAACCGAGAACAGTTATTAATACCATTTTTAAATCAATTGCAACAGGACAAACTCAATGGGGTTTCTTCCAGCAAGATGAGGCTACTGCACATACAACTCGTGAAAATTTAACGCTATTAGAGCAATACTTCCCTCGACTGAGATGAACTGAGTTCCATAACGACAGTCTTTAAGAGTCACTTATAAGTAGAGAGCGGATTATATGCAAAGTGCATATATTTTATTTTTTGCATATCTTTAATTATAGTCTATATGTAGACGTATTACACTAATTGAAGTTAATTAGTGCTAATTAGTGATTACATATATTGCATATTTAGGCATTTCTATACATATTTTTACAAAAGTCGCATATATTGCATATTTAAGCCTTTTCTTATCATTTCTATTAGTAAAAATTCCTAGTAATACTTAATGTAGATCGACAAGCGACAATTCTCAGAACGATAAATCTTTTACATTGGTTTCTCTAATACTTTTTTTACAAGAACTGCACGTGTTTAATTTCGACTAGCAGAAGGGATGTGGTAAATACGTTTTATTATTATTAATTCCCGAATAAACTATTCATTCATTGAATATCTTTGAGCGAAACAGCATGTATTTGTGTTACGTTTTTAAATACTGTGCGTACATACAATGAGTATAGCGAACAAAATTTCTTTATGGATTAAGCCATATCCTGAACTGGTAAAGGATGGCGACAAAATATTTTGTCGAGCCTGCAGTAAACTGGTAAGTTTAATTTTACTAAAAGCTTTATAATTGTTTTTAAATTCTTTAACTTTTGATATAAAATGACAATTGTTGTTGTAAGTGTCTTCTGAGAGAAAAAACCTGATTGATCAACACGCTAAAACTCCATCACATATTGGAAAATATGAAAAACTAAAGCGATCCGCATGTGTGCAGCAATCTATACGGCAATGTGTAGCATCAACTTCATGAATCTCAGAACAAGAAGAATATAATACGGATCTGTGTAACGTATTAATTTCGTCTAACATACCATTAGCAAGATTAAACAATGTTAGTTTGAAATCATTTCTGCAAAAATATTGCACACATAATATACCTGACGAAAGTACCTTACGAAAAAATTATGTCACATCTTGTTACCAGCAAACAATAGCAGAAATTCAACAATTGGTAAGGAATAATTTTATTTACATCATGGTAGATGAAAGTACGGATAAGTGTGGCCGTTATATTGCCCATTTGTTAATAGGAATTCTTCATGAAGATATTGTAGGTAAATCATATTTAATTTATTGTAAAGAACTTCAAAAAACAAATAATGTGACAATTGCCCAATTCGTTCAAGAAGGTTTATCAAATTTCTTTTTACTTGGAAGTATACCTTGTGAATTTTTTTTGACTAATGTTGTCCGACGCTGCATCATACATGATAAAAGCCGCGCAAAATTTAAAAATTTTTTATAGTAACATTATTCATACCACTTGTTTAGCTTATGGGTTCAATCATGTAGCCGAAGACATTAGGAATCGATTCCCTTTGATTAATGATTTAATTAGCAATGTCAAAAAAGTATTTTTAAAAGCATCTTTACGAATCCAATTTTATAAGGAGCGACTTCCCGGTGTTAAGTTGCCTCCTGAACCGATTATTACGAGATGGGTACATGGTTAGAGGCTGCAATTTTTTTCGCCGATAATTTTGAAAGAATAAAAAATGTAATTCTTGAAATCACTGCTGACTGCATTGCTCTAGAAAACTGTAAAAAGATAGTAACATCAACAGAACTGCTACAAAACCTTTGTATATTAAGTCAAAATTATAGCTTTGTTTTCAAGTTCCATTGGTAAACTAGAAACGCAAGGATGTCGCTCTCGGAATCAGTCGAAATAGTAGACGAATTTGATTATGCTATGTAAGAAGGTTAAGGGTACAATAGGTAATTCTATATACGATAAATTTAAAAAAGTGATAAATAAAAATGCGGGGTATTTGAAATTGAAGAGAGTTAAGAAAACTTTGGAAGGTGAAACAGTAAACGATTTCGACTTTAATTTTAGTTTAGAATGTATTGCAAAGTTAAAAAATGCACCAATTACATCTGTGGATGTTGAAAGAAGCTTTTCTATTTCGAAACATATGTATTCTGATAGAAGACAAAACTTTTTTTACACAATTTTGAAACAGATTTAATCATAAATTGTTTTAGAAATATGTTATGAAAAAATTTTGTGCAATAAAGTTAATGTTTAAATTACTGCTCTTATTTATTTTATGTAAAAATTTTGCATATTGTCGCAATTTTTTTGCATATATGCTCCAGGTTTATGCATATTTTCTCAAAAATCGATGCATATATTCCAGTTTTTCTTTGCATATAATCCGGTCTCTACTTATGAGTATCCCGACATGTACATACTTTTCGTTGAATTTTCCCTAATTTGCTGTAATTAGGTCAAGGCCATGTCCTCTTAGGGATGTAAAAAAAAAATCATTTATCGCAACACATCTTCATTTGAAAAACCATCCTTCATATTTTATAAAAGCAGGAAGAATATGAATAAATAAAATATCTTACCAACAAAATGGTTTTGCCAATCTTTACCTATTTATCAATTCTTTTCCCCACTTCTTACACACGCTGTATACCTTTGACGTAATAAAATCAAATAAATCAGTTGAAACAGGAATAGCTTACGAAACGAAGGCCGTCTGTCCACAGTCTTTTTAATTAATTACGTCTTTATTATTACACACTCAGATACATAAATAAAACATTTATAATTCTCGTTGAAATGTCGTACTTAGATTACGTTTTTTTTTTCTTCCAGACAAAAGTACTTCGCTTCATGCAGTACACAATGTAAGAATAACAATATATGACATCATCGTTGCTTTTTTTCCTTTCTCTCTTTTTTTTTCCTTAAATATCATATGGTTTCTTTGACGTCAATTGATTGAATATATACGTTTCGCTATTAGAGAGCCGGTTTCTACACGCGCAGCAAACAGCATCCGTTATTGAAAGCGGGCGATATTAACATTGCAAGACGTGGTCTTATACATGTATACATGTATATGATCAATTTCTGTTTCTGACCGAGGACTTGTTCCACGAGAGTACTCGCATACTTAAACGTCGTTCTTCCTAATCGCTTATCTAATTTAAATACATAACTAAAAGCGTAAATACGTATATACCGGGTGTATCAAAACTATAGATTTCAGTCCAATAACTTTTTTTATGTCTCTCTCTGAAGTCTCCGTAAACACTGCAGGCTTTTTATACAAATGAACAATTTATTTCGTCTTTAATAATGACAAGCCTATCAATCAAGCTTTAATCGAGCGCTTTGCAATTTAAACCTAATACACTAAAAACTAGAACAATTTTATTTAAGGTTCCCTATACCTAATTTTTATAGTTTATGAGATATTTCAATTTGTTTAAAAATGCAATGTTGCAAAAAAAAGTCTACACTCTAAAAAATGATGGTAAATTTACCTCACTGGTATGTGAAAAAACATATGAAATATAAAGTAAAATTACACCAAAAAGAGGGTAAACATCAGATTACCACAAATTAGGTGTAATTTTGCCTGGTAAACCGACTCTGATGGAAAAATACTTTAATAAGTGAAGTAATTTTCCCCTACTTGGGGAAATTTGCTTAGGAGCAAGGAAAAATAACATATTTCGTGGAATATTACCCCTTATCTTGGTAAAAATACAATATGGACAATACAAGGGACATGAAATTATGATTATATATATTATATATATATATGCATCTGTTATTTGATTGGAACATAAAATGTTTTTTTTAACATTGCATTACATTGTGTCGCTTGATCAAATATTAAACCCGTTACGAGAATTCATTACATAGCCGTCGACTATACAACGCGCAAGCGTTTGAGGTACGCAGTTTGAATACAAGTGCGGCATCTACACTGATGGCTTCAACGCATAAATGTAAATCGTGTGTTTTTCATTTTGTCTTGCAAATAAAGATTGAGGTAAGTTCATTTTACATTAATTATGTATTGAGATGATTACCATGTACTTAGCTATTACAGCACACATAAATAATAGACATACACCTGCGTATGGATATCTAATATGATATACTGGGAACTTAACCTCAATAGCATTTGGCGGTATTGTTGCTACAAGATATGGTACATTTATTTAAAGTTTTCAACGTGCAAGTGACACGTAGGAAACTACCGTATCACACTTTTCAATTTAAACAACAGAAAGTCTTCGTTTTTGAAGGAGTCAATTCTTTTTTTTCTCTTTCATTAAACATTTGGAAATATAAAACGACTAGTGTCTTGCCGTTATTGGAGGCTATGTTTTCGTTGTTAAGTGATGATACAAGTAAAATAAGGAAGAGACTATTTTGGTTGTACTCTAGGATTTAATGACAAAAGTAAAGTAGGTATTAAGCACTTATACATGCAAATGTGCAAGACCGCAGGACGGCAAATTTGAATTCAATAGTTAATCACAACATTATTTATGTATATACTAGTATTGCGGGAATCGCCAGATATCAAAAACCGATTTAATCGATTTTTAGTAAAAATCGGTTTTTAAAATCGATTTTCAAAACCAGTTCCAAACTAAAAACAATACATATTACTTTTTTAAAAGTGCTATGTATTTTAAATTCGAAAAACCTATTTAAGGCGCAATAATCTGCTTTCAAAACCGGTTTTAATTTTGAAAACCGGTTTTACCGGTTACAATTTTTAAAGACGATTAATCACTGCATCCAAACCCCGGTTTCACATAAAGAGGCTTCGATTCGCAGCACTATTATCCACATGCAATATATTTTTAAATGCTAAATTTATTAAAAATTTTCAGGATAAATCTGAACTTGAAGAAATTGAGGTGAATACACCGTTGATAATATGCTTGGAAGAAAGGTATTAATAAAAATATATTTATTTTATATGTTTTTTACATTTATTTTTGTTTTCTAGGAAATGTGAAGTCGCATTCTTTAATGGTAGAAATACAGTTATTAGACCCAACAGATTCATTTCGTTCTGCATTACAACAAATGATGGCGGCATATTTTAATTTTCATTTGCAGTACGCAAAAGAGGCTTCTAACACTTTAGAAGTTCTGCAGAGGTATTTTTTTTTAAATATATCCTGAACAGGGCAACAAAAATAAAAAGCTCCAAATCCAAACTCAAATTGATAAGATTTTTTAATGTATTTGTTAGTCAAAATTTATTTTATGTTACATTCAACTAGATCTTTGTATTATGAATACAACCAATTCTTAGTAACTATTGGCTTTTCTTATCGACCTTTCTCCGAAAATGTTTACTCTTTAAAACACTGCTTATTGAATTTAAAAATTTATTGAAATTATTGTAAACTCTCTGTAATCCAACTAATTAATATATCTTTCAGAAATTATTAAAATTAAATCTAATATTATAGATGGTATATTTTGAATATTTAAGTGGAGAATCTGCATTAAGCTCTAAATGACATAAACATGTTATTAGATAACTGAAACTTAATATTTCTGGATGATAAAACAACCTAATAATCAATTATTTCTAATTTCTTTGTTGTTACTCTAATCTATACATTAAAAAAAAAAATATGGTAAAATTACCCCAAAAATAGATGGCAACTGGGCTACCTCCTATTTTTGGGGTAAATTTACACCAATAGGGGATTTCTCACATACTGGTGGAATATTCCTTGAAGGTGTGGTAAATCTACCTGAAATTATTCCATTCCATTAGGGAATATTTCTTTAGAGGTGTAAATTTGCCAGGGAAAATTACCGCACTTTCAAGGAATATTCCACAAGCATGTGAAAAATCCCCTATAGGTGTAAATTTACCCCAAAAATAGGCGGTAGCCCAGTTGCCATCTATTTTTGGGGTAATTTTACCACATTTTTTTTAGGGTGTAATTTTTATAGTTTATGAGATATTTCAATTTGTTTAAAAATGCAATGTTGCAAAAAAAGTTTAGTATCTCGGAAACGAATTAATTCAAAGAAGTGAAATGAAAACCGTAAATAGCAAATCCTTTGGCTGATTGAATGCGACATTCAACGTTTTCTACTGGTATACAGGATGTTCAAGTATCTAAGTCAAAGTTTGTGAACTTTACTCGTGCGTAACTTTGTTTATTGTTATTTTAAATGGAATACCCAGTATATTTTTACGTTGATAGATAGGAATTTTTATTTTCTTTAAACCAGTATTAGGAGTCCCTATACCCATCTCGACTAGTTTTTAAGTTATTTGGTTTTTTTAGGTAGTCTAAGTAAATTGTCATTACCTTAATTTAATCTAGGCAGCTGGTGATTTTTTTTGAATGTGTCAATTTGTCGTGCATCCCGTCAGTACCATGAAAGCATACTCGTTGCAAAAAAGAGCGGTTATGATTTAGTTGCTGGCGAACAAACTTTGTGAATTTTATTCATCCCTAACTTTGTTATTTTAAATGGAACATCCGGGGTATGTTTACATTGATTTATTTAATTAATTTTACTAATCGAAGAAACTTTATTTTTCATAATTTCCCTGAATTTCATAAACACTAAGAAGTATATACAAACTAAACAAAACAACAGTAAATATTTTTGTATAAAAAGGTAATAACAAGGGATTTTTGTATGTATCTACAAATAAAGGAAAAAAAAAAAACGCAATAAAATAAACGAAAAGGCACTAGCATTCAACATAATTGCCATTTTCTCCAATGCACAACATAGCTCTTTCTTCAAATGCTCTTCTAACGTGCCTCAGCATATTTGGTGTTATCTCTTCCGATCCACTTATTAGGAAATTTTCAATCAAGGTAGTTTCTGACGGACCGTTTGAAATGGGCAGGAGCCCCATCTAGTTGAAACCACATCCGGTTTCTAATATTTAAGGGAATGTTTTTAAAAAGGACACAAAAGTCCCTCTTAAGGAAGCTTAGAAATTCGTTTCCCATTTAGGTGTCTATTGAAGAAATGTGGACCAATTACATGATCACCTATAATGCCCCCAAACACGTTCAAACTCCACCCATGCTGCCGATCCAAGGTATGAAAAAGATGACGATTTTCGGTATCATAATAATGGAAATTGTGACTAGTTTACTAGTCCGTTATTATGAAATGTGGATTCGTCAGTGAATAGAACATTATTAAAAAAAATCTTCATTATCTTCTGCGTATCTATCGAGCGCCCACACGCAAAAATCAACTCTTCGCTCATAATCCATAGGGTATAATTGTTGGTGGTGTTGAAAGTGTTAGGGATGGTATTTGTGTTTTTTCAGGATCCTAAATACAGTCAATTAAAATCCAATTCCAATCTTTCTTGCTGCTATGCGGTTGTTCAATGACTGTTCCTAATACAACAAATTCATTTTCTTCGCTTACAATTGTTGTTTTATCTTGCTTTATGTAAGCAACGTTGCCTGTGGTACGAAATCTGTCCAACAGTTTTTCAAATACCCTTTTATCTGGATGTTTTCGATTAGGGCACTTCTGCGCATACACCCGAGACGCAAGGAAGCAATTTTTCTGACACTCACCAATAACTAAAATCATATCAGTTCTTTCTTGCAACGAGTATGCTTTCATGGTGCTAACTGGATACACATCAAATTGACACATTCAAAAAAATCACCAGCTACGTAGATCAAATTAAGGTAAGGTAATGACAATTTACTTAAACCACCTAAAAAAACCCAAATAACTTAAAAACTAGTCGAGATGGGTATAGGGACTCCTAATACTGGTTTAAAGAAAATAGAAATTCCTATCTATCAACGTAAAAATATACTAGGTGTTCCATTTAAAATAACAAAGTTACGCACGAGTGAAATTCACAAAGTTTGACTTAGGTACTTGAACATCCTGTAGACTACTGGACAACGTTGAATCTCGCATTCAATCAGCCAAAGGATCTGCCATTTACGGTTTTCATTTCACTTCTCTAAATTAATTCGTTTCCGAGACACTAGACTTTTTTGCAACATTGCTTTTTTAAACAAATTGAAATATCTCATAAACTATAAAAATCAGGTATAGGGAACCTTAAATAAAATTGTTCTAGTTTTTAGTGTACACTTCAAAAATGCTATAAAATACAGGGTGTTCCATTAAGAAAAACATAACTTTGATGCACTGCTAAGTTTTGGAACACCCTGTATATTGCATATTATTTTTAAATTGTAGATCTGGTCCACCTACATATATCCTAATATACAATATTTCAAAAATTGTTACCATTTGACCACCAGAGACCACAGCGTTACCGCTGTTACACCCTGTATATAATCTTCATAATTCCATTAATTATAACTACTAAAAGCTATAAAAATAATTACCTGTTGATGCAAGTGATCCAAGCCGCACACGACTTCGGCAGCGTAAAACCTCGCCCTGTTGATATCCAGCCCCGGATCCCCGCCCATATTATAAATGTGGAACTTCAAATCGCCCCCATTCATGATGGTCAATACCAGACAGAGGGCGTCCTTGGTCTCGTAAGCGTAGCCAAATTCACTACGAACCTAGAGTTGATCTTCTGCAGAATCTGCTTCTCCAACAACACCATGGCTTCACCCTTCCTCTTCTTTATTCTCTTCTTCTCCAACTTCTTGCAGGCGTACATCTTACCCGTAGCACGGACCTGTAATCGTTTTTAAAGTCTAAAGAAACATCTACAACGATCAAGAAACTTTCAAGCTATATGGAACTGTTATGAATAACAGTTATGAGCGCGAATAATGCAATAAAACAAATTCCTTCCATTTGGAAGTTAAAGAATGACATTCGAAAGGATACTTGAAGGAGAATTTTAAAAGAGAGGGGAAATCCGAGAGAATATAGAACATGAATATGTGGTGTAAAACACCAGCGATAGTGGATAAAGCACAAAGTGCAATAAGAAATAGCATTGGGATCTGCAATTACATTTTATCTCGCCGAATAATTATAAAGGATAGCCGTTCCACCCCATCAAGTAAACCGATGAATTATAACTAAAGGGCGGAATATATGTACGTCAATTCAGTTAAAATATGCGCATATATATGCATCGTTTTTCTCTGAAATATGCAACAATATGCATTTATTTGTCGAAATATGCAATTATATGCCTTGAATATAACATGGAAAAATGGAAATAAAGAAACGCCGACTCTTACAAAAATTATTTATTTTAAGTAAAATTAAAAGAAAAACATAATAGGTAAAATTTTCAACCTGAAATAGTATAAAATGTATTTATAACGATATATTTTGCAAAAATTTTCCAATAAAAATGTTTGCCTTCTGTCTGTAAAAATATGTTTGTACAAAGAAAAAGTTCTTTCAACGTCTACCGATGTGATCTGGCAATATTTTAATTTGGGTAGTAAGTCATAAGGCCAAGGTATTACTTCGTTGGATGGTCTACTGTCAAAAATATTTTTGACTTTCATTAAATACTTAAAGCCTTCATTCTTTCCCACAATAACTTCGAGTTTCCTTCTTACTTGATTTCCTACATCACCGGGAACTTTTTTGCATTTGACGGAAAAAGTTTCAACAATATTAATTGATTCTCTTAAACTTATATTCCTACTTTCTAACGAAGTTATTATATCTGGTACAAAACTAAAATTAACCTTAATAAAAACAAGTTCCTTAGCTAAATTTACATTTTTGAATAATGCTTGACTATGCACTACACACTGCGAATTCTCTTCTAAATCTAAAACTATGTCTTTAATGGCTTCAAAAACTCTAAGGGAATGTTAGGTACGCTCTTAATAAGATAGTTGGTAATAATATTTATGACTCTTGATCTGAAAATGTCTTTGGCATTATTAGGTGTAAACTCAATAATATTATTCTCTACCTCTGATAGGAGTCTACCCACATGGACGTCAATTTTTCTGATAGGTAGGCCAAACTTACTGCCTAATGATAAGAAGTCAGCTACATCCCTGGGGATAACTACGTTTAATAAATTATCAAGCCATTTGTCATTAAATTTAATACTTTATACTCTGCTGTGAAGTTGGGAATGTTATTTAAATCTAATGACAAATGGCTTGTTAATTTATTCAAACGTAGCTATCCCCTATTAAAAATTATTATTTATTTAAAAAATAAACAGCAGGAAAACACGCTATTAGAATAACAAATAAATATACATGTACACATATTTTCATACAACAATTTGTACATTCGCAATTGTGCTGAATATTTACTTTTATCAACCGACTAGAACTTTAACCTCGACCCCGATGAAAGGTTAAACAAGACAGTTTATCGTAGTTATCGGTACTATTTTTCTATTGATGTCGAGTGCTTACGAATTAACGTTGAAAATGGAAATGAATTACTACTGCAAATTTGTTATTACAGCCTTTACATCTACAAAAGAGAATGTTTTGAATCGATAAATGAAAAATAAAATAAGTATTAATTTTGTTTTGATAGAATTTGTTTAACAATTTTCAATTGTTATTTTAAAAATTAAAATAATGCTGTTACAGAGTAATGCGTAATTTGAAATGTGTTTTTAAAAATATGTTAAAGCATTTACATCAATTCTTGTTGCTAGTTTATGTATTAAATTTTAAAATTACTTAAAAACAAAACACGGAAGAATAGCTTTAAAAAATATTGTTTTTACTGTTTCGTTCTGTAAGTTACACTGAATTCCCATTATACAGTGTGTTAAAAAAAGGTTGTCGGATATTTTACCCAATTGTAGTACTGGTGGAAATAAACAAAAAAGTCTTAGTCAACATGGGTCCGCAATTCAACTGTTTTTGACATATAGTCGATTGCATATTGTTTTAGTAGGATAAAAATTTTCAAAGAAATTCTGATCGCAATGTAAATTAGACAAATGTTTATTTAAAGTAAAACTAAAGAAATTGTTCTACATGTCCACCATTCATTTCTAGGCACGCTTCACACCTTCTTATGAAAGATCGACGCAATCTTTCGAAAATTCCTGGAGTCCTCCGAATTTCCTCGCAACAATTTACGATTCGTTGCCTGAGTTCTTCCAAATTGTTTACAGATCGTGCGTACACTAATTGTTTTAGATGCCCCCGAACATAGAAGTCTAGAAGTGTCAGGTCAGGGGACCTAGGAGGCCATGCAGTTGGTCCACCCGTCCTATCCATCTCTCGTTGTAATCTTGATTTAAGAAATTTCTAACTACGATGGAAAAATGCGCAGGAGCTCCATCGTGCATAAACCACATATTTAATCTGTTAAAAAGTGCACGTCTTCCAACAAAACGGGTAATTCATTTCTTAAAAAATCCAAGTATACTTGTCCCGTTAAACGATTAGGAGGAATACTGGACCAATTAAACAGTCTCCAAAAATAGCAAGACAAACATTTAGCGAAAAACGGTTTTGGTGATGCAGTTCAACAACAGCATGGAGATTTTCATCTGCCCAGACGTGATTGTTATGAAAATTGAATATTCCGTCTCTTGTAAACCCAGCCTCGTCACTAAATAAAATCTGAGTCGCAAAATTAGGAGTTTCTGCCAGCTTTCGTAAAACCCGATGACAAAAAACCCTACCTGCATCATAATCGTGAGGAGCAAGAACTTGCACGCGTTGAATGTGGTAGGGACAGAGCTGCTGTTACCGCAGATTTCTCTAAATGAGAGGATGACTGACGTTCAGTTCTGCGGCAAGTCTTCGGGTGCTAATATTTGGGTTGTCTTCTACCCGTCTCAAAATATCCAATTCAACTTGGGAGAAGAAACTGATCTAGGTTCTACCAGAACCACCATTAATTTTAAATGAACCAGTTTCGGACAGCCGGATATGAAAGTCTTGACAAAATCTTATCACCTCGGTAACAACCGATTTGGAAATTCTTCGGCATACATACGCCGTGCTTCAGCGGCATTACCATTCGCACGACCGTACATAAAATGCATATCGGCCGTTTCTGTATTTGTGTACTTTAAAATTTTAATTTAAAAAAAATTGACGCAAATGATAAATAATCTGATGACAGATGTCTGACAGAACTAATTTTAAGTCACAATCAGTTGTTTGACAAAGAGAACCATTCTCAAAACCGAAAAATGTTTTTTTTTTTTATTTTAAAATATGCAATCGACTATATGTCAAAAACAGTTGAATTGCGGACCCATGTTGACTAAGACTTTTTTGTTTATTTCCACCAGTACTATAATTGGGTAAAATATCCGACAACCTATTTTTAACACACTGTATTTTTGCAATAATATATCAAAAAATGTACATACATATTTGTATAATTTCTATGTGAAAAAACAAAATTTGAATTTTCGAAAAAGGATTCTTTTTTCAAAAAAATACTTGCTTAGTATATTCAATTGAGTTGATGTACTGGTATGCCGATGAATTATAACGAATAACCGTTTTTTCGCACCAGGTAAGCCAATCAATTATAACGGATAGCCGTTCCACCCCATTTAGTAAACCGATGAATTAAAACGGATAGCCGTTTCGTCGCAACAGGGAAGCCGATCAATTACAACCGATAGCTGTTTAGGGATAAAATGTTATTTCAGATCCCTAAGCTATTTCTTGCGGGGATTTCGTGCTCATTTACTAGGGATAAGTGATTTTACCGAAGTTTACCCAAAGTACGGGATTTGATAAAACCTTTTATAATTTCTTTTTAGCACTTATGAAGTATGATACATTTATGGTAAAAAGAATTTTTATAAAGGACGATTTCATGTTAGAATGATTGATTTAATTTTTCGTAACTCCAGAGTGTGTTTCTTTTAACTTTATTTTTTTTTTTCTAGCAACGCCCGCAAGAAAGAGTACACCTTTCATTACATTACTAAATATTTTTCCATTAATGGGATGAATTATTTTTATTATGTATACAGGGGTGTACCAAATAAAAAAGTAAATTTTGCTTGGGTGTTAACTACACGACATATAAAGCACAAACCCACCGAAACCGGATTTCATCATTAAAACATAAAAAAAAGTAAAATTTCAGAGCCCAAAAAATTCTTGGTCCGGGCCTGATGCAAGGAAACGTCATGTTAAGCACCCGCTAAAGTGGTATTATGTATAATACATTGCACTCATTTAGTATTATTCTTAATGGTATGCCGTAGGTTCATTTAACGTCATTCTGAATAAATAAACGCCCTTGTAAAATAGCAAAACTGAGGCATTTTAATTTTTCTTTTTTTATAAATAAACATTCCTTTTTTGTTAAGAACATTCTACGTAAGTCTACAAAGTATTATTTTAATATCCTGATAAGACGTTCGAGTTTCACCGGATATGCGACTTCAGTAGTTAACAAAAAACCGTCAATATTTTTCCTTTGCTTTGTCGAATGAAATTAGTTGTTAATAAACGGTACCACATGAATCTGAGTTATTTCTTTTGGATTTATTTAATCATATAACGCAAAATGAATTGAATCGAATTACACAGAAATAAATGTAGATACAGAAAATTTGCAAACACGCCTTTTTACTATGATGTCGCGCGAAAATGAATCTATACATTGCCGATGAATCAAGCTTCGATTTTCTTTATATGAAATCATGATGGTCCTGAAAAGGATCGTTTTTTCGAGACGGGAAGAATTTAAATAAAATGTTCGAAGTGGCTCGCACTCCAAGCGGCGATCCACACAAAACTAACAGCGGTAATGGCTGAATGATAGTGGTATGTGGGGGTATACAGCATTTAGGTTGGGCACAGATGCGGCTCTAGCCCACGGCATTTATAAAATATTTTTTTTCTCGTTAATGCTTACAGATAGACCCCCTGTGCATTAAGACTTTTTGATTGTATATGATTACAGATTCTACATATTATTATATTTACCTCTATATCTGATACACCCTGTATATATTTTTAATTATTAAATATTTGTTTGTACCAGAGTAGATTGACGCTTAGGGGACAGATTACTTTTGGAACAATTGATTTAATGTTTTGCAATACCAAGATGCGTTTATACAGGAGAAAGTACTATTTTTCAAATGATTAATTTATTTTTTACAACATAGCAGCCTGCAGTAGACAGGCGAAAGGATATTAATATTTTTAGGGATTAAATGAATAAATTGACTAAAAGGTCGCCCATTTTTGCCCCCTGGTTGTTGAGGTATTCCTTGTCTTAGAGCCCAGATGGTGATAATAGCTTTATTGACAACAAATAAAAAAATTGTATTAAAAATGTATATAATATTGGTAATTGGTAATTTTGGGAGTATTACAAATAAAACTAGGTATAACATATGGTCAAAGACGTTTGTTCCGCTGCGCGTACTATAGAGCGGCGCTACTGTAAGCTTCTTCGCGATGCAGTTAAAAAGCGGCGGCGGCAAGAGACGTACGAAAATAAGCAGTGGACCAAGCGAACTATGTATTGATATGGAAGCACTTGAGTATTACAGCTGTGGGTAATTCCAGAAATCTATTCCTATTGGCAAAATTCAAATTTCCACCATAATTTTTCACTAACTTAAAACATTTTAATCTGAAATTAACTAATTTTGTTGTATACATACAATCTTGACCAGTAACTATAAATAATCGCGGCAAAATATGAATTCTACCCCGGCATATAAATAAGTAGATAGTCTGAGACTCGTATGCTATGTATTAGTTTTGCGGTTTATATTTATCAAAGTTATTTTACAGGATGAATATATGTTTGCGAGATTTGTTCTTTATGAATGCATCTATTATAGCTTATCGCTATTTAATTAACGTACTAAACAGAGGTACCCTATAATCGATGATTTTTATTGATGATTTTATAAAAATTCGCAATTTTATGATTTTATAAAAAGTCTGCATTTGCACTTGGTTGCATACTAGTAAATTTTCTAGTATTAGTCTCATTTTCAAAGCAATGAGGATTTCCTAAAAGCAGCGAATGAAAAAAAAATGAAAATTTTTAGAAATTGTAAAATGCAGGAAATTTGATTTTGCTAATTCTCTCCTTTTTTTCTATCTTTATCATTTTTTTTACAAATATATAGTTGACGTTCTACATTATACAGATATGTACATATTATATGTCCATCAATTATATTTTCTATATTGATTCTACAAACAACGAAACAGAAAGTTCAAACGACAAAAGCTTATGTCTGATGCTAGGTACTTGTACTTGACACTTGATAAAAACAAAATTGAGGAAACTACGTAAAAGTGCAACAGTAATATAATGTTGCATATTTTTTTTTGGTAAACCCTCCCAGTAAACAAATTCAAATTCGCGCAGTTTTTCAGGATTCAACATAAAGCAGAGTTACCTTACATTTTGTATAATTATTGGTATTGAATACTTTACGTTGAAGTTACTCAATATAATTGCGGAGATTAAAATTTGTACTGGGCTGGATGAAACTTGTACTGTAATTTTTAGTAATTTTAAGCAAATGATAAAAAATCTTGTTCGATACGCATCGACTATCCTATGAAAACAGTAAACAATAATTTGGAAAAATATGAGCTTATTTTCAAAGATCATGTAATCTGAGAGTTGAATTTTTAAACCAAGAAAAAATTTTATAGATTTTATAGAATAACTTGTTAATGTTTTCTGATATTTCAGTTTTTAGGCAAAATATTCTTTCGCTGTTAACTGCAGATATATTGACAGGATTAGCAAAAAAAAAACATAATTTATATATCAAATCAAGATTTTTAAATGTCCACTAGCCGCATAAAAGCAAAATTTTATCACGCAATAAATCAACGTGGTTAAATAAGATAAATATGGCTGGTAAAAGTTAATAGGCATTGACGAAATAAAAAAAGCAAATATTCCGTGTGTATAGTCCTTAACACTAAAATATGTTTAATTTCATAAAAACGGATATTAATCCATATCAATAGTTGTTTTGATTTTGTTTTTATTTACTAAACGTTACTTGTTTGACTCCTTTAATATTCATTTCATAATAATTTTGCGAATGACAATCATTTATAATTTCTCTAACTCTCTGCGCGCGAGTTAAACCATTTTCATTCGTCTCACACCGACTCTTCGTTATCTTAATTTTTACGCGTTTGTTCAACGGAAAATTCCACTTACGTTTAATTCACGTCCGATCACCTTTAATTTTTTTGGTCGTATACATTCTAAATCACCTAGCTGGGCATCTATAGTACGCCGCGAATGATTTTTTGCGTATATATATTTATATTGTATTTGGTATTACTAACCTATGTGTATTAAAGAACAATGACTGCACGACGGCTTCCACTGTTTTTGTTCCCATTTCGATCGAATATATGAAAAACATATTTAGATTAGCACATCAGTTATGATTTTTGTTCACAGATTATTTCGTATCAGATGCAATGTATTTGAGTAATTCTACAATTAATTCCGACGTTTAGAAAAAAAAAGTATGGAGGAGGAGGGATACACTTACCCGTGTTCCCATAGTTATAACGTAAAAAACGGTAAGGAATCGAAAACGATGACCAAAATACAAATAATAAGAGCACATCCATGCACACATCTTCGCTAACTTTTCTATTTATATTTACTTATCTAATTAGGTTAATTTAGTGAGTATTTACTCGTTATGTGCGTATGCTTGCATACATATACGTACGTGGATACGTCAACTCCCACCTTTAATGATCGTTATTGTTACACTCACCACTACAACACACGTACACTCATCATAGGCCGGCAAATATTGACGGTGTGAGAGGACTAATATTAACGTCTGTACACGTTCTAATAAATGAAGACCGCAAACAATGACGACGATAGAATGGGGGTCAAACGTTTTCGTTGTGCAAGGATTGAATGTGGAAAGTGATTATAATGATTACGAATAAAAGTTGTTCAGTTATATGTATATTTGGAATAGTTATTTGAGTGTTTTAATTTACTTTAATGCGCACACAACACTATTAAATGAATAATTTATGAGACAATCTAATTAACGCAAGTGCAGGAATATATACAATTATCGATGTGTTACACTGAGAGAACAAAATGTTTAAGTTAACAAAAAATTGCTATCAAAAAACATTTGGTAAATATAGTCAAACACTTTTTGTCAAGGTAACAAAATTGATCAAGGTTATTTTAGCCTCTTGAAATTGTTCGGGCAACAAGTGCCCTTGGGGTTAAACAAACAGTTTATTTTATGTAAGTTTCCAAAGAATTGATACATTAAAATTAGATGTTGTTAGGTTAACTATTTACTTTTGTTTGTAGTAAAGTATGCTACAGTTGTTAAATCAACCGAAATAGGAATGTTGTTCCTATCAAAAACAAATACTCTCTTCAACAAAAAAATGTGATTCATTTAGAATATGATTTTTTGTTAAATTAATGATAGTGTGTTGGGTATGGAATAATCCTCCGTATATTTGGCGTATACTGTTACCTATACATTTATTACACTATACAATGCATATTGTGGTTGTTCAAGGCGAAAATTATTTAGAGTTCAATTGCTAATTTCCTAATACCTTTAGCTTAAAAAGTTCAATATGATAGCCGATCATTTTTATGTCTGTGATATTACTCATTAATTTAACTCTACATCGAAAATGTAATTCAGCAGATTACTTGAATTTTTAATCTCAAGTATTACAAACCAAAACCTGAAAACTGGAACAGTTCCTCAAGTCCCAATCCTTCAATTCCCAGCAGCAACATCCATATCTTATTAGGACGCACTCACCTAACTCCTTAAAGGTTATGCTGACTAACATAATTATTATCGCAAACAACGGCGAAAACACAGAACATCTAATTCTTATTGCGCAGCGCTACACTTGCCATATATAGCCATAGGTAAAAACATTATGATTTCCGCAACTATTTTATTAGATAAAACATGAATTATAGTTTGGATTAAATGATAAGAACAAATTATAAATACAAGATTTTAATTCAAAAAATATTTCATTAAAAGATGCCCGACAACAGAAGTACCATATATTCGTGGTATATTTCATTTTAACCTCCATTAGGATAAGTTTTATAGGTGATTAGTGTTTTAGGCGCAGGAATGATTATTTAATAAGATTTTTTTTTTGAACTGTTACATTAATAATTTTCTTTTACCTCTTCAACTGCCAATTTAAAGAAACGGGATGCATAAAGCATATGTATGTTTGTAACCTAAGGTTACTACCGTAGAAATAAGATAAGTCATAGTTTGTCTTGGATACTTTTTCTGTCATGTTAATGCACATTTGTTTCGTTTTAACAATACATACAGATGCTGCTATGCATTTACATTCACAAAGTGAATTTGTTAAAGTAAATATTTATGTTTGTCAAATATGCTAGTTTAAAGTTTTCCTTCAACAATTATGACTTGGTCAATATAACCAATATTGTTAATTTCATGAAACGAACATATTTTGTTGCTCTTCGTGTTAACAAATGGGTATTTTTTGGGGCTAACAAAATATTGTCAATCATTTTTGCAGTTGTTGTACCTTTTATTTGCCTCGATTGATTAAAAAAGTTGTTGATGATAACAATATTTTTTCAGCAAAATGGTTTTTGTTAATTTAATGCATTTTGTTCTCTCAGTGTAAATTCTGATATAAATAGAAGCTGATGAAATAATAATTTTTATTTGATAAAAATTAATTCAGACACGCACAATACTAAACCGCTCTCGTCAACAGACAAAATTTGTCCCAATTTTTTTTTTCTGGGGGGCTGGCAGTATGGCCGAGAAAGACGGGTGCATCATTGCCAGTCTTGTGAGTCAAGCAACAATATGCGGTACCGGTTGTTGGTTGGGTGACCATTTGGACAACACTTCTCAGCGGTTCGATAGTCTAAGCCAGGGGTCGGCAAACTTTTTTTATGGACAGGGCCAAATCGTAACGAAAATTAAGTCACGGCGCCAGGTTTGTAAACTCTAACGTGTATATTTTTTATTAAGTGTTCCTCTGTGTTTTATTGAACTGAAAACAATGTACCAAAAACTTTCCGTCGTATCATACAGGGTGTTTAAAAATTACTGACTTGTCAAAGAATCTTAAAGTTACAAAACTTTTTTTTTTCAAAAACACCCTGTATATTCTTATATTTTCTGCAACATTCCCTATAGGCTTCAGTGGTTTTATTTTAAATTATTCCTATTATTTATTAACTTTTCCAAATGGTCAAATAATTTTAACCTGGTGGATTATAAATAACATTACAATAAATTATTATTGCTATATTAGAAATATTATAATAATCATTGTTTTCTATATGTTAGTACCTAGAAAAGTACGCAATATATATAAAACCAAACAGTAAATATTAAATATTAAAAGTTTATCTTCATCTGGTTGGCATTTTGCAAAATGAGGCAAAATGCGAACAAAAAGTTAATAAAGTGTTTGTGTGAAGAATTTGCAGAGGATTGAAATAGCTACATAATGGAATCTTTGCAGACGATGTGGTAATAATAACAGACAGTGAAAAACAAAGAAAAATTGAACATATGGAAAGGAAACATGGAAGAAGAGGGCATGGCAATAAACATAGAAAAAGCTAAAATCCCGGGAAACCAGAATGTTGAAACTAAAATTGAAATAAATGATACTAAAATAGAGCAAATGAGAAATTTAAATATTTAAGAGTAACATTGGAAGAAACAGGAAAACAAGATGCTAGAATAAACGATTGATAAAACAACAAGTCTACGCAATAAACCAAAAATTTATTAATAAAAAAGACAAAAAAGACAAACCTATAGTAGTGTTATGAAGAAAGCCAAGAAACATAAAATTCCACTATTTTAGAGCATTTGGAAACACATCTCAGTAGTTCAATACCTGCTACTTCTGAAGATGGGCACCTTGAAAACATCTGACCAGAAAATTTTGAAGTAAAATAGGATCCATTTTTAGGAATTCTAATCCAATCTAAATCACAAGAAATGAATTGCGACCTATTTTTTTGTAATACTTCAACGAATGTTAGTATCTTCTTATTTAAAATAATTTGAAGACGAAAGTTCAGTTGAGAGGGCATAAGAAACAGAAGCAATAATTACTATTAATGGACGGAACGATTGTAGAAATTCTTTCTCATTTAAAAAAATATTAATAATTTCTCTTCCAAGTTCCAAAAATCTCAATAAAACTTTTCCACTATTGCACCATCGAACTGGCGATGGTTAACTCGCCGAGAGCCAATAAAGTTAACTATTGCCACAACTGGTTCAATAATGCAAAATAGATAGAGGTGTTTGATGAATTATGCAATGACTTATTGAAAGTTTTGCACAAAACAAAAATACTTGGACAGTATCAACAATGACTGTTGACTCATCAAGAACTAACAAAAACCACTAGACATTTTTTGCCTTCTCCATTAAGAAGCGTATTGTGATATTCTCAATTTATCTGACAGTCGCTTGAGATGAGAGGTCAACAGATTAAAACAAACCCTCTTCTTTGGGCACACTTCTTCAGCTTTATCGTAAATCAATTCATGAATATTTCAAATTTAATTCTAAATAAGGTTAGAAATAGTATTGCGAACTACGCCGAAAGCGTTCATAGTAAATGAATTAACCGGACTTATTTACCGCGACATCAGTTGACTATCAGTCGGTGAATAGTAGATGTAGATACCTCCCGGTACAATAATTTTCGTAAACCCTTATTGTGGGTGAGAAGAACTATCGGCAATAGCTGAATTAACCGCTTAGTACTTACAACTTGCGCGGGCCGGAATGAGATACGCAGCGGGCCGGATTTGGCCCACGGGCCGTAGTTTGGCCACCCCTGCTCTAAGTCAAAGCCTAACTTTTTGGTGCTGCCTATTACGGCCTTAATCAATAGATCGTTTAATGATGGTATTTTCCCTAGCTATTTAAAGAGTGCAAAAGTTCTGCCTTTACATAAAAAAAGATTTAAATAACTATAGGCCTAGTTTTATCCAAAATAATGGAAAAAATATGTCTAACAAATTAATATCTTTTTTTAATTACGCTAAAATTTTTAGGTTCACAGCAGCGCGGTTTCATTCAAAATCATTCTACTAAAACTGCCAGCTTCACTTCATAAATTTACTATACAATGAAATTAACGAAGGGAAAAAATACGTTGGTGTGTTTATGGATTGAAGTAGAGCTTTTGACATGGTCGACCATCATATATTCCTTGAGAAACTTTATATCTACGGCGTTCGCGGAAAATTATTACAATGGTTTACTACCCATCTGCCCAAATAGTTTACAGGTTGTTGAAAACCGCGGATGTAGATCAAACACTTTACATATTAAGAGAGGTGTCCTTCAAGGATCTGTTCTTGGGCCCTCATTAGGGTGGGCACTTAATGTCCTTATCATTCAGTGCCCACGCTAACTTTAATGAATAAATTCTTGGGTCCTTGTTATTTGTTGTTTATGTGAACGATCTGCTAACTACAACTGCAAAAGGCAATGCTGTGATGTATGCTGACGACACCACTTTCTTAGTGTCTGATCGTAACAAGAAGGATTTAATTACACAATGCAACAACCAAAATGCGAATGGGATGAGACCAATTGCAAATGAAAGTTGACATTATCCATAACAAAACTTGAAGCGTTTTTTTTTTAGTTCAGTGCGAGATTCCTTTTTACACGCATTTGAAGTTGTTGGTTTTGGAACGCTGTCTAACAAGGAAAGATCATTGAAAATTTGATAAAATAATGCTTTTTTATTTTTATTATCCTGGAAAGTTGTGGTATCTTACCGTTTTTGGGGTCGAGGAATTCATTTTCGATATTTATTTTTACCTAAAACTGACGCTAGATGGCGCTGTCATACAAATGGTGCTATTTCTTGTAATTTTCAATAAAAAAAAAACGGTGTATTTACTGCTTCACTGCTTTAGACATAATATTGGAGCCCTTAAAGAATTTCTACAAAAAACAAGACAATAAGACAATAAAACTCATCACCATATGGATTGGTTTGAAAACCAACTATCCACCGAATCTGATGAGCAAGGTGAACGTTTTCACCAAGTAGCTTTAACCATGGAAACTAGGTACTACAGAGCAAAGAAACTAGATTCTATGTTAGGTGATATATGCTGGTGGTTAAAGAGAACAACCGATATAGAGGATACTGACGAAGAGCAAGAACCAGAAACATACAGAGATCCACAGCCTACTACTTCTGCAGCTTTTGCTACTTCAAACATGTAAATTGACAGTGATAGTGATGATGATTAAGCGGATCCAAAATGAGATCCAAATAAGATATAATAAGATATAATACTTTAAAATAAAAAAGTTATTTTTGTAAGCACCATTTATATGACAGCGCCATCTAGCGTCAGTTTTAGGTAAAAATAAATATCGAAAATGAATTCCTCGACCCCAAAAACAGTAAGATACCACAACTTTCCAGGATAATAAAAATAAAAAAGCATTATTTTATTAAATTTTCAATGATCTTTCCTTGTTAGACAGCGTTCCAAAATCAATAACTTCAAATGCGTGTAAAAAAAAATCTTGCACTGAACTAAAAAAAAAACCTTCAAGGTTTTGTTATGGATAATGTCAACTTTCATTTGCAATTGGTCTCATCCCATTCTCATTCGGAAAGCTCGATTTTGTATCACTGTGTTATTGACACACAAAGAATTGTATGTAATTGTATGTTTTTTGCTCTTATTAATGTTTGTTGATCTTATCTTATACCTGTATGGTCTACGAGATCAATAAACTATTATTATTAATATTTGTTTGGTTTCAATTCGGTGACGTCACAGGCAGATTTCACACTTTTCAATTAGTAGGGAGTCTATCGAAATGCATGCACAGATAACTGAGTTCGATCCAATGGATTTTTAGGGGCATTCGATTTTGAAAATCGGTGAAATCATTTGTGGCTATTTGAGGGTAATTGTGGCAGGTAAATACAAAAAAAAATGATACAAAAACAACAAGGAGTTTTAAAAAGTTCAATGGGACACCCCGTATAAGTAAAATAACATAACCTAGCTTTATCTAGGTTCCGACTTCCTCTTGTGATTGAGTAATCGGAAATAACTGTCAAGTTTTCCAATCATCGGTAATATAATAAACTTCTTTTTAATTGCACGTTAAGCTGACATTGATAGCGTAAGAAATAACATTAGAAAGGAGATTTATAGGAATCACGTATACTTAATCGATAATAATTAATAATGTGATTCCTCGAATTAAAAGTAAAATTTAAAAAGGTTAAGTGTTCAATAAAGAGCCGATTATAATGTGGATTAATTAGCGTAAGAAAATTGACGATTAGTTTTTGGGTATCTTTACGTAACAGATATTTTTGAATATTATAACTGAATCGGTTATTTTAAAAACCGCATATGCGTATCCATAGAAACAATGAGAAAAAAAAGTGTTTTTAAATAATGTCATTTCTACATAAAATATAGGAATACAAAGTAATTAATAAAATTATCGCAATTTTGACAAATTTGGGATAAATGTGGTTTCTAAAACAACTGATTCTATTATAGAACAACTCAATCCTTGTTTATACATAATCTCAAGATCCTCAAACACACCGATATAGCATCAATAGTATCTCTTACGCGTTAAAAATGATAAGAAAGTTCTGATACTTTACACGTACCTACCTACATCTCATTTTTGTATGAATGAGAAACTGTAACGTAAGCTGTCATTCAAGGAAATCCTATTAAAATAATGAGTCATGTTTGAAAATAAATTAAATGGATCAATGATGATTTTATAAGCAGATTATGGTGGAATACTTTAATCGCATGTACGCCGAAAGTTTGCAAGCACATGCTCCCAAGATTAGTGTAAATAATTTACATACTAATCGTACATACAAAATAAGAAAGTGAAACTCTTTCACATGGAGAAAAATTGCATTTGATGTGTATAAAAAAAACAATATTTGTTTTATGACCAATTCTACTTGGATGATCCAAGCAATAAAATGTTTACTAATATTTATTAATCATTCAACTTCTTGATCCGAACTAGACTGCACAAAATGGGAAGATATCTACATACTAAAAAATGTTTGGTAAAATAATTTTAGAGGTACAAAATTACCCCTAAATCGTACAGGTATTTTATTTTTAGAAACAATATTTCTAACTATAAGTAATTTTTCGAAGGTGTTTTTATGTAACCTGAATATTCATAGTAAAATTTCGAAATGTGGATAACTTTTCCAAGATTTGTTAGGGTAGTGAAATAGGAGAACCGCCATCTCACGGCAATTTCTGTACTTGTAGAATATGTTTAACGTATTTGCTACCACAGGCCACAAAACTTTGCTATTATATGTTTAGAACATCATGACGTTGTGATTTACAGTTTTGTAATACAATTTTGACGAAAATCTGCCACTACTTTATGTAACTGTACCGACTTTATATAAAATAAATAGTTTCTTTAAGAAAATCGTAAGTACTTGATATCGATATCCAAAAAATATCTGTTGCTGTTAAAATGGTAATTTAATTGAATAAAAGATATATTGGGTCGTATTATTTTCCTTTTATTAAGCGTTAAAGACTGCCGTTTAAAATTTTAACGAATTTTATTAATTTTTTGTCATTATTTTCCCTTGTCTAACGAGTTAGAGAATGTTGTTAAAATCTAATAAAGATAATATTTTTAAACAACAGAAAGCGTTCTTTAAAATATTATTTAATTTGACAATTGGCTAAATATAAGTTACTGACAGTTACCATATTATGGGAGATACTCAAGAAATGTTGGATGAAATGAGTTAATTGATAATAATTAATTGATTGGCAATCTGTGATCACAGTTCTCTTCTCCTTCTATTAATACTAGGCTCCGATTTTTGGATTCTAGTATTAATTTATTTTCACGAACAAACTCCACAACTGATGCTTTTTCATCTTCAGAAAAGTTCTTTGCTCTTTCCCTTTTACTTTTTCTATAAGTGTTTTTTTTCATGTTATTATTATTTATCTTAATATTTAAGTGACGATTTAGTTTTATAGACAAGAAGCAAAGGAGAATTAAGGAAGATCATGCTTATCTTGCTTATTCCTTATCACTTGAAAATTACTATATTTATGACTGTAATTTTCCAAATTGTAAGAAATTTTTAAGAGAGTATTTATCGAGAATTTTGTGATTAATTATGTTATGCAAAAAAGCAATTGACAGAACTGTGTTCTCTGTGAGTTCACGAACTACTTAAATTTTACACGGCAATAACTTTAAGTCCTTTTTTTTAAAAACGGTGTAGATGTTCCCTACTAACAAGTGATCCTCTTGAGAAAGCTTTCGAATTAATTTTTTAGGCGAGTTATCTATTCCACATCAAATATTCTCTACGCAATTTGCGCTTCGTTTTTTAGTTTTTTTTTCGGGGCAGTAACTCGTAAACCTGGCGGTGGTACCAGGTTTACGAGTTACTGCCCCAGTTGTACAAAATTTATCAATACAAGCACGAACATGACTTAAAAGCTGTGCGTAAGTAACTGCCAGATTAGAAAATCCTGCATGCACTTATTAATGGAATAAACCCATTCTCCATTATCTAACTTTCGACCAGTTCTTTCGATAGTAAATGTTTGTAATAAAATAATAGAATAAAATGATTTGAATGAATGAATTTGAAGTACAATGTAAAACGAGCCAAGTATCAATTTTACTAAAGAATTTGCTTAAAAAACGGGCAACTCTAACCGGGAAAGTATTTGAAAGCATGATAGATATTTTATTAAATGATACAATATAAGCATACTAAATATATTGCTTTCACTGGTTGATAGTGAGATTAGAGTTCGTGGGAAATGAGGTGCTTGCTGCTCGCAGCACGATCAAGCTTAAACTCCCCATTACATTCGGTTTACATTATAATTACATTCGTTTTTGCGGTCTATTATATGCGTGGCTTTACATTCGCGCTCGTCCTCTGATATGAAATGGAAATATAGCAATGGGTGATTCATTTATAAATGTATATTTTTGCAGAAGAGTTTTTTGTGGCAGATTATCAAATTATCAAACTCTCATGGTATTTTTCTTTTGGCGTTTTATTATGGAAAGACTCAGCGTCGACAAATTATTCAGCTGTATTAGGAAAATCAGTGGTCTACGAGGAATGTATTTTGTACTTTTAGGGCAACTTATGGCCTATACAATCGACCTATGCCGTCAAAAACTTTGAAACCCTATTTTCATCATGCGACAATACACGACCAAATAGATCATATCCAGGCCAGCGAATAATAATAATTATTATAAATATATATATCCAACAGATTATAAAATCCAATTACAGGATAATATAGGTACAATGTACAATATATTATAAAAAAATAAATAAATAAATAAAATAAAAGTAGATGAACTAATGTAACTAATGTTGACAATTAGTGTATACTTACAGTAATAGCAGTAAGAACAAAAATTAACTACTGTTTAGGGAACAAACTGATCAAAATGTTCGGAGAGGGATAACTTCAACTGTTTTAAGCTATTAATTCTATATTGTAATTATACGTTATGAAATTAAGTTTTCTAGTAAAAGTAACAATCTTACATTTCTCTATATTTAGGGGGCAAGCTATTGGATTCACACCATGAAGAGAGCCGATTTAAATCTGTCTGCAAAGCAGTACGATCACTAGAATCGCTGATGCTTCGATATAATTTTAAATCGTCTGCAAATAAAAGTTTGTGAGACGAAATGACGCCGGGAAGATCATTGATAAAAATCAAAAACAGCAAAGGACCCAAATTTGAGCCCTGTGGAACACCTGATATTGCAACGTATAATTCCGAAGTATAACCATTGTAGCAAACAGTTTGGATTCTGGATGTTAGGTAGTTACCAAATAGAGTATGTAATTAAAGAATCACTAAGCCTGATGACAGACAACTTTTGTAAGATAAGCGCGTGTAAATGCGATCAAATGCTTTCGAGAAGTCAGTGTACAACACGTCGACCTGTTTACCCGAATCTAGTTCCCCGGAAAGATACTGATGGAATATCGCTAAGTTAGTAATCGTCGATCTACATTCCATAAAACAATATTGGAACGGTGAGATACTAGCTCTAACACAAGGATAGATCTTTAGTTACTATATTCTAGTAACATTTCGAAAATGTTTGAGAAATTGGATAATATGGCGATAGGACGATAATTTGCTATGTTAGATGACTCTTCGCTTTTCAGTATAGGAATAATTTTCGTTATCTTCCATATATCGGGAAACGTCGAAGTTTTTAGCGCTAGATTAAAAATTTTAGTAAGTGGAACAGCTAGTACATATGCGCATAATTAAAAAGGCAGGGATTTAATCACTACCAGCAGTGTATCGATCTTTCAATTTTTTGATAGCAGCTATGACATAATCCTCGGTTACATGATCAATATGGATATGGTTAAGAGCTAGAAAATCATTCACATTGTGATAGACATTAGACGAAACATACGCGCTTTTGAAAAAGTTAGCAAATTCATTCACAATATCCTGAGAGGAACCCAGTGCGACGTCAAGAAGAAGAAAATATAGCGGCAGTAGGTGATAGTGGACGCGATGATCATGATAAATTTATTCAAAGATCAAGATATTTCAGAGACACTGTATAACAACAAATACGAAGCGAAAAAAAAAATTTACTCACCTGGCACGCGCAGACCTCACCGAATCCCCCTTTCCCCAATACCCGATACATCCTGAACGTCTTGTACGTAACCGGCTGCGATTCTAACCACTTCCATTGCAGATACCTATGAAAGTACATGGATTTAACGAAATCCTTGAACGGTTCGCCCGCGAGACACGTTTTGACCGCTTGGACGCACGGCGCGAATAAGTCTTTATGTCCGTTGGTGAGTTTATCACTGGCGGAGAACTCCAGTCCCAGCTCCGGGAAAGACAAACACTCGGAGCCGGCCTGCCTGGTTCCGAGCATGAAGTCCCTCTTGATCGTCTCGGCCAATTCGACCCGTTGCTCATCTGTTTCCACCTCATAGCGATCGGCGGCCTCCAGAAACTTGATGCAACGATGAAGATTCGTACGTTTCGCCTCACACCATTGTTGGAAGAGCAGTTTTCCGATCGGTTGTTGATCCACTACATACTCATAGCGAAGGTCTGTAATGATTAGAGACCGGATTATATGCAAAGAAAAATTGGAATATATGCGCATATATGAGCCGTTGAAAACCAGAGTGATCTAAGTCAAAAAAATGTATTCTGAGATATGGAAGTGTAAAGTTAAAGTCTTTTCTAAAATTATTGAAAAAAAAGTCCGAATTATGTTTGCGAAAATATTTTAATATGCATATTAACTTAAATATCTGTAAACAGTAATTATTTCTTATTTTTATTTTTTTACCATTTTTTTGCAGTTTGAAGACATAGACCATTATGCATTTTAACGTATTATTGAAATGAGTATACACTTGGTATCGGTGGTGTTTGGGGAAAATACAAACATTTACAATTTTTATATCTCATGAGATTTTATTGGTATTAATAAAGACAAAATATTGACGTAATATTTGTAAAATTAAGCAAAACAAATAACATTTATTCATCTTAAACATATTCAAGAGGGCCATAATCCTCAACACTACTATCTCCAATAATATCTACAAAATATTCCTGATTAACGGGAGGAATAAACTGAAAAGTTCTTCCATATTCTTCTTTTTTTTATCATTGATTAAGAGTGGGGATTCGTATAACGGAGTTAACACAACATGTTTCAAATTTCGAGGTGCACCTTGTCGTTTTGTTTGCACATCAATTACGTCAAACGGGAAATCTTCGTTAAGGGTCATTTTGTAAAATATCTTGTGAGGATGATTTTTTTCAAAATGTAACCATTGGATTTGTAGCCAGGATACTGGAGTGTTATCTTCATTTTTATATCGACGAGTTACAGACTGTTCCAATGGCTTTGTCGAAAAAAAGTGGTTTTGCTTCATTTCACAAATCGTAAATAGGTTTTTTGATCTGCATTTTTTTATTATTGTATACCAATCGTTGGGAACGTATATTGATCGATTCTTAGCATATTGCTCTATTTGACCGAAATCGCGGTCATTGGGAAGATAAGAATGTCCGGGAACCATGAATTTATGATCAATTTACTTCAATATTAGTATCCGCTAAAAGTGTAAGCCAAAAGAAACATTGCTTAAAATTGCGATTTTGACCACCGCATGCATCACTATAAGCAATAATGTGCTTTGCATTTCCTGCATGTTCTAGTATATGTTTACGTATGCATGATCCTATTTCCTGCGTCCCTCGCGATGCAGTTATTTCGTCCCATACGTACATAAATGCATTTTCTTTTTCATGTAGTTCATGTATCCCTAAATTGTAAACATACATGTTTCTTTTATAGTACGCAACTGAACATGTCAAAACTGGAAAGGGTAGTGCCTTCTGTAAATCGAAAGTAAATCCATAAACACCTTTATCCAAAATAGACAGAGACCTGTCGCTTGTCAAGCTAGATCTTGCTTTTTCAGCTTTGCGTAAATGCAAAATGTGTTCCGTATTCAAGCCGTGTTTCTTTTGTTCATCGGTTTCACAATCTATTTTTGCTTTGAACAAATCGCACTTAACACAAGTGTCTTTTGAAGGCACATGAAAGTGCAGATTAAAAGCACGATGAAATATATTCCTATAAACTGCTTCCGTTACAAAAGACATGTTTTCATCAACACACTTCTCCTTGTAAAGATTGTACATTAATCTTATGTTTAAATTAGAATGTAGGTATTTTCTGTTAGGATTATGACTTCGTGTGTAGTGGGAAACTATTTATATGATCACGGATATATTGCACTTTTTCTTCAGATGTCTTGTTCACAGGTTCATGCTTTCCTCGTAAATCTTCACCTGGAGATGAGGTACACGCACGTTTTAGGGCTCTTTCCAATCGACCATTTGATATTTGAAAAGTTTGCAAGAAATACTGTTTATATACATTATGTGAAATTTTGCCAATATTTATGTAATATGTATTTGTTACGGTCTTTGGCATTCTGGTATTACTTCTTGGACGATGCATCTTTACTTCACTTTGTTTAACCAAACCACACATGTACGCATTTTGTGAAGAAAAGTTTCCGATCTTCCAAAAATTCTCAAAAGCTAATTTCCTCTCCCCTTCAGTAATTCTTTTAAACCAAGTTTTCTTGCAACTACAATTTACGTTATTAAAAACTTTAGCAGAAATAATCTTTTTTGATGTGCTAATATATTCTTCCCTTCCCACTTCTTTTTCTTTTCCGAATCGATTTAATATGTTTCTCAGGCTCTCTGACACGTTTTCTTCCCATATGCGACAATATGCAAAATTTTTACATAAAATAAATAAGAGCAGAAATTTAAACATTAACTTTATTGCACAACATTTTTTCACAACATATTTCTAAAACAATTTATAATTAAATGTTTTTCAAAATTGTGTAAAAGAAAGTTTTGTCTTCTATCAGAATACATATGTTTCGAAATAGAAAAGCTTCTTTCAACATCCACAGATGTAATTGGTGCATTTTTTAACTTTGCAATACATTCTAAACTAAAATTAAAGTCGAAATCGTTTACTGTTTCACCTTCCAAAATTTTCTTAACTTTCTTCAATTTCAAATACCCCGCATTTTTATTTATCACTTTTTTAAATTTATCGTATATAGAATTACCTATTGTACCCTTAACCTTCTTACATAGCATATCAAATTCGTCTACTATTTCGACTAATTCCGAGAGCGACATCCCTTGCGTTTCTAGTTTACGAATGGAACTTGAAACAAAGCTATAATTTGACTTAATATACAAAAGGTTTTGTAGCAATTCTGTCGATGTTACTATCTTTTTACAGTTTTCTAAAGCAATGCAGTCAGCAGTTCAAGAATTACAGTTTTTATTCCTTCAAAATTATCGGCGAAAAAAATTGCAGCCTCTAACCATGTACCCCATCTCGTAATAATCGGTTCAGGAGGCAACTTAACACCGGGAAGTCGCTCCTTATAAAATTGAATTGGTAAAGGTGCTTTTAAAAATACTTTTTTGATATTGCTAATTAAATCATTAATCGAAAGGAATTGATTTTCTAATGTCTTCGGCTACACGATTGAACCCATGAGCTAAACAAGTGGTATGAATAATGTTACTACATTTTTTTTTTAAATTTTGCGCGGCTTTTATCATGTATGGTGCAGCGTCGGACAACATTAGTAAAATTTTTTCACAAGGTATACTTCCAAGTGAAAAGAAATTTGATAAACCTTCTTGAACGGATTGGGCAATTGTCACATTATTTGTTTTTTGAAGTTCTTTACAATAAATTAAATATGATTTACCTACAATATCTTCATAAAGAATTCCTATTAACAAATGGGCAATATAACGGCCACACTTATCCGTATTTTCATCTACCATGATATAAATAAAATCATTCCCTACCAATAGTTGAATTTCTGCTATTATTTGCCGGTAACAAGATGTGACATAATTTTTTCGTAAGGTACTTTCGTCAGGTATATTATGTTTGCAATATTTTTTCAGAAATGATTTCAAATTAACATTGTTTAATCTTGCTAATGGTATGTTAGACGAAATTAATGCGTTAGACAGATCCGTATTATATTCTTCTTGTTCTGAGTTTCGTAAAGTTGATGCTATACATTGACGTATAGATTGCTGCATACATGCGGATCGCTTTAGTTTTTCACATTTTCCAATATGTGATGGAGTTTTAGCGTGTTGATCAATCAGGTATTTTCTCTCAGAAGACACCTACAACAACAATTGTCATTTTATATCAAAAGTTAAAGAATTTAAAAACAATTGTAAAGCTTTTAGTAAAATTAAACTTACCAGTTTACTGCAGGCTCGACAAAATATTTTGTCGCCATCCTTTACCAGTTCAGCATATGGCTTAAACCATAAAGAAATTTTGTTCGCTATACTCATTGTATGTACGCACAGTATTTAAAAACGTAACACAATTACATGCTGTTTCGCTCAAAGATATTCAATGAATGAATAGTTTATTTGGGAATTAATAATAATAAAACGTATTTACCACATCCCTTCTGCTAGGCGAAATTAAACACGTGCAGTTCTTGGAAAAAAGTATTAGAGAAACCAATGTAAAAGATTTATCGTTCTGAGAATTGTCGGTTGTCGATCTACATTAGGAATTACTAGGAATTTTTACTAAAAGAAAGGATAAGAAAAAGCTTAAATATGCAATATAAGCAACTTTTGTAAAAATATGCATAGAAATGCGTAAATATGCAATATATGCAATCACTAATTAGCGCTAATTAACTTCAATTAGTGTAATACGTCTACATATAGACTATAATTAAAGATATGCAAAAAATAAAATATATGCACTTTGCATATAATCCGGTCTCTAGTAATGATAGATGCAAAAGGAATGATGAGAAAATCTTTCACTAGAAAATTTTAAGAACGAAACAAGAAGATATCGCCAAAAGTGTTAAAGAATCTAACGTGTGTACACTGAGAAAAAACAAGTTAAATTTAAGGTGATTAAAGGATTCAATTCAAAAATGTTTGGTTAAATATAATATATAAACAAAAATGTTTGTTAAAGTAATAAAATAATTATGTAAACTTGACAATATTTCTAGAATTCCTTTAATAATCAAGATAATTTTATTTTAAACATTCAATATTGTTAGACCAATAAGTGTTCGAGGTAAAATAAACATTTTTTTTTTATTAATTCTCCATCTTAGGAGGAGACATTAATTAAGACCAGCATTGTACATAAATTCATGTTTTTATTTTTTACAATACAACATCTGGACTGCGCGTCTTCAACGCTATTGGATAATAAATTGTAAAATTTTAATTAAATGTATTTTTCAGTAACTGGAATTTTCCGTAACTTGAATTAAACTTTCAGCCCCTTTGGGATTCAAGTTAGGAAAGTTCGGCTGTATTTCTTGCTTTTCTGAATTCCTTCGTCTGTTTATAGAAAATTAAAATTTCTTACTCACAGAGAAAGAGATTTCTTATAATATGGATTAATTCAGATAAATTATTTCGTCTAAGCAGTAGTAAAGAAAGACGTATTACATCCTAAGAAAAATTATTTGGAAAATGTGGTGGTTTAACAACCGTATGTATGCTTCCTTATGAAAAATTCAGTTTTGCCCTTGAAAGTAATCGATATTAACCGCGAAGTAAAATTCTTTTTTTTTGAATACTAAACCATGTTAATATATTTTTACAATAATTAATACCCAAACAAATATTTAATTGATTCTAAGAAACGCAAATATTTGAATTTAATAAAGCATATCTTTAGTTTAATAGCTTGTCTATTTAATCGAAATGAATTATTTTATTAAGCACATAAAAACTAGCTACAGCAACAACTACTATGTGGGTAAAAAAACTTATAGAAAACTATAAGAATATCTGGGGACAAGTTGGGAAAAATTGAGGTGATAGATTTGGAAAACGATATCTTTTACATTACCATATGGTCAAATATTTCTACGCTCTAGAATCTGAAATCATGGAATTTCCTCTTTAAACTTAACTGGCTTATAGCTGACAGTATAAGCAAAGAAACTTATAAGTTAACTGATTCTGTGGTGTGTGTGATGCAGGTTGTGTTGTACCGTTGACAGATTAGGTTTTGTAATTTTAACAAATAGTTACTAATGACGGAGGTATTTTATTTGTGACTACCAACATGATATTTTGAATAAATTAGAATCATGGCTTGCTAGAGGTTAAATTTAATTGATCATATTGCACACAAAAATAAATAGGCATTCTACACTCACGAAAACATGCATATAAATCGCCAAATCTGTGGCAGTGCTGCCATGCTGGGGTGTTAGATATCGGCAAACGGCATTCATAAAATTCGTTATATATCGATGGATTCAGGAATATGCAAAAATGAACACTGTTTTGTTATTTATGTAATCCATCATTTATCCACTGCTAATATTTACCTATTTATCGCAACATTTGCATTTTGCAAAATAGCAACCTTTTTCATTATCTAGTCTCAAAATTAAATAGAATAGCGGAAATTTTATTAACGTGAGATACTTCTAAACTAGAATGGAAAATAGTAACTAATCCAAATTTACAATTTTTTGACAAGCGGTTTTGACAGATGTCAAATACTTATCTTACCTCATAAAACAACCTGTAAATATCGAAATACTTCAATGTTAAGCTGGTTAAGCGATAGTGTGAAATAATAAAATCACTTTGGCACTGATATTTTTTCTTTAAAAAGTAAACTTAAGAAAACTATATTTATACACAGAGATTCAAAATGATTGTTAATTCCGCTCCTATAGATAGTAACAGGGTGTAGGTATATGCCGCGTGTTTGTAATGAAGGTTTGAACTAAGTCAGTGTTGAACATAAGAAAGTAAACGGATCTGTCACAAATAAGGAAAAGTAACCTATATTTGAACTCGCATTATATAAAAACTATGGATTGGTGTTTCTGCTTGTAAAAATGAAATTGTAATTATTTACTTTACAAATTATGATTTTAAATTCAGTACTAACTGGTGTTTAACTAATTTATTTATTACTTTCAATTATAACATACATTAGTATAATTATTAAGTGACAAAACTGCATCTCTCAGTTCTTCTGTGGTATGCATGCGGTTTCTATAGATGCTATTTTTTAGATAGCCGAACATGAAGTAATCTAATGGGGTTAGATCAGGCGATCTTGGAGGCCATCTTTGTGCTCTAACGAACCTGTCAGCAAAAAATGTTGACGATATTGGCAGGGTTTGTCGAGCAGTATGTGCTGGAGCATATCGTGCTGAAAATAACTGCTTCAAGCTCATTTTCTTGTAACTCTGCAAAAAACAATTCCAACATCTGTTGGTAACGTTGGGCTGTTACAGTTTCCTCGAAGAAATTTGCCCTATTATTCCGTTGCCTGGACATAGCTAACCAAACTCCAACTTTTACGGGATGCAATTGCGTTTCTCGAAATTCGTGTGGATTTTCTGCAGACCAGATACAATAATTTTATAAATTGATGTAGTCTGTTAGATAAAACCAGGCTTCATCTGACAAAAATGATTTGTTTAGCAAGTCATCGCCCCTTAAATTGTTATGAAACCAATGACAATATTCCAATCGCCTATCGTGATCTAATGGTAATAATTCCTGTACCGTAGAAACTTTATAGTGATGAAAATGTAACTTTCTTTTGACAACTCATTGCGCTGAAGTGTATGGTAAGCCTATAAAATTATAAAATGTAATAAACGATTTCACTTAATGTTAATATTGATTTTTTACCTGTTGTGTGAGTTAATTACTACAAGATAAATTCCCTTATTTTTCTTACAGTATTCAGAAATACTATTGTTGGTGATATTAGATGTAAAATAAACGATTTGAAAAAAAAATTATAAGATAAATAATCGAAAGATACTACAACACGCACGCCAATGTCGCTAAATGTCAAGAAAATTCATTTAATGTATGAAATTTGTATGTAGCTAATTTTGCTCATTAAATTGGTAATAACTATAGATAATTTTTTCTGGAAAACAGTTTTCTTTTTACGACAATCATTTTGAATCTCATTGTATATGTACCCCAGTAGTGTCCACATTTGGAAAAAATCACTGTTTGTGCCACCACTTCCTAAATTAATTATGAACGCTTCTATTAAACTGTCAATTATTCCATCACTTTCTATATTTCAATATATCCACCAAAAAAATACCAAAAACGTTGCAACATTTGCTGTAATGTCTTTATCAGGTTACTCCAAAACATTTTAAACGTATTAAAATTATTCTTTTCGTCTAGAGATAAATCGCTCACATAGTAAGGAAATGTCCTTACTGGTACTTAGAGCTACATTTAAAAAAATCGTAAAAAAAATCAATTCGAATAGGTAAATCGGTAGATTTACCGAAAAATCAGTAGAAGTGGCAGCACTGATCTGTGATCTTACCCCTATTTTCCACTATTATTTGTTGGAGGTGATGTTTAATCAATGGATATTAAAGTTTTTGATGTACCATCGCCTGCATAGAAAACTGGTGTAACATAAAAATACATTCACACAAATATTTGAAAATTTTTACTAAGTAAGTAGTGTTAAGTAACATGGTTAGCTTCATTCATTCATTCATTAAAGTTAGGGTGGGTACTTGAGCTAGGTGCTCATTGTACTGCCCCTATTAAATCTCTTACTTCCACTCGAGCAGCTTGGTGTTCTCTATAAAGCCCAGTATCTTGGCCCGAGGACTCCGATAGATCTCTCCCGAAATACATGTTTAGCTTTTTTTAAATCTCATTTAATTGTGACATATTAACCTGACAATATATGACAGATATAAAAGACATAATAATTTTGCTACATGCTACAGCGCAAATCAATCAACTTAAAACTAACTGCACCAGTTTTCTATGCAGTCGATGATACCTGTATAGAAGGACTTTACCTGCACTGCTGCACACGTTTCTTTTTACTGCTTTTGTGTTTCGACCGTTAGCATTTTTATGTTTCTTTTTATAAGTTATATGTTGTTTATTTATCCATGCATATGATGTTTACGGTTTAATGTTAATGAATTTTATTATTTTTATAACTATATCATTCGTTATAACGTATATTTTACTAGAATGATTAAAAAAAATACATACCGGTGTAGTATTTACAATTTTAACTGTAATTTTGCAAATTCAAACTAATTCCGCCAAACGCTAAAATTCGGCAGCGCCGTCTACCTGCGCGCACGCGAATTACTAGCCCGCGAACAGCTGGATAAGGGAGCCGTAAACGGCAAGCGAGAGATCGCCCGAACGAAATTCTAATTCTAGCCAAAACGCCACTCACCTATCTTATTGATAAGATCGATGCACTGAGATATATGGGGAAATTGCAATATCTTCCTCCACTTCTTGCTCTTCCCTTTATTAGTGTCGGATCCACCTGAAACCGACCAATGTTTACAACACAGCCCGTAACCTTAACCTCCAAAAAGCGTGTGCAGTGTGGTAGCAATTTCTCACCCTCTCTCGCTTTCAGATACACCGTGTTCGCGACAATGTTTTCTAATTCCATGAGTTCCAGCTTGTCTGATTGCGGTACCCGTCAGTTCGGGCCGTGTACGACCCTCTTCCATTTAATTACGATTTTGATAATCGACTAGGCCTCTCGGATGTTTGATAAAACGATTATTTATAATATACACGCGGGCACGTACACTATTTGAACACTGCACAGCTACCAGTGTTTTTGGTGCTGTTGCTTCTGCTGCTGCTGCTGCTGCTGCTGCCACTGGACCACCGTCACTATTATACACTGCTCGTGTGTTGTGTTGTGTGAGTGATGATGATGATGACCTTACCGTTCAATGCACCACTGGATTCTATCTCTAACAACAAGTAGGAGATTATTCTCACTTCTCACACGCGAACTTGAAATCCGGACGCGGGCGTATGTCGGTAAAGGAGATTACAGGGTGTGTCTCACCACCCATTCGAAAAACCCTCATGAATAAACACACTTCCGCACAATAATACTTTCCCCTGTTGAACTTGACAGTACGAGCGTACGCGTCTGAGCGTCTCTTCTGCCGCTGTATGCGCCACTGGCCGTAATGGAAATAGCAGGGGAAAGCTGCCGGGTCGAACAAAGAAAGCGATAGGCGCCTTATTCACACGAATCCAGTTGTGCGTAAAAGCGGTATCGGCTAGTGATGGGCTAACGGGAACTGAAAATCATTCGATAACTCAAAATCGAAAAATTATTTCATATATTTCTTAACGAACGCGATTCTATTTTAAAATTTATTTATTTGTAAATACCTATCAATTCTTTCTAGTCGATTAGGAAACCGCAAATTGTTAAGCAAGTGAAATACAGACCGATACAAATAACCGCTCAAAAAACGTTATTTCCGATTTTTAGCATAAACCACGTAAACCACGGTTGAAAAGTGATACAAGTAACAATTAGAATTAGAAAAAAATGGGACAAATAATGTGATTTTACAATTTTTTAAATAGAGTTTTATTGAGAGGAATAATTATCTAGTAACTCTGCAATTCGTAACATATACTACTAATGGCATATTAATGAAAATAAACTTAAGCTCTACATAAAAAATATAGATACATTCGTCTTAAACTGTGATCATATTATTTTCTCAAATAAAATTTTTGGTCACTTTTGCACCTTATATACCAATTTTTCACTCATTGCTTCAATTAGTGATTTTGACATTATTGATTGTTGCAGTGGCGTGCGAGAGCAATTAGCGAAATTAATTTGTATATCTTTCTAGGTTCTGTTTGACACGTTAACGTGTTATGCAATTTAATTCAGCAAAATGGTGAATGATATACCTTTTCTGTGTTTACGGGTTGATCTTATAGTTTATATGTTTTATAATGCTGTATTTTCTGTAAGAAGAAATATTTTTCTGTACGGACTGGAGTAATAAAGTTATTATATAAATCTTACTTTGAAGAATATTGGAAAAAAAGATATCTAACAAATATATTCCTTCCTATTTGTTGTAGTAAAGAGAGGGAGAAATTACTACTTTCTAATTCTGCACCCCCTCTCCCCAAGCTTATACGCGCCTACTTTAGAGTATGAAGGTGAGAGACGTGACAGATGCCAGAAAGTACGCCCTGAAAATCAAAAATTTGAGTCTTGTGTCTTTCCACTTCATAATATACTTCCTTACTGCGTAACTACAATAAATACCTGAAAAGACGTTATTATTGTCATCTGTCACGTCATATACGTCACCTGTCATACCAGGTACAGGGTACAGAATACCGATCAAAAAAGGCCGTTGATTCTATTCTATATTTATATTTCAAGAACGTCCATATTTAAATCCGCTGTTTGGAACGAAATAAGTTAACATAATACAGTAGCGTGCAGTTTATATTTTATCACGTGTATGCAACCCACTATACGGCAACGTCAACTTGGTGAATTTGGCATTAAAATTGCACGCAAACTAGACATTAAGGTGATTCAGCTTCTATTTTTATTCATAAACAGCCAAAAAAAAGCAATGAATGATATAAAAACTAACATTCTGAAAATATTGTTAACAGGTTAAATAAATAATGGCCATATAATGATATCATGAGGATTTCTGCAATATTTTCGTTTTATGTGTAAACAAGGTTATGTTAAACCCAATCAAAAAACTAATGTTGAGACAAGATATATAGTCACTGTATATTTGTATATCCAGTAGTTTCACATCGCCGGTAACATGGGTTTCAAACATGGCCCCCTTAAATTGATAGACAAAACATCAAAGGCGCCGACACTTAGTGAAACTACTGGATAAGGTTTATACTGTGATATAGTTCTGTTGATTGGGCCAGCGAAAAGACAAGACAAGAAGCGACACTTGTCATTTTTGACAGGTCTGCGCGCACGACTTGGCGTTCTGACAGCATTGCTACCTTACAGAGAGGGCGCCACCGTCAGGGAACAGCGACGCCACCTTTGATCTCGGGGGAAAAATTCATTCAGTCTGCTTATTACTGCTATTGACTAAAACGAACTAAAAAAGATGGCGATTGGCGCGCTCATTTAAAATTTGCTACCTGTCAGGTTGATATGTTCCTTTATCACAGCTGTTATTCGCTTGAATGTATGCTTATAGGTTATAAACACCTCGAAAACTGCCAAATGAGTTTCAAGAACGATTTTAACAAGAGCCTAGCTTGAGAGGGCTTGACTTCCTATTGGCTGCGACGAACTCAAACAAGATGGCGGTTCCGCGATAATAAAATTTGCTAAGTGTCCGTTCTTACATGTTCCTTGCCACTGTGATCATTATTTTGACTTTAAACATTATAACCTTGGAATAATTCTACCGGGTTTTTAATTCAACTTATTATTTTCCCTGTTATTATTATTTAGTAATAGCAGCAATGACTTCCTTATTACCATTGAAATTCCACACAATACCTATTTATGTTGTACGTTTAACATAGCAAATGACAGCAGATACTAAATAGCGGCCATTTTGAGTCGAGATTATACTTCTTTCTCTGACATTCGCTCTTTATGATTGGTGTAAACAGCTGAAGCATCTGGTGTTAAAATAATGCAACATCGCTGAGAGTAATTTTTTGGAGACAAAATATCAAAGGTCATCTTATCTGTTCGCTGGTTCAATCAGCGAAGAGATAAGAACTAGAGCAGATTTTATACTTTCAGTACAATAATGTTGTTGCACCCACAGCTGGGCAAACGTGCATTTCAGAGCACCAGATTTAACACGATTGGTTTTTTTTTTAATACCATATATAGTGATTTGAAAAATAGAACTTATATGAAAGTGTTAAATACAGTTGACCAATTAAAAGAAGCAATTACTGCAGCTGTAATGTGTTTGAAAATAATATGCATTGTACAAAAAAATAATGAAGATTACTATTTCTCTTTGCGAACATTTGAACAATTTACTCAAAGAAAATGATATATGCAACTACTATTGCAAATATGACATTTAGGTTGCATACCTCACCATTATAAAATATTTTTAGCAAGCTGTATAGTCGTACAGATGAGATTATTTATATCGCAGATATTGGTTTCTTTATCGTCTAAAAAGAATCAGTAATTATAAACCGATTCCTTAATCGTTAAAAAAAAGATTCTAATTTTTCTTACCGTATCCACTAAATATCAGTTTAGCTTGTATCGAATAACTTTTATTTCCTATTCGCCCATCACTAGCATATCGATAAAATCTCGATAATACAATAACACATTGTTCGTTTAAACAGAACCAATTTACGAAAACCTATCTACGAAAACTGAATTTAATAAACGATACCATTGACTAACACACAGTTACTCACACATTAATCAAAATATATCTCCGCTTAATGAATGTTTATTCTTATATATTATATTACTTTATTATTCTTGAGAATACACATGTGAGTATCACACGACAATTTGAAGCGGCAAAATTACAAAAGTACGCAATAATTATCTATTTTTAAAACAGGACTATTTTTAAGTTTCCATATATTTTTTTTTTTTTCGCTACACGTTTTTACTCTTTTGGCGCGTTATAATAAATATTAATTAATAAGAATTGGGTTTCTCAGTACGAATAAGTAGTAGGTACACCTCATGAACAGCGGACGAGTGTTTATTGTTTCATATAGCAAACTCGATATTTTAGTAATGTGATAACGTGAAACATATTTCCATTAGGAAATATTATGTAACGTATATTCTGTATGTTGTTTTTCTTTAACGCTTCAATATAGCAGATTTCTGAACTAATATTTCGCTCTAATAAATGCTATTTTTTTAGTTTATTAATTGTAATATTAACTAATTTAATTAAACATCCATTTTATGCCCCTTCGCATGAATATGTTCAGCTTGGTTTAATTTTAAATGACGCTTTAGAATATGACATTCGCTGTGTATCACATATGAAATATCACCTTCAAAATGTCACTTAGAATCGAATAAAACTTTTAGTTATTAACCCTTTATCTTCACACTTATTATTAATATGCAAAAAGCTCACAGTGGATCAAATCATTGTTTAAATTCTTTTTACGGCTTCAATCATTTATAAAATTTAAATCGTGTATACCTATACAAATCCAAGTTAAGTTATCTTTGATTTAAGTCTTTTTGTACCTAGTATCTAATCTTAAAATCTCATGAAAAATTAAAATAAGTAAAATACAAGAAAATACGTACTGTTTTATTTTGCAACTTAGTTCACTAATTGAAGTTTGTTCTAAATCTGCATTGACTCGCTTTAGGTCATATTTCAAGCACAAGCTCGTTCTTTTTATTTACAAATGTCGTTTAAATCCATACAGCATTCATAAATGAACACCCTAATTCGATAATATGTTTAATGTATACTTACATCCAAATAAGCCTATTTGATATACAGAAAACATAGGCGTAATTATGTAATATGTAATTCTTTTCAGATCCTTTTATTGGAGCTCTGGCAGATCATTATTTTTTGCTCTAAGTTGTGACAGTTGTAATCAAAACTGTTCTTTTATTGTTTGTATTTCCCGCCTTTTATCCAACATTATTTGTTACATTTAGTAACATTTAGTAACTTTTAGTACTTTTACTACCACTACCACAAGATGACCACACGCAATAAACGTCAAAATCGCGTCGAACATAACCTGGAAATAGCACTTTTCAAACACAGTTTTTATTACTTTCTTTTCATTTCCTAAAAAATGGATGCCCTTTTTAGACGCTCTATCAGTTAATGTACATGTAAATTGACATGTAAATGGACAATATATGGAACTACATGCGTTGCTAACATATACATATTTTATATAACATACGACTAAAAATATAAGTAACAGTTATTTGCACCAGTTTTCCCTAATAAAAAACTCAATTAAGAAGAGGCTCAGCTTAAGGTGAACCTTAAGGTGAATATGTTTTGTACCGTCGAAACTAGGAATAAAGCTTAGCTAAGTATTGAAAACGGATGGCAACAGTCAGACAGTGTGAAAGTGACTTGTAACTTGTAAGTTTTTGACAGAAACACACAGAAAGAAGGAGAATGTTGACTTTTAATTCTTAATGCGAGTTTTCGAGTTTTCATTGTTGTTGTCAGGTCAGTCTCAGGAATATTAACAGCTGATTCATCAAACCAACACTATTATTGCTGAAAATTTGTTGTTTAATTAGATAAAACATAACAAAATGTATGCATTCGTGGTTATAGGAATGGTTATTTCGTCTTAGGTTACATGGTAAACTTAAAATTATTTTTTATACCTACTCACACATCAAGGATATTCAATTTCAGCTTCAATCAGGTTTAGTATAAATAGTGTTGTACATTTGGTTACCCTAAATCTCCGGAAAAAAATTAAGTTCGTCAAACGTATGAAAATATTCTGCCCTTTCATTTACTTGTCTAGATATATCACAAAAAATTATATTTAACTCGTCCAATTCATCGTCATCTTCAAAAATTAGGTATGTTATTTATTAAGATATTACGTGCCATTTTGTTTCAAAAATGTACAAATAATAAATATCCGCACAACAATAAATAGAACACCTCGAAAACACCGTAATACAACAAATAAAAATCTTCTTTCACTTGTCGCAATACTTGTCATTTGAAACCAAAAGTGAGGTTAACTGGACCTTAAGCCGGACAAAACTTTGGCTTATTTTGAATAACACTTAACTGGTCCTTAAACAGTGGTGCAAAACGAAATCATAGTTTAGGATTTACTTAAGTATCAAGTTAAGCTTAAGTATAACCGGTGCAAATAGCCGTAAGTAATGTAATAATCATCTTACCTTATCTGACAAATAATACATTAAATTAATCAGTTGACATCGATTGACACTTTGATGTTTTGCATTTGACTGTTATTTTCTTATTGTGGGCATCGTGCATATAAAATACAAGTAGCTGTCACACTTGGTCACAATCACACATAACCTTTTCTATATACTTACATATAATGAATCTCTGTACAATCATTAAACTTTTTAAGTGATAAAACTTCATTTTAGTAGTATGATAATTAAAGAGTGTATTACTTTCTCATCAATGGTACAATCAAATGTGTTGTCTGTATATTTGTATATAGAATCAAATTAACTCCAAAGTCTCCAAATACTGATTTGATTCATGCAGGTACGTACACAAATTTCATACAATATTTTTGTTAAATTCAAGTTAAACATAGTTGGTGCCAACATTTTTCAACATATTTATTGCTTCTAATATACTGATTTAATGCATATATGGCATATGTATGTTATTTTGCTTTTTTACTTGCCAACACAGTTTGGGTGATTTATAATTAAGGAGATATTAGATTAATCGAGAACTTTGTATATAAGCGAAACTGTTTCTGTTTTTCTTTTGTGCCTATTCGTATACAAAAGAAAACAAAGTGATATTATCAATCGTAAATGTGCGGAAAATTTCTAATATATGGTCTTTACCAGACAAACTTTTCTCCAGATCCAGATAGACGATATTTTACTGTCATCCGTGATTATTTACATTTAGTAAACATTTCTCTTCCTTTATCCTGACGAGAATAATCGAACGGAGATTCCCTGCTTTTGAAATGTCGATTGCTGTTTTTGGTGTCACTCAGCAATAAATATTTTTAAGTAAATTTCTCTGTTCATATTAATTTCGCGTAATTATTTTTTTAGTAACTTTAACGTTATAGAATGAAATTCTCAAATCTATAATTTCGGGAATATAAACCGCTTATTTGTTAGAGGTTAGCTGTTAAATTGTCAAATTTTACTAAATAAATTCATAACCTATTGACTTCCCGATTTCCATTCTGTTATTTATTGTTATCAAAATAGATTAGTAATTCATTAATAAATAATAACATTATTTACAACGCAAAATATAATAATAAAAATCATAAAGGGAATATTCAATTCATCACTAAACAGCTATTTATATCACATTTATTTTCACAGCAATTTCAACATAAACAAGCCCTCTTATGTTTATTACACTGTAATATCAAATAGCTCTGATAACAATACGTATGTATATTAAGCATATATAGATATAACAATATGTACAAAGTAACGATATAACATGCGATTAAATCATATTTTTACAATCGATTTGACCCTTCGGTAACTACCGTGTTGTGTTCTCAAACAAATATGTTGTGATATCGCCGTAATTTCCATCAATGCTAATATTATAGACAATATTAAAATTATTTCCACTTAGGTCTCGCATAAATTAGGTATAATAATGAGAATTTTACGTAATATTTTCTTGTATAGTTGCTTCTTCGATTTTCACCTTTACAATAATGTTTGCTTAACACTCGATTTAAAATGGGAGGCTATTTAATAAAACAGCTGATATTACTAAATCGTGGGAAATTCGACATCTTTAGCGGATTTAAATCTGTTAAATGAACGACGCTATCTACCATTAAAATATAACTGAATTCAAAATATGTCGCTGAGGAAAAACTGTTTCCGGAAAAATTAATCTATACTATACCAAATTTAATGAGCGAATTAGCTACATCAAATTTTATACATTAATGATTTTCTTGACAATTAGGCGACATTGGCGTTCGTGTTCTAGTATCTTTCGATTATTTATTTAAATTTTTTTCAAACCGTTGATGTTTAATCAAATATCACCAACAATTGTATTTCTGACACTGTAAAAAATAAGGGATTTATCTGTGGCTAATCAGTCAACAAACAGGAAAAAATCAATATTAACATAAGTGAAATAGTTTATTCATTTATAATTTTAATAGCGTTATCATCACTTCAGCGCAACAAAGCTGTCAAAAGAAAGTTACATTTTCACCCTATAAAAGTTCTACGGTACAGAAATTATTACCATTAGTCACGTAGGCGACTGGAATATTGTTATTGGTTTAATAACAATTTAAGGGACAATGATTTGCCAAAACAAATCATTTTTCTCGGATGAAGCCTGGTTTTTATCTAACAGGCTATATAAATTCACAAAACTATTGTATCTGGTCTGCAGAAATCACACGAATTTCAAGAAACGCAATTGCATCCGTAAAAGTTGGAGTTTGGTTAGCTATGTCCACCAACAAATAATAGGGCAATTTTCTTCGAGAAACTGTAACAGCCCAACGTTACCAACAGATCTGGAATGATTATGCCAGATTACAAGAAAATGAGCTTGAAGCGAGTATATTTCAGCACGAATAATGCTCCAGCACATACAGCGCTCCGACAAACCTGCCAATATCTTCAACAGTTTTTGCTGACAGGTCGTTAGAGCACAAAGATGGCCACCAAGATCGCCTGATCTAACCCCAATTAGATTACTTCATGTTGGCATCTAAAAAATAGGATCTATAGAAACACATACATACGCATAGAAGAACTGAGATGCAGTTTTGTCACTTAATAATTATACTAATTGTATGTTATAATTTAAAGATAATAATAAATTTAGTTAAACACCAGTTAGTACTGAATTGTCATCATCATTTTAGTAAAGTTAAAATTAATACATTTTATTTTTACAATCAAACACCAATCCATAGTCGTTTATTAATGCGAGTTCAAATTAGGTTACGTTTTCCTTCATTTATGACAGATTCGTTTACTTTCTTGTGTTCCACCATGACTTAGTTCAACCTTCATTACAAACAGCGGCATATACCTACACCTAGGTTTGTTCACTGGTGTTACACTAAAATACACTGTCCAATATTCTCTTCTCAAGATCATAAAGAGAAATCTTTATGCTGTTTAAAGTAGGAGTCAGTGTGGAAAGTGTAGCACCAGCGAACAAACCTCCTGTTACTATCTATTGGAGCGGAATTGACAATCTTTTTGAATCTCATAGTACTATCTTTTCCCTACATAAATACATTATTATTTTTAGATCTACTAATGCTTTTTCGTCAGTTGGAATTAAGTGGAATATAAATCTTCTAGATTAGTAAACTAGTAGTCAAAACTATTTATATTTATAGTGTGATATAATTAACATTTTGTTTTGTTTCAACAAAAATAGGTTAATTAAAAAGTATAGAAATTGTAGGTATAATAACTTGGGGAAAATGTATTTTTTTTAATGTTACTGCGAAAAATATGTACTCCGTATGTAAAGCGCACATTGTACGCATTCAATAGGTACATGACTGATGGTACGTTGATAATACACAAATTGAACTAGATGAGGATTTCGTATACACGTGAGCAGTGTACGTCAAGGTGGCGTATATGAGTAATGTATGTCCTGATTCTAACATATTGCAATGAATTCGTATTGGAAATTCGATTTTTAAGGCGTTTGATTACTAATACTGTTTTGCTTCGATTTGTAGGGCATTTACATAATACAATAAACAACGTAGAGTGTAAAATGTATTAAAGTGTACGATAAAAATCTGTTGTTACTTGTCATTTTTAAGGTTAAATTTAAAGATATTATTATCTTTTTTACTATTATACATTTTTAATGTATATTGAAGTTGTAGATAGTGATGTTTAAAAATTATATAAAATATGTGATATATATCTTTTCAGTTTGAAGAAGATATGTATGTCGAAACGTTGCAAAAAAATAATAATAGGATAGAGGAAATGGACAGGCTGAATGGTTCTAATTGGCAGTTTTGTTTATCTCTATTAAAGACCTTATACAAGAACATAATCCAAAATTATTAAAAATTGGAAAATTTGAATTATAATTAATATATGCACCATTAATTACTTGAATTTGTAATAGTTAAAGTATCCAGAATAATTAGTGGAAGTATACATTTTCTTCCTGTCCCTATCACATATAGGCATTTAACGCCTAGTATAATTTTACACTGGCTTACTACATACAATGCAACCACATAACAATATACAGGGTGTATCAGATATAGAGGTAAATATAATAACATGTAGCAGCTGCAATCATATACAATCAAAAAGTCTTAATGCATAGGGGGTCTATCTGTAAGCCATTTAACGAGAAAAAATATTTTATAAATACCGTGGCTAGAGCTGCACCTGTGTCTACTAAATGCTATCCCGAGTATACCCCACATCCACTATACTCAGCCTTATCGCTTTAGTTTGTGTGGATCGTCCGCTTGGAGTGCAAGCCACTTCGAACATTTTTTTAAATTCTTCCCGTCTCGAAAAAACGATCTTTTCAGGACCATCATGATTTCATATAAAGAAAATCAAGCTTGATGCATCGGCAAAAGCGCGGGGAATGTATAGATTCATTTCACGCGATATCATAGTAAAAAGGCGTGTTGCAAATTTTCTGTATTTACATTTTATTTCTGTGTAATTCGATTCAATTCATTTTGCGTTATTTGATTAAATAATCCAAAGAATAACTCAGAATTCATGTGGTACGTTTATTACCAACTAATCTCGATTCTGACAAGCAAAAAGAAAAATATTTACGTTTTTTGTAACTACTGAGTCGATATTCCGGTGAAACTCGAACGTCTAATCAGGATATTACAACATCAATCACTTTGTAGAATTACGTAGAAATGCCTCTTAAAAAAAAGGAATTTTAATTTATTTATTCAAAATGACGTTAATACGTTAATTACGGCATACCATTACGAATAATACTAAACTGAGTGCAATGTATTTATACATTAAATACCTAGTTTAGCGGTGCTTAAATGACTTTCCTTGCATCAGGCCCGGACTAAAGAATTTTTGGCTCCAAATTTTATTTTTATTATTTTTTTTAATGACTGAAATTCTGGTTTCGGCGGTTTTGTGCTTTATACCTGCGTGTAGTTGACCCAAGCAAAATTTACTTTTTTATTAGATACACCCTGTATATAGTATCTCATTAGAATAAAGAAATATGAAAAACATCATAATTTTGTGAACACCCTGTATAACTATTTAATTCCGGTCTATATACAGTACTCAATGCCAAATAAAGTAATTATAACCGATTTCAGAAATTCGATCAAATAAGTACAATATATGTGGTTCTACGCTTATTGTAACACCCTGTATATAAATAGCTATATTGCCTGAAAGGGGTACATAAACGCTGCAAATCCCCTGTAGAAACTTTTTTTCTATCTCGCACCGTTTAAAAGTTATTTTAGATAAACTAAATTTGGGGCGGATTTTAAGATCAAATAATACCCCCTAAAGTTGAAGTGCAGCAGCAATAGAAAGTGTTCTTGAGTAACAGTCCATGGGGTCTGCAAACTGGCAAAGTTTCATTATAATCCGAGATTTACAGTTAGTAAATGGTACATGTACCCGCGTACGCTTAATCACGTACTGAAAGCGTACAATGTACGCTTTATCTATGGAGTACATGTTTTTGGCAGTTCGTGAAAAATTGTAATTTAAGATTAAGTACGTCTTTAGTTAAAACAACATATCAATGTTTAAAAAAAACACAAATTTCCTTGACCAGGAAAATATGATGACCAATTTATTTGCAAAATACACAAGCATTGAATAATATTATAATTACAAAATACACAGACATCATTAAACTATATTTATAAATACGCGATTAACTCTCCTATATCAATGTCATCGAAAAGTTCATCCGGTGATCACCACAGCTTTGTACACATAATTATTGCGTTGCATCAGAGCCGGCCATAGATAGCTCTTCACGTTATCGGAATTCCTGTCGCAAGAGTGATGCCTTTGATGTTTGGTCGCCTGCAACTTGGTGGGTGTCTGAAAATTGGTATCTAACTCGAAGGGCGGTTCCTGGATTGATGAAAAACCAAACGTTCTTGGTTACGTCTGCTATGTAGGAGCGTAATCCCTCACAAGAGTCCAAACACTTGTATTCTTGAAGAGTGTCGCACACTAGACCACGTATCTGTCGCTCTACCTCTTGCAATGGGTACGTGTCCGATGTGGTGGCTAGGCATTTGGTGATGTAGGAACGTAAGGAAGAAGGTGTTTGACGGAAGTCGATGTATAAAGATTGGCAGATTTCCCTGAATTTCGAATCCTTAAGTTGTCTACATGTTCTAAATGCCAGCTGGAGAAATAAAATTAACAAACATGTTTTAAGAAAAGCGAAATAGTAATTAGTAATTTGACGTGAGTCGAACGACAGATAATGAAGTTCAACAACTTAACATTGACATATGACATTTAATATGTCATATGTCAATGTCAAGTTGTTGAACTTTATTATACTACAGTTAAAAATAAAAGTACTCTAGGTAGGTAAAAAATAAGCAGACATGTTATTAAAAAAAAAACGAAATGCAAAGATATCAATTTGACATATGTCAGAAGTTTGACTAAATGTCCATATTTTATTACATTATTGTCTTTAGTTTAAAGGTTTACCCGCGAAAACTAAAAATTTGATATAAAAAAAAAAGCAGAATATTAATTTATGAATTTGACATGTGTCAACAATTAGAGTTAATATCAATGTCATATTCTTAAACTTTATTATACTGCAGTTAAGAATAAAAATATTTTAGGTAGCTAAAACATAAGCAGATATGTTATATAAAAAAAACGAAATGCCAAGATATCAATTTATTTTAAACTTTTGTCAAAAGTTTGAATAAATGTCAATATTTTATTAATTTATTGTCTTTAGTTTGAAAGTTTACATGCGAAAACCACAAATTGACATAAAAAGAGAAGTAGATAGTAATTTATGAATTTGACATGTGTCAACAATTAGAATTAATGTCAATGTCATATTGTTAAACTTTATTATACTGTAGTTAAGATTAAAATACTTTAGGTAGGTAAAAAATAAACAGACATGTTATTAAAAAACAAAAACGAAATGCTAAGATATCAATTTGACATATGTCAAAAGTTTGAATAAACGTCCGTATTTTATTAGTTTATTGTATTTAGTTTGAAAGTTTACCTGTGATAATCGAAAAAGTGTTCATGGAATGTTATTGTAATTTATTTCATTACATTTAAGAGTTAAATTACTTTAGCTACGAAATAATCAAAGATAATGTTAAAAAAATGAAATAGTAATTTATAAATTTGATATGTGTTAAACGTTTGAATCAAACATGATATTAAGAACAAAAGCAGACTAGTAATTTATTTATAGTTAACAGTTAGAATAGAATGACAATATTAAAGTAAAAATGTTCTATTACATTTAAAAGAGAAAGTACTTTAGCTACTACGAAATAAATAAAGGAAAAAATTATAACTTGTAAATTTGACATGCGTCAAATGTCAAAATAGATATTAATATCATGTTTTGTAATTTATTATATATACTACAGTAAGTGTCAACTTACTTTAACCATGAAATAAACGAATATGCTATTAAGAAGAAGCAAAACGGCAAATTGAGAATTTGACACGTGTCAAAGATTAGAATAAATATCAATATTATTATATTCTAATTGCTAAAAGTCATTATACTATGTTTAAGAGTGATTTTTTTTAACTGTGAATAAAAAGTACTCAAATATGATATTAAAACAAAGTAACAGTAATTTGTGAATTTGACATGCGTTAAAAGACTAAATAAATGTCACTGTTATATTGTTGAAGTTTATTATACCGCATTTGCGGGTTAAATCACTTTTGTTAGCGAAATTAGCATGCCATGTGCCATGCTATTAAAAACAAAAACATTAAAATGCCAACTTGCTCATTTGACATGTGTCAAAAATTGCAATAAATATCTATATCATATTGTTGAAGTTTATGTATGTTGGCGTGAACTATTTCTTTTTCTGTATAGGAAAAAATATAAATGATGCGTACATAACTCTTATCTACTTACCACTACAACCGAAAAAAGTATTTTAAATTTCAGTTGATTGGCTCGTTGTAAATCCGGTAGAGAATCTAATGATTCTAAAGCCCTAGTGCGGCTTTTATAATACAATGAGGCATAACGACTAATTGCAACTTTCATATAGTCACATATAACATATAGCAAAATACATCGCATTTGTAAATATCAGGTGTCAAAATTTTGTTTCATGTTTATATACGACAGATCTACGCAAAAAAAAAAATCAGCAGAGTGCTATGACAGTCAAATAAAATAATTGATATTTCATTTGTCAAATAATAAGCGTCAACTTATATACTTCATTCACTATAACAGACGAGGTACGTCATTACTTGCAAATTCGGGCCATGCAATACGATATTATTAAATAACCAACTAACATAACTTATTCATGTTCAATTAAAGATTACATATGTTGGTGCCTATTGCTTTTTTAAATTGCATGGCTTGTCACATTTCTTCCCAATGTATTCCCCACCATTTAGTTATTGCTGTCAACTGTCAAAGGTTATATTTTTGCATTTGCAGTAAAGTGCGGGAATTTGTGCGTTGATACTTGGTATATATTTTTTAAAATAAGTAGTTATTTCACATCATAAACCATACCGAAACCATTGTGTAAACAATTGAAGAAGTTAATATTAGTTTCGTTAATCATGTATTTCGACGCAGAACGCGAGAACAACGGGCTATTACTCTCGTTAACTTTCGTGTTAACTTTCGTGCGAGGAGTATAAAATCCATATATTTTTAATGTCATATTCTTTACAGTATTTCGTTTTTAGAGAGTAGCGGTGTTCCAAACATTCATGTTGCAAATATAAGCAAAATTTCATCCATGAGTAAATAAGAAATTACATCCACTAACCCAAAACGAAAATGCATACGAAATAAATGTTGTCAAAATTGATTATGCTACTTATTGTCAATGTGCTATTGGAAACACAATTTATAACATGTACGAAAACAGTGAGTATATACAAATATTGTTTACAAAAGTGGGCCTTTCACATACATTTTTCATACTAATAGAACACATTAAACATTTTGAACAGTGCTCTTAAAGAAAAAGACATTTCTATGGTTAAAACACATTGTTGTGGTAGGATATTATTTGTTCTCAAGGAAAAGGGAGTTTGTTACGAAACGATGGATGAAGTATGGCAGATCGGAGGATGCATACAATTGTATAAAGCGGATTGAATTAAATTAGTCTGGAAATTTGACGTACTTGGTGTACAACATATTGGAAAGGAAATTCAGAAGTAGTAAATCAAAGAGATTGGTTTGGATAGAGAAGAAAACTTGCATACTAATCGTTACTTGGAATAACTTAAAGCGATAATGGTCCCGATTTAAATTTATTATACTCACTTGTGCTTTTTTGTTATTTTTTCCACTGTTATCATGATTAACATACTTTAAATCTTGATTTTCAAAAAGAATCATCACTAATATTAACGGTAAATGTTATTTTTAAGAGTTTGTTTATTCACCTGTCAAAAGTGTTTGACAGTTAAATAACCTAACGGTTTGTTTACGTTTTGACGAACAGAAAATTTGCAACACGGTCGTGACGTCATAGTAAACTGACTCACGTAGTACCTCGTCTGTTATAGTAAATGAACTATACCACCACAATAATATAGTTATAAATATAAAAATTACAAAAGAATCCAACTAAAAATACTGTTCAGATTGAAACAGCATTAGTATTTAATATTTAATTATTTATTTGCTATCGCCTCGATCTTATTCAATAGCTGATTAATATTTATAATGAAACTTCCGTTTCCTCTAATACATACCATGTCTAATACAATAATAATTGTGGTTATCTACTATTATTTTCTTTGATAAAATAATTAGCGTTTTATAATTAGTTTTGTAGAATTAAATTGAAAATTATATTTTTTTTTTTGTGTGTGTAAAGTTCTTTATTACACTTATGAAAGCAGGTGGAAGTTTGGAGAAATTGTAAATTAAATTAGATGGATCATTCAGTCGTATATAATAATTTGAGGTTATGTTTAAATTTACTGTCAAAAGGTTTTTTTTCATTTTCACATTAATCTCTGATTCTGCCGTAATTACTGACACCTTTCCTGTATTTTTTTCCTATAATAGTTTCTTTTGCAATGTTTTAGCGCAGCTTTCGATTGAAAATAATCCTGCAGACATTTATTTTAAGTTTAAAAATCAAAATTGTTCTGCCAGTGTCATCTTCCAGTGACGTCATTCTATCCCTTAAACTGTCAGTAATTGGAACTAATTGTAAATAAAATATTAATGTCCTATTATTTAAACCAAGTATTAAATGCGAAATTAAAATTTATACACTTTACCAATTGCGGTATAATTCCCTACATTGCAAGTATTATAAAATAAAAACATCAATTATAAAAAAAAACTAACATACAAAACACGCTCCATGAGATATTCGTGTAAATTTCGTAGACTTTACCAACTGCCAGGTAAATCCTTACATACACAACGTACTACTTCTTAATAATTCCGTAAATATTTGAAAGAGGATACGACAAACATGAAGGCATCTTAACACATCATTGTGAAAGAATGCACTACAGCAAAAGATATAAGAGAGTATACACGTATTTTTTTCAACGGAATGTCTGAGAAGAAAGGAAACATTCTTAAAAGCGACTTACTCTTTATCAGTTTCCTGTTCCGGCTCCGAATGATAACCGTCGCTATGGCAAGGACTGTCAGATAATTGCATTAGGTCCAGGACGGCACCGCAACCACGGGAAAATGACATCAGCAGGGTGGCTACGGGTTTATCGTCGATAGCTGGACAAGTTCTGCAAATAATATTTTTTGTATGGTAATTCCTTTATATACAGGTCGATTCAGTTGAAACGATTGACGTTTTAGAATCATTCCTGGAGGTGCAGGAAACTTTAAACAAGGTAGATGGGTCTTCTGACCACTGATTCTCAAAAGGTTTTGTAATTCTCTTTGCGGCAACATGTATCAAAGAGTATTTTTTTTTTAAATCAGTAAACAAAAAGTGCGTAATTTGTAACCTGTATATAAAACGCAATCAGAATGAAATGGCTTCTGTTCTCAGCTTTAAACACTAATTTTGTACGGTATTAGTTTACGTTGGGGCTATACTTCCGTAAGAGGACCACTGATTTGGCGATTTCTATGCATACTAACGGAAATAGCATGTGTTCCTGAGTGTAAAATGACTATTCATTTTTTGAGCAAATGAAAACAAAGTACTAAAAACAGTGTTCGAAAAGTGCTATTTCGAGGTTATGTGTGAAACGTTTTTGACAGATATAATGTGGTGGTTAATGGCGTTGAAAGAAAAGTTACTAAATTTAGACAAAACAGGCGAGTAATTTCAAACGAACTAGATTTAATTGTGACTGAAGTTGTCAGTTTAGCCATTGCAATTAATTTTTGTCTAAATTCTCCTCTTCTTTATGGTGCGTAGACTTATTTGTAGAGATGTTTTGCCTGTTAGTGCCGCCGAAATAAAAGAAATAGGTTTTCTGTTATCTTTTAACGTGAAGACCTAATTCTGCTATTACAACATCCGTCAGGAATGTTGATGGAGAAGAGTATAATGTAATGCATCGATTGGCACTACTTGGGTAATGTGTACACAAAAGATAATTCCATATTTGATTTAATGATCCATTTCAGTGTCTACACAATTTCGATGTACACACAATTATTGCAAGGAAAGAAACTTTCGAGTAGGAATGGGGAACCCTCCTTTTACAGGAAATTGAATTGGAATGAAAGTTGTATGGTGATTGTTATTGCGATTATTCAAGTGGAGGTTTTTGCTGAAGGAGCAAAACTGTGATCGTCAGAGTCATAAACAAAAATCACTGGATACTTAGGCTCATAGAAAACGATCGGAGTACTTTAGGATGATATTAACTCAGTTATATCATGGGATCTTAAAATACATAAAAATAAATATAGATAATGTGACAGATAACAAATACATTTTACAATATGTATAGTGTAATTCAAATTAAATGTTTAAAATCAAACAAATACATTACATTATTGTGATTCAAAGATTTTATTTAATAAAATTGAATAAAGCAGTTTGTTGTTTCTATATCGTCTTTTTTAATTCGTGTTAAATGTGAAACAAAGCAAAATTATTCTTACTATTAAATTAAAACATAGGATTACTTAGTTATTTTGCATATATTATTGTTTTAGAGGCACTAAGAAAGGAGAAAAAACTCCACACCTTATTACATTGACAAATTCATTTATTCAAACAAGTCATTCATCTTTTTATTAATGCTTTAGTTATGATGTAGTCAAAGAAATTGTTTTATATAAAATAATTCTGTTATAATTAGAACTTCAACTATACAATACAGTTTATATGTAAACTTCCTACGAATCATCTATATAAAATATGAATTTATTTCTATCCGATACACCAACCAATTATAAGAAACCGATAATGAGAAATGTATAATATTACTAATTATAATAATTCTTACAATTGTAGTGCTAAAAATAAACAAATACTTTAAAGCAAACAAATTTCAGGATATTGTATCGAACCGCTGCTTAGTTATTACTTTATTTACAATTGATTCCCATTAACTTAACAAATCAGTTTGTATTTGGCGCCTGTTTTATCTAAAATTTGGGCACTTTTAGTAACTTTTCCTTCTATATCAGTACTACCATATGTTAAATCCGTCAAAAACGCCTCGCACATAACCTCGAAATAGCACTTTTCGAACACTGTTTTTAATACTTTCTTTCCATTTGCTCAATAAATAAATAGCTATTTTACACTCAGGAACACATGCTGTTTCGTTAATGGATACTATACATCGCCTAAATCAGCGGTTCTCTTACGGAAAGCTTACGTACGTGTGTATTGTTTAGTGGGAATGGTTTCGTTTCCTCATAACTACACTCAATATCTAGTGCAGTGTGCCAACTCGTGGAAATTTCCCGATTCGTGGAAGTTTTTGAAGTTCGAAGGGAAAAGGGAAAATAGCATGGTATTCGTGGGGATTTTTTTTTTTAGCAACGTTTGTGATTATCCTAAATAGAGACGGTATTTACCAAGGTACACAATATACAAGCCCATATATATGGTGCTTTAGCGTAAGTCCCAAATACGCTCAAGGTCGCGCAGCTGCTCCCAAGCGCGTCATCAGCGTTGTGTTGACGTTATTCTATGATATTTTCGTTGAAAATTAAGATTCAATTGTGATTTAAAACACTTTGAATCTATACTCCATTTACATGTGGATTTATTATTTATATTTTGTCCATTTCTATTTATTTGGTAGAGCCGTTATTACACGTACGAGAATTTTTACATTAAATCATAACAGAAGTTATCTCCGAAAATTTTTGGTGAGGATTTTTCTAAGAAATTTTGTCACGCACTTTCAGGTCGTTTTACACAGAATAAGGTTACTCCATTTGCACTTCCAAGTTGTAACCTAAATCTAAATAATTATGATTCATATTTTGCTGGTTTATCGGCTAACTGCTATTTATTTAGGATTTCTATGATAACCATAATGAAATAACAATTTAATTTAACAAATGCGCCTGCTTATAGCAACAAATATAGTGAAAATTCCGGTTAAAATTTATTCCTGTGTAAAAGGACCTGAAAGTGTCGCGAGTCAAAATTTCTTACGAGAATTTTCACCAAAATTTTCGGGATAATTTTTATTATGACTTATGTAAAAATTCTCGTACGTGTAAAATGGCTCTAATGCGTAATTTTATGAGGTTTTATTACTTCAATAGAATGGTGCGACTATAATAGCGTGCTAGTTTATTTTATTGGTAGGACTGGATCTCAACCACGTCATCACGAGATGCGCAAGATCCATATCTCTTAATATTTGTACAATGGTTTTGCGCATTCGTGGGAATTTTGTTTAAAAAAAGGGAAATTTTGATAGATCTCGTGGGAAATTCTATGCTTAAAGGTTGGGAACACTGATCTAGTGGATGTCTAATTTAAGTCATGTACATGTATGTATGTATATCCAGGACATAAAGCGAATACTATTCAGAAGATCCGTGTTTATATATCCACGTAATCACGTGATATTCTGTAAGGTTGTCTACATACCGACGCAGAATCCAGAAGAACAGAATCAGAACACGAACACAACGCACGCGCAATGGCTACCCTTGTGTAGGGGATCATGGGAAGCACGCCATTATGTTGATCTTAACTAGTTTTTCGATACCTCTACATATAGTGCAGTGTGCAGTGAATTAACTGGTTTTATGTACATAGGTTGACGATGTATGTACTACAATTGTTAGTTATTTATAAAGTTCATTAGTTACTTATAGAGATCGTTAAGGTAAGTGAATATTGTATTAATTACATTGTTAGTGTGTGTCCGGTTTGAGGTTATAAAAATTTGCATAGTAAAACTCACGATAAAAGAACTGTATAATTTACATAGTTTTATTTTTATTGCAAAACATCAAACGTTTTTACATAAAGATTGTACATGTCAAAATGGTATTAAAAAAAAATTGCTCTTCCACTAGGTACCTAGTAGTACCTACTACGTACTATAATTTATCTACGCAATTATTTTGCAGTCATTGGATCAAGTTAATGGAGTAAACTAATGTTGACGATATTCAATTTAATCAGGTACATGATTTCGGACAAGCGTAATTTCTTTTTCTATCACTTGTTTGGAATATCAGTAGTTCTAAAACATCTAATACTGTTTTTTTTTTAGTAGGTAAAAATAACATTTCTCATTCGCTAATGATCACCAAAACATCAAACAACATTTAGTTTAGGAAGCCTCGCCATTAGCTAAGGCATAAAAGGTCCAAGTGATTAAAAGTTTTGTAAAAAATGCTTCACAACGCGTCAAAGACAAAATAGAATGTAAAGTACTCTCTAGAGAGGAATTTTATTGTTTATTTAGAATATGTTTCCTTTTTGAAATTCCTTAATGTTTTTATGTACCTAATCTTAATGGAACAATCCCAGTAAACAAAATTCAACTTGAAGCGTTAAGATCACGAAAACTTCTAAACTGGCCATTTCCGTGGAAAAGCCTCTACATTATAATTATATTCTATTCAATATTAAAACACGAAAAGGGTAGATATTTACGCGCATAATTTTAATTTATTAGTGCCATTACCTTGTGCACTATCTACCTACATGTGGGGCAGATAAAAGTTGTACCAACAGGTGCATAAAAGTGTAGGTATATGAATTAAATTAGCTACTCCTCATTATTATTTAAATTGATTCAATTTTACAGCAGTAGCGTGTGTTAATAATAATAAATGGAAGTTCTAGGTTATGTTTTTTTTTTTTGACATTTGTAAACCGACTAATCGAATGAATTACATCTACTACTTCAAGATTATCATTATTATTATTTGTCAACGAATTTCTGATTCATCTACAAGAATTTGCGTATCAGTTTCCTGCTTGAACAATCGATTATATTTAAATAAAAAATCATTTACGTCAATTAGGATCGATACAGAGGAATCACTTACAATACGTTCATTTACCTTTGGTGGCCACCTTGTGATTACTCATAAGTCAGATAGCTACCTATTGTATGTAATTGTGGGAAATGAGCTGTCGAAAATGTATTATGTATGAACTTTATTTATTAATAAAAAGTTATGAACACCCTCATATACCGACATATTCAATGGGCACGATATCATCACTTACCTGTTGTTATTGACGTCAATAAGTACATACATACGTCGTTATTTACTGTTGTATTTATTACCTTGTGCAATAATAATGATTCTTTGGTGCCTATACGTACAATTATGAAGTCATGCAATATTTACATGCCATCAGAAAGCATGGACCGTTTTTTTTATCGTTGTAAATTGGTGGGTACGTATGTTTGATTTTTACATTTGCGTTAATTCGTAATAACGATAATATTTTTTTACTCTCAGATTGTTGTTATCATTAATTTGTTATAGTATGTGTGTAGAACACGAAAGAGGTTTGTCTAAATTTAAAACGATGTTAGTTGGAATTTCAAATGCATGATTTAATAATGTGGCCTGAGAGAAAGTTTTTAAATTAGTTTTAATTTGTGTTACCGTCATTTTCACCTATAAAGTGAAATGTGCGGATTTGTATAGTAAAGGAAAAATGTGTGTGGACAGTTTTCTAACATATAGGCAACACAAATTACAAATCACAATCAGTTCATGAAAGATAACTACACCTTTTCAATTAAAAATCACGAGTAGTGTATTTTTGGGCTTCGACATCTACTGTCTCTTTCGTGATGTTTAAGATCTACAATATTGAAGAACATAAAACTGATTTATAATTATTAAATATAAATTTATAAAAAATTATGTGACAATGTCCAAAGTGTTACTTTAGATGATATTTTAATTTAACATTATTTTAAAAACAACGTGACGTTGTTAGTAGTGAGTACTAAATTAACAAATTAAAATTTTGTAAACGACAAAATTCATTATTAAACAATTTAATACACAAATACAATAAAGCTATTGAATAGTATGTCTTTTCATATCAACGAAACTTTTTTTGGTCAAATTTATATTTTTGTTAAGTTAAAGATGTAGGCAAGTTTCAGAATTAGATTCAATCCACGTGACTACTTTTATGAGATGCAACTTTGGTTGCATAAATATTACGTTGGTAACGAATTAAATATTACTAGGTCCGCTACGTACACTTCATTTTGACAAGTGACACATACATACTCTTTTGCCGCATTTTTTAATCAGGGGTTTTCTTTTTAAAGTAGTTACCACATTGCGAGATTGGTTGCATATACAAAACAAGTCACATGGATTGAAGCCTTTAATGAAAGCATATAGTACAAAGCATTATATAAAAGTTGTGTTATTTAAAAGAAATGTGAATACATTTTTGATAAATTATCTATATCTGTTCTGGAATTTATATTTTTTAATATAATATAAATCATTTCTAAAATGTTTGGTGTTTCTTCTCTAATTAAAATGTTTGTATTGTTAAAATTAAATTTATGGTTGTTATCAATTCCATGTTTTTTTTTTAAGCCGTCATATTAGTGAACCACTCATGACTTTGTATCTTGCGTTTTAGATATTGTTTCGCTTGTTCTATGTACACCCTATCACAGTCACATCATACATACATGCCTACAATAAGAGAGATTCTACTGCAGTGGCTATATGGTGCCTATTAGGTTTGCGGTCTCGCTTATAAATTAGCTGATGTCAAGATATAAAGTAAGTGGAAATATCTATCAAAATGTAGATAGCTCAAGCACCACAAACAAATTAACCTGTCAATATTCCTTTAGTCAGAATTGGTATAATTCTTTTGCTGTGTTGGCTGTGCTATTGGAAGTTATCCGTTTTCCAATTGTCAAAATTCAAATTTCAATTTGTAGCTAGCAACGGCTTACCACTTGCCATTGCTTGCAAATGCTTGCAACTGCTCACTACAGCTCGCAACTGCTCACTACAGCTCGCAACTGCTCACTACAGCTCGCAACTGCTCACTACAGCTCGCAACTGCTCCGAACTATTTTGTGCTCAATTTGTGGTTTCCACAGTGTGTTTATTTACATACAACTCTACAGTTGTAATTTTTGATAATTTTTTTTTGTTTTTAGTATTTACTACAGTGTGTTTGGTTTGTTGTTATAATTATAAGTTCTTGTTTTTTCGTTTACCAATTTTATTGATTTGCTAGATTTTGCGGCGTTTTAAACTAATTATATATTTTAGGATTTTAGGATGAAAGGTAATAAATGTGAGGTTTGCCAAAAACTCTTTCTCGATTCGAGTACAAAGAACAGGCACATGAAAAATATCCACCAAAGAATAAGTAGTCAACCTAAACAGGAGAAGCAGATATTTATTGTCCTCTTCGTGGGGTTTCAAAAGTGTCTTTGGAAACATATTTAAGTTTAAATGAGCATCTTGGTAATGCACACAATATGTTAGTAGAAGAAAAAAAACATTAACTTTGCTACAAGGAGAGACTATGAATCCTGGCTTGGGAATATGAAACTTGAAGTTAATTATGTTCATTCGCGCACAAATAAAAGAAAAATGATAAAACCGAAGTGTTCTGAAGAATTCGTAAACCTCTTCTGTGTTACATTTTATCAATTAATATTAATGTAAATGTACTTGATACAGGGTATGTAACCAAGCTCCGTAAAAGAAGTAAAAAGCCATATTGGGATCAATCAATATAAATGGGACATGAGCAGCACACGTTTGATTATTAAGTTATTTGATAATGGTATATTTATACATATATAGATGTATACAGGGTGTATCAAATAAAAAAGTAAATTTTGCTTGGGTGTTAACTACACGACATATAAAGCACAAACCCGCCGAAACCGGATTTCATCATTAAAAATAAAAAAAAAGTAAAATTTAGAGCCAAAAATTCTTTAGTCCGGGCCTGATGTAAGGAAACGTCATGTTAAGCACCCGCTAAACGTGGTATTATGTATAAATACATTGCACTCATTTAGTATTATTCTTAATGGTATGCCGTAAGTTCATTTAACGTCATTCTGAATAAATAAAGGCTCTTGTAAAAATAGCAAAACTGAGGCATTTTAAATTTCTTCTTTTTATAAAATAAACATTCCTTTTTTGTTAAGAGCATTCTACGTAAGTCTACAAAGTATTATTTTTAATATCCTGATAAGACGTTCGAGTTTCACCGGATATGCGACTTCAGTAGTTACAAAAAACGTAAATATTTTTCTTTTGCTTTGTCGAATCGAGAGTTAGTTGTTAATAAACGGTACCACATGAATCTGAGTTATTTCTTTTGGATTTATTTAATCATATAACGCAAAATGAATTGAATCGAATTACACAGAAATAAATGTAGATACAGAAAATTTACAAACACGCCTTTTTACTATGATATCACGCGAAAATGAATCTATACATTCCCGCGCTTTTGCCGATGCATCAAACTTCGATTTTCTTTATATGAAATCATGATGGTCCTGAAAAGGATCGTTTTTTCGAGACGGGAAGAATTTAAATAAAATGTTCGAAGTGGCTTGCACTCCAAGCGGCGATCCACACAAAACTACCAGCGGTAATGGCTGAATGATAGTGGTATGTGGGGGTATACTCGGGACAGCATTTAGGTTGGGCACAGGTGCGGCTCTAGCCGACGGCATTTATAAAATATTTTTTTTTCTCGTTAATGCTTACAGATAGACCCCCTGTGCATTAAGACTTTTTGATCGTATGTGATTACAGCTGCTACATATTATTATATTTACCTCTATATCTGATACAGCCTGTATATTTCAACACTTGTACTTGTCCTATAAATATAAAATGATATATGCAATTCATGTAATACAATATTTAATAACTGCGCAGCATGGGACTACTCATATTGGACATAATGAGAAAATAAGAACACAACATTTATCCAATGCAGAAGAAGTCATAATAGTTGTTAATAAGTTAAGAATTGGAGTGTGTCATGAAATAATTATTGAAGATACGAGAAGAATGGAGAACGACATTCTTAGAAGATATAACTTGCTTCGAATGAAGGATCTTAACAAATTGAGGAAGAAATATAACATTGAGAAGAAGAAGCATCGGATTGACACTTTTGTTGTGAATTTCGATATTTTTATACTTTAAAAGAGGCACAAGTTGGAAAAAAATCAAAAAATAAAGCCCCAAAAGATTGCTAATAACAAGACCTTTTCAAAAAACGTATGATTTCCACCCAAGATTATTAGAGGTTGAAACTACAAGGTCGCATAAATCTAAGTTGATCTGTTTTCTGGTTAAATTCAATTCAAGGCTGGCTAGTTTTGAAATGAAACCCTAGTATACTTCGATTAAATAATAAATTCCAACAATTACTACACCTTTTCAACTGCGACACGCAGAATAACGCCTCCTTATCGCTTTGGACCCTAGCAGCCAACGTGTCGATCAGCGGACCCAATTGCTTCAACGCCGGCTTGTCCAGCAGCGTCAGTAAGGTCTTATTGTCGATCAGTCGCTGTTGCACGTCCGTATGATGTAACGACAAGAGGCGGTGATGGGAGGCGTCTACGGGCCGTTTGGTGTCGCTAGCGCCCAAGCCCATCTCATCCAACTTGTGGAGGACGTTCTTATAGGCGTCGATGTGCCTTTGGAGTTCCGTCCGGAGCGCTGCATGGAGATGCGTTAGACCTCCGATATTGTTTGGCGTGAGACCGTGACCTCCCAGACCTAAAAACCAGAAGCCGCGTGGTATTTTTAGATAACTCGCATAAATATAAACGCTTTGGGAAACAAGAGAGATGCATCGAAAAGATTGAATGGGGATTATTTTTTTGTTAGGCTTAGGTAAATTGAATTGTAATGCTGTCACGTGTAACGAAAAAAAAAATGACACAATTACTACCTTTCTTATACTACCATTTCAATTACAATTTCAGAAAATGAAATTTAAATATCAGAAAGTGAAATTTATTAATTTAAATAAATAACTAAAACATTTGTGTTTTTTATTATTTCAGAACTTTAACTCATACACATTTTATAAACTAAATTAAAAAAATGTGGGTATAGCGCTTAAGCTGGTTTTACATTTAGTCAATACTTAATCTATTTGAAAAAAGCATTTTCCTTTACATTTAGATTTTACATTCATCCGTTTATAGAATCTAAAATTAATCAGTTTCCACATAGCCAAATTTAAATTTCCCGCAATTATTCTCAGTAACTTCAACGTGGAAACATAAAATTACCTAACATTTCGTACCGTATTAACAGAGTTATCTTAACGTCTTTACTTTGAATTCACTAAAAATAGTGGCGAGAAATCTAGATTTGGCTATTGGAGTTGTTGTCATTATTGCAAATATTAAAAATATAAATTTCTAGTGTTTACGCGGTTTATATTTGCAAAAATACCTTTTATCTTTCTCAGATACGTGAAGAGTGGATCTTCTAACCTATTTTAATCACAAGCTAGTGTAGAAAAAATTGCATATAACAGTATCTTTTGTATTGCTGCATACGTTTTATAACTTTTTGGCAAGCAGGTAGGTACCCTAAACGCATATTTTTTTTGTAGTCTCTGTTAATAGTTTTATTGCCGATCTGTTAAACCCAAGCTGTAGGTACCTGTTTGTAAAATTGTAAAATTAGCAATTAGAACCTGTGTTATTTTCTCGAATGGTTCGAAGACATTATCCATTAGCTCATTTACCTCACCTGAAATTATATTCTTATATACTATTTTATACCATGTGATTCAAAATGATTGTCGTAAGAAAAAAACTGTTTTCCGGAAAAATTTATCTATACTCATTACCAATTTAATGAGCGAAGTTAGCTACATACAAATTTCATACATTAAATGAATTTTCTTGACATTTAGCGACATTGGCGTGCATGTTGTAGTATCTTTCGATTATTTATCTTATAATTTTTTTCAAATCGTTTATATTTACTTCTAATATCACCAACAATAGTATTTCTGAATACTGTAAGAAAATAAGGGAATTTATCTGTGGTAATAGCTCAACAAACAGGTAAAAAATCAATATTAACATTAAGTGAAATAGTGTATTACATTTTATAATTTTATAGGCTTATCATACACTTCAGCGCAATGAGCTGTCAAAAGAAAGTTACATTTTCATCCCTATAAAGTTTCTGCGGTACAGGAATTATTACCATTAGATCACGATAGGCGATTGGAATATTGTCACGGGTTTAATAACAATTTAAGGGACGATGAGTTGCTAAACAAATCATTTTTTCTCGGATGAAGCCTGGTTTTATCTAACAGACTATATCAATTTACAAAACTATTGTATCTGGTCTGCAGAAAATCTACACGAATTTCGAGAAACGCAATTGCATCCCGTAAAAGTTGGAGTTTGGTTAGCTATGTCCAGGCAACGAATAATAGGGCCAATTTTCTTCAAGGAAACTGTAACAGTCCAACGTTACCAACAGATGTTGGAATTGTTTATTGCAGAGTTACAAGAAAACGAGCTTGAAACAGGTTATTTTCAGCACGATAATGCTTCAGCACATACTGCTCGACAAACCTGTCAATATCTTCAACAGTTTTTTGCTGACAGGTTCGTTAGAGCACAAAGATGGCCACCAAGATCGCCTGATCTAACCCCATTAGATTACTTCATGTTCGGCTATCTAAAAAATAGGATCTATAGAAACCGCACGCATACCATAGAAGAACTGAGAGATGCAGTTTTGTCACTTAACAATTATACTAAGTGTATGTTGTCATTTAAAGTAATAAATAAATTTAGTTAAACACCAATTAGTACTGAATTGTAAAATCATAATTTAGTAAAGTTAAATTAATTACATTTCATTTTTACAAGCAGAAACACCAATCCACAGTCGTTTATATAATGCGAGTTCAAATATAGGTTTCGTTTTCCTTATTTATGACAGATCCGTTTACTTTCTTATGTTCCAACACTGACTTAGTTCAAACCTTCATTACAAACACGCGACATATACACCCCTGTTACTATCTATAGGAGCCGAATTGACAATCATTTTGAATCTCTGTGTATACCTACATATTTAGATTATGTTTATTTATATGACATATTGTAATTTTGTTTTAGTTCATAGTGCTTCATAGATTGTCAGCAATTATTTTTTGACCCACCACTAACATAAACCTCCACAATAGCACCTAAATTGAATAATTTAATATCATTGAAATGTCTGTTATGTAGAACTGATCAAATAAAACATTGTCTCAAGTTCAACTAAGTTATCGATTACTGTAATTTGAAAAATAAGTATTGGTAATAACTAGTTAACTATTAATTCATCAATTTCTAGATAAATGTAAAATTGGCTTTTATTTTTATGTCCAAATCTTCTTACAGCAGAGCATATATATACTCGTGAAGACATATTTATCATGTATCTCTCCCATTGCAACGTCAACACTATTATATACTCGTTTTCATTAATAGAAATTAACGTTATGATACGTAACGATATAAAGATGAAAATGCATTTTAAAAGCATGGCGCGATACTTTGAAAAATTCCATGCAATTCTAGGCCAATACTTTCACTGGAATGTATACAACCAATATTGCACATAAATAGCGTCTGAAACATAACCTCCAAAAACTTGTTTTGAATCGACGTAAAATATTTCAAAGTAGAATAATAATTTATCACATCCAAGTGTTCAAGAGTCGTGTAGAACCTCAGAATATCACATTATTTGATAGATATTCTAATGCAAATACATACAGTATAACATATACTAAACTGCAAGGTGCATTACAATAATAATAATGCTGCGAAATCTGATTGTAAACTGCCAAAGAATATCTCGAGGACATTGTGAGTATAACCAAGTCTTTATCGATACAATGTTTAACAGTAAATTGAATTAACAAATCCAGTTATTTTTATATTTCATACTCTTGTACTTACCTCGTACAGCTTGCTCTAACGCTCTCTTCCTGTTGGTCAACACTCTGTGGTACTCCGGTTGAAACTCGAATAGGGCCTGTGCCAATCTTACAACTTTATGTTTTAATGTTGAATCTTCGCAAGTGGCAAACAATCTAACTAATTGCCATAAAACTGGCTCGGCATTTATGTTTGGTCTTTGCCCCGTGGCAACCAGCCTGAAATTTGTAAAATTATGCATTGTATGTGGTAATTTATCAACTTCCTAACACATTTAATGTTTTGCCGGGATAAATGAGGTAATTATTTAATAGAGATCCATTGTGAATCAAATTCAACATGGGAAAACATGATGGTATTTCGTGGGAATATTCCCAGTATTTATTACAATAATTTTTCGCAATTAATTATTTGTAGCAGTCAAGTTAAACAGACATAAATCTTTATCGTAGACTGCTTTTATGTAAGCAGACAGTCATTAATTATATCACCATTGTTTTCTTGGTTCCACATAGTTTTTTTGTTCCTAATTTGTGTGTATTCTAGATTATTACATAAGATTATGCCATGAAAATGCTACAGTTATCGTTTGGTAAAAACGAACATCTCTCACATAAGAATTTTCAATTTAATGTAAGTACAACAGCACTGATGCAAAAGCTCCTCTTATTACAAAAAAAATATATTCTTTATAATAAATATCTTTTTTACAAAGAAATATTTCTAAAAAATGTTTCATTGGCTTAAAATAAAGATAAAATAAATCAATTATATTTGGGTATATAAGTTACATAACTCAGATTAATATCTAAATTTTTTGTTGATTTTGTTTTATATTATTGATAGCTTGCAGTAACAAAAATCGTCTATAACTTACTGTTTCATTAAAAAAATTAATTACACAATGATTTTACTGAAAAATTATTGGTAAAATCGTTAAACAATTTAGTGTATCTATTTCATCTCACTTTGCACAAATGTTAGATGATTATTACATGAAAGTCTTGTTATTTATATTTTATATTCTCTTAAGATGAATAACTAAACAATAAATTAAGTGATTTAATGATTACTATAAAGGAGTTTATGGAAAGGGGATAGTGAAGACTTAAGAAGAGGTAACAGAAGTTTTTAATAGTGACGTAACTAAATAACTATTAAATAAAATCGTGTTTTTCTTGCTTGGTTCGTTAGTGTTCTAATGAGAAAACAAAATATAATTTAAAGGAAATTCTAAAAATGCAAAGTTTAAAATTTTTTGAAAAACTGAAATTTATAGAACAAAAATTTTGAAGTTTCATATAAAAAAAAAAACAATATAATTCTTTGAATTATGATTATTTTTCTACAAAGAAAATAAGAAAAATATTAAAAGATTTTACGGGAAATATAATTTTTAAAGGTAATTATAGCAAGATTACAAAATATTAAAAAAAAGCCAGAGTTGAGAGTGACGTAGGATTCTTTGATGGACAAATAGAAGATGCTATTAATCCGGATAAACTAAGGACTAAGTAGGCATTCCTTCAACAATCGCTTGTGTTTTTGTCTGCAAATTAATGGAATGCATTTTGCATCATGCAAACCTTTTCTAGTGCTTGTTTTTTTTTAATTTTTTTTTTACATATTTTACGTGTTTGTTTTCTTTATTTTTAAATTAAATAGTTACGTATTATGAATTTTGCGTTTTATCGAAAAGGACTACAGATTACCATAAACTGAAAAACCGATATATTTAAATCAACCAAATATATTTTGTTAAGCATATTTTCTTTGAAACAAGAATGCTCTTGAATGTTGTTTCAAACATATGCAAAAAATGTACTCTATTGACTGAAACAAAATAGTTGGTTAGAAAGTTTAATATATTCAAACAAATTATTTAGTTCAGTATGTCTTAACACAATAATACACAAAATGTTGGACTGGTTCAATTAGTTTCATATTGTTGCTTATAGTATAGTTGCTTATGAGCGCTTGTACAGTCCACAAAATTATTTTATATAAAGAACCCATTTATTTGTATAAAAAAAAATCATTTCGTACTGACGTGCACAATCTGAATTTGAGGTTTAGGGGTAGGCTTACACCCCCTAGAGCAAGGACAGCTTATGGTGTCATTTGAAGTACGGCTTGTGATTTCTTTTTGATTTTTGACTAATATTATTTTTCTTTATTTATTATTTTCATGTCATGCTTTTAATGTCATAATCTGAAAGAATAAAACTATATTATTATTATTATTATTATTATTGTTGAGACAACATCGGTACTTTGGCAACTCAAACAAATTTGCAAAGATAATTAACAAATTAATGTATTTCTGGTAATAACTGTAATAATTAAGAGAATTTTTTCCCAAGAAAAATTTTCTCCTCACGCAGGATTCGAACCTACATACTCTCGTTTACCGGACGAACGCTCTACCAATTAAGCTAGAAAGGAGCATATAGATTCGTGCGATAAATCGACGTTATTTAAGAAGGCCGTCGGTCTGCCAAGATCTTGGACATACCTCACAATTTACGAATTGCTGTTTCTGAAGCAAAAAAGCTAATGTTAAAACGGGCATCTGCCTGTCGACACATTATATCCACCAACTGCCAACATCCCTCGAGATTTACGTATTGTCGTTAATGAAACCAGCGAACAAATCCTCAAACTAATAAAATCTCGTTTATTTTAGAGATATTGCAAAAATTAAGAAAATAATTGGTATAAAAAGCGATCATATTATTTTGTTACTTCTAGTTTATTAATTTACCAGACCCATTAATTTCACTTAAACAATAAATACTCTCCCAATAAAAAAGTGAATATTATTAACCACAATTGTAGTTAATTTAATGTAATTATTATGTTCGAATTACTTTTTTTCCAAACCTAGCCCACACTTTTGTAAACAGGTTCTGTGATCTAAGCATTATTATTATGGCGAAGTTTTTTACCCATCTATAAAACTAACTATTTACGTTCAATAGATATATGTGATACAGCCATGGTTGTAAAGATGGCGCTTCTCCTATTTCATTCAAACACGGTTATAAAAAGTTGATTTGGTGCATTTACCGGAAAAACATTATATACCGGCAAAGGAGAATTTGCAAACGTCACATGCAGAAGAATCTTTTATTCCTTGATCCAACAGTTCAGCTTTACTGTACTGTTAATTCTACTGAAAATTCACTATTGTATTTGTGACAAGCAATATGTAATTTATGCTCCCTTTATAGGTTATGTCAGTATTTTGTAGTAACACTTTATTGAATAGTGAAATTTTGTGACAAGATTTGATTTTAAGTTTGATTAATGAATAAAAGAGTTGCTCGTAACAGATAAGGTAAGTAATTCTGACAAAATTATTGTTTGCAATAAAAAAGGAACGCAGTAACGTCAATTAAATATTTAGTAAAGTGAAGCACAATATATATTTTACTTAAAACAAAAATATTGTTACTATAAAAATATATATTTCAAATAAGCAAATAAATCTAATTGTTTCAACAAAATGTTTTGTTCTTCTGTGTGTTATTTCTATTTGAGTCAATAAAATTTATTGTTTGAAGTAAATATTCCATTTGATCAATTTTACAAAATTATATTTGAACTAAACATATACATATATCTCATTATTTTAATGAAATAATTAGTTATTTTAAGTATTATATACTTTTTACCCAATAAAACTTTATTTGAGCAAAACATTTTATTTGTTTAATTCTATTAAATATATTGTTAAAACAAATAAATTTTATTAACAAAATTATTTGCTTCGCCCAACAATATATTTGTTTGTCCAAACAAAGATTTTAGTTAATACAACTAAAATTTGGTCCAGTGTTGCCAGATGAAATTATTTCGCAGCGGTAGAATGTTCATGTAAAATAACGGTAGATGCCAATATCTGGCGGAAGAATTTCCGTAACTAAATTCAAATGTTCTTATTCATTTTATTTCATCACCTATTAATTTATATTTGCGTAAAAAAACTAAAAAAAACCTTCAAATTATAAAAATTAAGAAGAAAAAAAGTCTATGTCTTTTTAATAGACATCGTAGGAGAAGTAATTACTAAAAATCACTATGTTTTTGTTTTATACCACAAAATATCAAAAAGCGGTAGATTGTGAACTAGAAACGGAGTTGAAGGTAAAAACGGTAGAAATACCGTTTTAACGGTAGATCAGGCAACACTGTTTGAGTCAACCAAGTGGATTTTGCAGTGTGAGGTTGTATTAACAAAAATTGTTCAAAATCAAGCTCTTCATTCGTTTGTGTGAAAATATACAGAGGGTTCTAAAAAAAAAAAAAACTAAAAAAGTTGGTCCAAGTTTCGAAAATTGGTCAGTAAATTTGAAACACCCTGTATTCCGCTGAAGCCCCAAATTTTGCCTAAAATATTTTCTCTGTGCCTATCAAGGAATCCCCCATTATTTCATTTAAACTTCACTTTTGTGGCAGTACTGCTTTTCTTTAATGGTATTATGTACTTTTTTTTTATCAAAACGATTCAATCATTGACCATATGCATCAAAGAAAAAAAACAAAATAATTACGTATACGTAATGGTCACTGCTAAAAATGCAAAAAAATACAAAGTTTCCAAAATTTGACAGTAAATTCAACACACTCTGTATATTACTAAAGCCCCAAATTTTACCTAAAGTATCTTCTATTTGTCGATCAAAGAATCCCCCATTATTTCATCTTAAACTTCACATTTGTGGCAGTACTGTTTTTTTTTATTTATGGTACTATGTAAATATTAATTTTTTATCAAAAATATTAATTGCATTGAATATACGCATCAAGGAAAAAAAAACAAAAACCTATAGATAATGATCAGTCACTGCTAAAAATGCAAAAATCTACATGGCGTTCCATTTAAAAAAATATCGTTAAATTGTGCCGACGATTTTTGGAAGTCTGTATAATTAAAAATAATTTTTAGATATGCTCCCTAATCTTTAGTTTCACTATGTATTAAGTGAAATGTTTAACTTCAATAGCCAATGAGCAATCAAAGACTGGAGTTTAGCTGCAGGGCCCTGTATACAGAGAAATGAAATAGAGAAACAAATATTTATTGAAAATTATGCTATTTTTGATTGGCAGCCAACATTTTTGAAAGAAAAAAATATTGAAAAAAATGTGCCTTAATCAGTTTTGTTTTATTAATTATTGTGTAAACATTGTTCAAAATTTTTAATTTCTTTTTCTCTTGGTTTTTAGATCGTATATATTGAAAACATGATTGAGTACTACAACACGTTTCGCATTATTGCAAAGCTTTTTCAAGTATATAAATATAAATGTAAAAAGTGTAAATTATAAATAAAATGTTTTTGTTTAATAAATGACAAAATTGTTTCGTTTACTATGATTTTGAATATATTATTATGTTTTATTTAAAGATTGCGTTTTAAAATAGGATGTTTTGATTGTTTGTTTTTGAATTTTGTAATTAAATAGTTCTTTTAAAATATTGTATTTAGTTATAAAATTAAATTATAATTGTGAAATATTGTATTTCGGTTTTATCATTAATTGCATTTTTATGTTTATAAATTTGAATTATTTCAAGTATATTGCGTGTTTCTAAATTTTGTTCTTTGTTTAAAATTGTTACGTTGTTGAAATCAAAGGTATGATTTTGAGTTGTTTCATGTTTTTTTAAAGCTGTAAGATTTTTATTATATTTTTGTTCTTTTATTCTATTTTCCAAATATTGCATGGTTTCACCTATTCACCACGTAACAATTTTAAACAAAGAACAAAATTTAAAAACAAGCAATATACTTGAAATAATTCAAATTTATAAACATAAAAATGCAGTCAATGATAAAACCGATATATGTACAATATTTCACAAAATTATATAATTTAATTTTATAACTAAATACAATATTTTTAAAGAACTATTTAATTACAAAATTCAAAAACAAATATTCAAAACATCCTATTTTAAAACGCAATCTTTAAATAAAACATAATAATATATTCAAAATCCTAATTAACAAAACAATTTGTCATTTATTAAACAAAAACATTTTATTTATAATTTACACTTTTTACATTTATATTTATATACTTGAAAAAGCTTTGAAATAAAGCGAAACGTTGTAGTACTCATTCATGTTTTCAATATATACGACCTAAAAACCAAGAGAAAAAGAAATTAAAAATTATATACATGGTCAAGAATTGAAGCTTTAAAATTGTTAAAAATAATGCTTCTCTACACACTTCCTTTTCCTTTTCGTACCTCTATGAAATCTCAAAATCTTCGAATACTCACTTATTAAATAACGTCTCTAAGAATTGAGCCGAATGCGGCAATCCTTCCACCAACAGATCCAAGGGTATATCGTTGACCACGGCGGCCAATCCGCCGGCGCCAAGTTTCGCGATGACGGTAGACGCTTCCCTGTACTGTCTACCCTCAGCCAGCACCAATATCCTCCTCAACACCAGCCTAGGACTCGCAGGAGACGTTCTCTCCCTCCGTATTCGTTCACCGCACTCTCGCATCTCACTTCATCGGGCGTCTAGGTTTGAATGCGCGCCCGCTCGCTGAAGATGATCGCGAAGGATTTTACCCATCGACGCTCTGGACCGTCGACATACTGACACACTTTTTTTCTCCGCCGCGGAACAAGAATGATTCCGGACGAGTCGTAGATACATACGTATACTTACGTTGTATATACAATAGGTGCGCTTTCATTGAACGCTCAACGTCGGAATTGGGCTTATTAAATTTTCGGCGATGGATTTTTAACAAGAGCGCGCGGAACGATTAGTCGGTGAATTTGTAGAGCGGCAATATTTGCATTAATAACGATGAAGTTTTGTGTGTTTTTAGAAGATATAGCAACTATTCTCTTTGTTGGAAATTGTTACTTAAAAATTAAAAGTTTCAAATTTGAATTTCGCGCCGTTTTCAGGTAATTGTCATGCGTCACACTGTGTTGGAGTGGTTTCGGTCGTATCTCAGTAATAGCACAGTATATAGCTGTAAGGACAAGGTCGCAAAATCCTTTGTTGTTTTGTGGTTCGTTTTCAATGACCTTCAAACCTAGCTGCCATCTTGTAAAGCTGTTGCCGGGAATTTTCAAATATGTGGAGTGATTTATATTTTAAAGGAAGTATGGACATAGATTTAAAAAAATCCACATATTTATACGTTTTTTTATTGTGGTTTTATTGCAAATTGTTGGTTATTTTTGCAAACAGCTTATACTAAAAAAAAAAAAAAAAAAAAACGTTTCTAGTAAAATAATGTTTGATTAAGTGACACATAAATTTGCAAGTGTTTTACAATAATTGAGTTTACATTCTTTCCTTTTTGTGAAATTAAATCTTTATTTGTATATTTTATAGTATACAGGGTGGGCCACCACATTCGCGTCGGTTTATATTAGTGATGTAACGAATACGTGATTTTACACATTCGCGAATGCGAATATTAACTTTTTTACTTTACTAGCGTCATCTATTAGTTTTCAGTTTACAACTATACGAACACTTGCATTAAGCACACACAAAGAATTAAATTTCTCTATCACCGCAGCGAAACTAGCCAAGTACAACCGAATCGTTTCGACTTTTTACGTCTTATTCTTGTCAATTCAAGTTTAGTTTTGAGGTTATTGATGGTTATTCTAATGTAAACTGCAAATTTGTGCTCAAAAGGTTGTTTTAGGATTTCAATGAATTTGAATATTATTTTTTTTTTTAAATTATCCATTTTAAAGGTAACTTTTACCTGTTAAAATGGATAATTTAAAAAAAAAATAATATTCAAATTCATTCCAATCCTAAAACAACTTTTTGAGCATTGAGATAATTCAATATTCGCAATATTCGCATATTTATTGCGAATGCGAATATTCGTTACATCACTAGTTTATATACGAAAAGTGGTAACATATTTTCAATTTCTCTTTTGTTAAGGGTTATACAGGTTCAGAAGGAGCACATTTCAAAATTATTTTAAAGTATACAGGATGACTCAAAGAAAAGTTGCACACCAAAGTTGTGAAAAATTAAATGGAACACTCTCTATATGATGACATATTTGGGGGACATATAATGGGCATCATGCTATTGTGCCATTCGCTCTTGCAAGATAAATTCTGACGCTAATATAATATTTTGGTAGTACAGACTAAATAAAAGCAAGTTGGTGTTAGGTTTCTTATGCCTAAAGCCCAATTTATAGATTTCCGGCCGCCCGCCCGCCCGTATGCCGTAACCGTAAGAAAAACATGAGCAAATAGCCGTGCGTGTAACCGTTTATAGATTACGCCGTTCCGCAACCCCGTTCCGCCCGCCCGTAAAAAGATGGTCAAGTTTTAACATTTTACGTTACGGGCTTGCGTTCGACCAATCAGAACGTTTGTTTACATATACGAAAAATTTTAAATTCAAACAGCTTTAGCACCTATTTCTTGGTTTTATGACTTGTACGTGATTTTTACAGAAGTCGGTCAGAATATGAAGTTATTTAAGGAAGCGTCTCATAAATATGATTCTCTTGAAATTAAATCTCTTAGAAAGAAGAACGTTTTTGTGTCGTGGTTATTTATTTTAAAAATTTCAAATTTATTATTTATAAAAAAATGGATATGGATATACTTATTGATATGATTCAAGGATATCCCCATTTATATAATAAATCTTTACCAGAATTTAAAGATAATCAACTAAGAGAAAATAGTTATTTGGCTATTTCAGAAACTCTGCAAGTTTCAGGTAAATAAAAACAAAAAAGAAACGGTATAATGTCGTTAATATATTATTATTTTTTTATGCACATGTTCTGGTAGTTGAGGAAGTAGTTCGTGCGTGGAAAGCTTTAAGAGACAGGTATAGCAGGGAAAAAAGAAAAGTGCTAGCATCCGGTTCATCAGCTGCTGCAGTTGCAGAATGGCCGTACCTAAATAAGATGTCATTTTTAGCAAAACATATTAAGTCAAGACAGTAAGTTCATTATAGTGTCATCTTAATATATCACCTATATATGTTAACTTTTTCTTTTTAGAACATATACAGCAACAAAAGCAACATCTTCCAGTACACCTTCAACTGCATTTTCACCGCAGATGGTTACATCCGACAATGGAGATGACGACATATCCCAATTTAATGTCGCACTTAGCCCAGGGACACAAAATACAATGACAGATGACAACGTATTAGATGAAGTTACTGGCATCATAAGCACCCCATCAAAAAGAATAAAAAAAAAAAAGGATGATGATGTATCAACAATTTTAAATATGGCGAAAGATATACAAGAACAAATTAAAAGCAATGTATCAAAAAGCTGTAATGCCTCGTTTGGGGAATATATAGCAAGGCGTTTAGATGAAATGCCCAATCATGTCGTTCGTGCAGTTAGGCAAGAGATTGTACAGCTGCTTGAATCAATCGAATAAATTTGTGTCCATGTATAGATATGTATGTATATTTTATATAAATAAAAACAAGTACAGATATTGATTCAATTTTATTTTAGAAAAAAAAAAAAATTATTTATCTAAGAACAAAATATCAAAAACATCTAAAATTAGCAAAGTTTAAAACTATGGAAGTTATGTACATGAAAAAAATACCTCATGCTAAATTAATTATTACATTCACCAACAAAACCTCGCGTCACTCTTCCTAATTGCCATGGCACAGATCCTGTTGGTGAAATGAAATAATCACATAATGTATCCCTCAATTGTTGAGAAGTCCTACTTGCTGTATTTGTTGATAACCTACCAACAGACTGAAGTGGTTCATTATCTATGTCCGTTCTCCATTGCCCGTTATTTTCATCTTGTCTGTCAATATATTCTGACGGACAGTACACTTTACTATTAATTTGACAATAATTATGCAGAACAATTATTGCCTTTACTATGTGGTCTATGTTATTAACATCTGCTTACAATTGTCTGCTTTAAATACGCCACCTAGCTACCATAATACCAAAGGCATTTCAATCACACGCCGAGCTCTGGATAACCGATAATTAAAAATCTTTTTTTCTAGGCTCAATTTCCTACCAGGATATGGTCGCATAATGTACGTTTTCAGTGGAAATGCTTCATCGGCTACTAGGACATAAGGCATTTTAATATCTGTGTTTGAAATGCATTTATCTTGTGGTACATTTAATGCTCCAGACTCTAATCTCATTCCAAAACACTATTTTTAAAAACACCACCATCACTTTGTGAGCCATATGCTCCTATGTCGACTAGTTTATAAATATAATTAGCATCACATGAAGCCATTAATATTATGCTAAAATTTCTTTTATAATTATAGTATAATGAACCACTTCTGGCTGGAGCCTGAATATTTATATGTTTCCCATCCATCGCCCCAATGCAATTGGGAAAGTTCCATAACCTGAAGAAATCATCAGATATTTTTTCCCAATCTTCTGTGGTAGGTTCTCTTAAATACTCTGGTGCATATACCTCCCATATTAATTTACAAACTTCATGGATACATTTCTGTACAGTAGTAAGTCCTAATTTGTATGACCAGGCCAGGCTTTGCATGCTTACACCTTGCGATAGGTATCTGCAATAGAATTTTGTATGTATGCATTTTTTCGATTAGATTATGTAAGGAACATACTGCAATGTAATAGCCAATTTTTCCTCGGGGCATACTCTATCCGATATAGTCCTCCTTTCCAATGATTTTTGTAAATGTGACAAAAAATGGGAAAATTGAGCAGGAGTCATTCTTGTATATTTGAAGAACTGGTTAGTATCTTCAGTTTTCATTTTAAGGAAAGTAGCAGTATAAAATCCCTTTTGCTGTTATCCCTATATATTGGACGAGTTTTCAACGTCTATTTTCTGTGTTTCTCTTTTTTATTATATGGCTGCAGTAATCAAAAGCACTGTACAAGTGGCTAATAGATATGCATTAGCGTCATTCATTCTACATAAAAAAAGGGATTGAAATCATGTGATTATCTATTATATTTTATATACTTACATTTTGAGTATATTATATACCTAATCAAATATAAACGATGATAACTATGAATAAGAGTTTAAGAACTATCTAAATACAGACGCGGATATGAGTGTCTAGCATATACCAAGAATGTACTAACAACTGTTAAAAAACTTGTGGCTTGCGAGCACATTGCCTGGAGTAAAGAGCCAAAACAGCTGTTGAATTCAAATTCAAATCTAAGCACATTTGCGCATGGGCAACATTACGGTAACGGAATCTATAAAATACCCTTTGCGATCGTCGTTGCGCTTACGGTTACGGCATACGGGCGGGTGGGCGGCCGGAAATCTATAAATTGGGCTTAACTCAACTCGTTTACGAGATAATAAACTATCCTTCAAAATGTAGACCAAAAATACATATTTAAGCTAGATATTTTAAACTGTATTTATTTTGTAACTAAAACATTAGACTTGATAATAAAATGACAGTAATGCAAAAAAATATACGGAGTGAACAAAAATATACTTTTAATTTTCCCTATCTTTAAAGGCAAATAACTTTCTTATTTTAAATGGAGCATCCTGTATTTGTTGCCTTATTTAGATTCTAATTTTAACGGTCTTTAAGATTGTATCAATGCTTCCTATACCTATCTGTTATAGTTTCTTAGTAATTTATAATTTCCTTTTTCAAATATTTATTCTTAGCCATTATTTATTATTATTTTTTTTTTTTTTGAAGTAGGCTTGGACAAAACTGCTGTTATTATTCAACATAGATAGACGATAATAATCAGCTTAACTTTTCCACTCACTTTCCTTACATACTAATTAAAAGTCATAGCTAAGTAAACTTCAGAAATGTACTTTATTAAAACGGATAAACTAATATGTTACAAACTGCTAATGTTTTAAAAAAAATGTTCAAAATGACGGCCATCACTTTCAATGCAGAGACGTATTCTTTCTTGAAATGAGTTTTTAACATTACTCGGGTCGAAACGCCATTCTTATTCGCTCTTTCATATTGTCGGGTGTGGTTGGTGGTGTGTCATAAACAATATTTTTAATATATCCCCATAAAAAAAATCTGGGCTCGTTAGATCTGGAGATCTTGCTGGCCAATTCTGTGGACCTCCACACTTCCTATACTTCGGAATACTTGCAGCAAATTTTCTAAAGAACGCTTATCGGGATGGCGTCTGTGATATTTTTGCGCTTAAATCCTTGATGCTAGCAAACATTTTTCTTCACACTCTCCAATTATTAAAATCATATCAATCCTTTCTGCTTGAGGGTAATTTCTCATTGTAAATAATTAAAATGCTTTAAATAACCACGAACAACAATGATGCGCAACTGACGAGCTCTGTTATTGTCAAATGACTTTTGAAAAAGAATTGATATTAATTAATATTTGAAATAGAAAATTCTAAATTACTAAGAAACTATAACAGATAGGTATAGGAAGCATTAATACAATCTTAAGGACCGTTAAAATTAGAATCTAAATAAGGTAATAAATACTCCATTTAAAATAAGAAAGTTACTTGCATTTAAAGATAGCGAAAATTAAAAGTATGTTTTTGTTCACCCTGTATAATTTTTTGCATTACTTTTATTTTATTATCAAGTGTAATGCTTTAGTTAAAAAATAAATATAGTTTAAAATATCTAGCTTAAATATGCATGAGACGCGTGCCTCTTACATTTTGAAGGATAGTTAATTATCTCGTAAACGAATTGAGTTAGATATAAGAAACTTAACACCAACTTGGCTTTATTATTTAGTTTGTACTATCAAAATATTATATTAGCATCAGAATTTATCTTGCAAGAGCGAATGGCACAATAGCATGATGCCCATTGGCGTCTTCTTTCATGCTTATTTCACTTAAACCTAACAATGTAATATATAACAAAGTATGTAAATGTTGTGGCCACTAACCTTACCTTTTACACAATGCACCTTATCAAGGTTCATTAATTGTTTTTAAAACTGCAGGGGCAATTTAAAACTAATAAAATACGTAAAATAAATGAATAAATCAAGTAAATCGTGTAGATTAAACGGATAAGTATACTAATTTATGTAGGTAGCAATGTAAACTATAACAAACTGCCATATTGGAAAGCTGTTGTTTGAAGTAAAGTTAGGCATAGAAATTGAGACGCCGATGACTCATCCATTGTGGTTAGTGTTTATATTGTGGCTTAAGGGATATACATTTTTCAGTGGTTTTATGCCAAATCTCAATAAATAATAGTTGAAATCAGTAGATCTGGTAACAGTGCCCAATGTGAGTTGGGTACTCAAAGCCGTAAGTATGTATTGTATGTGGGTAAACTATTGTCTAAATGTTACTCAACAGCAATTATCAAAATGCTACAAATCGGACGACGTTTATGCACCATAAATTTACAATTTTATGATATTGCCAATCAACTGTTTTTTAAATAATTTGAAACATTAAGTTTATAGTAAACAACATACTTTACCATTCATGCATAGAAATATTTGAAAGTGACAATTATTATTACAAATTGCAACGCTTATATCTTCTACTTAAGTCGTTACACTTCATTATAAGTACGCAAGGAATGTAATTTAAGTAACAAATTACTGGTGCAACACAAATATGTGTGTACTACACTCCGTACGTTTTACATACATACAAGTAAAAGTAATTACGGTACATTTGATTTTACTCTCGTTTCTCTACACTTATCGTGGTAGGCTCGTCGCACATCGACGATCTTGAGACCTTCTGCAGTATAGTTGTCTCGTTTTCTGCTTTTATGTAACGCAACGCGCAGTCAAATATATACGTTCTTAACTGCACGATGCCAAATAGAAATTATTATATATCTATAGAGAAAATAACCTAATGAAGACGATCACGAGAAGGCAAAAAAAAAAAAGAAAAAAACGAAACGGAACTATATCGAAGAGAAAATAACACCTGGAAAATATGTACGCCATAGTATAGCCCCGAGCGGCTGGAAGTATACGTATAGAAAGACTTACTTCCAGAAGAGAGAAGAGGCCCGCGGCTCAGTTCCACTTGGTAATGAGAAACTTCGGAGAATCGGCGAGTTGCACTTTCCAGGTCGACCTACTCTCTGCTGACGGTGTAGGTACCAGAAAAAAAAATGACTTACTAATTTAGTATTTGCGTCCGAAATATTATTAACACACGTTGATTAACGAGTTGATTTGTTGCTAATAAAAGAGATAAATTCGAAATCATATTCCGTTCGGATGCATTTTAGGCTATTTATTTAACGATTTTTTAAACAGTAAGACACGTACGTAGTAGATTCTTGTAGGTTATAAAAAAATATGATGAATTACGAAAAATCGAAATGTACGCATGTATTAATTGATTATATAGCTTTCTTGTTCTACTTTTTTTTTTTAATACGTTAGAATTTAATAATTTACATACATATATATGTCCATCCAATAAAATTAAACCTGAACGTTACCCAGAACCAGTATTTATATATTGTTTTTACGATAGAAATTACTGTAAAGACTTCTGTCAAAGTGACAGGAACACCCCTAAAGCTAGTGTATATAATAGACTCTTCCGACGATTCCAGCGCTCAAAACGGATATGACGACATACCATGTGATTCAAAATGATTGTCGTAAGAAAAAAACTGTTTTCCGGAAAAATTTATCTATACTTATTACCAATTTAATGAGCGAGTTAGCTACATACAAATTTCATCATTAAATGAATTTTCTTGACTATTTAGCGACATTGGCGTTCGTTTTTGTAGTTTCTTTCGATTATTTATCTATAATTTTTTTTCAAAACAGTTTTATATTACATCTAATATCACCAACAATAGTATTTTTGAAATAGAGTAAGAAAATAAGGAATTTATCTGTGGTAATAGCTCAACAAACAGGTAAAAAAATCGATACTAACATTAAGTGAAATAGTTTATTACATTTTATAATTTACAGCTTATCATACACTTCAGCGCAATGAGCTGTCAAAAGAAAGTTACATTTTCATCCCTATAAAGTTTCTACGGCACAGGAATTATTACCATTAGATCACAATAGGCGATTGGAATATTGTCATTGGTTTAATAACAATTTAAGGGACGATGACTTGCTAAACAAATCATTTTTCTCGGATGAAGCCTGGTTTTATCTAACAGACTATATCAATTTACAAAACTATTGTATCTGGTCTGCAGAAAATCACACGAATTTCGAAGGGAAACGCAATTGCATCCCCTAAAAGTTGCGAGTTTGGTTAGCTATGTCCAGGCAACGAATAATAAGGCCAATTTTCTTCGAGGAAACTGTTAACAGCCCAACGTTACCAACAGATGTTGGAATTGTTTATTGCAGAGGTTACAAGGAAATGATGCTTGAAGCATGGTTATTCAGCACGATAATGCTCCAGACATACTGCTCGACAAACCTGCCAATATCTTCAACAGTTTTTTGGCTGACAGGTTCGTTAGAGCACAATGATGGCCACCAAGATCGCCTGATCTAACCCCATTAGATTACTTCATGTTTGGCTATCTAAAAAATAGGATCTATAGAAACCGCATGCATACCATAGAAGAACTAAGAGATGCAGTTTTGGTCACTAATAATTATACTAATTGTAGGTTATAATTTAAATGTAATAAAATAAATTTTAGTTTAAACACCAGTTAGTACTGAATTGTAAAATCATAATTTAGTTTAAGTTAAATTAATTACATTTCATTTTTACAAGCAGAAACACCAATCCATATCGTTTATATAATGCGAGTTCAAATATAGGTTACGTTTTCCTTATTTATGACAGATCCATTTACTTTCTTATGTTCCAACACTGACTTAGTTCAAACCTTCATTACAAACACGCGGCATATACCTACACCCTGTTACTATCTATAGGAGCGGAATTGACAATCATTTTGAATCTCTGTGTATATACTTCTCATTTTGGGTTTACTATACACACTAAAAAATTTAAGTAATTTTCTTGGTAAAATCACTTTTTTTTGATGAAGTGCTTTGATTTTTATTATGCATGTCTATCTCTTCTACTTTTCGAGTTATTACAGTTTTGATTAATTTTTTATTGTGACAGTCATATTTGTAATCTTAGTAGGCGATGACTCTATAATGACAAGCGTTTTTTTTGACGTTTGATCGTGTTAAATGCAAGTAATTGGATTATTCGTATAAAATAAAGTTTTCGAAAGAAGAATTAGTTAGTGTGGTGTCTCTACTGGGGAAAATGTGCCAAACTATCTTCTGGTCTCACGTACGTAAAGTCAAAAACAACCAAACGCTGAAAGGAAACCTAATGTGCTCTCTTTTAAAAGACTGAAGGAAGCAAATGTTCAATAGTAGGCAGTGTTGTTGAATCCTCAAATATTTCTATGCGGGCGATTGTATTAGACACAATAGGAGTTTCATCGCAGTTTAAACAAAAATAAATTTTATTCTTATCATTATCAATTAGTCTAAGAACTAGATCAATGTTTCAAGCCTTTTCGTAGTGTCAATTGTCTTACGAGCTTGTACTTTGCCCACATTGGTGGTGTTGATCGCTACGCCTCTGTAGTTTGGTCTCCGAAGTCTGCGGTTTACATTAATTAATATTGAATCTATTCAAACGGAAATTTTATCAGATTCTATCATTTAAGGCCAGTTACGCCTATTCGTCTTATGAAGATGCCTGGTAGGTATTTTCGCTTTTTTACCACTTGTATCTACGACGCCAGCTCAGAGATTTACTCTTTCTTAAAAAGCTTCTTAATAATGGTATTGATTGTACTGAATTTGGTTGGGTCTGTTAGTTACATTTAAAAATTCCATCTTCGTACTACCAGAGCTGATATAATTATTTCCATAGCCTTTGTGTCGCACATTTGCGTTCCAGAAATCCCCTATTAACAGATTAATGAATATATAATGATACTTCTGTTAAATTCATAATATATCGATATCTTTTATACCTCCGGCCGCTATTTAAAAAAGTCTTGTTCGTTCCTCTTTTCTTGATTTAATTTGGTTGTTGCAATTCTTATAATTTTTTTTTGTTGTTCTTATCTCTTTTTCTTTATAGAAATATATATATAATCAATTATTAATTTTTGCACTTAGCATTTACGTACTTTATCTTTTTCTTATGTCTTAAGAGTACAATGTTCTTGGGCTAGTCCTGTTTTTGTACTTGTACTTAAATAAATAAATAAATAAATGTGATTTCAATCGAAGATTGATGTTTTATTAATAGGAGCTAGAAAAAACAGCTAGGAGAAGTAAGATTCTTCAACATACTATTTGCTGATAAAGCGGCCTTCCGGAAGAATTATTACGTTAACCCCCATAATCTTCATTAGTATGACACAGTTAATCCGCACGCTATCAAGACAGTAGATCAACAGTAGCAGTGGTGTTGTAACATATGGGGAGGTATCATTCGAAACAAACTTTTAAGGCCATACTTTTTTTTTATGGCAATCTTACAGGAACACTTTATTAGCTGCTTTCCATTTGCATAAGAAGCGAGGAAAAAAATAAGTGAAGTAAGTATGCAATACTCACACGCTTTTTCATATGTAAATGGAACAGCCAAATAAGCCAGCACTATATTTATTACTTGACATATGTATGTATGATGTATCTAACCTTGCTTAGCACATATTCATTTATCTATATTTATTTACTATCCATCCAGCCCTATTTCTCACAATTTGGTACGGCATACTGGATAAAACTTTAAGGAAAAACGTAAACATAAACACAACAAACAAACAAATATGACAAAAACATCAAACTAACCTCAAAATATGAACTGAGGTAAAAATCTTAATTATTACTCAGGGTGATTAGGAACTCACTTAGCATCGGTAAGGGGAGAGGGGGGGCAAATGCCTCAGTTATTTTTCCTCAGTTGCTGGCAAACGGAACGAGCAAATAGCTGAGCTAAGTTGAAGTGACGTGAGGAACTGAGGATTTGGTGCAAATGGAAAGCAGCTATTATCTACACTTTCTTGACAATGAATTTAGAGTTATTGGATTATGTACCTGTTGATATAAGAGGGTACATATGGTTTCAATATAATGGAGCACCACCTCATTCTGGGCATAATGTAGTTAATTCTGCTGAATCTCAATACATCTGACTGCAAATGTGCGTTGAAAGAGAAAATGGCGGTTATATCGAAAATCCGCTTTTTGCTTTTAAAAATATTTTGGTTTGCTAAGGGTTTGTTATAATTTTTAGAGTTTATTTTAATTACTTTTTTATTTCTTTATTGCAGAATTTTATGAGAGAAGCTACTATTATATTTATTTGTTATTGTTTTTAGTGTTTTTTGATTTATTATTATGTTAAGATTTGTATATAAATTTTTATACCACTGGAGTCATTCTAAATCGCGTTTTGGGAAACAAAGGCACGTCACTGACGCACTGTGCATGCCGCAACAAAAAAAGAAGCAGTAGGTTTGACACAGAAGCGATTGTAACAACGATGTAGCCATGTTTATGTACACATTATGTTCTATCAATAAATCGCTTTTAACGTGTCCATTTTTACATACACACATCTTTAAGAACCAGTGAGTGAAAGGGTAAAAGGTATCAATTACCATATACAATTACGTTTATCAAGAATTTATTTTAAGTTTGTATTATCTTTTTACCTATCACCTCATCCATTTTCCTATCCAAACAAGATTTCACTCTCATCTGCATGTGGTTCTTGCTAAACAACAAATTATATTTGATTTTAATCTCTTTTTTCAATTTTCTTCTACACTTACAATGCTGCGATATTAATTATAAAAATATAATTTATTGACCGAGAAGAGTTACAGTAACCTCCCTTGCACAAAAAGTCACGAGTTGCCACTGTACAAAAGTCTTTCTTATTGGAAATCGCATTAGTTTACACTTACACACTGTATATTAAGAAACAGTTCGACGTATGTTGGAGATCCTGAAAATAATTGCCGGGACATTTGAATATATTGCTTAAGGTGGAGCAATATTAATTTTCAAGTGCCTATATCTATCTATTATCTTATCTTCTATCTATTTAAGCTGCGAACGAATAAAATACACGAAAAAAATGATTAATTTGGTAGTTGGTCAATTGATATGACCTTGCGAAGATAGACCTAATTGCGATACTCAATAAACTTTTAGTCATTTATTTCACTTAAATAAATAAAAAGAAATGGGCTGCCTCTGTTGTATTGCTTTTTGGTTCGTAGTCGCTGCTGTTGCTTTTAAATTATATTTAAAATTGAGAATTAGAAGAAGTGGTTCCTATAAGTGTCTTGTTGGTAAAACCGCAATTGTTACAGGAGCCAACACAGGTAAACTGTTTTTAGTAAATTATTGTAATTAAATGTTATAAAGAAAATAGGTTTACTAAATGATTCATTTAATTTAAAATAGATACCTTATTTCCTATTTTACCGGTAAAATTTAATGTAATACTCTCTGGATTTATCTAAAAAAATTATCTAATTTCGATATTTATTTTGTAATATTAAAATTTTATGCCATGTCATTTATTATATTGCGCAAATACACGAAGTAATTCGTCGAAATAAATTTACTTTAGTTGTTTTAGTTTCGGGTTAACTTGAAAGAAGTATTTGAATAAATTATTTTGCCTCTATAAAATATCCAATCACTCCGCGCTACACTATTATATTTTATTAATTCAGGATAATTGTTTCGGGAATTAGTAGATTAGGAATTTTTTTACAGTAAATCAATGAATCAAGAAAAAAACTATCGTTTTGCACATGTAACGTTATTTTTCCTTTATAGCAACATATTTGTACAGGTGATTTCTTGGCTTACTCTGATCTGTTAAAATAACATCATCAAGAAAACTAAGGATAAATGTTAAATTTACTCCTATAAATTAATAAACGCTCTTTAGAAGGAATCAATTTCTACGAGATTTAAATGAGATTACTTTGTTATTTTAAATTTAATATCCCAATAGTTTTTTTTTACTTCATCCCACGTTTTTTTATGATCTTTCATTTTTGTTAGGAATATGGTATATCTGAAGCTTAAACTTTCTGAGATAATAATAATAAAACATTTTTAAAAATTGTCACACAAATAAGATATTTATTCATAAAAAGTAGGCTGTGGAATTATTTTTTTGACAACACCAGACTGTCAAACAAGGTGTGTTAATAGAATTTTCTTTATTTAGAGTTAATTAAAATTAATTTGAATCACGAGGTGTGTGTTGATGTGGTGTATGCTTTGCTCACCCTATATAATAATAAAACTATGAGCAGAGTACACCGAGTAAGGACAAGAGAGGAGTTATAGCGGTCCAAATTTCTAAACCTAACTTCACACAAACAACAGCTTCCCAAAATTGGCAGGGTTGTTATTGCGTAACGTTCGTATCTACACAAAATAGTTTACTCATCCGTTTAAATCTATATGATTTACTTGTTTTATTTAATTTATTTTACGTATTTTATTAGTTTTGAATTACCCCCTGCAGTTTTAAAAACATTTAATGAACTATGATATTCTTGTGGGAAAAGGCAAGATCGGTGCGCCAGTGGCCATAACATTTACATTACTTTCTTAATATTATATTGTTAGGTTTAAGTGAAAAAATTCAAATAATCGTGAAAAGAAGACACCAATGGTATCATGTGTAGTCTGCCAGTCACTCGCAAGATAAATTTTGATGCTAACGATGGTCGCAGTTTCTTGGAGATTTCCGAATGAATCTATATATACATGTGATTCAAAATGATTGTCGTAAAGAAAAAAACTGTTTTCCGGAAAAATTTATCTATACTTATTACCAATTTAATGAGCGAAGTTAGCTACATACAAAATTTCCATACATTAAATGAATTTCGTGGTACATTTACCGACATTGGCGTGCCGTGTAAGATAGTATCTTTCGATTATTTATCTTATAATTTTTTTTTTCAAATCGTTTATATTTACAATCTACAATATCACCAACAATAGTATTTCTGAATACTGTACAGAAAAATAAGGGGAATTATTCTGTGGTAATAGCTCAACAAACAGGTAAAAATCAATATTAACATATAAGTGAAATCGTTTATTACATTTATAATTTTATAGGCTTATCATACACTTCAGGCGCAACGAGCTGTCAAAAGAAAGTTACATTTTCATCCCTATAAAAGTTTCTACCGGTACAGGAATTATTACCATTAGAATGACGATAGGCGATTGGAATATTGTCATTGGTTTAATAACAAATTTAAGGGACGATGACTTGCTAAACAAATCATTTTTTTCTCGGATGAAGCCTGGGTTTTATCTAACAGACTATATCAATTTACAAACTATTGTATATGGTTGCAGAAAATCCAACGAATTTCGAGAAACGCAATTGCATTCGCGTAAAATTGGAGTTGGGTTAAGCTATGCCAGGCAAACGAATAATAGGCAATGTGCTTCGAAAACGAAAAACAACAGAAGTGGTAATTTTCAGCACGATATGCTCCAGCACATACCTGCTCGACAAACTGCCAAATATCTTCAACAGTTTTTTGCTGACAGGTTCGTTAGAGGCAAAAGATGGCCACCAAGATCGCCTGATCTAACCCCATTAGATTTACTTCATGTTCGGCTATCTAAAAAATAGGATCTATAGAAACCGCATGCATACCATAAGAAGAACTGAGAGATGCAGTTTTGTCACTTACTTAATAATTATACTAATTGTATGTTATAATTTTAAAGTAATAAATAAATTTAGTTAACACACAGTTAGTGACTGAATTGTAAAATCATAATTTAGTAAAGTTTAAATTAATTACATTTCAATTTTTTACAAGCAGAAACACCAATCCATAGTCGTTTATATAATGCGAGTTCAAATATAGGTTTACGTTTTCCTTATTTATGACAGATCCGTTTACTTTCTTATGTTCCAACACTGACTTAGTTCAACCTTCATTACAAACACGCGGCATATACCTACACCCTGTTACTATCTATAGGAGAGGAATTGACAATCATTTTGAATCTCTGTGTATGACACGACAACAATTAAGAAAGTACATGAATAAGAAGAACTTTTATCTTTGTGCAGAGATTCCTAGGTCACATTAAATCAATTTATTTGTTAGATACACATTTTAAGCTAGATTGCTATTTATCGCAGTAACTAACTTAATTCATTTTATGTTCACTTTTTAAAATAATGTGATTTTGGTTTGAACTGCATTCTACTGGTATAAATTTTAATGCACATTTATTCCACTATATAGACAATCGATATTATATAGTCTACGTCCTGAACTCTATCCACTTGTTGCACCGCCGGACATTATTGTTGACAAACAGTGCAGGGGATGTTAGAAATGAAGTAGTCGAATAGAAAGGAACAATCTTTGTATCGCACAGAACTATATAGTCATAACTCTTGAACTCTAATTAAAAGTTATTGTGTATTCGTGTCAGAAATTTGAAAGTCCCTTCCACCGATGCTGTTGCATTTTTATTAATTTATTTGAGAAAGAACCACAACATATTTATTCCTGGAAGAATCTTTTACACTATAAAAATATAAACAAAGATTTATTTCACAAAAAGGAAAGAATATGAATATAATTATCGTAAAACACTTGCAAATATATGTATCACTTAGTCAAACATTATTTTACTGGAATCGTGTTTTCTATTAATATAACTGTTCATAAATATTTACAACAAATCAGAATAAAAACGCATAAATTTGTGTATTTTTTAATCTATTTTTCTACTTCCTTTAAAATTATTCTACACGTTTGAAAATTCCCGACAATAGCTTTACAAAATGGCAGCTGGGCTTGAAGGTCATTCAAAACGGACCACTCAAAACCAATGGTTTTTTGCGAACATGTCCTGACTATAATATACTGTGCTATGAGTATTAGCAAAAATTACCATCTTTAATTACTTGTATCGATTTTAATTTCTAATTTTGATGAAAACTTCAAATGTTGTTATATTTTCAGTATTTATAAAATTGATACCTGCGCAAACAAAATGTCGTGGTTTCATTTCCAAACATCCAGATTTTCAGACAGATTTTCTTTAATTCTTTTTGGCTTCCTAGGAATCGGTTACGTCACAGCACTAGAGTTCGCCTCTCGAGGAGCCCGAGTAATCTTAGCATGCAGAAACGAAATCAGAGCCGAAGACGCCCAAAGGAGAATCATAAAAGAAACTAACAATCAGAACGTAATTTACAAATTGCTTGACCTCTCATCATTAGATTCGGTAAGAGCTTTCGCTGACGACATCAACGCAACGGAAGATCGAATCGACATCCTAGTTAATAATGCTGGGGCAGGTGGTTTAGGAAATCGCCATACCAAAGACGGGATACAGATCACGCTGCAAGTAAATCATGTCTCTGCTTTTCTTCTGACACATTTACTCTTGGGTATTGTGATAAGATGTATTCGACGGTGAAATGCCTCCTTTATGATTAAGGTTATCCTTTTCCAGATAAGATTAAGAAATCTGCTCCAAGCAGAATCGTTAATGTATCGTCGATCGGGGCAAAATTTTGTCAACTCATCGTTGATGATATGAACACTTTTCCGACAAATACAAACGCAATGTTCGCTGATAGCAGAATGTACAGCTATTCCAAGGCGTGCAATATCTTGTTTACGATAAAATTGGCGAACAAATTAAGGAATACTGATGTCACGGTTAATGCTTTACATCCGGGGGCTGTGGACACTGAGATTTTTAGAAGGATACCGGAAGTATTCAAGTTGATCATGAATCAAACAATTGGTTTGTATTTGAAGGTAAGTATAATAAGAATTTGGAAAAAAAATATTTTTATGGTATGGTGTGGCTCAAATAAGGCAAAACAAATAATTAAGGTATTTTGTTTAATTTGTTTTATATCCGACAGTAATGTAATTACAATAAACAGACGAAATTTGGAGAAAAAATAATAATATTCCAGATTTAACTGGAAATGAGTTTTCGGATTTCTAAATTAATATAGGAAGAAGATAGATATAGAAAACCCTAGTTATAAAATTTTATGCTGAATTCAAAAATATAATAATATATAGGCTCTTCCATTTAAAGTAATAAAGTTTTGCCTACTATCCAAATTTAAATTTCCCGCCACTATTTTTAGAGAATTCAACGTAAAGGCATTATAATCACTATTAATGTAGTTCAAAATGTTGGGTAATTTTATGTTTTAACGTTGAAGTTGTTAGGAATAATTGCGGGAAATTTAAATTTGACTATTAGGGTTATCGCGACTTGAAGGTTACCTAATTAAACTGATGGTACAAAGATGGCGCGACAGAATATTCGGCGATGTCACTGCTAGGCTTATTTTAGAAAAGTATGAAGTATTAAACGTGATCTTACGTGGTTAAGCGTAAGTGGAATTTTTCGTTGCACAAACGCGTAAAAATATAAGATAAGCGAAGAGTCGGTGCGAGACGAATGAAAGTGGTTTAACTGCACGCGCAGGGATTGGGTAGAGCATTCATAAATGAATTGTCATTTCGCAAAATTGTTGTTAAAGGAGTCAAAATAAGTAACAGTTGAAGTAAACTAAACAAAAACTAAAACATAAAAGTGGGCCCAATGGATTAATATTCGTTTTATAATGAAATTAAAACATATTTTTGCACGCAATATTTGCCTTCTTCTTTAGTGTGTAACGTGTCGTTACACAGCAAAATTGATTTCAGTATATATTTTGATTTAGAAATTTATTTTATCACAAATTTTAGTTTATTTTCATCAATTTTTCCTATTAAGCTTGTTACGGCCGCATTTATTCGTTAGTTTGTTTTCGCCAGCACGCACATTAGTTTCAATTCTTAGAGTATGGCGTCCCCTTCACGCGGCGCACATTGAAGCACTCTCGAATCCCCGCCGACGCCGCTTGCCTATATAAGCCGTGCATCTACCGAGATCGAGGCAGACTCCGCCGATTCCCGAATCTCTCCTTGGCCATAATACGTTGTCGTCCCACGGGGTGATACGATTATAGCCGTTTACCGATCCTGTAGGACTGTATTCTGTTGTCGTCCCTCGGGGTGATACGCTTACAGTTTCTTTTCCGTTCCCGCAAAGTTATAGTACGTTGTCGTCCCACGGGGTGATACGATTATAGCCCTTTGTCCATCATGTGGGACTGTATTCAGTTGTCGTCCCTAGGGGTGATACGTTTATAGTTCTTCCGCCCCAGGAGTTAATTAGTTACGTGACGAGATTGTTTCTTTTATTGCTTATTTCACGCTTAGATTTTTTATCCCGCCCCCTTTATATTGTTTAATACGAGAATTATCGTAGACGGATTTCTGCCATAAGTCATTGAGATTTCATTTGCAACGATTATTACGATGAGCGTCATAAATTAAACGAAAACCCCGGTATATACTTGTATGTTTATTTCCCGTGTCTTCTCGGCAAATTAACCGAAAACTCCGTTAAATGAAGCGAGTATTTCGTCATAATTCATTGCTATATACGAGCATAATTGTAATACAAAATCGTTTGTAATTTCAGACTTGAATGTTTAAATTATGGTGGGAAATTTGAATTTTGTCAATTGAGATAGATTTCTTAATTACCCATAATTCTAACACTTATGCTGGCAATTAAATGTGATCGAACTCTAGCGACATCTAATACAGAAGCTCCAAAGTTTTCTAGTAGAAAATATTGCATATATAACACACAATTGTTATTCTAATGGTCGTGACTGTCTTTCAAGAAAAATAGCGCTTACTTTTACAATTACGAATTATTAATGTGAAACGTGTTTATTTAATTATTGCTATTTTAAAAATACAACAAAAACGATTTAACAAATTTCACCTAATTCGGGCGCCATCTGCATCTTTTTTTCTTAAATAATTGTTCACGAATACTCCAGATTATTAATTCATCCTATTTGCAATTTCAGACTGCTGAAGAGGGCGCCCAAACAACAATTTACGTGGCAACGTCACCAAAATTGGAAGGAGTTACAGGAAAATTATTCGACAATTGTAAAGAAATAGAAATATATTCTAACCTGCGAGATCCAGATTTAGCGGACAGAGCTTGGAAGAAGTGCGAGGAATTGGCGAAAATGAAGGAAAACGAGAAAATCAAATAACAACCTAACCTCAAATTTGCAAAACTTTAATTTTTGTGAAGAAAATCCATCAGTAACCACAGAATATATCACTAGCTGTAAAAGAAAAGGTTTCCTCAACAACATGGGAAATAGAAAATAAATATATGTATATATAGAAAAAAAAATATTTTATTCCATACGAAATATTTAACAATACAAAAATATACTCAATACAATACAAAACTATATACTTAATTCTAATATATCAAATAACTAACAAAATTTAGAACACCAGCCGTGGTGGAGAATCTAATAAAGACATTTTCAATTTTTGTTTCTTCTTAGGTGGTTCAGTTACACCAACATTTTCAGGCGAATTTTCAGTAGTACCAACGCTAACTCCATTTTCTTTTAAATAGCCGCCTCTTTCAATCTCATCGACCAAAGCGCTGAGGGCGAGATCATCGGCGTCCGTCTCAAAACTATCCTCGATGTCCACAGTTTCGGTATTCGCTTCCTCGACGACGCTAGTGTCGCCATCTCGTGGTGTCGTGGAAATCTCGACCGGTTGGGATTTTATCTTTTTCGCGTTGTCGATATCCATCTCAAATTCGCAGTAATCGTAACCTAATTCCTTTAAGTGTGTGCTCAGTTCCAAATACCCTAGAACGGCTTTTATTTGGTTGAAAGTGATTTTTGGCGAGCATTGGTCCTTGATCTTTGTCATTACTTTAGTATCTAGAAGATTACCCAAGTTAAAAAAAAACTATACAGGGCGATTCTCGATATATGTGGCAAACTTTAAGCGCTGATTCCTGGGGTTATTTTGATCACAAAAGTTTATAAGAACATATGTCCAAAATCGCTTAGTTCTAAAGTTGTACAATGTTTAATAGTAAGTTAACATAATTAATGTTTTTATTATAAAGTAACAAAATAATTAGTAAAAACAAAATTAACTTATACTAACTGTTGAAAATGACCGCCCCCAACTGTAATACAAGCTTCTATCCTACGTCGTATTGACTGGCAAGTCCGTTCTAAAATACCAGGGGTATTTCGAATTGTTTGAAAAGCTGCGATAATACGATTTCTCAGTTCATCGACATTTTCAATGGGAGTCGTATAAACTAATGATTTAAGGTGACCCCAGAGAAAAAAGTCCAAAGAATTTAAATCTGGAGACCGAGGAGGCCACGGTTGTGGACCTCCCCGTCCTATCCACCGATCTGGATACGTATTGTCCAAAAACTCGCGAGCAACTAAACTAAAATGCGCTGGAGCATCGTCGTGCATAAAATACATTTGTAATCTTAATTGCAACGGAACTTCTTCCAGCAGTAGGGGTAGCTCCTCTTCAAGAAAATTGCGGTATACCTCGCCATTTAACCGCATCGGTAAAATGGACCTATCAAGTAATCTCAAACAATCCCACACATTGACAGAGAATTGATGTTGAAGACGGGCATTCACTAGTTCGTGCGGATTTTCTTCGATCCATATGTGATTATTATGAAAATTAATAATCGCGTTTCTAGAGAAAGTAGCCTCGTCGGTAAAGAATATTTGAGCCAAATAGTCAGTATTTTGAGCGATTTTGTGTTGCATCCATTGACAAAAAGCCACTCTTTGCGGAAAATCTGCCGGCAAAAGTGCCTGCACCCGTTGAATGTGATATGGATACAACAGTTGATCTTTCAATATTCTCCAAACTGTGGCCTGACTAATGTTTAAAGCAAACGCAATTTTTCTGGTGCTTGTAGTAGGATGTTACTCAATTTCATTTAGTACCATTTCTTCAACTTGTGGAGTTCTCACTGTAGATGGGTGCCCGTTATCAGTCGTCCGTTTTTTAAAATTTCCTGTTTCACTAAGACGTTGGTGAAGACGGGCAAATATTGAATGATGCGGGATGATACGGTTCGGGTATCGTTCTTCATAAAGACGTCTAGCAGCACACGAATTTTTATTGGCAAGACCGTAAACGAAATGCATATCACACATCTCAGCATTCGTGTAATTCATTTTAGAAAACAGAAACTGGCAATAAACTGAATGAGTACTTTGAATGAGAATATTGAAATGACAAATAAACAATTCCCTCTCAACACAATAGTTTTTGAAGAACCAACTGTGATATTATATCGTGTTAGTCATAGTTCATAATTTATTATTAGACATTCAATAACTTTAAAACCAAACCGTTTTGGACATATACTCATATGAACTTTTATGATCAAAATAACCTCAGGAATCAGCTCTTAAAGTTTGTCGCATATATTGAGATTCATCCTCTATAGTGCGCTTGCTTTGAAGTAGTGGCAGTCAGGAATTTATGGGTGCGGTACGCAGTGTTGCCAAATCAACTAACGTATGAGATTTTGATTTATTGCGTTTAACCCTCTGATTTTTAAACAATAAATTTCGCTCAGAATTTGAGACGTACAGTCAAGAAAAATTTATGTGGACAGAAATTACTACGAATGTAGGGGAATATCACCCCTTTCAACACACGCGCAATAAATTAAATCGTATGTTAATAATAATAAATATAATATAATAAACATGTTGTGATTGTAGAAATTGTGAGGTGTTAGAATTATTATTTTAAGATATATCAACAGATAATGTTTGAGATTTTCATCATCATCTTGTAAACAAATCCATTCAGGCAGAAAATGAAGGTTTTATATTACTTACCTTGGAAATTCTTCATTTTTAAGAGGCGAATTTCCTTTGAAGTTAAAAATAGGGAGAGTTGTCCCAATTCATAAAAAGGATGATCATACTGATTTATGTAATTACCAACCTGTTACGGGTATCGTTCGTTTTTTCTATGTTTGTTCAAAAGTGTTTGAGTATTGCTTTCTAGACCGAGTATCGCATTTCATTGACCGAAAAAAATGTAATCACTGATAAGAAGCACGGTTTCCGCAATGATAAATCTACAAGTATGGCTCGTTTTTCTTTTTACGAAAAGTTGTTGGAGTATTTGGAGGCTGGTGAGTGTCCTGTTGGAATATTTTTGTGATCTAAGCAGGGCATTCGACTGCGTCGATCATTTTTTACTACTGAATAAACTATACAATTATGACGAAAATACTCCAAACCCTGGCATTGGTAATACTGCAAACTTCTCCTAGACCCCTCACCACAAACTGCACTAAACTGGACGTACGTTTCCATAGCAAAGCTATCATCATCAGCAGAATTCAATGAGTCAGTTAAAAACCTTGTTGAAACCTGCTTAAGATGTTGTATTTAACTATAAAGTGACAGAAACTCTGAACTCAGTTCAGTGTTTCTGCTGATGATGATCGCTTTGCTATTGAAACGTACGTCCAGTTTAGTGCAGTTTGTGGTGAGGCGTCTAGGAGAAGTTTGCAGTACACAATTATGGTTTTAGTTTCTGAGGGATAGGCAGCAGTATGTGAATATTCAGCATAATGTAAATAAATGGATCTGTTAAATCAATTAATTCCACTATCAAAGTAAATAATTTGAGCGTCCCTCAAGGTACAGTGGTAGGCCCAATGTCGTTTCTCCTTTTTTTTTTTATAAACGATTTGAATTTATTATTTAATGATGGTGCTGTACGCGGACGATGTCTCTTGAGAAGAGTTGTAACAAAGCCTTGCGTTTGATGGCGGACTGGTGTGCGAACTTTTTATACAGGGTGATTCACGGAACGCGTCCATTAAAAGTTCTTGCCTCAGCAATGATATCTCGATTTTGAAACTTTGAGGTTAAGCGTAGTTGGCTATGATCTCTTTAGAAAACACAATTACATCTATGCCGCAGTTCCGGTTAAATCGAAAGTCATGGCCAACTTTGATATTTTAAATAGAAACCTATATTTTTAGTGCATTTTTAGGTTCTACTAGGCATTTTAAAGCCAATTTTATAAAATACCTACTTACTTATCGGTTACCGTTTTAGAGTTATTTTGATTTTTGTGAAAAAAAAGCTCAAAAAAATATGATGTAAATGCGCATAACGGCAATACAGTAAAAGAGAGAGAGAGAGTTTTATGTTTTTATGTTAACTGTGGAGGGTACGAGTCCTCTACTATTTAACCAGGGAATAAAAAGTAAACAAAATTATATACAGGCTGTCTTGTACGCTACAGGGATCTCAAAATTTTTAACACGCTTCCAAACAACATAAAAATTATTGATGATTTCGTTCTATTTAAGCGTACATTAAAATCGTATTTGTTGAGTAGCGCATTTTGTAGTTTAAATGAATATTTTAATTTATAAGTTCCCATTCTACCCTACTTTTAACAATCCCTATGCAAGAAGTAATTTCTCTTCTACATTAGACAAAAGATACCACTAGATATGATACAATCGCGATTTTATTCATGTTGACATGACAAAAAAAACGCCTGAAGTAATTAATAGATAAACCCAATCGCTTTTTCAACTGAGAATACTAATTAACTCACACTCAACAAATTGATATTTTTAACCATGCCTTGATTAACCCGCTGTAAGATTTTCATTATTTATTATAATTTGCTACCTTATAACGTGTCGTAACCATTTATTCACCAAAAATATGCGTGTATTATGTGGATTAACGATTTTGAAGTTAGTTGCTTTGTAGCCAAGAATGGCTTTCAGTTTTCGCTTTTTAAAGATTTATTAATGTCAAAAAGATATCTGCCACTTCAGATTAGGGTTAACAACATAAAATATACATAAATATACATAAAGAAATGCATTTATGCAAAGCTTAAAGAAGAAGAAGGGGAAATACACATTTTCCCATAAAAGCCTATACTGCCACAACGATGGTGAAAAATATTTAGCAATAAACTTACCTTCAGGTGGTAACGCTTTCACTACGTTTATTATTTCATCCCTAACTTTATTCGATACATTAAAATCCTTCAATGTGATCGGGAAACCCAACTTCATACACGTCATTAAATGTCCTGTTATTGTAGAGGTTACCATATTTCTACGAGATAATAAATAATATAGGAAATAAGTTACATATAACCACAGTTATAATAGATTACCGTTCTACGGCGATTTGATCTATCGATTTGCCATTCTTGTAGCTTTCGTAACTCTGTTCCACTGTTTCAGTAAATTTCGCCTTCGCCATGGGATTCTCGATCAAAATCTCCTTCAAAGGTCTTTTGTCAGCCGGTGGGCATAGAATACGAATAACGTTGATGAATTCCTCGCCGAATTTTTCAATCTTGGCTTCAGTAAAGCCGTTCACTATGAAAAAATAAAATATTTAGCTTCTTGTACGTTCGCCATTTTCGTTAACACGCAAGGCACATCATTATTAAACGTTTTTTTTTTTTGTAAATATACTTAAACGATTTTTCATTTTCAAAAATTTCGGTTTTTTTTTCACTTTGAAAAAACAGAAGAAAAATGCAATAGGTTTGTTCGTTTTGGCACAAAATTTAGCGTTAAAAATCTAAAAGTTTTCCAACGCAAACTGTTGCCATAAAACGCTGGATTGATGCCAGCTTTAGATTTACTGATTCCTGTTGCTTTTGGCATAACGCAAAAATAATTCATTAATTTTAGGTTGTCTGCTCTGATTTGTAATTACCAGTGACCGGACAGACGCCGGCAGTATTGCGTCACGCAGACGGTCGAACAGGGTCGCCCGTGCATTATACGGCTCCGATAAGCGAGCTGCAAGTTAGTATGCCATAGATCTTGCGTTATATCGCTTCAATCGTTGAATACACCACATTACATTTTATATTAGGGTTTTTTTCAATTTCTTGTCTCGTTTTTTTAATATAAAATCTATATACAGTGTGTTAAAAAAATGTTGTCGGATATTTTACCCAATTATAGTACTGGTGGTAATAAACAAAAAAGTCTTAGTCAACATGGGTCCGCAATTCAACTGTTTTTGACATATAGTCGATTGCATATTTTAAAATAAAAAAAAACATTTTTCGGTTTTGAGAATAGTCCCCTTTGTCAAACAACTGATTGTGACTTAAAATTAGTTCTGTCAGACATCTGTCATCAGATTATTTATCATTTGCGTCATTTTTTTTTTGTTCTCAAATTATGCATAAGTACACAAATGCAGAAATGGCCGATATGCATTTTATGTACGGTCGTGCGAATGGTAATGCAACTGAAGCACGGCGTATGTATGCCGAAGAATTTCCAAATCGGTTGTTACGGAGTGATAAGATTTTCTCAAGACTTCATATCCGGCTGTCCGAAACTGGTTCATTTAAAATTAATGGTGGTTCTGGTAGACCTAGATCAGTTTCTTCTCCCGCAGTAGAATTAGATATTTTGAGACGGGTAGAAGACAACCCAAATATTAGCACCCGAAGACTTGCCGCAGAACTGAACGTCAGTCATCCTCTCATTTGGAGAATTCTGCGGGAACAGCAGCTCTATCCCTACCACATTCAACGCGTGCATGTTCTTGCTCCTCATGATTATGATGCACGTAGGGTTTTTTGTCATTGGGTTTTACGAAAGCTGGCAGAAACTCCTAATTTTGCGACTCAGCTTTTATTTAGTGACGAGGCTGGGTTTACAAGAGACGGAATATTCAATTTTCATAACAATCACGTCTGGGCAGATGAAAATCCCCATGCTGTTGTTGAACTGCATCACCAAAATCGTTTTTCGCTAAATGTTTGGCTTGCTATTTTTGAATACTGTTTAATTGGTCCAGTATTTCTCCCTAATCGTTTAACGGGACAAGTATACTTGGATTTTTTAAGAAATGAATTACCCGTTTTGTTGGAAGACGTGCCACTTTTTTTTTAACAGATTAAATATGTGGTTTATGCACGATGGAGCTCCTGCGTATTTTCCATCGTAGTTAGAAATTCTTAAATCAAGATTACACGAGAGATGGATAGGACGGGGTGGACCAACTGCATGGCCTCCTAGATCCCCTGACCTGACACCTCTAGACTTCTATGTTTGGGGGCATCTGAAACAATTAGTGTACGCACGATCTGTAAACAATTTGGAAGAACTCAGACAACGAAACGTAAATTGTTGCGAGGAAATTCGGAGGACTCCAGGAATTTTCGAAAGATTGCGTCGATCTTTCATAAGAAGGTGTGAAGCGTGCTTAGAAATGAACGGTGACATGTAGAAAATTTCTTTAGTTTTACTTTAAATAAATATTTGTTTAATTTACATTGCGATCAGAATTTCTTTGAAAATTTTTATCCTACTAAAACAATATGCAATCGACTATATGTCAAAAACAGTTAAATTGCGGACCCATGTTGACTAAGACTTTTTTGTTTATTTCCACCAGTACTACAATTGGGTAAAATATCCGACAACCTCTTTTTAACACACTGTATAAGGGGAAATTTGGAATTAATCGTATCTACATGTATATGTTTCTTTGTTTCTTCTTGGAAAATCGTTAGTGTGGTTTCTATTTGTATTTTTTCTTGTTTACTTTATATTTATTTATCCTTATGTAAACAAAAATGTCCGTCTCTTCCCTTACCTCCATCTCCAGTGATAATGAGGTGGGGAACGTGGTTAGATACATGCTCATTTTGTTTTGATAACGTGGAAAAACTTGCGAGTGTAATGGATATTCTAGATGAAGATACACAAAGTGTAACCAAATGCAAAGCACCTTTAAAAGATTCGTGTTTACAAAGTAATTTAAATTTTATTCGCGAACACTTTCGCAATTTATCTAAAAAAATTAATTCTAATCTAAAATTAAAAGAAGGAACAAAAAATTTAAATGAATATCTAAGTCAATTACGAAGCATTCCTGGGGATTTTGAAGCTCGTTTGAACAAAAAAAATTGACGCAATTTTTACTCGAAATCCTGATCTCAGTATATTTCAAAATTTTTACAATGGCAAAGTGGAAGATAATGAAAGTATTAATAAATATAGTAACAATTTTCGTTATGCATCTCTCACACCAGTTGCGATGTCAAGAGAAGTTTCGCTATATTTAAAGATATATTAAAAAACAAGCGCACAAATTTCACTGAGGAAAATTTAGGATATGTTTTAGTAATCAATATAAATAAATTATGCCTATAATTTGAGTATATACCAAAAAAATGGGTGCTGTATTAATCTGTAATTTAGTTTATACGTATTTAATATCTTGATTCCATTTTACAAAGTACATTAAAAAGTATACAAAATGCGCGCGCAATAGTGCCTGCCGTCTATCCGGTGTCTGGTAATTACCTTCATTTTTTTAGGTTGTAATTTTTATGATTTTTGGAGAAAGTTTCAGTTAGTACAAATTTCAATTTTTATTTAGTGGATATAGTTATTTAAATTTAAATATTCATTGTTACTCTTTATACACTATATTTAGTAAGTCTTTAGTCGGGTTTCTTTTATTATGCAATCTCATGTTTATAATCCTGAAATTCACTGTTTGCTTTCTACATGTTTATTAAAAGAAAATTGAAAAGGAAATCATTGCGTTTGATCTGTAACTTTTTTGTTGACTCAAGATAGAAGGTTTTCTGAGTATTGTCGAAGAATGTTTTTTTTTTTTAATACAGGTGACAGTGACGATGATTTACTATATAAAGGAACCCGACATTCAATTAAGATTTTGAACAAACAATCCTACTATTAACAAAAAAGGAATTTCTCCACCCGGCGGCATGTTTCTATATATAAAAACAGAAAAGAATTATATATTTTATCTTTATTTTTATTTTCCTTTTTCGACTATCTCCATATATATTTTTATATAAAACTTTCAATTGAACAAACGACAATTAATCAAACACACCGATAAAAACAAATATACTTCTGCAACTATACACAATTAGCGTCACCAACAGTGATCATATCAATATCGCAAAATTCTACGGCAAAAATCCACTCCCTACCCAGATGCAAGATTTTCGACGCTGCTTTACAACTTGCGGCGAATTGTAAATATCAGAATTCAAATCGGACAACAACGCAGCGACATAAAAATAACGGCAAGTCGAATCGAACAGAAATACTTATAGCTGCGTTTCGCTGCATGACGCTAATGCCAAAACGATGATAAAAGATTTTACCTCCAGTCAGATTTAATAGAAAACATATTTTAGGCTAATTAATTATTTTAGCAATTTTAATAGTAGTAGTCTGAAATCACTAATAATGTCGAATACCTTGCTTGCTAACGAAAATAATCCATCAATAATTAAAATTGCAATACTATACTTTTATATCGCTTCAATTCCTCAATGCTTCTGGGTTTCATTTGTGCCAGATCCATCAATACCTCGTTAGAAGCTATCATATACGGCATACAATTTAGGGAAAAGGCCAATTCAGTTCGTTTCGCTAGCAATTTCCTATAAAGAACCATCCTTTCTTCTTTTTGTGCCTCAGTTTCGACTGTCGTTGAGTTAACTGGCAATATTTTCTTTTTCTCCATCGTAAATTGGCTTATGGTATCATTGGATTTTGTGTACGATGTGGTAGTATAATCTGACGGACTAAACGAGATAATTAAAAGTAAATACTAAAGAATATTTTGGAGGGCGTACAAAATAAAATATAAAGAACTGAAATATTAAGATGCATTTTTTATTCGAAGCTTTCTGGTTTAAATATTACAAATATCTTCTGTCCCTTTTTTAAATAGTATTGTTTATCAAAAATATATTTAAGTAACATAAAAGATAATATTTCAGTAATTAATGTTGTTTGTTAAACTTTTTCATTCTTGAATCAATATTTTCAAACTTTATTAACCTGGGTCATTTGTTGTTGCCAGAGAATACCAGGTATCGGTAAAAAAACATGTTAATGTGTCCCCGCTATTGTGTAATATTCTGGTCAGTTGTGTAGTGCCGAGGAACTAAATCTAGATGAGTGAGGAAGCCAGCAATCAGTTATTAGATTGCGTATTAGCCGTTTCCCACTCCAGAGAGCCAAATACCGTCTCCAGAGAATACGCCGATCGAGCTTGTTCGAGCCGACCAACGAACGAAATCGCTGCCTGTGTCGAAACCCACACGACCACGCCTAGAGCCGAAGAACCGCCAAAACCGCAAATGTTATTTCTATTTGTTTATTATTTGTAAAATCAGAAATCATGATCTTATTTACTGTTCACTTTAAATTTAATATTCAATTTATCCCATTCATTCATATTTTCTTTTTATCATTAATTTTCTTCAAAATTATTTATTTTATACTTTATTATATTTAATTGTTATTATTTTTTCATTTCCTTGGGTATGCCGGTTTCTGTGTTATTACAAAGATGTTTTTTTTTTACGTTTCGGAAAATTTATTGTTTCCTTTTTCACATTTTTTATCCTACAAAACATTTACCACCATTAAAACTTTAAAATTTAACATTTAATATCCAAAGTGATAATTAAAAAAAAAAGAAAAAAAGTACATGATCAAAAATTTACATTAGTTATTTCCATCTTTTTTGTTTCCAACTTTAGGGTGTTGTTGATAATTTTTTTTAATTGCATTTAAACTTAAAATTGTAAAACACCATAGTACATTTTACAAGTCAACTAACAAATATATACTAATGCGATTTATCATTCATAAATAATCGTTATTTACTTTGCGATCCTTTCACAGTTATCATTTATGTTTCATTGTTTTCAAATAAGAAAATATTTGTAAAGGTGAAATCAATCTCTTTTGTTTTTCTTTGTTATTTAATACAATAACTGGTCAAATGATACTTTGGATTCTTCTCAGGATTTTTCGTAGAGAAATCTCGAAGGTCATTCAGGTAATTATGGTAAGGTAAAGTCAGGTAAGTGTGTAACCGGGGCAAGTGTGTAGTTTGGCTATATTTTTTTTTAAATTGAAATACGGACGTCCTCTTGTTATAATACTAATGTACTAAACTTCATACTAGTTTTACAAACAAAAGTTCGCATCTCCTAACGTGTAATAACATGAATATCTTGTGAATATATCATACCTTATTAAACAGGCATGAGTTTAGTATTACACTCTTGGCCGAACTAAAGGGTAATGCTATTAATATATAAAATGCGGACCGATTACACACTTACCCCATTTTGTTGGGTAAGTGTGTAGTATTGACAGTGTTTAAAATTTCTTTTTTTTTCTAGTAAACCGTTGATAATTATAAAAGGTGTATCTATTGAATGCTTACAACTGGGCATATATTATGTACTTCTATGTGTAAAATTTATCAAAATGTCTTATTATGTGAACAGTGTTACATTTTCTTCGCACTATGCAATTTTTACTACACACTTACCTGACTTTACCTTAATTAACAAATACTCGTACTATACAGGTGATATATTGATATCTTTTAGGTAAAGTTTGTGGAACTGGGATATGTCTGAGAGTGTGAAGTAAAAATTGTTATAGGAGCTCACGAACAACCGTCGTCTCTCGTCGCCACAGGAAGAATGCTCAATTAAACTAAAAGTAACAGTTATCTGGCTTCGATTGTTATCGATGCCATACCAAAATAATAAACACAACATAGGATTCAAATGGAAAACCAGTAACTGACATTAAGATACCGTTTTTTACCCTTGATGGAGGAGAATACAGGATATGTTACCGAAATATTATAAAAATAAAAAACATCAGACAAGATTAAACTAACGAATAAAATACAGTTCATATTACTTAATATCATAAAATTAAAATTTCGATCTAGTATGGTCTATTTTTATAGTCAATTTTACAAAATTCAAAGTTTGCCTGTAAATTATGCAACCGAGTATGCACGTTAACCTAAAATACTTTGAAACCTGTTTTAAACGACTCTAAATTAGTTTATTTCCATATCAATATTTAAATATACATATACAGTAAACTTTACTTACCTTGGCTTTTTTTTAAGCATAACTTTTAAATCTGGAGGTGGGTCGACTAAAATCCTTCCTCTATCGCGATTATTTTCTACGTCATCAAGGAATCTGTTGGCCTTTTCGGTGATACCCACTGTACAAAACGAATATGTGGGTGCTTTCACTGTCTCCTTGTTCAAATACTTTTCTCGTTCCAATATTCTACCTAAGGATGAGTATTAAGAGCGTTATATGAAATCCATGTATTTATAGTTTATACCTATGCACTTCCACCAATCCTCGCTCTTGTGCTTTCCTGATCCGTGCAGCGGATGGCGCTGGTACTTTTCGGGTACCCTCGAACCTCTGGATCCTCTCACGAACAATATGTAAACTTGTAAACCCCGGTTCGATCCCATGACCTTCACGCTAGTTAGAAACGTGTGGCAGTCTTCTGTCAAGTCGACGAGGCCGTTCTTATCCATACCTTCGTATTCGTCGACGCGTTTGTTCATTCTTCGTGTGAAAAATTGATTGTGCATATAGACAAGGACTCAAAAGCAGTATCATTGTAATACCAGTATCACGACCTCAAAGTCATACACCGGTAAAAAAAGGCAAAGTAATTCAACACTTCCAATTACAAAGTTTGATGTATTAACTACATATTTTGTTCGGATGTAATGAAATAATGAATTTTATGTTCGTTTAATTCCGATTTGTTGTTTCAATATCCTAAGAGCTACATGTTTCGGCTGAAACTGGCCTTATTCAGGCTCTTAAACGTCAATGGTTGGTTCCCAAATTAGGTACTTCTTTCACCCTAGGTTCGAGCCAGAACGGAATAGGTCCTAAAGACAGGACCGGATTACCAAAAAACCAAAACAAAATAGTTCTAAAGGACAGGACCGGATTACCAAAACTAATAAAGTTAACAACCGAAAGAAAAGTCAGCTTACCAGTGACCTAAAGATGACGCCATTAAACCAAATGAATTCCGGCTTACGCTACTGTTTACAAAACCCTTTTCAGGAAAATATCGATGCAACGAACACTTCTCCTGGCGGTCCCAGGTAAAACAGAAAATGCACTCGATACTTGATGTTCCTCACGTGACAATATCCCACAACAAACGTGGTAACTAATATATAATAAAAATCCTACTGGACGCTACATTCATTAGGTATGCTCGAGTATTATGTGGAACACTTTGGTTTCAAGGTGTTGGAGTTGTTTTACAACAGTTTAAGTTAAAAAAAGTAAACGAACAAATTAAAAACAGACGAAAGAATGCAATTCCAGCTTCATAAATAACCTGAAGATGGTTAGTTTCAGCCGAAACATGTAGCTTTTAAGATATTACAACAATAAATCTGAATGAGCATATAATTCATTATTTAATTACGTCTGAAAACTTATTTATAAAAGTAGAAAATATCAGTACTTATTTTGCATTTAGTTACGTAATTAATTAATTAATGCCTAACAATGTGTTTACGGGGCACTTTTCAGGATTTGTTGAGCATCACAATAAAAGCCGGTCAATCTTTTGCAGCCCCCCCCCCCTCTGTAGAATATCAATTTTTCTTACCGTGTACTGCAATTATCACAACAATTCGCCAACGCTTCCGATTTTCGTTCTACGCGATCCTCGAAATGATCCAATATAAATTGTCTCCTGCATCTGGACGTTTCCAAATATTTCCGGAACAGCTCCGTCATGGCCTCCTTCCGCTTTCTGGTACGATCGCTGGAGTAGCCTAATTCTCTTAAAGATCTAAAGGAACGCATCGATAGAATTCGATAAATTAAAAGATAAGAGAAAACTACCGTAGCATTTCAAAATCCGCATTACTGTAGAACATCGTGCAATTGGCAGGCTGTCCATCACGTCCGGCGCGACCGACCTCTTGGTAATAACTCTCCATATTGCTAGATGAGCCGTAATGGATGACGTTTCGAACATCGGGCTTGTCTATGCCCATGCCGAAAGCGATAGTCGCTACAATGACTTGGACTTTGTCCCGTGCGAATTTCTCGTGGGTTTCTCGGCGATCTTTCATTGACATGCCGGCGTGGTATGATAAACAATTTACACCGTTACCTAAAATGATCATATATAAGGGAAACTTGTCTTCTACTCCAAATGAAACGCGAATATTTCTTGGAAACTACAATAGGGCTAATTATGGAAAAAAATTAATGAAAATTATTTTTTTTTATTTTAATTAAATTCGCAACATGACCGCTAGAGGGCGTGGTTACTAGGGGTCAACAGTGAGTTTTAAAATAACAATATTCAGGAACTTCTTTCTTTGTGTGTTACTAATTTCGTAATCTATATATGCTTGAGATGATTTTATACTATTTTGTTCAAAAGCATAGCCCAATAATGTATAGTATAAATAAATTTTTCAAAAATTTAGGCTACAATTACAAGTAACATAAAATTCAAAATAGTGTAAAAGAAAATAAAAAAAAAAAAACAAAAAAAAAATAAATTCTTTTTCATATTCTTATACTTTTATTTTGTTATTTTTTTTTGTTTACACGGTTCTAATAAGCTTTTTAAATATTTGAATTTGCTATTTATATATAGTATATATAGTTTTTTTTTATAGTAAGCTATGTTTTTTCATTCTTTTTATACGTTTCATTTTTTATTTTTATTATTTTTTTTATTTTTACTTATTTTTTACACAATTCTGACAACCTTTTTGCTGTTTATAATTATTGTATATAATTTTAGTTTAAAAACAAACAAGGTTTCATTACATTGTATGTACATTTCTTAATCCCAAAGCAAAAAAATAAATTAGATTAAAATTATATACAATAAATATAAATAGTGTTAAGGTAAAAAGTATATATTTCAAAAAAATACACGTTACAATAATTAAACACGTATGACAACAGAAATATTCGTATTTTACAACAGCAACCCGTACGTAACCATCTCGTTTTCTCTACGTATCCTAACTGCCCCCTGGTGATCGTTAAGTTTCCACCAACCCTTGCTCATTTGAATTTTCGCGCTAACAATAGGAAACATAAAAAAGTTGTCAGAATTGTGTAAACATAATAAACAAAAAATATAAAAATAATAATAAAAAATTATTTAAAACATTTGCCAAGTATGTATAAACTAAAAAAATTAAAAAAAGGTAAATAAAAATTAAACTAAAAATAATAAAAATAAGAATATAAAAAGAATTTCTTTTGTATTTAATTTGTTTTTTTTTCTTGCTTTGACATTCTAATAAACAAACAAACAAGGTTCCTTGTAACAATTGTATATTTCTTTATTTAGACTTATATAATCCCAAAGGAAAAAAGAAAAATTAAAATTATATATAATAAATATAAATAGCAAATTTAAATATATGGCAGAGTTGTCTAGAAATGAATAAACAAATATTATTAAAAAAAATAAAGTAAAATAGAAAATAGCTTACTATTTTTTCAAAAACTTCCAAAATTACATACAATAAATATAAATATAATATAATAAATATAAATAGCAAATTTTAATATTTGAACCGGTTGTCAGAATTATAAATAAAAATTATAAACAAAATAAAAATAATAAAAATAATTTATTTTTCATTAAATTTATTTTTCCTTTGGCATTATAATTAAAAAACAAACAAGGCTCATTTACAAGTCAGAATTGTGTAAAAAAGAATAAACAAAAATTACAAAAAAAAAACCAAATTAAAATAAAAAATTGAAGAAATATATGTAAATAAAAATAAAAATCAAAAAAAAAAATAAAATAAAAAATAATAAAATAAAAATAAGAATATTTTGAAAGAATTTAACTTTTTATTTAATTTCCGTTTATTTTTTTACAAATTTTGACAACCTTTTTGAATATTTGAAAATGCTATTATATATTCTATTTCAAAAAGGTGTTTCTTTGTGTTTTATTTTTTTCCTTTTTTTTCTGACTCCGTATTTTTTCCGTATTTTCTGAACATCGTATCTCTTACATCTTCATTTATTGCGGAAAAACAATGCATGTCAAGATGAATAAAAATCTAATAAAGAATGCATTTCGAGTAGGTCTACACATTTACTGGAAAAATCGAAAAATCGAGTTTTTTTTCGGATTTTTAGATATTGACTCTTGTAATTTAAAAAAAAAAATAAAGAAAATGCTACACATTTTCAAAACGAATAAAAAGCTCTAAAAAAAATACCTCTTAAGCAGTTCCACGTATGTACTAAAAAAACTGAAAATCGATTTTTTTTTTGGCGTTTTCAAATATTGTACCTACACTTTGTCTTTTTTTTTGAAGGCTATGCATTTTCAAGGCGAACAAAAAGTTCTAAAAACAAAATATATTTCAAGCAGTTTCACAGATCTACTAAAAATAGATTTTCGATTTTTTAGACATCGTGTTCCTTGCACCTTCATTTTTCGGAAAGAAAAAACTGCGCATTAAATTATTTATATATTATTAAAAAACTGATTTTTCAATTTTATTAGAAAATCTTTGAAGCTGCTTGGAGTATCTCAAATTTTGTGTCTTTAAATATATAATTTCTCTATCTTCTTCAACTCTGTGCCTCTATCTCTTTCCAAAATTTGTGTCTACTATTACATATTAAAAAGTATTTTAAAATATACCTTGCAATAAAGAAGCAATATGGTCCGTCTGTTTCTTAGTGATGCAATAAATGATCGTCGATCCGGAAAAAGTCCACTGGCCATCTTCCCTAACCATAACATCTCTTAAATCGTGCAAGATCCCAAAATTCCCTTTTAACCGCACGGAAAAATATAAATTCGGCCTATCGAATCCGGAATAGAGAATTTGAGGATTTCTACAAAGCCGATGATACAAAACATCTGAAAAACAAGCAATTCTTATTCGCCTACCTTAATTTCAAACTTGTTATGATATCCTTTCGAACGCGAGACGTTGCTGTTGCGGTAACCGCTAAAATTGGCACATGAGGCACCATTCCTCTAATAACTGCCAACTCCCTGTAGGCGTGTCGAAAATCGTGGCCCCACGAACTTATACAGTGAGCTTCATCGATTGCGATTAGATTAATATTCAATTTATCGTCCATGTCTTTAAGTAACTGTTTCCCATTTTCGCCGCACATAAATTCTGGTGTAACGTAAACAATACTGTACTTGTTGTCTAAAATATCCTCTAACACTTTCCTTTTCTGCGTCTGCGCCGTTCCTAATAAACACGCTGGAATGTTCGCCACAGTTAAGGCTAAAACTTGATCTTCCATCAATGAAATTAACGGGGAAATGACAACGGTTACACCGCCACAGTACACAGAGGGATATTGGTAGCACAGAGATTTACCATACCCAGTCGCCATAATGGCGCAATTATCCCTACGCTCGTTGATTAGTGAGCTAATGATATTCCACTGCATCGGTCGAAATTGCTTGTGACCGAACATTCTCGATAGCACATCTAAGTGGTTTTGGTGTGGCGGGTCCACGACATCTGCGATTTTGAATTGGGTTATTAGAACTTTTTCATCGTCTTCGTTAAATAACTGAAAATGAAAGAGTTATACGTATTACCGCGAAAACTTTACGATTTGGTTAGAAATACATCTGACAGTTCTTCTAAATCTTCTAACGAATCATCCATTATTACGACTGTTTGTTACACTTAAGATATAGCACATAAATAACCAAAATAGCACCGAGTTAAGTTAATTCGGTTGTTAATTTTTCATAGACAGACAGGATTTTCAAATTTAAAAAGAAGTAAACCTAACCTACACTTAGAACTCGTGTTACCAACTTATGCTAAAAGTATTGGAAAGTACCCTAGATATATTTCTGGAGCGGGTACATTAATCTAATCTTTCAGTTATTTTCGTTACATACATAGTTATAATAATATTACTTCTATAAAACAATTTAAAAATATAATTATTATTTTGCTTTATTCTTTATTGTTCTTTGTACATATATGTATTAAGATTTTAAGTAATGTGGGTTGACACTACTGATAAGAAAGTTGGCGCTATTTAAGAAAAGAATTAAATGTGAAATTATAATATGTGTTAAATATAAATAATATTGCTTCCTTATAAAAGTCTGATAACTCTGTAAAGGTTTATATTACAATTCTTAACAATCTGTATATATGTACTATACAAAACTCTATATGAAACGGCATATAAAAAAGTAATTACATAAATGCCCTTATGGCAGTTTTAAAGTTTCATATCCAAAATGTCAAAGCTGTATATATACGTCAAAATGTAGATTATGTTTTTAAAGTTTTGGAACTGTTCTTAGAAGCACATATTTAGATACAAAAATGTACTCAAAGAAATAATACACATTTTTATTACAGATATATATTTACATAGATTTATTAGATTATGTAAATTCATGGTTACACATTTTTTATATAAAACATGACAAGGTGAATGATGAAATATCAAGTGTTACGGAGGGATTAATGTAAATAAATGAAGAAAAAATATTAACGAAATCCTATGCGTAAGTATATTATTATATGTAGTACTCAATGATCCCCCCAAGGGGGATAGAAGTATACCCAGTAAATCAAATTCAAATTTTCCGCAATTATTTTTAGTAACTTCAACATTAAAGCATGAAATTACCTACGACTTTGTATTACATTAATAGTTATTTGAATACCTTTAAGTTGAAGTTAATGAATATAATTGCGGGAAGTTTGAATTTGGTTTACTGGGTATATTGCATAAATTTCGCTCATCTGTATATGTCGATGCAACAGTGGCGTAACTAGGAAGAGGTGTACAGGATTTGCGTTTAATAGATGTTACAATTAAATAACCATACATGAATTGTAAATAAAAATAAACTTATTTTAGCTGTAAAAAGGGAAGGTATAACTATCTTTCTATTCAACTCCAATACTGGCGAGAAAGGTATAAATTTACGTAAACTATCGCCGGAAGACAACAAATTGAATTCCAGAGATCCAGTAAAAATTCTTGTGCATGGATGGATGGGTAACTACCATGCTTATTGGTACAAACCGATGGTTAAGGAGTACCTAAAAAAAGGTGGGGTAAACGTGAATCACAGTGAGCTGGGGAAAGTATTCCATGGATCTTAACTTTCCACATGTAGTAAGCTTACTAAAATCTGTCGCCCATCACATAAGCATAGATGTAATAGAACTTTCTGAAAAGTACGGCATACCTTTCGCCAATATTCATTTAGTTGGCCACTCGTTGGGTTGTCATGTTTCCGGATTTATTGGTATGGGATTATATCCTAAGATTTTGCCGAATACAAAGAGGTTTTTATCTAGGTAAAGAAATCATTTCCAGGAAGAATAAATTAATCGGAAGAATATCTGCATTGGATCCAGCATATCAGCGTTTTCAAAATGCCGGTCCTAAAGATCGTATCTGCATTGATGACGCATCTTTCATTGATGTCATACACACGGCTGGTGGAGCTGCCGGATATCCAACTTCCTTAGGACATATTGATTTTTATCCGAACGGAGGCAGGAAAAAACAAAATGGATGTGCAAGTTTAAACTGTACGAATATTCAGTAACCACATTTGATTCTGTTGTAATTTTCAGTAACTTCAATTTGAAGGTGTTAAAATACAACTCTTATACTTCGTTTACTGTAACAGATGAGGTACGTCATTACTTGCAAATTAGGGCCATGCAATATCATATTATTAAAATAACCAACTAACATATAACTTATTCATGTTCAATTAAAGATACTATGTTGGTGCCTACTGCTTTTTAAATTGCATGCTTGTCACATCTTCCCAATGTATTCCCACCAACTTAGTTATAGCTGTCAACTGTCAAAGGGATTATATTCTGCATTTGCAGCAAAGTGTGGGAATTTGCGTTTATACTTGGTATATATTTATTTAAAATAAGTAGTTATTACAACTAAACCATACCGAAACCATTGTGTAAACATTCGAAGGAGTTAATAGTTTCCTTAATCGTGTATTGTCGACGCAGAACGCGAGAACAACGGGCCATTACTCCTGTTAACTTTCGTGCGAGGAGTATAAAATCCATATATTTTTAATGTCATATTCTTTACAGTATTTCGTTTTTTAGAGTAACTAGTATTCTAAACATTCATGTTGCAAACATAAGCAAAATTTCATTCATCAGTAAACAAGGAATTACATCCACTAACTCACGAAACGAAAATGCATACGAAATAAATGTTGTAAAAATTGATTATTCAACTCATTATCAATGTGCTAGTGGAAACACAATTTATGACATGTACGAAAACAGTGAGTATATACAAATGTTGTTTACAGAAGTGGTTCTTTCACATACATTTTTTCAGACTAACATAATACATTGAACATTTTGAATAGTGCTCTTAAAGAAAAAGACATTTCTATGGTTGAAACACATTGTTGTGGTAGATATTATTTGGTCTCAAAGAAAAGGAAGTTTGTTACGAAACGATGGATGAAATATGGCAGATCGGAGGATGCATACAATTGTATAAAGCGGATTGAATTAAATTAGTCTGGAAATTTGACGTACTTGGTGTAGAACATATTGGAAACGAAATTCAGAAGTAGTAAATCAGAGAGACTGGTTTGGATAGAGAAGAAACTTATATTCTAATCGTTACTGTGAATACTTTAAGCGATAATGGTCCCGATTAAATTTATTGTACTCACTTGTGCTTTTTTATTACTTTTTCCACTGCTACCATCATGACTAACATACTTTAAATCCTGAGTTTCAAAAAGAATCATCACTAATATATACGGTAAATGTTATTTTTAAGAGTTTCTTTATTCACCTGTCAAAAGTGTTTGACAGTTAAATAACCTAACGGTTTGTATACGTTTTGACGGACAGAAAATTTGCAAGACGGTCGTGACGTCATAGCAAACTGACTTACGTAGTACCTTGTTTGTTATAGTAAATGAACTATAATATGTAAACATTGGTAATTTCACGCTTCAACCGTTGAAGTTAGTGAAATTAATGGCGGGAAGTTTAAATGTTATCGATTGACTCCCGGGTTTAAATATTATTTTCTTCGGCAGTTTGGTGTAGCCACAAGAGGGCGCCTATGTATTTTTGGGAGAGTATAAATTCCAAAAATTTTATTGCTGTAGAGGCTCCGAACTTTAAAGAATTCCAAAGTGGTCGTTGCGCCAGGAATCGACAAGCTATTATGGGTGAAAATGTTGATCAGTCGATGAGGGGTGATTTCTATCTGTTTACCAATAGCAAACCGCCGTTCGCTAAGGGATTAAAAGGAATCCAATGAATTTACTCATTACTATGTAGTGAAATTAATGGTTATTTGTTTATTAAAGAAATAAATAATTTTTGTTATTTTTTCTGTTTTGAGATTTTTTCGCTCAATACCTCAATACCTAATAATTATTTCAACCCTTTTTATATCCTGATATATATTGTGGTGTTACAAGGTAGCACACAGCTCGGATTAAAAAAAAAATTAAATATAATGTTCTAATTAAATTATTAAAATTCAGATAATATTGCAAAAATACAAGAGGTATGTCCTTTACTAAATTTATTTAGATGACATGCTCTGGCTCCTTAATCCTAATAGCCAAATTCAAATTTCCCGCCACTATTTTTAGTGACTTCAACGTAAACCCTTTAAAATAACTATTAACGTAGTACAAAATGGTAGGTAATTTTATGTTTCAAAGTTGAAGTTATTAAGAATAATTGCGGGCAATTTAAATTTGGCTAAGTGGGAAGCCATTTTTGTGGTCTATAGGTAATAGAGGAAATTACAATGTGGAAAATTGTCGTAAAATTTTATGTATAATTGGTGTTAAAACAATTATTTAAATTTAAATAATGTCAGGAGAGGAACACGACAATGTTAGATCTATATGTGTATGGAAGTGTATGTAGTTGTACACATATTTAACTACATACACAGTCAAGCTCATGCCTATATGTCATATGTGTCAAATGGCAAACGAGGTGTCAGTGTATTTTCTGCTAACCAATCATAGGGCATTATTTATCCGCGAGCGTTACCAACTATTAATAATCTTGTAGACACTAAACTTAGAGTTAAAAACATAATGAGAAACAGGTATAAAACTTTACCTGTCAGTTTACGATGTCTGTCAGTTGCTTACCTTGCACTTTTATCCTTACATTGATAAACCCACCCTAAGTACGACAACATGGATATTAAAATCCAATTTTAATCAACCTAATGTCATCTATATTCATTCATCCCCTCTCCGGGGGGAGAATGCTGATTACAATAGCCTAGAGGACGCTCCGACGTTAGCAAAATTCCAAAGAAGAAGATACACCCCTTTTATTTTCTTTAATATAACTGTGAGTATAAGCGAGGACGCTATGGAGGACTGTTGTTCAACGTCTTCTTGTTGAATATTCAAACCTAAAGTCCTTAATTTAAGTGAATTGTGTGAAAGAGACCCTTGCACAAGCTAACTTTTATTATTATTGAAGCCAGAGATTCAGAGTTAAATCAGCAAGTATTCAGTGTTTTTTTTTTGTACTGATTAAATATGCAACCAAGAGGGAACAAAACAATGAAATGATTTTTGAGATAAATAAAACTTATAGAAAGTATTTGTATATTGTTTAATAGTTTGAACGACTATCTATTTTTGACATAAAAGCCTCAGTACACTACACTATACCATTAAAATGAACAATAAACAAGTTATAGAAAATTTAAATTTAGGCCCGATGTACAGAAACCTTAATAATAATAACAATAATAATAATAATAATAATAATAATAATAATAATAATAATAATAAACATTTTATTTCTAAAGGCAGAGTATATAAGTGACAGAAAAAAATAGAGACAACTCGTATAAGCAAGAAATACGTCACAACAGAAACAAATAGCTTACGTGCTATAAAAATCTTGAACACAATAACAATTCAAATTAAGTAAATACTCTTTTACCGCTTTTTTAAACTGAAAAAAATGAGCAAAACATAATAAATCTAGTATGTAGATATCATAATAAGTTAAAAGAGCATTGGCTTTAAAATATTCCTTACAAGAATCTCTATAGCCGAGATTATAAATAACTCGTAAAGCTCTCTTCTGAATTAAGAAAACTCTTTCAGAGTGTGGTGATAATCCCCAGTGAATTACCCCATACCGCATACAAGAAATAAAATTAGAATGGTAAAAAGTCAATAAAAAGAACTAATGTTACATTTTTTTTCTTGAGTTGTAGCATAACAATTTTTTGATAAAGTACTACAAAGATTATCAATATGATCAATCCACTTTAAGTCTTCGTTTACGACTACTCCTAAAATTTTGGAAGAAGGGTCTAAATTAAAAACATGATCATTTATTTGAATCGTAGCGATATTAGACTTAGTTCTATTATGAAAATATACAAATTTAGTTTTTTGTTCATTAATTATTAACTTATTCGAATTCATCCATTTAGTAATTGTGTTTAAAGTTTCTGAAGCCATATCACTAATTGTATCAATATTTTCTGGTTTAATAATTAAACTAAAATCATCAGCATACAATACAACATTTTCTATGTTTTTTAAAGTTTTTGGCAAGTCGTTTACATATACTAAAAAAAGTGTGGGACCCAGGACAGAACCCTGTGGTACATCAAGGTTTATATTAATGCAACGTGACTGATGGCTATGAATTTTAACAGACTGCTTGCGATTTGATTGGAACCATTGTCTAGCAATACCCCTCACCCCATAGTGTTCTAATTTATATAGGAGTATGTTATGATTTACTAGATCGAATGCTTTAGACATATCAATGAAAATACCCAAGCCAAGGGTTTACCTTCGTCTAGAATTTCATAAATAGTTTTTAGAAAATTGAAAACAGCTGTACTTATCGGTGTTTTTATTACGAGAAAAACCATGTTGATTGGTGAATAGCAAATTAAAGTGTGTTAGATAATTGAGTAAATGTTTGTTCATTATACTTTCATAGATTTTAGAAAAAAAAACTGGCGGAGCTGATAGGCTAAGGCACGTCACTGTGACGGGAACTATTGTAAGTTTGCCCCCCCTCTCAAAAAACCATATAGTATACACATGATTCATCATTACTTCACAGTTGGCTGTACATGTCATTACTGCTTTGGCGGGCGCCTGTAATATTTATTATTTTAATTAAACAATACGGCAATAAAAAGGATTTATGGCAGAAAGCTCCCTGCTTTTAGCAACGTAAAAATTGCTAATCATCCTCGTTCGTGAAATAATAAGTAATCTACCTCATATGCAGTTATATTTGTATTTAAAAGTCATTGTAGATACGTATAGCTACGTGTTTGTGTTGTGACTTGTGTGTTGTAGAGCATTCTAGAGTTATTAGCACAGGTAATTTTCGATTTCAAATAGATGTTTCTATCATTGATAATATGAGTTTTAAGTTTGTATACTACGATAAACATACCTAACCTTAAAATATTATTAATATTTCGTATATGCGGTATGTAGACACATTCAAACTGTTACTAATTAGTATATCACATTTATTATTATTTATCACCTTGATAAAAATTGATATTAATTATAATTAACTTTAATGATTGCGTAGTTTAATATTTCAGTTCCAACGTCCGCAAGTTAAAATTACAATTTACATATTAATGAGTCCGAGAACTACAAGGACGTATGTCAAAAAGCCTATTTTTTATTTCTTTCCTTGTATAGAGAGGTCCAAATCGACGATCGATCACAAAAAACTTAGATATTTCTTTAGAATTTACATGAATTACTGCACTTTAAGTTCGTATTAGCGCTGTGAGTTTCATATTTTAAAATGGTGAGATATGCAGCCAGTTTTTTAGATTTGTAGTATTGGTTGTATATGTGGAAGTAGTTTGATTTTCTGTTAATAAATTATTCAAATAAATGCTCCTGAAAGAATAGAATTTCTTTCGCTAATAAGATATTTATAAGTGTGAATTAAAATTATTAGTGTGCAGATTAAACACATTACAAGTTAATTAACACAAGCACCAAACGTACTTATTAGTTTACATTCAAATTAATGTGGTATCTCAATTTTATGTTAATTTTTTTGTATAAAATTTCTTTCATTAATATATTATAAGCATAGATTTTAGGTGTCTTGTTTTCGAACACAGTTTTAATGTTTAATTTGTGGAAAATTTAAATTTCATTAGGTGTTAAGAATTTTTGTAATCCCGAAAAGCAACATTCACAGTGAGACTCATCATCATGTTATAATTTAATGCTCTATTTCTTCTAGGTTTCTTTTCTCTTTGTTGTTTTTAATTGGATGATCTTCTGCGATGTATATACTTTCAAGGTGTTATAATTTTCTGTTTCAGACGAAGAAAGACGTTCTTATAATGGCGACAGCGGATGTGATACGTAAGTAAATTCCCAAGTAGTATCAAATGTTTATAAAATATATTTTGCTGGTGTGTTTTGCGATAGATTTTTTTTTATTTCGAAGATATATATTATATATATTCTATACTATGAGATTCAAAATGATTGTCGTAAGAAAAAAACTGTTTTCCGGAAAAATTTATCTATACTTATTACCAATTTAATGAGCGAAGTTAGCTACATACAAATTTCATACATTAAATGAATTTTCTTGACATTTAGCGACATTGGCGTTCGTATTGTAGTATTTTTCGATTATTTATCTTATATTTTTTTTCAAACCGTTTATTTTTACATTTAATATCACCAACAATAGTATTTCTGAATACTGTAAGAAAATAAGGGAATTTATCTGTGGTAATTAGCTCAACAAACAGGTAAAAAAATCAATATTAACATTAATTGAAATAGTTTATTACATTTTATAATTTTATAGGCTTATCATACACTTCAGCGCAATGAGCTGTCAAAAGAAAGTTACAGTTTCATCCCTATAAAGTTTCTACGGTACAGGAATTATTACCATTAGATCACGATAGGCGATTAGAATATTGTCGTTGGTTTAATAACAATTTAAGGGACGATGACTTGCTAAACAAATTTTTCTCGGATGAAGCCTGGTTTTATCTAACAGGCTATATCAATTTACAAAACTATTGTATCTGGTCTGCAGAAAATCCACACGAATTTCGAGAAACGCAATTGCATCCCATAAAAGTTGGAATTTGGTTAGCTATGTCCAGGCAACGAATAATAGGGCCAATTTTCTTCGATGAAACTGTAACAGCCCAACGTTAACAACAGATGTTGGAATTGTTTATTGAGAGAGTTACAAGAAAATGAGCTTGAAGCAGGTTATTGTCAGCACAATAATGCTCCAGCACATACTGCTCGACAAACCTGCCAATATCTTCAACAGTTTTTTGCTGACAGGGTCGTTAGAGTACAAAGATGGCCACCAAGATGGCCTGATCTAACCCCATTAGATTACTTCATGTTCGGCTATCTAAAAAATAGGATCTATAGAAACCGCATGCATACCATAGAAGAACTGAGAGATGCAGTTTTGTCACTTAATAATTATACTAATCGTATGTTATAATTTAAAGTAATAAATAAATTAAGTTAAACATCAGTTAGTATTGAATTATAAAATCATAATTTAGTAAAGTTAAATTAATTACATTTCATTTTTACAAGCAGAAACACCAAGCCATAGTCGTTTATATATGCGAGTTTAAATATAGGTTACGTTTTCCTTATTTATGACAGATCCGTTTACTTTCTTGTGTTCCAACACTGACTTAGTTCAAACCTTCATTACAAACACGCGGCATATACCTACACCCTGCTACTATCTATAGGAGCGGAATTGACAATCATTTTGAATCTCATAGTATAATTATTAAGTAACAAAACTGCATCTCTCAGTTCTTCTATTGTATGCATGCGGTTTCTATAGATCCTATTTTTTAGATAGCCAAACATGAAGTAATCTAATGGGGTTAGATCAGGCGATCTTGGTGGCCATCTTTGTGCTCTAACGAGCCTGTCAGCAAAAAACTGTTCAAGATATTGGCAGGTTTGTCGAGCAGTATGTGCTGGAGCATTATTGTGCTGAAAATAACCTGCTTCAAGCTCATTTTCTCAACTCTACAATAAACAATTCCAACATCTGTTGGTAACGTTGGGCTGTTACAGTTTCCTCGAAGAAAATTGGCCTCATTATTCGTTGCCTGGACATAGCTAACCAAATTCCAACTTTTATTGGATGCAATTGCGTTTCTCGAAATTCGTGTGGATTTTCTGCAGACCAGATACAATAGTTTTGTAAATTGATATAGCCTGTTAGATAACACCAGGCTTCATCCGAGAAAAATGATTTGTTTAGCAAGTCATCGTCCCTTAAATTGTTATTAAACCAATGACAATATTCCAATCGCCTATCGTGATCTAATGGTAATAATTCCTGTACCGTAGAAACTTTGTAGGGATAAAAATGTAACTTTCTGTTGACAGCTCATTGCGCTGAAGTGTATGATAAAATTCTTAAAAGTCTATAAAATTATAAAATGTAATAAACTATTTCACTTAATGTTAATATTGATTTTTTATCTGTTTGTTGAGCTATTACCACAGATAAAATCCCTTATTTTCTTACAGTATTCAGAAATACTATTGTTGGTGATATTAGATGTAAATATAAACGATTTGAAAAAAATTATAAGATAAATAATCGAAAGATACTACAACACGCACGCCAATGTCGCTAAATGTCAAGAAAATTCATTTAATGTATGAAATTTGTATGTAGCTAACTTCGCTCATTAAATTGGTAATAAGTATAGATAAATTTTTCCGGAAAACAGTTTTTTTCTTACAACACTCATTTTGAATCACATGGTACTATGAGATTCAAAATGATTAGGACCAATTTTCTTCGAGGAAACTGTAATAGCCCAACGTTACCAACAGATGTTGGAATTGTTTATTGTAGAGTTACAAGAAAATGAGCTTGAAGCAACTACTATATTTTGTACTACATCGATAGTTATTTTAATGTCTTTACATTGAAGTTACTAAAAATAGTGGCGGGAAATCTAAATTTGGCTATTCGGGTTTAAACATATTGGCTGAAAGTTTGGGAAATATTTGACGATCAACATTAAACTTGCAATAGTCACAATCTTTAATAAATATTGATTATATGTTAAATGATTTGAGGAAACGCTGTATTACTAATTTCATTACAATGATTGGATGAAAATATTGATTTGCGCATCGCGGAAAGTAGTGTAGCATCAATCATTCTCGATCTCAGTGTATATATTTTATAAATATTTGATGCTACTTGAGCTCATCATATAAGTTTGCTCAACAAAAGAAAAATATGACTAACTGAAACTAACAAATATTTTTTCTTGATTATTTAGAACAGATTAAAAAAACGTCTGTCGACTATAGTTTAGCTCAAGCGGAAAAACACGAATTAAAATACCACGTATTCACGAACACCCTACTAGATGGCGCTGAAGTCACAGAACAAGACGTCCAAAAGGTTAACCTGAAAACTAACATTCCCACGAAAGTTTTCATCCACGGTTGGAATTCGCAAATCAAAACGAATTGGTATAACGCTTTCAGAGACGCCTATCTTAACAAGGGCGAACACAACGTCATTTACGTGGACTGGTTTATACCTGGCAGCAGAGATTATAAAGTTTCTGCAGCTAATGTCAAGCCAGTGGGTCATTTCATCGCTGAATTTATAAACTCTACCAAAATCGACGTGAAAAACGTTCACCTCATAGGGAAATCATTGGGAGGTCACGTGGCAGCCTGGGCGGGAAAACGGATGTTTGATTTGACCGGGAAAAAGTTGGGACGGATCACCGCTTTAGATCCGGCAGCGCCAAAATTCGAACATGCGGCTGTTACGGAAGCTAATCGTCTGTGTGAGAACGATGCGGATTTTGTCGATGTTATTCACACCGATATAGAATATACGGCTACGAGAAACCTTTGGGTACTGTAGATTTCTATCCGAACGGTGGGGGCACTCAACCAGGCTGTAAAACGGATGAAGATGGACGTAAGTACCATGTAATTCAAAATGATTGTCGTAAGAAAAAACTGTTTTCCGGAAAAATTTATCTATACTTATTACCAATTTAATGAGCGAAGTTAGCTACATACAAATTTCATACATTAAATGAATTTTCTTGACATTTAGCGACATTGGCGTGCGTGTTGTAGTATCTTTCGATTATTTATCTTATAATTTTTTTCAAATTGTTTATATTTACATCTAATATCACCAACAATAGTATTTCTGAATACTGTAAGAAAATAAGGGAATTTATCTGTGGTAATAGCTCAACAAACAGGTAAAAAATCAATATTAACATTAAGTGAAATAGTTTATTACATTTTATAATTTTATAAGCTTATCATACACTTCAGCGCAATGAGCTGTCAAAAGGAAGGTTACATTTTCATCCCTATAAAGTTTCTACGGTACCGGAATTATTACCATTAGATCACGATAGGCGATTGGAATATTGTCATTGGTTTAATAACAATTTAAGGGACGATGACTTGCTAAACAAATCATTTTTCTCGGATGAAGCCTGGTTTTATCTAACAGACTATATCAATTTACAAAACTATTGTATCTGGTCTGCAGAAAATCCACACGAATTTCGAGAAACGCAATTGCATCCTATAAAAGTTGGAGTTTGGTTAGCTATGTCCAAACTAGGAATAATAGGGCCAATTTTCTTTGAGGAAACTGTAACAACCCAACGTTACCAACAGATGTTGGAATTGTTTATTGCAGAGTTACAAGAAAATGAGCTTGAAGCAGGTTATTTTCAACACGGTAATGCTCCAGCACATACTGCTCGACAAACCTGCCAATATCTTCAACAGTTTTTTGCTGACAGGTTCGTTAGAGCAAAAAGATGGCCACTAAGATCGCCTGATCTAGCCCCATTAGATTACTTCATGTTCGGCTATCTAAAAAATAGGATCTATAGAAACCGCATGCATACCATAGAAGAACTGAGAGATGCAGTTTTGTCACTTAATAATTATACTAATTGTATGTTATAATTTAAAGTAATAAATAAATTTAGTTAAACACCAGTTAGTACTGAATTATAAAATCATAATTTAGTAAAGTTAAATTAATTACATTTAATTTTTACAAGCAGAAACACCAATCCATAGTCGTTTATATAATGCGAGTTCAAATATAGGTTACGTTTTCCTTATTTATGACAGATCCGTTTACTTTCTTATGTTCCAACACTGACTTAGTTCAAACTTCATTACAAACACGCGGCATATACCTACACCCTGTTACTATCTATAGGAGCGAATTTACAATCATTTTGAATCTCTGTGTATTCGCTCGAGCAGCGGAAGCAATATTAATTTACTTCATTGCGATTTTCAGATAATGACAGTCACGGTAGATCGAATTGGTACTTTCTGGAATCGATAAGTTTCACTGATGCGAAGGCTCACAAGTCGAAATCGTGGGAAGATTACTTGAAGGGGGATTACAATGCTGAAGATTCTGTTATATTTGGGGAAGACGTTGCAAAGTCTGCGCATGGTGTTTATTATTTCAAGACCAATGCCGAGCCACCGTATTTAATATCTTCATGATTCTAACTAGTTTTAAATTCCTATTTTTTTTTGTTATTGTTGTTGTGAAGTTTCTATTTATTTGTTTCAAATAAATATTGATGTATACAGGGTAATATAAGTTTTTGTTTCCACTTCCATACTTAAAGAAGTGTTTTACGTAAAAAAAAATAAGCCAAGCATCGCTTGCGTTTCTAGTTTACGAATGGAACTTGAAACAAAGCTATAATTTGACTTAATATGCAAAAGGTTTTGTAGCAATTCTGTTGATGTTACTATCTTTTTACAGTTTTCTAGAGCAATGCAGTCAGCAGTGATTTCAAGAATTACATTTTTTATTCCTTCAAAATTATCGGCGAAAAAATTGCAGCCTCTAACCATGTACCCCATCTCGTAATAATCGGTTCAGGAGGCAACTTAACACCGGGAAGTCGCTCCTTATAAAATTGCATTCGTAAAGGTGCTTTTAAAAATACTTTTTTGACATTGCTAATTAAATCATTAATCAAAGGGAATTGATTCCTAATGTCTTCGGCTACACGATTGAATCCATTAGCTAAACAAGTGGTATGAATAATGTTACTATAACTAATTTTTAAATTTTGCGCGGCTTTTATCATGTATGGTGCAGCGTCGGGACAACATTAGTGAAATTTTTTCACAAGGTATACTTCCAGGTAAAAGAAATTTGATAAACCTTCTTGAACGAATTGGGCAATTGTCACATTATTTGTTTTTTGAAGTTCTTTACAATAAATTAAATATGATTTCTCTACAATATCTCCATGAAGAATTCCTATTAACAAATGGGCAATATAACGGCCACACTTATCCGTACTTTCATCGACCATGATATAAATAAAATTATTCCCTACCAATTGTTGAATTTCTGCTATTGTTTGCTGGTAACAAGATGTGACATAATTTTTTCGTAAGGTACTTTCGTCAGGTATTGCAATATTTTTGCAGAAATGATTTCAAATTAACATTGTTTAATCTTGCTAATGGTATGTTAGACGAAATTAATGCGTTACACAGATCCGTATTATATTCTTCTTGTTCTAAGTTTCGTCAAGTTGATGCTACACATTGACGTATAGATTGCTGCACATATGCGGATCGCTTTAGTTTTTCAGATTTTCCAATATGTGATGGAGTTTTAACGTGTTGATCAATCAGGTATTTTCTCTCAGAAGACACCTACAACAACAATTGTCATTTTATATATAAAGTTAAAGAATTTGAAAACAATTGTAAAGCGTTTAGTAAAATTAAACTTACCAGTTTACTGCAGGCTCGACAAAATATTTTGTCGCCATCCTTTACCAGTTCAGGATATGGCTTAACCCATAAGGAAATTTTGTTCGCTATACTCATTGTATGTACGCACAGTATTTAAAAACGTAACACAATTACATGCTGTTTCGCTCAAAGATATTCAATGAATGAATAGTTTATTTGGGAGTTAATAATAATAAAACGTATTTACCACATCCCTTCTGCCAGGCGAAATTAAACACGTGCAGTTCTTGGAAAAAAAGTATTAGAGAAACCACTTTTGTAAAAATATGCATAGAAATGCCTAAATATGCAATATATGCAATCACTAATTAGCGTTAATTAACTTCAATTAGTGTAATACGTCTACATAAAGACTATAATTAAAGATATGCAAAAAATAAATATATGCACTTTGCATATAATCCGGTCTCTACTTATTACAAATTTAATGAGTGAAGTTGGTTACACACAAATTTCATACATTAAATCATTTTTCTTGACATTTAGCGACATCGGCGTTCGTGTTGTAGTATCCTTCGTTTATTTATCTTATAATTTTTCTCAAACCGTTTATATTTTCATTTAATATCACCAACAATAGTATTTTTGAATACTCTAAGAAAATAAGGGAATTTATCTGTGGCAAGACAGCAAATTATTTCATAACATGCACCTAATTTATATAACGTTTATCTGTTAAAGTATACAGTGCCCTACACACCACAGCACGAAACATTCATTTTGGAAGCTTATTTCTGAAATGGACAGCGGAATGATGAAGAGGTATGGATATACTCTGTAGATCCATGTATTCAAGAATTCCGTGTACAGTTTCCAGATGAAGAATTCGATGATTTGATTTTAAGCAGATAGATTTATAGACTCGTGCACCGCTTTCGAGAAACAGCAAGCGTTCGTAAAGGCAAATCATCTGCTCGTCAGACAGTTATTACAGAAAACACAATTGTAGATGTACGAACTCGTCTAGATCAGAGTCCCACTAAACCATTGCTTCAATTAGCTCAAAAAACAGGTAAAAAATCAATATTAACATTAAGTGAAATAGTTTATTACATTTTATAATTTTATAGGCTTATCATACACTTCAGCGCAATGAGCTGTCAAAAGAAAGTTACATTTTCATCCCTATAAAATTTCTACGGTACAGGAATTATTACCATTAGATCACGATAGGCGATTGGAATATTGTCATTGGTTTAATAACAATTTAAGGGATAATGACTTGCCAAACAAATCATTTTTCTGGGATGAAGCCTGGTTTTATCTAACAGACTATATCAATTTACAAAACTATTGTATCTGGTCTGCAGAAAATCCACACGAATTTCGAGAAACGCAATTGCATCCCATAAAAGTTGGAGTTTTCCAGGCAACGAATAATAGGGCCAATTTTCTTCGAGGAAACTGTGACAGCCCAACGTTACCAACAGATGTCGGAATTGTTTATTGTAGAGTTACAAGAAAATGAGCTTGAAGCAGGTTATTTTCAGCACAATAATGCTCCAGCACATACTGCTCGACAAACCTGCCAATATCTCCAACAGTTTTTTTGCTAACAGGGTCGTTGGAGCACAAAGATGGCCACCAAGATCGCCTAATCTAATCCCATTAGATTACTTCATATTTGGCTATCTAAAAAAATAGGATCTATAGAAACCGCATGCATAGCATAAAAGAACTGAGAGATGCAGTTTTGTCATTTAATAATTATACTAATTGTATGTTATAATTTAAAGTAATAAATAAATTTAGTTAAACACCAGTTAGTACTGAATTGTAAAATCATAATTTAGTAAAGTTAAATTAATTACATTTCATTTTTACAAGCAGAAACACCAATCCATAGTCGTTTATATAATGCGAGTTCAAATATAGGTTACGTTTTCCTTATTTATGACAGATCCGTTTACTTTCTTTATGTTCCAACACTGACTTAGTTCAAACTTCATTACAAACACGCGGCATATACCTACACCCTGTTACTATCTATAGGAGCGGAATTGACAATCTTTTTGAATCTCATACACTGTTGAAAATATTACGATGTTGGCGTTAATTTTGCGCTAGTTAAATATTTTAGTGTTGATTTTTCCAAACTTTGCCAGACGAGTTGACTACGCGTATTGAATAGAACAGAAATGACTAGAATTTCGTGTGAATTCTTTGTTCAGATATAAGGACTGACTATTTTTCTAGACATTCAGAAGCGTCAACCAATCAGAATTTTTCCCTCGAATAAAAATATAGAAACCCACCTATTCTAATACAGTATGCATTATACGCACCACCTGCATTGCACGTGTATCTGTTTTCGTGTTTGATTCTCCGTATTAACATATCCAAACAAACCACAATGTGACTGACTTGCAAAGTGTAACCTCGTGTTATTAAACGTTAAATTCCAGTGGGCATAAAAAATTTCAATATTCTTAAAGATGTATTGGGAACATCTATTTACGCAATTAGTTTAGACTTGAAATCAAAACAGCATAAACGTTCACTTAATTTTATAATGGTTCTCAAAAAATCATTTTAAAATTGGTACGTTTAGTTGAAACCAAAACTTGTGATTGAGTGGTTTTGCATATTTATAATTGAGAAAACGTCTTAAAGAGAGAATATTATGGCACTAAGAAATAGGAGTTGCATATTAAAAAGACGTTGTGTTTAGAAAATGGTGTTAAAACACCCAATAGATCGCACTCATTTAGTTAAACAGCTAGTAAATTTGTCTAGTCTAGATCAAATAAAATGTGACTAGAAGTATTTTATAATTCCACGTGTCAGTTGGACAAAATAACTCCTTAGCAATAGACAATACTTGACTATCTTTGCTCGTCAAATTTAAAGTTCTATAGTTCTCCACAAAATAACACGAAAAGAGTGTGGACCTCTCCTGACTATTAAATTAGTCAAAAAAGTGTTAAAATTTTCAACAGTGTAGTATATGCAAGTTTGAAGGAAATGCGTTAGTATTTATATTTAAGTAGATAAGTATTCCCGAAAAGAACTTAATTTTTTTGTGTGGGTATCATCTTAGTTAGCAATAAACGAGGCAATAAATTACTGCGGGCTGAACTAAATTGATTCAAAACTTCAAAACAAATCCCTAAACTATCTCGCGCGTTTCCAACATCATATATTGGAAGTATTTTAATCGGGAAAAATTAAAATTTGCACCATTGAATTAGATGTAATTATGTAAGACTGTTATAATTGACATAAACGTAATTGGTAATTGTTTTGCACGTTACATGGGATAATCGATACGTTTCTTTTCATTTTCTCCCTATTGCATTCAATTTCATAGCAATTTACTTGAACTAAAGAAAAAAGAACTAGAATCATAAGCAAAGAATCGCTTCGACATTTAGAGTGTGTCGTCTCGGTGATCATGTTGCTGAACGTTTTCTTGTCGTACCTGATTATTTATTTAAGTACGTGTATGCAAAGAATAAAAGCATACTTATATTAAAATAATAAATAAAATTTCAGCGTATCCGATTTGGTTAATCGAGTGCTGTTTGACCAGAAGTGCACGTAATTACTTAAACGCACCTGATCGCACGAGATTCCTCTTGCACACCTCGCCAGAAGATAAGATAGCTATAACCGACGATAACATAGGGACTCTAAAGTACGCAAAGCCTTTTAAGTTTATCGCCCATGGATATACGGAAAGTATAATAAAGAACTACGTTCCGAGTTTGGTGCACGCTTACTTTTATAGAGGCAATTACAGTGTCGTGCTGGTGGATTGGGCTGATCTAGCCGCTAATGAATACTACGTCGCTTCAGTGCATGCTGTCAGAGTTGGTAAGATAGATTCGTGTAGAATAACTATGAGCTAGAGTTCTGGACCAAAATCCCATGTGATTTAACATTCGTTCGGACACTTAATTTATGAAAAGCTAAATAATTAAAAGTACTATATATTCTAAGTACTTATGGATTCCATTACAATTGAAATGTTCCTACCCTATTTAAATAATTTCCCTATGATTGTTAATAATAAAAATAATAACAAAAATATAATACAGTAGACTTGCAGGATCTGGAAAGAAGTCCCAGATCTTGTTACTGATAGCCGACAAATTGTTATTATCCTTCTGAGTTTGGAAGAGGCAACCTCCACGACCCCTCAATTCTGACAGTCTTCAGGAAGCTGCTCTGTTTTTTACACATTATGAATTTGAAATTGTAACAAGATAGATAGATCAGCGTAACGAACTAAAAACAAACAAAACAACAGCAGTACCTATTCTAATACTGACTAATTGCTTAACCTTGGTTATTCTAACCAATAGCATAACCAACTATGCTAAAAGTTATAATTTTGCATTAATTTAGACCACTAAAGAGTATAAAATATTCATTTATAAATACATACGTACAGTTATTCCTTTTTTTTTTTCCTTCGTGAGGGTAGCGGCTAATTTTTATGATGACTTAAAAAGTTAAACAAATCATTTTTTTAACGTTTCGACAATCTTTATTTTTCTTGTCTTCCTCAGAACAGTATATTTTATAATTTAACTTGTTTTATTATTATTATTATTATTTTTTAAAAATTATATATCTAGGGACATTCACAAACATTTTAAAAAACAGTTTTTTTGATTTAAAATAGTTGTTGTTAACATTGTAAAATTGTTTTAAAAATGTAACTATTAAATATGTTTTTTAAAATGTTTGTGAATGTCCCTAGATATATAATTTAAAAAAAAAAAACAGTTTTTTTGATTTAAAATAGTTGTTGTTAACATTGTAAAATTGTTTTAAAAATGTAACTATTAAATATGTTTTTTAAAATGTTTGTGAATGTCCCTAGATATATAATTTAAAAAAAAAAAAAAAATAATAATAATAAAACAAGTTAAATTATAAAATATACTGTTCTGTGGAAGACAAGAAAACTTAAGATTGTCGAAACGTTAAAAAATGATTTGTTTAACTTTTTAAGTCATCATAAAATTGCCGCTACCCTCACGAAGGAAAAAAAAAAAAGGAATAACTATACATAATTAACGGCTACGAACAAAACATCATCAAATGCATACGTACTATCCTACTAACTATCTATCATGCTGTAACCTATCTAACTCTTTTCCCGGCATTCGACCGACCGATTATATCGCTATAGATTGTAATCATCTCCTGGGTGATATGACATGGTCTTCTATTTTCCGTATAGCAGAGACGGTTGTCGTCCTTAGAGGTTATACGGCCTAGTTTCCGCTCTGCGCTTGGCTATAGATGGTAGTCGTCCCCTGAGTGACACGACATAGTCTTTAGTATAACTAGAGACCGTTGTCGTCATTCGGGGTAATACGGCCTAGTTTCCGTTCCCTGCTTCGCTATAGATTGTAATCATCTCCTGGGTGATACGACATGGTCTTCTATTTTCCGTATAGCAGAGACAGTTCTCGTCCTTCGAGGTTATATGGCCTAATTTCCGCTCTGCGCTTGGCTATAGATGGTAGTCGTCCCCTGAGTGACACGACATAGTCTTTAGTATAAGCAAATATAATACTAGTATATATATAGTCAATGACGTATAGTTCCGCTGGCGTACTTTAGAGAGGCGCCACTGTAGCTATTTCGCGGGGGCAGTTAAAAAGTAGCGGGGCAAGAGACGTACGAAAATAGACAGTGGACCAACCGAACTATGTACTTGATATGGAAGCACTTGAGTATTACAGCTGTGGGTAATTCAGAAATCTATTTCTATTGGCAGTAACGTATATAATATGCGTAAATAATCGCGGCAAATATGAATTCTACCCCCTGGCGTATAAATAAGTAGATGGTCTGAGAATCGGATGCTAGGTGTTAGTTTTGCGGTTTATATTTATCCAAGTTATTTTACAGGATGAATGTATGTTTGGAGAGTTGTTCTTTATGAATGTATCTATTATACTTTATCGCTATTTAATTGACGTACTAAACAGAGGTACGCTATAATCGATGATTTTTATTGATGATTTATAAAAACTCCAATTTTATGATTTATTATAAAAAGTCTGCATTTGCACTTGGTTGCATACCCATAAAATTTTCTAGTATTACGTCTCATTTCCAAAAGTAATCTGAGATTTCCTAAAAGCAGCGAACGAAAAAAAAAATTAAATCTTTTAAAAATTGTAAATGCAGGAAATTTGAATTCTGCTAATTCTCTCCTTTTTTCTATTTTTTTTATCATTTTTTTGTTACAAATATATAGTTTGACAGTTCTAACCATTATAAGATATGTACAAATATATGTCAACAATTATTTTCTATATTGATTCTACAAACAACGAAACAGAAAAAGTTCAAGAGCGACAAAAGCTTATGTCTGATGCTAGCGTACTTGTACTTGTACACTTTGATAAAAACAAAATTGAGGAAAATACCTTAAAAGTGCAACCAGATAATAATAATGTTGCACATTTTTTTTTTGTAAAGATCCCTCCCAGTAAACCAAATTCAAATTTCGCGCAATTATTTTGAGTGACTTCAACATTAAAGCATGAAGTTACCTACGATTTTGTATTACATTAATGGTTATTTGAATACCTTTAAGTTGAAATTACTCAATGTAATTGCGGAAGATTTGAATTTTGTTTACTGGGCTGCGATTGAAACTTGGACTGTAATGTTTTAAGTTACATTTTAACCAAAATGATAAAAAAAATGTCTTGTTCGATACGCCATCGGCTATCCTATGAAAATAGTAAACAATAATTTTGAAAACCAATATGAGCTTATGTTTTTCAAACATCATGGTATTTCTGAGAGTGAATTTAAAAAAGAAAAGAAAAATTTATAGATTTTATAGATACACTTTTTTAATGTTTTCTGATATTTTTGTTTCAGTTTTTAGCAAGATAATACTCTTTCGCTGTTAACTGCAGATATATTGACAAGAATTGGAAAAAAAAAACATAAATTTATATATCAAGAAACAAAGATTATTGTAAATGTCCACTAGTCCACTAAAAGCAAAAATACTTTATCACCGCAAATAAATCAACAGTGGTAAATAAGATATAATATGTGCTATGAAAAAGTTAATAGGCATTTGACGAAATAAATAAAAGCAAATATTCCGTGTGTATAGCTTCGCTTTAACGCAAAAATATGTTTTAATTTCATTATAAAACGAATATTAATCCATTGAGCCAATATGTGTGTTTTGGTTTTTGTTTTATTTACTAAACTGTTACTTGTTTTGACTCCTTTAATATTCATTTCATAATAATTTTGCGAAATGACAATTCATTCATTGAATGCTCTACCACTTCGCTGCGCGCGCAGTTAAACCACTTTCATTCGTCTCGCACCGACTCTTCGGTTATCTTATATTTTTACGCGTTTGTGCAACGGAAAATTCCACTTACGTTTAATCACGTCAGATCACGTTTAATATTTGTTTGGTCGTACACTTTTCTAAAATCAGCCTAGCTGGGACATCTATAGTACGCCAGCGGAACTATTCTTTATCCGTATATATATATATACAGTGAGGTCGTAAATGGTCCCCCCCTCCTGATAACTTTTGAATGGTATGAGATAGAGCAATGAAACAAAAACCAAGTGAAATTAGAGATAATTTGTGATTTTTTGCCTATAGAGATACGCACATGGCTTCTGATATAAAATATAGGGCGTAGCTATCTTTAAATTTTAAATAGGAAGTAATTTCATTTAGAAGCTCATTTAGAAGATATTTCTATTACTTTTATGGCAATGCAAACAGTTTTATGATTTTCGAAATTTTTACCAACTTATCCAAGATTAATAATTGGAGTACATACGTTACTTTTTCGATAGCCCTCGTATTCGCTTTTTGGATATAGTGTACAGAAACCTGTAATTACAGTAATCTGTAACATAAACACCCACACACATGACACATACACTGACAGATAAGACACTTTTGCTAAACTTTGCAAAAACGTCATTATTGAAAATATGTCCATATTTTACAGCAATCGCTTCCTAAGTCACATAAACCACAATATTTTATACGAGGGCTATCGAAAAAGTAACGTAGGTACTCCAATTATTAATCTTGGATAAGTTGGTAAAAATTTTGAAAATCGTAAAACTGTTTGCATTGCCATAAAAGTAATATAAATATCTTCCAAATGAGCTTCTAAAATGAATTACTTCCCTTTAAAATTTTAAAGATAGCTACGCCCTCTATTTTACATCAGAAGCCATGTGCGTATTTTCTATGGCATAAGTCACAAATTATCTCTAATTTCACTTGGTTTTTGTTTCATTGCTCTATCTCATACCATTCAAAAGTTATCAGGGGGGGGGACCATTTACGACCTCACTGTATATATTTATATTGTATTTGGTATAAGTAAAGACCGTTGTCGTCCTTCGGGGTGTTACGGCCTAGTTTCCACTCTCTGCTTCGCGATAGATTGTAGTCATCTTCTTCATAGTTGGTGCTCAATTTTTATTTGAAAAGATTGAATATTTCCTAAACAGTTGAGGATAGGTGTTTAGGATTGTACATAAAAAATATGTATGTCCAGAATTTTCTAAAGAATCCAAAAATTGAATAATATACAGGGTGTAGCATTTAAAATAAATGGGTTGGTATTGGCCACTGTTACATCACACACCATGCAGAAAAGGTTTCCTTTGAAAAAAAGCCACAACCAAAAGAGTTTCTTGGAACACGCACCCATTTATTCATTATCGAATCTATTCCATTGTATATCAATCTATCTATTCGGACGAATATAGACTTAATGCAACCGTTACTTAAACAATTGACTTTAGTTTTATTTTCAAGAAAGTTTAACACTTAAAATATATTTTTTATGCGAATTTTGCAGGATTTATGTTGGCAGAATTGATAGTGAAGCTTGAAGCTGAATTGCTTAACCTTGGTTATTCTAACCAATATCATAACCAACTATGCTAAAAGTTCTAATTTTGCATTAATTTAGACCACTAAAGAGTATAAAATATTCATTTATAAATACGTACTATCCTACTAACTATCTATCATGCTGTAACCTATCTAACTCTTTTCCCGGCATTCGACCGACCAATTATAGATGATAGTCGTCCCCTGGGTGACACGACATAGTCTTTAGTATAACTAGAGACCGTTGTCGTCATTCGGGGTAATACGGCCTAGTTTTCCGTTCCCTGCTTCGCCTATAGTTGTAATCACTCCTAGGTGATACGACCATGGCTCTTTCTATTTTCCGGATAGCAAGACAGTTCTCGTCCTTCGAGTTATATGGCCTAAATTTCCGCTCTGCGCTAGGCTATAGATGGTAGTCGTCCCCTGAGTGACACGACATAGTCTTTAGTATAAGTAAAGACCGTTGTCGTCCTTCGGGGTGTTACGGCCTAGTTTCCACTCTCTACTTCGCGATAGATTGTAGTCATCTTCTTCATAGTTGGTGCTCAATTTTTATTTGAAAAGATTGAATATTTCTAAGCAGTTGAGGATAGGTATATAGGAAATTGTACAAAAAAAAATATGTATGTCCAGAATTTTCTGAAGAATCAAAAAATTGAATAATATACAGGGTGTAGCATTTAAAATAAATGGGTTGGTATTGGCCACTGTTACATGACACACCATGTAGAAAAGGTTTCTTTTGAAAAAAAATCCACAACCAAAGAGTTTCTTCGAACACGCACCTATTTATTCATTATCGAATCTATTCCATTGTATATCAATCATCTATTCGGACAATATAGACTCAATGCAACCGTCACTTAAACAATTGACTTAGTTTTATTTTCAAGAAAGTTTAACCACTTAAATATATTTTTTTATGCGAATTTTGCAGGATTTATGTTGGCAGAATTGATAGTGAAGCTAAGAAATGAGGCGGGGATAAGTTTCGACGACATCCACATAATCGGACACTCGATGGGCTGTTAGTTAGCGATTGCAGCGGCGAATAGTATACAATATGACAGGGCAAAAGGTCGCCACGCGTAACCAGGCCTAGATCCAGCGGTCTATGTATGAAGCTTCCTCGCGTTAGCTCCCAATAGATGTCGAAAGAGGACGCCAAAGTAGTCGATATCATTCACCACCGATAACGGATGGTTCGGCGTTACCCACGAAGCGGCTACCATAGACTTCTTTCCATGGCGGGCTTCGCCACATGCAAGGCGTAGGTCTATTGAATCCGTTGAAGAAATCTCAGGGAGCTTATATGGATCCCCATGAATTTAACGTAAGGACAAACCGTTCTTCAGAGCGCACGCTAAACGAAAACGATTTTGAATTGCTCCTTTTTGCAAGTCTTTGCAGTTCATAAGAGATCGCACGCCTTACTACTACGCTCCATAGTATTTCGGAACATTACAGCGGTGGAATGCCCATCTTACGAAGACTTTCTGGCGAAGAAATGTAAGAACAATAAGAGGGTGCAGTTCGGCGAAGACCTCACACCCGGTGCCACCGGAACGTATTTCCTTAAGATTGCATGATTGGGGAAAACTGCTGCAATTTTTATTTTTTCCTACAACATACTGGATGAATAGTTTATTGAAGCACATGTCGTTGATTGAATAAACACACAAATATTGATCTTATTGTTTTTTTTCTTTACACCATTTGTTCCTTGATTGAAGATTTTGAAGTATACTTTAGAAATAGAAAGAAAAAAAATTTAAGAATAATTTGATAGTAATAAAAACAGCCGTTTGAATTTATAAAATTTTTATTTAATAATTTAGTTTACCATGTATAAATTCCTTAATACAATTTATTCGAATCACATCAACTTGTATACAAGGAGAGTTTTTTATCTTGAGACAACGGAATATCTCTAAAACACTGCATCAAATCAAAAAGATCTCAATAAGAGTTGTAACGTAGAGCTAGTGAATGGTGCCGAACTCGATCCCCCACCTTCACCCCCCTCCCCCCTCCCAGATTGGGCTGATCTAGCCGCTAATGTATACTACGTCGCTTCAGTGCATGCTGTCAGAGTTGGTAAGATAGATTCGTAGCAGAATAACTATGAGCTAGAGTTCTGGACCAAAATCCCATGTGATTTAACATTCGGACACTTAACTTATGAAAAGCTAAATAATTAAAAGTACTATATATTCTAAGTACTTATGGATTCCATTACAATTGAAATGTTCCTACCCTATTTAAATAATTTCCCTATGATTGTTAATAATAATAGCAAAAATATATTACAGTAGACTTGCAGGATATGGAAAGAAGTCCCAGACCTTGTTACTGATAGCCGACAAATTGTTATTATTCTTCTGAGTTTGGAAGAAGCAACCTCCACGACCTCTCGATTCTGACAGTCTTCAAGAAGCTGCTCTGTTTTTCACACATTATGAATTTGTAATTGAAACAAGATATGATCAGCGTAATGATCTAAAAACAAACAAAACAACAGCAGTACCTATTCTAATACTGAATAATTGCTTAACCTTGGTTATTCTACCCAATAGCATAACCAGCTATGCTAAAAGTTATAATTTTGCATTAATTTAGACCACTAAAGAGTATAAAATATTCATTTATAAATACATACTATCCTACTAACTATCTATCATGCTGTAACCTATCTAACTCTTTTCCCGGCATTCGATCGACCAATTATAGATGATGGTCATCCCCTGGGTGGCACGTATAACTAGTATAACTAGAGACCGTCATCGTCATTCGGGGTAATAGATAGATAGATAGATAGAATTTTTTCATCCAAGCGACACAAAAAGTGTATAGGACAAGTCAAAAGATACATGTATATATGTAAAATACAATAATTATAAAACAATTATTTTTCCAACTCAAATTTTCATCAATATTTAAGCCCAAAAATTTTACGGTAGTTTTTCGTTCCAAATCAAAACCATTAACCTGTACATTATCACTAGGAAACTGACTTATTTTTAGAGTTAGAAGGACGGAAACGCATATAATTGTTTTAGATAGATTCATGCATATTTTATGGTGTTAAACCACCGACCCAGGTCATCCAGAAGTCTCTCAGCCCTTTACATACATCCTTGGTATCCGCACCGGTTACCACAGCAGAGGTGTCATTTGCCATAAATGATCAAAAGTATAATGCACAAAGTTAACAATATCGTTGAAAACAGGAGGAAAAAGAATTGGACCAAGATTGAGCCTTGGGGCACTCCCATTGCAATAGTTAACTGAGTAGACACAACCAATCCTAATTAAACCATGTCCGTCCTTAAAGGATATTGTTACGTATTGAAATCTGTTTGACAGATATGATTAAAAACCAATCTGCCATCACACCACGAATGCCGTAAGATTAAGTTTTATGTATTAAGATATCGTGATCAACACAGTCAAAGGCACGAGATAGATCGCAAAAGACTCCGGCCGGATATTCACCCCTATCTAGAGATTTATACACGGTCGTTTGTAAATTGAAGAATATCGGATATTGTGGAAAATTGCTTTCTAAAACCATGTTGTCTATTTGTAATGATATTGTTTCTTTCCAGGTGACTAAGCAACCTGTTCAACATTGCTACTCAAAAACCTTGGAAAGACTTGAATTTATTGAAATGGGGCGATAATTCGAATATACTAGAGACTGAATCTTTTTTGTGTATAGTATAGACTGTCGAAATTTTAAGTAGATTGGGATTTACTCCACTCTCCAGAGATAAGTTAATAAGCTTGGTCAGCGTTCAACGATATAGGGAGAAATCCGATTAATAAGCTACTGGTATCTCATCGGGCCCGAACTATTTTATTTTTGATTTTGAATTGAATAAGTTTTAATACGGCCTAGTTTCCGTTCCTGCTCGCTATAGATTGTAGTCCTCCTGGGTGAACGACATGGTCTTCTATTTTCCGTATAGCAAAGACAGTTTCTTCGTCCTTGAGGGTTTATGGCTAATTTCCGCTCTGCGCTGGCTATAGATGGTAGTCGTCCCCTGAGTGGACACGCATAGTCTTTAGTTAATAAAGACCGTTGTCGTCCTTCGAGGTTATACGGCCTAGTTTCCGCGTCTCGCGTGTGACGCTGTAGATGTAGTCATCTTCTGGGTGACACGACATAGTGTTCCATTTTCTGCCGTAGTAGAGACAGTTGTCGTCCTTCGAGGTTATACGGTCTATTTTCCGCTCTGCGCTTGGCTAGATGGTAGTCGTCCACTGAGTGACACGACATACTCTTTAGTATAAGTAGAAACCGTTGTCGTCCTTCGAGTTATACGACCTAGTTTCCGTTCCCTGTTACGCTGTAGATCGTAGTCATCGCCTGGATGACACGCCATAATCTTCCATTTTCCGCATAGCAGAGACAGTTGTCGTCTTTCGAGGTTATATGGCCTAATTCTCCGATCTTCGCTTGGCTATGGATAGTAGTCATCTCATGGGTGACACGGTATAGTCTTCTTGGTTTTTTATTCCATTATACTCCGAATTATTTCAATATTAAAAAATAAAAATAATAATCATTCGTTTAGTTTTGCCGCAAAGAAACAATTTGGCTTATCTTTGACTTTGTAATATACTATTATTTTGATAAAAAAAAATATATAAAAACGGGGATTTAGAGTACCTTTCATAATAATTTTAGGATATAGGATACCCTTGTTCCCCGTTTTTCCTTTCTTCTGAGAATAATTTGCATCAATCTTGATTACGTTATATACTTCAAATTATGTTAATATAAAAAAAAAATCTGTTATTAATTCCCGAAGAAATTACAGAAATTCATCCTGGAAGATCTTTAGTTTCGCTTCCACCTTTAGGACTAACTTCTTTACGTAACTATCTGCTTTGTGGTTTTACTATTAGGTTGTCGTGCCAGCCCACAGACTGGCACGAAATATAAAGCGGCGGTATCTTCTTATAGTGACTAGTCTTTAACAGTCTTCCTGCCCATTACTCAGTGGGTCCTTGTGTCTTTAAAGTACTAAAACACAGTTTTATCATTATGAATTATCAACTAGTAGAATTTTTTAATACAGCATACAGAATCAGATGTAAAATAATTAATTTCTAATCTTGCACGCCGATAAAGAATTTATTTCGAATTACATGCTCAATCGTTTTCGATTTCTATACGTATTAAATAATATTGTATCGGCATTTTCGATCGCATACATTTTTGATTCGTCTCAAAATTACGCAGCAATGTTGTTTAAAATCGCGCTGTTCTACCTTTCAAGTATGTGAATCCAGAATTAGGGTAATATAATGGCTGTATTGTGACGGTGCTTATACTTCGAAGTTTCAGTACCGTCGACAAGATTAGTGTATTGCTGTAACCAATCTGCTAGGAAGGAACTATCAAAGCCCATTCATCCTGTATTTCGTTTGCATACATCGCCCGACACGGAGGTCATAATAAACAAAGACAATGTGGGTTCAATGTCTTTTGCCGTGCCTTTTAAATTTATCTGCCACGGATGGATAGAAGACGTCTACAAGACTTACATAAAGAAGTTCACGGACGCTTACTTCGGCCGCGGCAATTACAGTGTGGTTTGGGTCGACTGGGGAGATTGGGCCTTTACTGATTACTACATAGGGTCTATGCGTGCCGTCAATACAGGTAAAACTAACGGGTAATAAAAAATATATAAACGTTGAATATCGAATGCAATTTTGTTATAGTTTGTTTATAAATATAACCATTTGATTTATTCGCTAGCACTCGAACTTCAGAAAAGGAATGTTTACCCAATCTTTCGAGTACGGGTTATACAAATGTAAATCTACTGGTAATGTAACCGAAAGCACGCACGCCGCGTGAATCCGAAGTAGAAGAATACACGTCCGCCGCCCTAACCGATAACAATCTGTTCGAACGCGTAATTCGCGAACGGTTTGTGAACTAACCGAACAAGAGGTCGTGTTGTCTAATCGGGTCACGTGACCACGAACTGTTCACGATTTGCGTATTATAAACAAAATTATTTAACGATGGCGTGAAGGGTCCAGTGCTTGAGTTGATCTCTTGAGTGTCCGCTGTTTTTTTTTTCTCTCATTTTTGTGGTTAGCACCGGACACTGTACTATTTATGCGGACGACACCTCGATCGCAGTTTCCGCTATCTCCTCTGAAGAGCTTGTATGTATGTATGTAAATAGAAGGGTGGTGTTACACTGCGACCTAAAAGATCTATTGTGTCCCCTATTCTTGCTGCTTTACAGTTGGCCTTCCAATCTATTCCTTTTAGAAAGTGTAGGATGTCAGAGGGCCCAGTCTAGGTAAGTCTCCCTCTTCGATTTCACATTCCGCAGGTACAATGCCTTGGGTTGCACAGTGCTACGCAGTTTGAGAGGAGTGGATGGATGTTTCATCCTGTTCCCCACAAAATCTGCATTCAGGATCTTTTCCATCCAAGCTTACTCAGGTGTCCTTTCATTCTACAATGGCCTGAAAGTATTCCTGTTAAATATTGAACATTGTTCTTACTCGGTTGACGCATTCTGTAAAACCTCTTCTGGTTATAAGTTCCCAGAAGAATTTTACTTTACCTCATTCCCTGGAGATTTCCCAGTAACTGGATTTTCTCTGCTCCATTTCTATTTTATTTTCTTCAGTATTGTACTGCTACTTAACACCGCAAAGGTTCAGGTCCACAAAAGGATTCCAGTCCCTTTTTCTGCAAGGTTATCCGTTATTTCGTTTCCTTCCACTCTGTGTGACCGGAACCCACAGGAGGGTTTACTTTATTTCTTTTGCCTAGCTCATTTAGTTTCCTAGGCATTCCAGACCACTTGGAGCTGATTTCATATGAGCTTCAGCGCCTTGATGGCTGCTTGACTATCAGACATGATGATAATCTCCTGCTTCGATAGTTCCTATCCATAATGAACTGAACACATCTTCCAATAGCGTGCATTTCCGCCTGAAATACTGGTATTTTCCAGCTTTCGGAATATGTAGTTCTAGGCCATATATTCCTATTCCAGTTCCTTCTGCCGTTTTGGAGCCATCAGTATACCATTTGATGGCATTCTATTCAAGTTCAGATGGTGTTATGAACCCCACTCGCTCCTGTTACTTAGCTTTATGGTGAATTCCTTCACAAAGCTAAATTTTTTTACATATCCATCCCGGGGCATATCCCAAGTTTGATCACACGTCCGGAGATTGAGGCCTATGCTAATCATTCCTTCCTTGACCATTCTTAGAGCGGGTTCTTTCGCCACGCCCTCTACTAATGTGGAGGGGGCAGGATCCAATACTACTTCCATAGCTGCTGTTAGGCAGGTTCTCATAGCCCCGTTATGCATACACATGCTAATCTTTGCACTTTCGAGAGGTTAATTCTCGCGGTGCCAGATTTATCTTTTGCTCCATGGCTACTGATGCATAGGTGATGATCGGTCTCACTATCGCTGTATACATCCAAAGCAGTATTTTTGGTTGTATCCCCAATTTTTTCCTTGCAAAGTTTCTCGCACTCATCAGAGCTCTTGGCCTTGTTGGTTACTTCAAGTTTATGTTTGTTCCGTAGAAGTTTATTGTCTAGGTAAGGCCTAGATATATGTAACTTCCGCCTCCAGTCTATATTTTGCCCATCTAGTTTTATGGTTCTAAGATTGGATTTCTTTTCCTGGCAATGCTACTAGGGTGTCTTAGTGGGTTGACATTGAGTTCCATCGATTGACACCATCTTCTCGTGAAGTTCAATCCTCTTGAACTATGTACAGAAGGGTATTCTCAAATTTGCCTCTTGCGTATATGATCATATATCATCAGTATACCTTTGACAAGATATGTCTGAGATCGTCAGTCCGCATAAGAGTTTCGTCTACTATTAGCTCTACATAAGTGGGGATGTAACTCCCTGTGGGCATCCTCTGGTCGTACTAACCGAGATGGTCTTATGTCCACTCTCCGCCTCCACCGACCTGGTGACAGTAGTTGCGACATGCCATCTAGAAGTCACGCCGTCTACCCCCTATTCATTAATGCTTTTTTGACAGACTCGTGTGGAGTGTTGTCAAAAGCACTCTCTATGTCTAGAAAGGCGCACACCTACGGTTTCTTTTTTCGTCAGGGTATTTTGGATTTGGTCCGTCAGCTCCACTAATGCAGTCTCAGTGGATTTGCCTGTTTGATAGGCGTGCTGACAGGGGTGCAATGGCACCCGCTCCAAGATGTATTCTATATAGTTATCTTAGCCTTTTCCACGTTTTTAAAAAAGAATGATGTGACGCTGATAGGTCTGTGTGATTTAGGGTGCGTAAGTCCTTTTTCCCTGCTTTTGGTATAAGGTGACTTTAGCCCTTCGCCAGGCTTCTGGATGTACCCTAACTCCAGACCTACTTTCGCTTATTGAATCATGTGAGGGAAGTGATTCTTGATAGAGCTTTACAGTGAGGATAAAAGAACTACTTCTTAACGTTTGGGGAGGAATTGTTGAGAGATCATTATCGTAAGGTCCTTTCTCATGATGTGATGTTTGAATGGCGATAATTATTTTGTACTACTACTCAAAATAATGTGAGTTCCAACTTTGACAAACTTATATCTGAAACAGCAAACCCCACAAGTTCAGCGGGATATGAATATGATTTAGCAAGATAAGAGCAACGCCCCATTGCCAATTCAATGTCGGCAGTCTCAACGAATATTTCCAAATCAATGGGTAGAGAGGGGAGGATCGATTGAATGGCCAGCACGATCCCCTGACTTATGCATTAGACTTTTTCTTATGGGGATGTGTCAAAAGCATTGTATGCAGAACCAAACTCCTCGACTTAACTGACTTAAGAAGACGAATAACACTTGCGTATTCGTTTTTATTCCAAAATTTTCTCAATTGTTCTTCGCCATGTTTGTGTTGGTTTCCCATCTTTCGTTTCGGTATAATCCTTGCTTCTCATACTGTTTTTACATGTCTGTCTTCGACCATTCTACTTAAGTGTCCAAACCATCTCAACTGTTTTTGTTCAATTAAACTTAGCACTGGATTCTACGCCTAGCTCCTCTCTGATATCCTTATTTCTGATTTTCAAGAATTTCATTTCCATTGCTTCAACTTTACTTTTCTTTATCAATACCCATGTTTCCGCGCCAAATGTGAGCGCAGGTCTATATACTGCTTTAAAAATTTTAATTTTTGTTTGCCTTGTTATTTCCTTTTTTCAATGAGCCGTATATTTTAGCTGTGGTCTTCAATCTTTCATTTAATTCTATATTTTGCCCGCCTTCCGATTCCAAAACGTTTTCCTAGGATTATTTCATACTAATCACTTTCATTATTTTCCATTTATTTGGATATTCGTATTACATTTTTTATTCCTTTTTTTTAGTGCATTATTCCATATCATAAGATTGGTCTGCAACTCCTTTTTATTTTTAGCAAAAACTGCCATATCGTCCGCAAACACACATTCTGTAATCCTACGCTTAGTTAAATTCCGTTATCCCACGTGTAGCTTGAGTACCTTTGGCCTTGTTTCCCTAACAACATCATCCATCATCAATATAAACAAAGTGGGGCTTAGCACGCTATAGTTCATTAATTGTAACAGACGAGGTACTGCGTGAGTCAGTTTGCTATGACGTCACGACCGTGTTGCAAATTTTCTGTTCGTCAAAACGTAAACAAACCGTTAGGTTATTTAACTTCAAATACTTCTGACAGGTGAATAAACAAACTCTTAAAAATAACATTTACCGTTAATATTATAGTGATGATTCTTTTTCAAAATCAGGATTTAAAGTATGTTAATCATGATAGCAGTGGAAAGAATATACAAAAAAGCACAAGTGAGTACAATAAATTTATTCGGGACCATTATCGGCTTAAAATATTCACAGTAACATTTAGTATACAAGTTTCTTCTCTATCCAAAACAGTCTCTCTGATTTACTACTTCTGAATTTCGTTTCCAATATGTTGTTACGCCAAGTACGTCAAATTTCAGACTAATTAATTCAATCCGCTTTATACAATTGTATTCATCCGAGATCTGTCATATTTCATTCACCGTTTCGTAACAAATTTCCTTTTCTTTGAGAACAAATAATATCTACCACAACAATGTGTTTCAACCATAGAAATGTCTTTTTATTTAAGAGCACTGTTCAAAATGTTTAATGTGTTATGTTAGTTTGAAAAATGTATGTGAAAGAACCACTTCTGTAAACAATATTGAGTATATACTCACTGTTTTCGTACATGTCGTAAATTGTGTTTCCAATAGCACATGGACAATGAGTAGAATAATCAATTTTTACAACATTTATTTCGTATACATTTTCGTTTTGGGTTAGTGGATGTAATTCCTTGTTTACTCATGGATGAAGTTTTGCTTATGTTTGCAACATGAATGTTTAGAGCAATCGTTACTCTCTAAAAACGAAATATTGTAAAGAATATGACATTAAAAATATATGGATTTTATACTCCTCGCACGAAAGTTAACGGGAGTAATGGGACCGTTGTTCTTGCGTTCTGCGTCGAAATACACGATTAACGAAGCTATTAACTCCTTAGATTGTTTACACAATGGTTTCGATATGGTTTAGTTGTAATAACTACTTATTTTAAATAAATACATACCAAGTATAAACGCAAATTCCCACACTTTACTGCAAATGCAGAATATAACCTTTTGACAGTAACTAAATTGGTGGGAATACATTGGGAAGATGTGACAAGCATGCAATTTAAAAAGCAGTAGGCACCAACATAGTATCTTTAATTGAACATGAATAAGTTATGTTAGTTGGTTATTTTAATAATATGGTATTGCATGGCCCGAATTTGCAAGTAATGACGTACCTCGTCTGTTATAGTAAATGAAGTATACCTTGCCTTAGTCCTTGTACTGTGGAAAACTCACTAGTTTCTATGTTTCCTGTTCTCACAATATTCCTACACTTTTTGTATACGCTTTTAATGGCATCTATTAATTTATAGCCAACATGTCTCTCTTCTAATAGATCCCACACTTTCTGTCTTTGTATTCTGTCAAATGATTTTTCAATGTCTATAAATGCTATGTAGGCTTCTGTATTTTGTTCTAGAATTTTCTCTGTCAATTGACTAAATGTAAATATATGGTCCTGTATGCTATACCCTTTTTTAGAACCGCTCTGTGAGTCAGTTAGTTGGTGCTTTATTTTTATTTGAAAAGATTGAATATTTCCTAAACAGTTGAGGTATATAGGAAATTATACATAAAATACCATGTGATTCAAAATGATTGTCGTAAGAAAAAAACTGTTTTCCGGAAAAATTTATCTATACTTATTACCAATTTAATGAGCGAAGTTAGCTACATACAAATTTCATACATTAAATGAATTTTCTTGACATTTAGCGACATTGGCGTGCGTGTTGTAGTATCTTTCGATTATTTATCTTATAATTTTGTTCAAATCGTTTATATTTACATCTAATATCACCAACAATAGTATTTCTGAATACGGTAAGAAAATAAGGGAATTTATCTGTGGTAATAGCTCAACAAACAGGTAAAAAATCAATGTTAACATTAAGTGAAATAGTTTATTACATTTTATAATTTTATAGGCTTATCATACACTTCAGCGCAATGAGCTGTCAAAAGAAAGTTACACTTTCATCTCTATAAAGTTTCTACAGTACATGAACTATTACCATTAGATCACGATAGGCGATTGGAATATTGTCATTGGTTTAATAACAATTTAGGGGACAATGACTTGCTAAACAAATCATTTTTCTCGGATGAAGCCTGGTTTTATCTAACAGACTATATCAATTTACAAAACTATTGTATCTGGTCTGCAGAAAATCCACACGAATTTCGAGAAACGCAATTGCATCCCGTAAAAGTTAGAGTTTGGTTAGCTATGTCCAGGCAACGAATAATAGGGCCAATTTTCTTCGAGGAAACTGTAACAGCCCAACGTTACCAACAGATGTTGGAATTGTTTATTGCAGAGTTACAAGAAAATGAGCTTGAAGCAGGTTATTTTCAGCACGATAATGCTCCAGCACATACTGCTCGACAAACCTGCCAATATCTTCAACAGTTTTTTGCTGACAGGTTCGTTAGAGCACAAAGATGGTCACCAAGATCGCCTGATCTAACCCCATTAGATTACTTCATGTTCGGCTATCTAAAAAATAGGATCTATAGAAACCGCATGCATAACCATAGAAGAACTGAGAGATGCAGTTTTGTCACTTAATAATTATGCTAATTGTATGTTATAATTTAAAGTAATAAATAAATTTAGTTAAACACAGTTAGTACTGAATTGTAAAATCGTAATTTAGTAAAGTTAAATTAATTACATTTCATTTTTACAAGCAGAAACACCAATCCATAGTCGTTTATATAATACGAGTTCAAATATAGGTTACGTTTTCATTATTTATGACAGATCCCGTTTACTATCTTATGTTCCAATACTGACTTAGTTCAAACCTTCATTACAAACACGCGGCATATACCTACACCCTGTTACTATCTATAGGAGCGTAATTGACAATCATTTTGAATCTCTGTGTATGTATGTCCAGAATTTTCTGAAGAATCCAAAAATTGAATAATATACAGGGTGTAGCATTTAAAATAAATGGGTTGGTATTGGCCACTGTTACATGACACATCATGTAGAAAAGGTTTCTTTTGAAAAAAAATCACAACTAAAAGAGTTTCTTCGAACACGCACCCATTTATTTATTATCGATATAGATTGTAATCATCTCCTGGGTGATACGACATGGTCTTCTATTTTCCGTATAGCAGAGACAGTTCTCGTCCTTCGAGGTTATATGGCCTAATTTCCGCTCTGCGCTTGGCTATAGATGGTAGTCGTCCTCTGAGTGACACGACATAGTCTTTAGTATAAGTAAAGACCGTTGTCGTCCTTCGGGGTGTTACGGCCTAGTTTCCACTCTCTACTTCGCGATAGATTGTAGTCATCTTTTTCACGGTTGGTGCTCAATTTTTATTTGAGAAGATTGAATATTTCTAAACAGTTGAGGATAGGTATATAGGAAATTGTACATAAAATATGTATGTCCAGAATTTTCTGAAGATTCCAAAAATTGAATAGTATACAGGGTCTAACATTTAAAATAAATGGCTGGTATTGGCCACTGTTACATGACACACCATGTAGAAAAGGTTTCTTTTGAAAAAAATCACAACCAAAAGAGTTTCTTCGAACACGCACCCATTTATTCATTATCGAATCTATTCCATTGTATATCAATCTATCTATTCGGACGAATATAGACTGAATGCAACCGTCACTTAAACAATTGACTTTAGTTTTATTTTCAAGAAAGTTTAACACTTAAAATATATTTTTTATGCGAATTTTGCAGGATTTATGTTGGCAGAATTGATAGTGAAGCTAAGAAATGAGGCGGGGATAAGTTTCGACGACATCCACCTAATCGGACACTCGATGGGCTGTTACGTAGCGAGTGCAGCCGGCGAATTAGTATACAATATGACAGGGCAAAAGGTCGCACGCGTAACAGGCCTAGATCCAGCAGGTCCTATGTATGAAGGCTTCCTCGCGTTAGCTCCCAATAGGATGTCGAAAGAGGACGCCAAAGTAGTCGATATCATTCACACCGATAACGGATGGTTCGGCGTTACCAAACGAAGCGGTACCATAGACTTCTTTCCCAATGGCGGCTTCGCCCACATGCCAGGCTGTAGGTCTATGAATCCGTTGAAGAATCTCAGGGAGCTTATATCGGATCCCCATGAATTTAGTAAGGACAAACTGTTCTTCAGAGCGCACGCTAAACGAAACGATTGAATTGCTCCTTTTTGCAGTCTTTTGCAGTCATAAGAGATCGCACGCCTACTACATACGCTCCATAATATTTCGGAACATTACAGCGGTGGAATGCCCATCTTACGAAGACTTTCTGGCGAAGAAATGTAAGAACAATAAGAGGGTGCAGTTCGGCGAAGACCTCACACCCGGTGCCACCGGAACGTATTTCTTTAAGATCGCATGATTGGGGAAAACTGCTGCAATTTTTATTTTTTCCTACAACATACTGGATGAATAGTTTCTTGAAGCAAATGTCGTAGATTGAATAAATACACAAATATTGATCTTACTGTTTTTCTTTACACCATTTGTTTCTTGATTGAAGATTTTGAAGTATACTTTAGAAATAGAAAGAAAAAAATTTAAAAAACATGATTGTGAACGTCTCGAAAACATACACAAAAAAGAGAAGCAAGCAAACATGATTTTGTGTTTTTTTAATTTAACATAAACTAACATTTCAAAAAGCCATGTGTTCGAAACTGTGCCCCTTCACTTCGATACATTTATTTATTCGCAATTGGAATACTATTCAACCGTACTTTATTCAGTACTTGACAAGCTGTGAATACTTACACATTGTCCGATCCCCATTTAGATTATTCATTATTAATCCGATACAAATTAGTTAGTGTTGAATATTTGTACAGTAATGGAGGCTATAACATTATAAGGGAGAATTGAAATGATTTACTTTTATGGAGAAAGTGGCGGGAATATTGATGTTAAAACAAAAAAAAAAATCATGTTTGCTTGCTTTTCTTTTTTGTGTATTTTTTTCTAGACGTTCACAATCATGTTTTTTGCAATTATGGTGCAATCTGTTACGAATCGAAAAAAAAGTTACAAACAAAAACTACATACTTGATGGTGTAGAATCCGAATCTACAATACAAAATTGGGTTCCCATTTAAGATTTCAAAGTTCCCCCCCCCTCTCCCCCCTCCCACTCTGGGGAGGTGAGGTGGGGGATCGAGTTCGGCACCATTCAGTGAGCCCCCTACATTACAACAAATCTTATTAAAATCTTTTTTTGATTTGATGCACTGTTTTAGAGATATTCCCTTGTCTCAAGATAAAAAAAACCCACCTAGTATTGCTATTTATTATAGTTATTTTTACCCACAAATTTTTAATTTAATAATTGTTTAGTAAGATTTAAAACTGCTTGAAACATTCATTATTAGAATTTAAACTGTCTGCAACGCCTGTGCACGACTGGTGGCATATTTTACTTGGCAAATTTGATTAATTTTAAAAAGAATTAATATATGAATTTATAAAATTGGGATTTAATTCATTATATATGCACGTTACGTAAATTTTCTCTAATATAATTTATTTATATGAACTTATGTATTGCTATGTTATTTTCGGTCATAAATTTTTAGTTTTTTTTTTTTGTAATGTAACAATTCATTGAAAATGGTTTTAAAAATTTGAGTTTATAAACTTTATTTAATAATTTTTAATCGATTATTATATTATATTGCTGTGTTATTTTGCGTCACACATTTTGAATTTAAGTAATAAGAATTTAAACTTCTTAAAATAGTCATCATTAGAATTTAAACTGTCTGCAACGACAATGTATGTCTGGTTGCATACTATATATACTTATTAATAAAAAATAGGAAATAGGAAACTTTAGAATTTAAAAAAATGTTTGCCATTAAGCTGTTTTCCTGCAAATAAGCTTTCTACTATGTGTGAACATTTTTTTGATTTAAATATATTTATTTCTTTGCGGGAATTTTTTCTCAATATAATCGATATTTGAATAATTCAGGAAGTGAATTATTTTTTCTCAGTGTATCTAATGCTGTGTGTATTTTTATAGACGTCTCGTTTATTTCTTATACGCGTCATTTTAGATTTTGACACCACCAAAAAAACCGCTTTTTTTTTGTAAATTTAACTATATACAACACGTTGGTGGTGAAAATTCTCTGTACTACGCTTTAAATTTTAAATGATGAAAATCAATCAATCAATTCAAGGTGAAAACAAGGTAGTCATGGATACGTGTCCTTTGAGAGAAGGTGTGCCATATTTGCAATTTTGTAGTAAATTTGCATAAGTACACAGAGATTCAAAATGATTGCCGCGTGTTTGTAATGAAGGTTTGAACTAAGTCAATGTTGGAACATAAGAAAGTAAACGGATCTGTCATAAATAAGGAAAACGTAACCTATATTTGAACTCGCATTATATAAACGACTATGGATTGGTGTTTCTGCTTGTAAAAATGAAATGTAATTAATTTAACTTTACTAAATTAAGATTTTATAATTCAGTACTAACTGGTGTTTAACTAAATTTATTTATTACTTTAAATTATAACATACAATTAGTATAATTATTAAGTGACAAAATGCATCTCTCAGTTCTTCTATGGTATGCATGCGGTTTCTATAGATCCTATTTTTTAGATAGTCGAACATGAAGTAATCTAATGGGGTTAGATCAGGCGATCTTGGTGGCCATGTTTGTGCTCTAACGAACCTGCCAGCAAAAAACTGTTGAAGATATTGGCAGATTTGTCGAGCAGTATGTGCTGGAGCATTATCGTGCTGAAAATAACCTGCTTCAAGCTCATTTTCTTGTAACTCTACAATAAACAATTCCAACATCTGTTGGTAACGTTGGGCTGTTACAGTTTCCTCGAAGAAAATTGGTCCTATTATTCGTTGCCTGGACATAGCTAACCAAACTCCAACTTTTACGTGATGCAATTGCGTTTCTCGAAATTTGTGTGGATTTCCTGCAGACCAGATACAATAGTTTTGTAAATTGATATAGTCTGTTAGATAAAACCAGGCTTCATCCGAGAAAAATGATTTGTTTAGCAAGTCATCGTCCCTTAAATTGTTATTAAACCAATGACAATATTCCAATCGCCTATCGTGATCTAATGGTAATAATTCCTGTACCGTAGAAACTTTATAGGGATAAAAATGTAACTTTCTTTTGACAGCTCATTGCGCTGAAGTGTATGATACGCCTATAAAATTATAAAATGTAATAAACTATTTCACTTAATGTTAATATTGATTTTTTACCTGTTTGTTGAGCTAATTACCACAGATAAATTCCCTTATTTTCTTACAGTATTCAGAAATACTATTGTTGGTGATATTAATAAACGATTTGAAAAAAGTTATAAGATAAATAATCGAAAGATACTACACCACGCACGCCAATGTCGCTAAATGTTAAGAAAATTCATTTAATGTATGAAATTTGTATGTAGATAACTTCGCTCATTAAATTGGTAATAAGTATAGATAATTTTTTTCCGGAAAACAGTTTTTTTCTTACGACAATCATTTTGAATCACATGGTATATATTTAAAATTTTTATAGGCGTTTTGTTTATTTCTTATACGCGTCATTTTAGATTTTGACACCAACAGAAAAACTATTTTCTTTTTGTAAATTTAACTATATACAACACGTTGGTGATGAAAGTTCTTTGTACTATGCTTTAAATTTTTAAATGATGAAAATCAATCAATCAATTCAAGATTGAAAATAAGGTAGCCATCATGAATACGTATTCTTTGAGAGAGGGTGGCATATTTGCAATTCTGTAATAAATTTGCATAAATATATACATTTGGTAAATGATTTCAGAGAAACACTACAGTCTTCCAGCTGGGGACAAAAACAACTATTCAAATTCTTAAATATTTAAATTTTCACACGTTAATAGAGATGGTGATTTTTGTTGGTACGCATTAGCGCACATAGAGAAAAAGAATTCTTTAAATCAAAGAAATATACCCAGTAAACCAAATTCAAATTTCCCGCAATTATATTCAGTAACTTCAACATGAAAGCATGAAATTACCTACAATTTTGTATTAGATTAATAGTTATTTGAATACCTTTAAGTTGAAGTTACTGAATATAATTGCGGGAAATTTGAATTTGGTTTATTGGGTATGTTCGTAACTATTTAAAAGAACCACTTTTTTTTCAATCAAAACATATTTCTTTCAATTGAGGAATATAGAAAGGATAATAGAGTAGTCCTTCCCATTCAAAAGTTTTATTTAAAATCTATAGCATTACGTGTTTCGGCGATATGCCATCATCAGGTACCTAATGATTTACGTTGATTATTAAAATACACTGAAAAAAGTCGAACAACACTCCATGGAAAAAGTAATCTTAATTAAAGTCAGTTCAAATCTTCAAATCGAAGTGCAGCAGCGAATAAAAAAAAAACATTACAAAACCGACATATCATTCGTATTATTTTTCATAAATACTAACAAAAGTTTGGTCAAGAACGAATTGTTTATCAAACCGCGTAATTATGTTAATAAAAATTTGAATGCAAATTACGCAGATAGTTTAGGAATGTTAAACTAAATATAGTTTTGCAAAATGTGTGTAATTTTTTTTACGTCTTATCTGTAACAATAAAGGAATAACAATAAAAGTAAAGTAGTAATAGTAATACAAAATAAGTAAGAAAAATAAAAAAAACAACTCACTCACAAATACACTATATTGTATACCTATTATTATTATTATTATTATTATTATTATTATTATTATTATTGTGGGAATTATTTATCGAAGACATTATGGAATCTATCTAGAAGTTCTTTAATGTTTTGTAGAGTGTTATTTACAAATATAATTCTTAACAACTCTCCATGAAAGAATGATCGAGTAAACTTATGTCAGAAGATCCAACTTGCCATTCAACAGCTCTATTTTCGAAACCAGTGCATTAGTATGAGGATACAAAATGAATCGGCCTGTATAGAGGTTATAACAAGTAATAGAGAATCAAAATGCAGCAATTACATATTCGTTATTTTGTTGTAATCTCTATATGGTAATATTAATACGTTTTTTTTATGTTAATATCAGTGACAGAAATACATATTTATTTATGTATATGAAATTAGGTATCGAATATCAATATCTAAAGAAAAAGATACATAAATATTAATTCACTTCAGCGCTGCATACACCGTCGTTTCATAAAAACTAAAATTAAATAAAAAAAAAACAAAACCATAAAATAATGATATGAAACTTCCATGATTTTCAAATTTATCCGCTGATGAATTTTTTGCTCTCAACTGTCAACATAAAAAGTATATTTTTTAGGTTATGTTGCATTTGAAATGGCAGTTGAAAGAGTTGTTGTTAAACTCCTAACAACTATATAAGTTACAATCTGAATCTCAACATAACCTTCATGACGGTAATCTGTCGTATGTTTTTATGCTCACGGATCAGGGCAATTAATTTCTGATCCTAATGTTACTATAAATTTAAATCTGGTGTTCTGATGTATTGTTTTTGTGAACGCAGGTATATATTTCAACGGAAACACGTGAGTATCAGCTAGAATAACCTTCCGAATTGTAACATCAGTAGTATGATTATAATGCATATTACCACAATATTGCTATATCAGTATTGTAGTATTAATATTTAAACGCCTAAATGAGTCTTCTGTGACAGTCAATGATATGTCGTTACTTGTGGTAATCATGCGACAATTCTGCATAACAGTGATTGCATTGCAACTATTCGTGCAACGATCATGTAAGTATCAATGTGTTTAGTGATTAATTAAATAAATCTAAGTTGAGTGTATCTACAGGTGTATGTAACTAATCCTACGCAGAAAAAATATTGAACACTATTAGGTACATAGGTAGATTTTAAGACCACAGTAACAGTATTTATGTGAATTCTCTGTTAGAGGATATTTGCAAATTTAAATTTACTGGTAAAGAACTTTACACTTGCTTACTTACCTACAGAGTTGAGACTTCTTATGGTTTTGATCTTGAAATCATTGCAAAAACGATGTCTATATCATTAAAAGGTTGAGATACCTTATTATTTATTCTTGAAGACATAGATATTCATACATTATTTATATTTATATACATCATATTGGGGTAAGGAACAACTGAAGTTATTACAAAAAAGTGTTGATTTTAACCACTCCAATAGTGTATTTAAAACTAGGGATTTATACTGAATTAAATACTAATCTATTCTATTGTAAAAGGGAAGGAAATTTCGAACACTTTTTAAAACATTAACAGTTTTTAACATATCAGTTTATCCGTTTTAATACAGTAAATAAATGTAAAGTTTTCTGAAGTTACTTATTAATTATGACTTTTAATTAGTATGTAGGAAAAGTCAGTTGAAGAATCAGGCTAATAAATATCGTCCATTTACATGTTGAGTAATAACAGCAATTTTCTCCAAGCCTACTTCAAAAAAAAAAAAATAGTAATGGCTGGAAATGTAGAAATTAATATTAACTATAACAGATAGGTATAGGAAGCATACACTGAGAAAAATGGTTACTAACCGTAAGTGAAAATTTAGTATTGGCAACTAAAAAAATCATTTGTATATGTGACAAATGATCAAAGTAGTTGCAGCAAGTAAAGTCGTGTTTCTAACAATGATGACTGGCACTAAATAATTTTAGTTTTCCTGATAAATGAAAAACATCATTTATTCCAAATGTTCTGCATTATTTGGAGTTACTGTTTGTTTTGCTGGTATTAGTTACTGTAGCTTCTGTATGTGGTGTAAATATCTATATTACTTATAGTGAATGCTTTGTCTTACTACTGTTACTTACCTGTATTTACTTATCATAACTAAACTATGATATTTGTGGTAGAATAACACGTACTACAAATAAATTATTTATTTGTATAGTTATTGTAACTGATTTTGCATGATGATTTTCATGAAGTATTGGTCCTCTTCAGATCAAATACATGAATAAAATCTAGTTAATTACACAGAATACACTGTAGGTAGTTTAGAATAAGTTGAATATAGTAGTTTTATTCACCTCAAAAGGACTAATATATCATCAGCAACGATCGTGTTATAATGTTTTATTAATATTTAGGTATTTAAAATTATTGAGGTGCGTAAAATTAATATAAAACTGCTACATTAAACAATAATATTACTTATTGTTTTTTCGGTATGTACATTTTATACATGCAAAACATATTGCTATATTCTAAAAATGTTAGAAAAGCATAAATACTCTAAAATAAGGCTACCATCTTTATAAAAATATAACTTACAACTTAGCGTAAAAGATAACTGCAACACAATCCGTGCACTGTCACTGCAGGTTAATTGTTTCACTTTGTCACTTCCACGAATTAGTTAAATGAATGGTAGCTAGCAGCACCTTTCTAAGCCAAATAAACACGTGTACAAAACCAGGACACTGAACCAGGAGCAAGCACAACATACCAATAAACCAACATGCTCTAGAAGTGCTGTCGGTTCCAGTCGATTGTACCCGAACACCAACGATACAAAATTTTAGTAGTTGCCCTAACTCACTGACCATTATTCTTTAATTAGTTTTTCATTTATGCCCACTAATGTTATTATTTACAACTAATAGTATGCCAAATAACTGAGTTTATTAGTTGTAGATATATTTTGTAATTTGAGTATGAAATATTTAATGCCTGCTAATATATTTTAGTACTTGAGACTATAACACAGTTAGAAAACTTACTTTATTCACTTTTAACGCATGGCAGATTAATAACGAATAACTATTTAATCGTAGTTATTAAAAAATATAGTTGCCATTAATATAAAATGCTAAATATATTGTTCATTTGGACCATTTTTCTCAGTGTATAATACAATCTTAAAGACCGTTAAAATTAGAATCTAAATAAGGTAATAAATAACAGGGTGATCAATTTAAAAGAAGAAAGTTACTTATTGCCTTTAAAGATAACGAAAATTAAAAATAATTATGTTTTTGTTCATCCTGCATAATATTTTGCATTACTTTTATTTTATTATCGAGTCGAATGATGCAATTAAAAAATAAATACAATTTAAAATATCTAACTTAAATATGCATGACAGGCATGTCTCTTAAATTTTGATCTACATTTTGAAGAATAGTTAATTATCTCGTAAACGAGTTGACTTTCGTATAAGAAACCTAACAGCAACTGGCTTTTATTTAGTTTGTACTATCAAAATATGTCTAATATGTTAATAATAGCAATGGTATTTGCCTTATCTTCTTTATTAAGTACATCAGATGAACTATATATTTCACACATAAACATTACATCATTAACTTAACCACTACCTACTACCAACTACTGCTAATGAAAACAACTATACTATCCTAAACTAAATGGCGGTAACTTTAAAATGATGTCATTGTTCACAACATAATGTACAGGTGTTCCATTTAATTTTTCACAACTTTGGTGCATGTGTAACTTTTTTTTTTCGATCGCCCTGTATTTTTCAAAATAATTTTTAAATGTGCTCTCTTAGCACAAATATTTGGAATAGTATGTTTCACATCAAGGGAGGAAAGTGCCCTATTGCAGGTCGCGGGCAAATATTGCCTCAAGGCCTCCTCACGTGGTTTGAATACAATTTTTTTTTCCTATCCAGTTTAATTTTAACTAAATGTCTAAAAATAATAAAGACATTTCTGTGAGTGACATGATAGATAGTATGCTTCATCTGTCAAATATTTTTTTGAGAACTGTCAAGTTAGCGTCATTTTAAAAGTGTTTAATAATAGTTTAATTGAAATGTAATACCTAATAATTTAGCAATTATCTCATAAATGGGCTCAGACTGGGTCGAATGTACATGTCACATGTTATAAGATATACAGTTTCATCATGTCAATGTCACTTACTTTCCGCCCTAGAGAGGAAAAATAGAACTTTCCTCCCTAGGGAGGAAAAGTAAAACTTTCCTTCCTCAAATGAATTGGGAGAAAAATATGTTATACTTCATTTACTATAACAGACGAGGTACGTCATTACTTGGAAATTCGGGCAATGCAATACCATATTACTAAAATAACCAACTAACATATAACTTATTCATGTTCAATTAAAGATACTATGTTGGTGCCTACTGCTTTTTAAATTGCATGCTTGTCACATCTTTCCAATGTATTCCCACCAACTTAGTTATAGCTGTCAACTGTCAAAGGGTTATATTCTGCATTTGCTGTAAGGTGTGGGAATTTGCGTTTATACTTGGTATATATTTATTTAAAATAAGTAGTTATTATAACTCAACCATACCGAAACCACTGTGTAAACAGTTGAAGGAGTTAATAGTTTCGTTAATTGAGTATTTCGACGCAGAACGCGAGAACAACGGGCCATTACTCCCGTTAACTTTCGTGCGAGGAGTATAAATCCATATATTTTTAATGTCATATTCTTTACAGTATTCGTTTTTAGAGAGTAACGAGTGTTCTAAACATTCATGTTGCAAACATAAGCAAAATTTTATCCATGAGTAAACAAGAAATTACATCTACTAACCCAAAACGAAAATGCATACGAAATAAATGTTGTAAAAATTGATTATTCTACTCATTGTCAATGTGCTATTGGAAACACAATTTATGACATGTACGAAAACAGTGAGTATATACAAATATTGTTTACAGAAGTGGTTCTTTCACATACATTTTTCAGACTAACAGAACACAATAAAAACATTTTGAACAGTGCTCTTAAAGAAAAAGACATTTCTATGGTTGAAACACATTATTGTGGTAGATATTACTTGTTCTTAAAGAAAAGGGAGTTTGTTACGAAACGATGGATGAAATATGACAGATCGGAGGATGCATACAATTGTATAAAGCGGATTGAATTTAATTAGTCTGGAAATTTGACGTACTTGGTGTACAACACATTGGAAACGAAATTCAGAAGTAGTAAATCAGAGAGATTTGTTTTGATAGAGAAGAAACTTGCATACTAATCGTTACTGTGAATACTTTAAGCGATAATGGTCCCGATTAAATTTATTATACTCACTTGTGCTTTTTTGTTATTTTTTTTCAACTGCTAACATGATTAATATACTTTAAATTCTGATTTTCAAAAAGAATCATCACTAATATTAACGGTAAATGTTATTTTTAAGAGTTTGTTTATTCACCTGTCAAAAGTGTTTGACAGTTAAATAACCTAACGGTTTGTTTACGTTTTGACGAACAGAAAATTTGCAACACGGTCGTGACATCATAGCAAACTGACTTACGTAGTACCTCGTCTGTTATAGTAAATGAACTATACCACTTTTCGTATATAAACCAATGCGAATATTATTTTAATATTATTCATTGATTTGCACACTTATTCAAATATACTCATCCATTTTTACCTTCAGATGGATTAAATGATACCGTTTTACGAAGAGACCTATTGAACATAGTGCAAAAAATATCGTTCCAAATGCCCATCAGTATGTTCCTAGAAAATTCAGTCACCGCCGCAGATATACGTTATTACTTAAACACCAGATACTATCAGAACACATCAATCGAAGACAATTTATACCATATCAACAGAAAATACCCCGTCAAGATGCTAATTCACGGATGGACGGAACATAGTTATGTCGAATGGTACCGGAATACCATCAAAGCGTATTCGAGGAAGGGCTGGTACAATGTAATATCGGTCGATTGGTCCTCGAAAGGCGACGCTGATTACGTGACGGCTTCTAGACATTCCAAACCGGTTGGAAATAAAATAGGGGAATACCTGGTCAGGCTTCACGATAAAAATGGTATCCCGTATAAAAATATGCACTTAATATCGCATTCGTTGGGATGCCACGTGGCTGGTTTTGCTGGGAAAAGAGTGTATGAGCTCACAAAGAGGAAAATAGCTAGAATTACTGCTTTAGATCCGGCAGCGCCAATTTTCGATTTGATTACTGTCGGACCGAATGACAGATTAGCTAAAGGGGATGCGAATTTTGTTGATGTTCTTCATACTGATGGTGGTATGTTGGGTTTTAATTACCCGATAGGTACAGCGGATTTTTTCCCGAATGGTGGCACTGCAATCCAACCTGGTTGTTCGTTACTGAAGTTGGATATCAAATACGAAGATTGTAGGTAAAATTCTTTAAAAAAATACCTACATTTATGCGCTGTGTCCTAGCTCAAATAGCAAAATTCAAATCTCCCTAAATCTTAAATTTATTTTTAGTTACTTAGTATGTATAGTTTGGTAATATTGAAGTTTGGAATTATGATTTGGTATTTCGTTAATAGTTAATGTAATGCCTTTATGTTGAAGTTATTAACATAAGAATAATTGCGGGAAAGTTAAAGTTCGTTATTTGAGAATGTTCAGTTATTTCGTTTCTTTTTGTTTGAAGTAAGGTATAACATCGTCATAAGCTTTCGAACGCGAGCTTACGTATATGATAGTCTTGTATATACCCAAAGAGGCAAAGTGTTTAATGCTTTCACTGATATACAAAATTTGCGCAAAGTTTCCTGTCTCTTGCTAGTACTTTCCTACTATATCAATCCAAGCCTCTTTCCTCCAAGCACTAACTCATCACGTTGTTCCACTTTTTACATGGTCTCCCTCTTATTCTCATCCTCTGCGGCTTTATTTTCCTCTGGTCCTTCATTCGAATTAGGTGTCCAACCCATTTTAGTCGTTTCTCTATACTACTTACCGAATGAACTAAACGGTACTAATGCCGTCTCTTTCTAGCATATATCTGTCTTTTGCCATATTCTTGCATCGCGAAAACGTATTGGTTTTTGCATTGAAGTTAAGGTTTATATTCACGCTTACAAAGCGGCTGCCACATCTACCCCTTTGTCGTTGATAGTTATCTCCATATAATTTCATTTTCACCTAAACCTCCGTTTCTAGCATTAGCAAAATCAATTAATTAAATGATGTATTTTAATTAACCTTCTTAAAATATAAAAAAGAAAAACATGAAAATTCAGAGTGAAGTAAAATTTAAAAACTAAAAAAGTATTTAGTATTTATCCATTTTTGCAACTTTTTAGGTTATGTTCAGAACCGCTCTAACAAACCATATTACCCAACACGGTTCGGGATTTCGACAACCGTTGAAATACAGTCACTTTCAAAATGTGTGTACCACTCAACCGTGACAACACTGCGGCTGCCATAAGGTGCCTACCGTTGAGTCAACTTTACCTCGCGACAAAACTATCAATGGACACATCACGTCACGTGACCACTAGTACGGCGGTAAATTTAAAAATATGCCATTAATCTGCAGAAAATGAGTTTAGATGACATGATATCCGAAAAAGTTATTTGAAAAGTTGCCTAGAATTCAATTCTGATGCTATACGCAAACGTTTGTAAACATTAAAAAAAAATCACTTTTTCCAAATATTGTTTAACTGAATTTATTTCTAAATTTGGTTGATACTCAAACAATTTTGTCAATTTTTGCACAATTAGCACAATGAAAACTTAATAAAAGTACCTACATCTTTAGTATTACAGTTGTTGTTGCAATTATTGACTGTATTTAGTAGTAGTAAATAAATTTTTGCAAACCGTTTCATTCTAAACCACTTAGCAAACATTACTTTTATTGAAAATTATTAATTTTTTTTTGTTTGTTTTCTGCATTAAAGTTGAAACCTTTAGTCTAAAACTGATAACAACACATGCATGCACCCAAGATATATCAAAGTAGGTTTTGAAAGTACAGAACAATTAATAATAAACCCAGTGAACCAAATTCAAATTTCTCGCAATTATTTTTAGTAACTTCAACATTAAAGCATGAAATTACCTACGATTTTATATTAGATTAATAGTTTTTTAATACCTTTAAATTGAAGTTACTAAATATAATTGCGGGAGATTTGAATTTGGTGTATTTTGGGAAGAGTAGGTAAAATAATAAAAAAAAGTTTACTACATTATTTTGTTGTTTCTGATTTCAAAGCCTTTTCTACCTACTAAGGGCACGCTTTAATACACTTCAATGTGTTTAATCAATTTTTTAAAATAACTTTTTTGGATATCATGTCATCTAACCTCACTTTCTGTAGATTAATGCCATATTTCTTAAATTTACCGCCATACTATGGCCACGTGGCGTGTGACAAAATAAATTTTGGTGTTCCTAGATATGCACAACCTATCCCCAAAAAAATTTAGTATATTTTAATAATAAAAAAAAATCCCATATGTCAATATTTATGCCGATACAACGGATATGCTGTGATACGACATACGCAAATTAATTGCAACTGTTATGATGACGCCTGTATGCCCTACGTTATGTTATTTTTAATATTTTAACGCAAATGACGATTTTTCATGTTATAACTGACCAGCAAAAAAAGTGACCTTATCTGCTTTTATAAAAGTTATACAAAAGGCCCGCAAAAGATTTTCTCTAAATCTAACCTAAAATTTTTACTACTTCAAGTAACGTAAATCGTTAAAAGTACGTTGGAAAAGCTTAAAGATTAAATAGATACCTTAGAAAAAAACAGGAATTTATAAAATATCGTATAAATATTGTGATCAAGTATATACAGGATGAGTATGAATTGGCGGAAGAAGTAAATACAGGCTCTTCGGCAGAACGTTAAATTGTAAAGTTTTGGTCATTAGAAACCATATTACCCATATTTATCTTACAATTATTAGTATAATAGATTTTGAGATATTTGAACTTTTAGTAAATTTTGAGTTTTTGGCAAAAATGAACCATTATACAGGGTATTCCACGTAACTGGTTCATTAAAAGTTTATGATGTTCTATTATTTACTTATATTTGAGATTTTGGCACCATTATCTGTTCGATTGGAACTATAAATGTAAAATACCTTAACCAAAATATCACTTCCGGTTGACCGGAAATGGATGTCAACTTTCTTATTTTAAATAGAATGATATAATTTTTTATTCATTTTTGGATTCTACAACTACAAATACGTCAGTTTTCATTAGCTATTCCTATAGCTACATGTTGCCGTTTTTGAGTTATTTAAGTTTTTCTTTTTTTTTTGTCATAATCATTGCATCATTGAGAAATTAATATCTCGGTTAATACTGCAAGTAGAGACCCCAAATTTGCTATGTTATGAATGTAGATATAACTCTAAGAAACGGTAAGCACACTTTACATTCTAATATACAGGGTGTTCAAAACTGAGGAACAAAGTGACATATTTTCAAATGCAGAAAACTCATTTTTTTTTAAATAGAACACCCTGTATTTAATTCGAAATTAGGAAATAAATATCATCCCCTATCACTTTATATCAGCATTCCCTATACCTATCTTTAATAGGTATTGAGATATGAACGACTTTTTGTTAAACAGACTAAGTATTCTTTTTTTTTTAAGTAGAACACCCTGTATTTTAATTCGGAATTAAGAAGTAAATATCATCCCCTATCACTTTATATCAGCATTCCCTATACCTATCTTTAATAGATTTTGAGATATGAACGACTTTTTGTTAAACATACTAAGTAGCCCTATCTTTGCGTGTTTGTAGCTAGCTCTGAATGGGACTAATGTCAAATTCATTGACTAACCAAAAGTATTTATGTATATCATTGTAATTACACTTTCGTACAATGCAATATTAATAGAAATGACTATTCGAACAGACATTCTTGTATGGTTATTCAAAAATAATACATGAATTGGACGTGAATTCATTTCAGAGCCAGCTACAAACATTTAAAGATAGGGCTACTTAGTCAGTTTAACAAATAGTCGCTCATATCTCAAAATCTATTAAAGATAGGTATAGGGAATGCTGATATAAAGTGATAGGGGATGATATTTACTCCCTAATTGCGAATTAAAATACAGGGTGTTCTATTTAAAAAAAATGAGTTTTTGCATTTGAAAATATGTCACTTTGTTCCTCAGTTTTGAACACCTGTATATTAGAATGTAAAGTGTGCTTACCGTTTTCTTAGCGTTATATCTACATTCATAACATAGTAAATTTGGAGTCTCTATTTGCAGTATTAACCGAGATATTAATTTCTCAATGATGCAACGATTATGACTAAAGAAAAAGAAAAACTTAAATAACTCAAAAACGGCAACATGTAGCTATAGGAATAGCTAATGAAAACTGACGTATTTATAGTTGTAGAATCCAAAAATGAATAAAAAATTATATCATTCTATTAAAAATAACAAAGTTGACATCCATTTCCGGTCAACCGGAAGTGATATTTTGGTTAAGGTATTTTACATTTATAGTTCCAATCGAACAGATACTGGTGCCAAAATCTGAAATATAAGTAAATAATAGAACATCATAAACTTTTAATGAACCAGTTACGTGGATGTACAATAACAATGTTCATATCGATGCATTCTTCTTTGCTATATCTAGCCATAACTAGTAAAATAGAAAAATAAGAAAGGTAAAGTAAACGATAACAATTAATTAAATATTGTGTTGTCATATATTCATTACCCTGTATAGTTTTATTTAAAATTTGTTGTAGTAAAAACCATATTTATAATGTTTCAGTAAATTATATATTTTTTTCGTTAGTTTTTTGCAGTCACGCCAGCAGTCACCAATTCTTCATAAATACCATCAACAATAAGACAAAATTCATGGCCAAACGTTGCGGCTCCTGGACGAAGTTTACCAGCGGTTCTTGTAATGATCACCCGGCCGTGATATATGGGGAGAGTTCTCCAGAAAGCATTTCTGGAAATTTCTATTTTGAAACTAAAGAAGACGATATAGTTGTAACGTAATATATAAAGTGTTTTCCATTATTGTTAGATATGTTTATGTAGCGATAGCAATTTACATTTATAATGAAAATAAATTAGTGGTAAAAATGCATGAAACTGTTGTTAATTGAATAAATACCTTACCTGGTAATTGACTTGTGATGTTCGTTGCTTAAAAAATGGTAAGTAAAGGGAATTATAATGTCGACTAAAAGGTACTTATTTTAGAGTGTGTATATTTTCTTTAATTAGAATATATTTACATTCATGTTATTGTAAAAACGGATTTAGGAGGTAATTATTTACAATTTCGTTATATACACAGTGATTATTTCTCATCAGTAATTATACGGAATAAATATGCAAATTATAAATATAAAAACATCGTGTTTCTACACCGAAAATAACTTATATTAATATACATTTTTTTTTACATAAACAACGTATTTAATTCCCACCTCCTGCATTAATATTATTCGGTACTTGTATCTCTTCATCTTCCTCTTCTTTATCATCAGCACTAGAGTCTTTCACTTCATCGACTTGCCCCATCAACGCTCTGTACTTCTTAGCTATAGCTTCCCAATCTGTGACGTGTTCTATCCTAGTGGTCTGCGCGGAGAAACTCAACTGTGACCCCAACGGACTCAGATGCACTACGGACAATCCGGCGATAGATTCTTTGGGAGCGACTTGACTTCCTTTCTTCACTTTCGACAGCCATTTTTGACCCGCTTTCGAACGCGGACTTAAATGCTGTTGCCTTTGGAAACCGCCCATGATGTGCACTAGGACTTGTTCGTTTCTTCTGCCCTCACTATAATGAGTAATTTTAAACAGTTTTTTAAGTTATAATACGATTAACACGTTAGCGTTGCGACAAACCTCGTGCTTTGCACAATTTGACGATGTAAAACAGCCACGTAGTTATTAAATTTATCGGAGAGGGCGCTGATGTCGTCGATGCATCGATCTAATCAGTTTGCTCAAACCGAATTTCCATTCAATATCTGATTGTGCCTAAACATGATCAAGAAGAAAATCTCGACATATTTAAATTTAATAATATTAGGTTTAAATTAAAGAATGTGACAAAACACACTGAAAGAAATATACTCAAGCAATTTTTAATATTTGTCGACAACAACGTGAATAAGTGTGTGTAATGTTTACCTACGTATATACTTCAACATCGTGCGTGAGATCTATTATTTCAATCATTATATGCACTAGATTTACTACTTATACGTAAGTATTACAACATTTTATAAAATAATTTATCATTAATGTCGTTTAGGTTAAAATTTAAATCCAGAAATGCGTGTTTGTAGATTTGTTTGTTGGGGTTATATTTGTACCATCTTTAGCAAATTAAATGCAAATCTAAGCTTCGATTATTAATGCAATTGCAGCTACAGTACACTGAAATAGTAATTAAAATTATTTTACAAAACAATTCTAAATTATGTTAAGGTAGTATTTGTAGTTTCATTTGCATAAATAATCGAATATTTGTGGAGCTTCAATTCGCATTTAATTTGTGAAAGATGGTACACTGGCTCGTATTAAGTAAAACAGTATAATTTACATATATAAAATAATACATGTACTAGTATGAATTGGTGTAACGCCAACGAACAAACCTTGTGAGAACCTTCTATTTTGATTTAAATTTGACAGACGTCATTTGAATTGAAGTGAATAGCGTTGCTTCAAGAATAATAAATCTATTCATGTAAAATTGAATATAAAAATATATTTTGAATGATGATAAATGCAGAGAATGTACGTTTCAATCATTATTATTATATATTTTGAATAGTTCGTACGTGATTTTGTGTAGTTCGAAGGTTAACCTAAATATCTTGTTTAGTGTTGCGGTAAAAAAATGTTGTATCAGTGGTATGTTATACTAATTACGGAATTATTTTAAGGTCAGCACTACATTCTTGAGCTGTATGAGAAATATCATTTAAGTTTATCGAATTAGCAATTATTTTAAAAGCTTTAACCCCAATTCATTGTTCTATTATTTTGACAGTTATCTGTATTAGGTAGGTAGATCAGCTTATTTACCAAAAATAATTAATTTTCAATAGTAAAATGAACAAAAATAAGTATACCTAGATATCACACCAGCTCAGTATATTTTCGTTTTAAGTCGTTTAATGATAAATTATTTTTCCAATGAAAATTCATAGAGATTTTGTCTACTATGGACTACACATTATTCGAAAAATTACTGGGTGTTTCAAATTTGATCAGCCAATATTTAAAATGAGTGTGCTTTCTGTGTGGGAATGAACAAAAGCACAAAGTAGAGGGTCAAACATATCTATATTATTAAAAAATCTTTAATGATCCAGCCCAACAGAACATGTGCGCATATAATAGCTAGCTGTAGCATTCTTAGGCGATTTGAAAATTTGTCGTGTGTGTTTGTATGGGGTCAGTATTTGTTTTGCTAGCTTATCTGGTTATAGCTTTTTTATTATATACTATATAAGAGTAGGTAATTACGTTCTACTCAATAATTATTTATTATGAAGGAATTGGTATGAATACAGTAGTGTGTGTAGGCCATTTCGTTTTAATTCCAATAATCTCAAGAAGTGAATATAGTTTAGGTGGTAGTACAAAGATAGCAACGATGATTGAAAGATGCTAGTTTTATAATTGCTTCTAATTTTGACTAAATTGACAACGGACGCAGATTACTCATTTTTCAGGTTAAGGAATCTTTTTCGTGCGAATGACAAGTAATCATTGAATCTGGCATAAGTCCAGTGTTTTACAACAACAGCTTAGGTTGAAAAACTACGCGGCAACAAACTCAATATGATTAGGTAGAAATTTTGCAAATTCTAATGAAAATGATAAGACAATACGAAATGTAAAAGGTGTATCATTATAAAGTTGTTAGACTACTTTTTTTGCAGCTGTAATTTTGGTTGTTTTAGTTGTGAATAAAAATCTCTACGCTATTAGTAAAGCATTACAAACAAAAAATGTAGCGCAGTCATATTTTCAATATATTTTGTTTTTGATTTGAAACCGTATTAAAACTATGATCTACTAAATGAGAACTAAAATCCCCAGCGCTGTTCCAATAAAAGTCATTAACTTTTTTTTGTGATTATTTAATTGATTAATAAATAAATTATTTATTTGAATGCATCTACTTATGTTGGAACAATATTTGTATATGAACAGGAATACCTTCAGGCCATTGTAAACTGAAATACCCAGGATTTCAAAATGTTTATATTCAAATATTATTATTAAATTCTGATTTTCAATTTATTTATAAATTGTTTACAATTTTTTTCTTTTTCTTTTTTTTTCAATAAAAATAAAATACAAGAATATAGTTGTTTTTTTTATCCACCCAGCGACTTCTCTGATAAGTGAAAGAATGATCTTCTACCTGCCAGCGCTGCACGTGCCTGCTAATGAATAGGTAGTACCCTTACCGTAACTGGCGCGCCCCCAAAGCCCTTTCTAGGATTATTAAAATTTGAAAAAATTGTTATTATCAACCGTCGTTGTAAAAACACCAAACGTACAACCAAAAGAATGTTTTAAATACAAAACAAGCTTAACTCTTTATTTCTTTACCAAAATGCTATGTTTTACCACTTTTGAGACTCTTAAATCACAAGTACGTATGTTGGAATCGTAAATACTATATAAAACCAATTACTTTAATATAAAAATACGTATTCAAACTTTCCTGACTTTGTAAGTAAATGGTATTCCAACCGGGATTCTTCGTACGAAATTATCGGCGATTAACAGGTCAGAGTAAGGATTTCAATTATTCAGGAGTAATATCGATACTTTTTTAGATGAACACTATATTAGCAACTCATCGGCAAAGACGTCGGAATATTTAAATCCGGAAAAAGAAAACGTCAAAACAAAATTAGACTGAAAATTGACACAATGCTTACGTCAATATATGATCTTTCAAACCAATACAGTACATATGACAGATGTATTTTACTTGTTACTACCAACATGATATTTTAAATAAATAATGTCATGGCTCGCTATAGGGCACATTTAATTGACCATATTGTATTTTGAATTTTCCTTCAGGAATTTATGGTAAGTAAAGGTAACAGTCAGAAGGAATCATATATAGATTTTTGTGTGGCTTTATTTTGATACAACGGCGCCCCGTATCGGTCGAGAGTATGGAATGGTATTCCAGCCGGGATTCTTCGTAGGACATTTTATAGGAAATTCTCTACGATTTGCAGATTTTTAGATAAAAACTACTGTATTAACAACTCATCGGCAAAAACGTCGGAATATTTATATCCGGAAAAAGAAAATGTCGAAAACAAAATTAGACCGAAAATTGACACATTGCTTACGTCAATGGTATATGATCTTTCAAACCAATACAGTACATATGACAGATGTATTTTACTTGTTACTACCAACATGATATTTTAAATAAATAATGTCATGGCTTGCTAGAGGGTACATTTAATTGCCCATATTGTATTTTGATTTTTTCTTTTAGGGAATTTATGGTAAGTAATGGTAACAGTCAGAAGGAATCATATATAGATTTTTGTGTGGCTTTCTTTTGATACAACGGCGCCCCGTATCGGTCGAGAGTATGGAATGGTATTCCAGCCGGGATTCTTCGTAGGAAATTTTATAGAAATTCTCACATTTGCAGATTTTTAATAAACTACTGTATTAACAACTCATTCGGCAAAAACGTGGAATATTTATATCCGGAAAAAGAAAATGTCGAAACAAAATAGACTGAAATTGACACATTGCTACGCAAGTATATATCTTTCAAACCAAACAGTACATAGACAGATGTATTACTTGTTACACCAATATGATATTTAATAAAAATGTCATGGCTCTAGAGGGTACATTTAATGCCCATATTGTTTTTTGATTTTTTTTTTCATAAATTTATGGTAAGTAATGTAATATCAGAGGGATCATAATAGATTTTTGTTGTGCTTTTTTTGATACAACGGCGCCGTATCGGCGAGGATTTGTAATGTATTCCAGTCGGATTCTTCGTAGAAATTTTATAGGAATCTCACGATTTGCAGTGTAAAAGTAGGATTTTAAATATCAGGAGTAATATCGATACTTTTTTAGTTACACACTATATTAACAACCATCGGCAAAGACGTCGAATATTTAATCCGGAAAAGAAAACGTCAAAACAAAATTAGCTGAAAATTGACACAATGCTTCTGTCAATATATCATCTTCAAACCCATACAGATATATGACAGAGTATTTTACTTTTACTACAACTGATATTTTAAATAAATAATGTCATGGCTGCTAGAGGGTTAAATTAATTAACATATTGTGTTGTTTTTTTTTAGGAATTCAGGTAAGTAATGTAACAGTCAGAAGGATCATATATAGTTTTGTGTGGCTTTTTTGATACAACGCGCCCCGTTTTCGGTCGAAAGTATGGAATGGTATTCCGGCGGGATTCTTCGTAGGAAATTTATTAGGAATCTCTACATGCCGGTAAAATAAGGATTTAAATTATTCAGGAGTTAATATCGATACTTTTTATAAACACTATATAATCAACTCATCGGCAAAGACGTCGGAATATTTAAATCCGGAAAAAGAAAACGTCAAAACAAAATTAGACTGAAAATTGACACAATGCTTACGTCAATATATGATCTTTCAAATCAATACAGTACATATGACAGATGTATTTTACTTGTTACTACCAACATGATATTTTAAATAAATAATGCATAACTTGCTAGAGGTAAATAATGCCATATTGTATTTGATTTTTTTCAGAGAATTATGTAGTAATTGTACAGTCAGGAGGAACATATATAGAGTTTTGTGTGGCTTCTTTGATACAACGGCGCCCCGTATCGGTCGGATGTTTATGGGTATGGTATTCCAGCCGGGTTCTTCGTAGGAAATTTTATAGAAATTCTCTAGTTTGCAGTAAAGTAAGGATTAATTATTCATGAGTAATATCGATACTTTTTTAGTTAAACATATATTAACAACTCATCGGCAAAGACGTCGGAATATTTAAATCCGGAAAAAGAAAACGTCAAAACAAAATTAGACTGAAAATTGACACAATGCTTACGTCAATATATGATCTTTCGAACCAATACAGTACACATGACAGATGTATTTTACTTGTTACTACTAACATGATATTTTAAATAAATAATGTCATGGCTTGCTAGAGGGTACATTTAATTGACCATATCGTATTTTGAATTTTTTTCAGGTAATTTATGGTAAGTAATGGTAAAAACAGTCAGAAGGAATCATATATAAATTTTTGCGTGGCTTTCTTTCGATACAACGGGGCCCCGTATCGGTCGAGAGTATGGAATGGTATTCTAGCCGGGATTTTTCGTAGGGAATTTTATCGGAAATTTTCGACGATTTACAGGTAAAAGTAAGGATTTAAATTATTCAGGAGTAATATCGATACTTTTTTAGATAAACACTATATTAACAACTCATCGGCAAAGACGTCGGAATATTTAAATCCGGAAAAAAGGAAAACGTCAAAACAAAATTAGACTGAAAATTGACACAATGCTTACGTCAATATATGATCTTTCAAACCAATACAGTACATATGACAGATGTATTTTACTTGTTACTACCAACATAATATTTTAAATGAATAATGTTATGGCTTGCTAGAGGGTATATTTAATTGACCATATTGTATTTTGAATTTTTTCTTTCAGGTAATTTATGGTAAGTAATGGTAACAGTCAGATTTTTGCGTGGCTTGAAAGAGATTTTTACGTATTTCAAATCGTCTAGAATGCGTTACAAACTTATGCGGGTGTGCTAAATTTTCTAAAGCTTTCCATACTGTTTCGTTTATTTTAAAAACACTTGTTTTTTCGTATCTTAATGATACGTTGGAAAATCTCACTGTGATCGCTTGTTTTACCTGTATTCTCTGGTACGTATCGGTCATCATAGCAATGAGTAGATTAATCAAAACTATCACCGAGACCAGCATATAAATGCCGTAGATTATCTTAAAGAGTACTTCCGTCCAGTACGGTTGGTTGTTATATCTGTTGGTCGGGTACGATTCAATTTTTAGTTTATCGACGTCTGTCTGTCCAAAGATTGCGAAAAATAGCAGCTCAAAAGCTTTGATTGGGTTCTTATGGACTGGAATCAACAAAGCAACACGTTACAACACACGTCCGGTTTACCTGTATCCGCTGATACGTGTCAGACATCATAGCAATTAGTAGGTTAATGAGTACAACCACCGACACCAACATATAAATGCCGAAGACCACCTTGAACAGGTTGTCCGTCCACGGGGGCCGATTCAGTTCGCCCTGCCTATTCTTATTTATCATTAGTTCGTCGTACGTGGTCTGGCCGAATATGGCGAAAAACAACAGTTCGAATGCCAATAACGGGCTCATTAACACTGAGGACACACACATTATTTCACCGTCAGTTGAATAAGATCAATCAAAAGATAAAATCGAGATTAAAAACAAAAAAAACAAACGAGCTAAACAAACAAACAAACAGACGAACAAACACAGCACGCACACAAATGTTACATCATTTGCGTTTTGTTGCTTCCTAAAAGAAATCAAAGGATCGATCTTTGCTATTAGCGATAATGGCTTTGTTCTTTTTGTCCTCTCGCGCTACAATACAAAACGCGCGAACCTGCGCTGTGTGATATCTGCGGGTGATTTTATAAGCATAATTTTTGTTTTATTATGATTAATAAATAATCATTTTTTTTATTATTATAATCATATACATTACCAAAGTATATTTGCATTCGCTGACAGGCAATTTCTGCTTTACTGGAGGTTGTTACAATAGCTGGATCATGGATATATGAGAAATATTGACATCCCTTCCATATACCTAATGTAAAGAGCAAAGGGCCCAAAATGCTGTCGTGAGGAAAATCCATAATGTTTTTTTTATAGTTCAATACTAGTTATATATAAATAAATGTACAATAAATGTAAAATAAATAAATAAAATAAGTCAGCATTGCTTTATTTAAAAAGTAACTCCTTAGTGACATAACCCCCCCATAATTTATAGAATTTTTTTAGAAAATATAGGTTTTTTTTTCGGGATAATAATATGATAGTTTGTAGTATTTTCTTCAAACATAGACATACGTAATGCTGTGGTTAGACAACCCATTTCGCAGAGTGTATTTTAAGTTGCATAGTTTGCTTGTTAAGGTTGTTTTCTTTGCTTAAACAGCTGTTTTTCGATTTATCGAGAATTTTTCACAATTTTTAATTTTGTTTTGTATAAATTTTAGTTTAAGAGTTAATTGTATGATTTAATTATTTAAGTGTTAATTTTTTTAAATTATTCCCTTCATTAATTTGTCTAGTGTTCGCTAGTGTTGATTTAATGCGGATTCTATTAAATATTGTGTTGATTTGTAATACGTCTGCGTTGTACGATTTTGAGAGGGGGGATTTTTGTAAGAAAAACAATTGTAGAATTTTGTTAAGGACTTTCTTGTTGGACTATTGATGTGAGTAGACTATTTTTAAATCTCGGTTGTCATTTTGAAATCTTTTTTGATTTTGTAATATTTAAGTGTAATAATTTAGTCAATCAAGGAACTTTTATTATAATAATTGTTAATATATTGAAGTGTGCACATTATAGATATAAGATCAATTATTATTTTTTTGTTTAGGAAGATATATTTTAGTTTTTTCTTTTTTTGTAAATTTCTAGAAATTGTCCACGCTTAGTTTATTTTAATTTGTGAAACCACGTGGATAGAATTTCTAAGGTTGTGTATTTGAGATAATCTTCCTGAACAAACAAAACTTTTGTTTTGCATAGGAAATAGCATTGTCTTATTTTAATTTAGGGTCAAGTGCGGTTTTTATTTTAGGCCAGAACCTTTAGTTCAAGGATTTTTTTCTGCACAATCTGTAATTTAACCCGTTGTTGAAATAAAGTGATTATTAATTAGAAAGTAAATAATATATAAATATATATCATTTACTTTCATAGTCATAAATCTCACATTTAAACAAACTTCTAAAAGCAAACATCTAATATTATATACTCAGTGGATTAAGGGGGAATCCTGCTTCAGAAGCGCTCAAAGAAACGATTTTTTTATTGCTCAAATCTATTCCTAATATATCTAAGAATATGTATCAAAAGTTATAGACGCTAAATCGCAATATTTTTGAAGATACAGCACTAAACGCAGTGATTTATCGAGCAGATATACGAGCGCTCGGGTAGATAAAGCGCGCGCTCCTCCCTCCAATCGAATAACTCCGAACTATGTACTGCTATGGATAGGCATCCCATTTTTCGCGAGTGTAGTTTTAGTTGCATAGATTCTGTTTCGTTTACTTCGTTCGGCCTTTTATCAATGTTCCGAGAGAGTTTTCACAATAAGATTTATTTTTGTATAAATTTAGTTAATGAGTTTAATAGTATGATTTATTTAATTTAGTGTTAAGTTTTTTTTTTTAATTAATTTGACTTATTTAGATGTCTAGCACTTGCTAGTTCTGCTTAATGTTTATTCTAGTAGATTTTGTCGGTGATTTGCACGACTGCGTTGTGCGTTGTTTGAAAAACGACTGTAGAATTTTGTCAGGCAGTTCCTTGGTTGACTTTAGCGTGAGTACATGTATTTTTAAATCTTTGCTGCCATTTTGTTAATTCATTTGTTATAGAGATTTGATTAACTGTCTTTTATTCTTATCCATCAAGGAATTCGCATTATAATAATTGTTATTATATTGATGTGTACACATTTATAGATATAAAATCATTTATTATTTTTGTTCGGGAAGGTATATTTTCAGTTTAATTTTTCTCATATAGTTTAAAATGTGTTAATTTTTCCGTTTTTCATTTTGCAAGTTCATTTATTACATTCAGTACACAGCAGTACGTATTTAAAAAAGTTCAAACGGTGGTTCTATATGAACTAAAAAGATTCATAAAAAAAAATTCGAAACAACTTTTTTTTAGCAAGTTGAAATGATTTTTTAGCACATATTTCAAACCTAGGAAAAATTTTAAATTTCACAATTTTTGGGTTTTTTTTTTAGTTCACCTGAAAGAAAATTACGAGCTTCATCTTTCCCACTGATTGTAGATTGCAATTGCAAGGTGTTGTACAAATGTGCATAAAAAAACGTTAAAATATTTTTCTCTCAAATTTTTTTTTTTAATGTTCAAATTTAAAAGTAACTCAAAGTACTCTAAAAAAATCGCTGGACTTACTCATTTTCTTCTGTCCTAAAAAAATCCCCCAAAAATGCTTTTTTAAGGCCTCCTAAAACAGGATCCCCCCTTAACTGTGCCAGAGTGTGTGGAGGATAGCGCAAGTGGACAGCAATTGCACCAATGTGCAATTGTTGCAAGTGTCTGTTTGTCATTTGTAAATGTACCATTTGTCATCCTCCTAAAGAATAAACTATCAATTCATCAATGACCAAATATATAACCAATAAAATAAGCGATTCGAATTGAGTCAACTGCACAGTGGTGTCAACATAAATTCCCTCTCACCAACCTCAGACACTTGACTTTGTTCATTCGGGATGTGTTATTTAACCTCGTCCTGTTTGTATCATAACGCAAAACTTTGGTTTGATTAAACATTGTGCCGCGTCATGATTTTTTTATGTTTTGCCTGTCAACACGAAGGGACAAAAAGAATAAAGCTAATAGCTTGCGACAGAATGGTTTCTAAAAACAAAAAAGTAAACAAAAATAGGCTTTATCACATGCTAAATATCCACTAAGACGCTAAAGAACCAATAAATAACAAATCAGTTGTTTTTTTTCCCCTTATTTTAAATTTGATGACGGTGTCAGATCAAAGCAGAAAGAGAATTTGGTGAGAAAAGTTTATACATATATACATCTATATACAGTATTTACAAGAACCGATGAAGTCTTTTCAAGTATATCTTCTCTGTAAAGTCGAACAGGATTCTTCAACCCAAATAATGAAAAAAATAATATATATATTGCTAAATCCCTAATAGCCAAATTTAAATTTCCCGCCACAATTTTTGGTGAAATCAACATAATGGCATTAAAATAACTATTACTTTAGTACAAAATGGTGCGTAATTTTATGTGTCAAGGTTGAAGTTACTAAGAATAATTGCGGGAAATTTAAATTTGGCTATTAGGGAATACTATTAACAAACTAGTTTTTGACTAAATGTCAATTATTGAATTATGACTGTAGTGCATTTATAACCAGCGAAGTGATAAGACAAGAAGGGTCACATTCAATCTGCGCTTTTGATATTATGTCTCAGCTTTCTTTTTTAATTTACACCAATCATAAAGAACATGTGTTAGAGATGGATGTGCAATCTAACGAGATTGCAACAATCAAACGAAGAAATGATAGGATCTCGAAGCCTAATCAGGTAATCTATTATTTATTGGTTTGTATACAGGGTATTCCACGTAACTGGTTCATTAAAAGTTTATGATGTTCTATTATTTACTTATATTTGAGATTTTGGTACCGGTATCTGTTCGATTGGAACTATAAATGTAAAATACCTTAACCAAAATATCACTTCCGGTTGACCGGAAATGGATGTCAACTTTCTTATTTTAAATAGAATGATATGATTTTTTATTAATTTTTGGATTCTACAATTATAAATACGTCAGTTTTCATTAGCTATTCCTACAGCTACATGTTGCCGTTATTGAGCTATTTAAGATTTTCTTTTTCTTTAGTCATAATCATTGCATCATTGAAAAATTAATATCTCGGTTAATACTGCAAGTAGAGACTCCAAATTTGCTATGTTATGAATGTAGATATTGCTCTAGGAAACGGTAAGCACACTTTACATTCTAACATACAGGGTGTTCAAAACTGAGGAACAAAGTGACATATTTTCAAATGCAGAAAACTCATTTTTTTTTTTAAATAGAACACCCTGTATTTTAATTCGGAATTAGAAAGTAAATATCATCCCCTATCACTTTATATGAGCATTCCCTATACCTATCTTTAATAGATTTTGAGATATGAGCGACTTTTTGTTAAACAGACTAAGTATTCTTTTTTTTTTTTAATAGAACACCTGTATTTTAATTCGGAATTAAGAAGTAAATATCATCCCCTATCACTTTATATCAGCATTCCCTGTACCTATCTTTAATAGATTTTGAGATATGAACGACTTTTTGTTAAACAGACTAAGTAGCCCTATCTTTGCGTGTTTGTAGCTGGCTCTGAATGGGATTAATGTCAAATTCATTGACTAACCAAAAGTGTTTATGTATATCATTGTAATTACACCTTCGTACAACGCAATATTAATAGAAATGACTATTCGAACAGACATTCTTGTATGGTTATTCAAAAAGAATACATGAATTTGACGTGAATCCATTTCAGAGCCAGCTACAAACATTTAAAGATAGGGCTACTTAGTCTGTTTAACAAATAGTCGCTCATATCTCAAAATCTATTAAAGATAGGTATAGGGAATGCTCATATAAAGTGATAGGGGATGATATTTACTTCCTAATTCCGGATTAAAATACAGGGTGTTCTATTTAAAAAAATTGAGTTTTCTGCATTTGAAAATATGTCACTTTGTTCCTCAGTTTTGAACAGCCTGTATGTTAGAATGTAAAGAATGCTTACCGTTTCTTAGAGTAATATCTACATTCATAATATAGCAAATTTGGAGCCTCTACTTGCAGTATTAACCGAGATATTAATTTCTCAATGATGCAATGATTATGACTAAAAAAAAAAAAAGAAAAACTTAAATAACTCAAAAACGGCAACATGTAGCTATAGGAATAGCTAATGGAAACTGACGTATTTATAGTTGTAGAATCCAAAAATGAATAAAAAATTATATCATTCTATTTAAAATAACAAAGTTGACATTCATTTCCGGTCAACCGGAAGTGATATTTTGGTTAAGATATTTTGCATTTATAGTTCCAATCGAACAGATACTGGTGCCAAAATCTCAAATATAAGTAAATAATAGAACATCATAAACTTTTAATGAACCAGTTACGTGGAATACCCTGTATTTTTTATCAAAAAATCGCAGCTAACGCCAAACATATAACACATAGAACACAGGTCAGCAGACATGGACATTCAAAACATTCACACACATGTATATATTTATAAGAGACGAGACGAACAAATACAATTGGCCTTCGTTCATGAATCATTGTGGCCATCGAGGTAAAAGTTGGTTTGACAATGAACGCCACAAGGAACGCAGTTTAGTCAAACTGACTAGACACAAATAAAGACACGGACTCTATACACACAGAGAGGGCAACTTACTGCCCGGCGGTTGCGTATGTTTTTTACGGATGCCGGCGTGGGTGTGAGGCAGTTGTTGTCTGTAGTCGTTGTCCAACCATTCTACGTCTGGGTTTATGCCGGAATCCGTCCCTGTATCCCACTCTATTGTTCGCAATTCAACTCGTGTTTATGTACAAGTAAAGAAGAGGGAAAAATTATTTGGGATGATTGTATTATTAATTTGCAAATTTGTAGTGTAAAAAATAAAAGTTCTTGTGGCTATCATGATAAGTTTCAATTAAAACGAGCTAAAGGCAAAAATGCTGTAATCATCCCAAATACTTTTTCATTATACAGTTGGCGAGATATACAATTTAGCAGATATGAAAAAGATATAAGGCGCAGGTAAGAAGAATGTGCGTTTATTACACACATGGTAGCAGAGAGTAAGTATGGTGTATTAACATTTTGAATTGCAATGAAGTTTTGAAGAGGAGATAGAGTGTAATCGAAAACAAATGTACTCAAAGCAATTATTATTATTATTATTTAATGCTATTTAGTAGTTATTAAATAACCTGCCATCCAAAACAACTTTAACTTGCATTTTGAGGTGTACAATCAACACAAAACATTATGACTTAGGTACGTAAAACGAATTCGTATATGTAATTCTACACATCTGCTTTAAATACAATACCGTCGTCTTTTTACGGTGCGCAACAAAGATGCCGCAACCTTTTCGGCTCCTAGAATTAGATCGTTGTAGTTGCCCTCAAAGGATTATGGTTTTTAATTCTTTTGTTTACGTCGAAATTATATTCCAATCGTCTTTTTTTTTCTTATATTTGAATTATCATTAACTTTAGTTCTTTTTAGTAACCTGGGTGCGTTATATTAGTATTTATAATAAACATATAATAATAAAATAACAATAATTTGTTTTTGTAGATAGTTTTAGTTTAAATTGTTTTCTTTCAGTTATAATAGGGTATATATAACTATATAATTATTACGTGAATAAATAAATGTCACAATCTCTATATATTTTTTTAACTTTACAAATATCAATGCAAGTTTACTTGTTTAGTTATTTACAATAGATCACTATAATCAAAAGTGAAGATATTGAAAAAGAAGCGGTTTACTTGCTTATTTCTCATTCATTTGAAGGGACACTCATTGACGTTAGAAGTCTTACACCTACAAGAAATAATTTGTTCGACGAGTAGGCAACCAGATATACTTCCATCTAAACTAGTTATTATCTTGTTTTGATTGGACTGACGCATTACATATTTTGAAATTTTACCATTATTTTTTATTATTTATTTCATTATTAATTATGGTTTTCAATTTATTTTCAATTCTTTTTAGTAACCACTGAATTTACTTGCTTTATATCTAAATCTTTTGACAAATTCTCACATTGCATTTTAAACAGTTCATACGAAGTCCTAATGGTATATGCTCTGTCACCGATTAACTATGTATATTAGAGGAATTTTAACTCAAATTATACATTTATAAATTTTTGTTCTTGAACTGACGTTTGCATTGTTCCATTTGTATTGAAACACTGCAATAATAAAACTATTCTATTCTATTCTATTCTATTCAACTTGGTCGACTAAAACTTCTTCCATGTATTCTTCAGAAATCTTCCAATATGTGCATACTTCTGCGTTTCATTAAATAATTTCAAAGTTGTAAACATAACATAGTTTTTTGGTTTATGACTGCTAGTGACGGATAGTCTCGTGTGCTAGAGTTGTTGGCTGCTTAACCATTCATTACATTTAGGAGAATAATGGTTTAATCGTGCATAATTTTTCGTAGTTACTGAAAGTCAATTATTTAGTGTATTGACTAATAAGTTATTACGGGATT